>JAMKCF010000012.1:7919874-9119874 GCA_023634235.1 Pisaster brevispinus | reverse complement strand
ACCAATATCGCATTTCTCTAACAAGTTTAGGCCATGGTTAGGGTCGCCGATCGTTCGTATTTCAACACAGCTGGAGTCTAGCTTGAATTGCCGCTGAAAGATTTCGAAAAATACCTCGAAGACGTAGCTTAGAGCGCACCTCGAGTGGTCCATACGGCAACGGAAGCCAGCCTGTTGATCGCCTTGTTAAGACAATTCCCCCGGGGTTTATCAGTGTAGTTCACCGTGGATTGAATTACGCGGGTAGTAAACGGCGTTCGGTGCGGTACTGTGTTTACAACCTTGACTTTGTGCTCCGCTCCATCTGGAATTGCTCTGAGAAAATCTACTACCGTGAGAGACTTAATGAATAACAACAGTCGATAACAACAGTTGGGAGGAGTGAAACGTCTTGTACGAGTGGTGCGGTTTTTTGGTGGAGTCTGGATACGACGATGGCGCAGAAAAGGTAAAAGTGTCTACACAATTTCCTTCCTCCATGGTCTAAACAAGGGCGGGAGTCAGTGGCAGTGGTTCCTTTTCTCGATGGATTTACCATAGAGCAAGGACATCGTATTATATTATGCTCCTGTCGTTGATCTTTGCATTTTTTTTAAAACATGGCGCGTGTGCAATTATTATTAAGCTGACCTCACTGCAGTCAATCCCTTGCTTTAGGGGGTAGTGGGTGGTAGGTGCATGGAGAAACATTCTCTTTGGTAGGTGCAACAATAGTTTATTTTATTGCTCTATTCATAGCTTTACAATAAATACAATCTATGGTACAGTACATGCCCGGACCACGCAGTGATGGGTCTACTACTACTACCAGTCGACTGCGTGGGTGTGTCGACCCCTCACCTCAGCCATGTTCAGTAGCCCTGAGCGGGCCCTGAGTGCTCGCCCCGTGATCAGAAGTGCGTCTTTGAAACTTGTGTCCTAAAAAAGCTCTCGTGAACTTAGCTCCTAAATTGTTATTTTTCAGACTTGATTGTGCAGTTTCCATCATTCACACAATAAAAACGTTCAGAATGTTGCAATGCAAAATAAATGGTTGAATTTGATGGAAATTACATCATTGGTAACTCTTGGATTTGTGGGGTGTAAGAATTTTTATGAAATATTCCATTGACCTGTTTACATTTTGTCAGTCTGTGACAGCCGAGAAAAACAAGAGCAAGTGGTGACGATTTGCTGTCGGACAGACCTTACTGTATAAACAAAACTCACACGTTCAAACGATGGTCAGCCTACCCTCGCTTCAAAATGTAATTTCATTTTTCATTCAATTAAATGAAACAACACCTGACGAAATAATTTCACTGAATACTTAGGAATATACCTTCAGTCAAGCAGATTATTTTTGTAGAACTTGGAAGTACATTTTGTTATGCCTGCAAAATGTAATCCAGCTTAAAGAAAACCCTTCAAAGTTGCTTTGAACTTTAATCATCACAATTTAGTTGGCGCATTGGCAGTGCGGTAGCCTTGATTTCAAGGCTGTGTGATAGCTTGTTTGTTTGAGTTCGGGCGGCTAGGCTTATTTTTAGTAAGCAAAGCTATCGCTCGCACAGCCTTGAAGTTAAGGCTAGATAGGCCTAGTGACGTCAGTAAGTGATGACAGTAAGTGATGACAATTTCCGTCCGTAAATATGCTTTGAATTTATAATCAAGTACTGTCTTTTTGTTTGACAGAAATCAAACGTACCGGGTCCACATCCCAAGTGATACAGTCTCTATGAGAACGACCCTTCCTCAGCCAGCTGATACGGTCATCCATTCAACTGATAACTCAAACTCTAAAGTCAACAGCGCCACCAATGTGCAGAACAGAAACGGCTTTCTGCAGCTGGTATATTTACAACGTTCAGAATTCTCATCGGAGACCACTTCACGTTGCCATGGTGATTTCATCAGCAACACTAAGGACAGCCATGAGCAAATTTGGGGACCATACTTTAAATCTAGGGCTAACTTTGTAGACCTACACGTCTCGTAAAATCGTGATTAGAAGCAGAGAATAAACGAGATTATGTGAGACCAGTGAAAAGCTGATGATGAAATAAGATGTTCTTTGAAGATTCTGATGTGTTGGGTTATTTCACCGTTACCCAACGGCCAGGCATGACATTTATTTGAACCATGGTAAAAAAGCAAGGACACTCGTGTAAAGTCAACTCCAGTCCTTGCCATTTTGTTTGTTTGTCTTGTGCAAGCATCCCACGTACATGTACAAGAACGCTGCATTGACAAAGTAACAGTCGCACCACATCCGGGGGTCTTCCATCGCCCCCCCCCCCCCCTAAAAAAGAACAACCATGCTCTATTGTTGCTGATATGAATAGCATTACAGTGGATGTTCTGGGTGAAATTGAGTTACAGACAACATATTTTCGCACTAAGTAGGAAACAATCAAATGGTCGATTGGATGGGACACAGAGAATGAACCGGTCCCCCTAAACCTCGCCATTACTTTCTCGAGTTCTTGCGTTCTTCAAAGTACATCAGTTTAGCGTTTGATGCATTATGATGGAATTTTGTATAATAGTAGTTGTACAATAGATGCACGGTTGATTTCAATTGAGGTATGCAATTTGGCCTTTGGTCGATTTAAGTCTTGATCGCGAGCCTGGCATTCTGAGGAGACTGTCATCGTGTCACTATGTCAGCTTTACACGTGTTGCAATAGTTATTGTTTCGTCGTTGTAAAGAACAAAACCTAAATGACATAACCGTGTGGGTGTAATTTCTTTCGGGTGGCCTTCTCATAAAGTAGACTACTGTCTCTTGTCTAGCAAAAAAAACCAAACCAAAAACATGAAATCTTGCAAGCCTTAATATGTCTTATAAGCCGTCATAAGGCGGCGATTGACCGGCTCAGTTCAACAGATCATCGGTCAATTTTTTTTTCGGGTAGTCAATGAGGCAAACTTTTTTTTTTTCCGGTTGCATGCCAATAAATAGGGTCGGTAGGTCGGGAGTTTTTTTTTATATTGTTTTTTATTTCTCAGCCCCCTTAACTTTTGTCTTTACCCCCCCCCCCCCTTTCTTTTTTAAAGCCGATTACAAGTTTTGGGGTCGCGGCGTAAAATAAGGGTCGGTTGGGTAACTGGAAGCTTTTTTTTTTGCCCCCCCCCCTTTTTTTGGGGGGGGGGGCGCCTATAAACAACGGCAGGTCCGGCAGCCACGCTACTTATTCCTTCCTCCACACTAATACATGACATTTCCACGTCACTTTCACATGTTTTTGAAGTCCATGTCCACGTGGAATTTACTCGTATCTTGACATCGGGAAATGTTAACCACAAAGTTGATTCATCCGTCCTGGTGAACCGGGGCCAAGTCAGAACTGGATCAGAACTGGTGCAATGCCTCGCACGGCAGAATTCTTTTATGATATTTTGAGGGCCGCCATAATTTAAACCATGGAGGAACAGACCCCAGTGGCATAATACGAACAGTCTGTCCACCTTTTCAAAAGTTTCAGAATTAGCCATACAATGGCACAATTTATGGGTCTACTTATACAGGGATGGTTAAATCTCAACACCTTCACCCCCCCCCCCCAAACCAAAGGCATTATTTCGTAAAGCTGTAAGCAGAACGCTTGATCGACAATGGTTGGCAATTTTATTTTTCTACATATATGCAAAGATCACAGGGGGCACCAGTCGCTGCCTTAACACGTCATTTTGGCTTGGTAACCCTTCCTTCCTCTATGGGGAAAAGTGCCTACTGGTCGCTATAGTTGCGCAATGGCTTGCGCACTCTCTCTTCATGTGACTTGAATCAAGTCTCATTTAACTGGTAAGCGAATTGCGAAAACATCAATTATGTCATAAACCACAAGGGAAACTGACATCCCTGGCTACACGGGAGCTAACTGTTGCATGGCTTCTGACTGGCACCCGCACAAAGATATTGACAAAGTAGGGAGACCGCCAACAGCTAGATAGCAGTTGGTAGAGTGGCGGCACGTTAAACCGGAGGTCGTTGGTTTAAATCCTGCTCCAGCCTTTTTTCCTTTGTTCAACCCCAAATTTAACTTAGTATTTAAGCATACAGAAATCTCTTGCCAAGCAGAAACTGGTTCTCAACTAAAAGATGTTGTTAACATTGTATCAACTGGTGCCCCCTCTTTTCGTTGTGTTGGGTACATGTGCCTCAACTAGATAAGCCTCAACTTATCTTGGCAACACTTTTGCACTCCTTGAGTAAGAAAATGTGTTCAAATTTGAATAGCAGACAGTAGAAGGCATGATATTCTTCAAAGTCTAGTCCGATTTCCCTCCATTTTTTCTTGTTCTTTTTTCTGTTTTTGCCCTTGGGGAAAAAGGTGATTTAATAGCAGGAAGAAAAGTCGATGTATAAGCCTACACGTTGTGTACATGTAGAGGTTAACCCTTGCACTTTATTTTTTTTTTTAATTTCAAGGACCAAATATAATGCCTGCAGAAGTCACGCAGCCGCTTGTAGTCAATCAATGTTATTGGACCGATTCTGAGATGTAACTATATTTTAACCAATCCAAATAATGTTAATTGTTAATCGATAATTTGTGATTAATTTGTTAATAATCGAAGGCGGGTATATGAGGTGTGTCCGTCACTTCCGCAACACAAGAACACTTCTAAGCAAGATGGTTACCAACGATATAGGCTATACATATATATATGTTGTACACCACTTGACTGGTTCCCTGTAAATTATGTTTTGTTAAAAAGGAGAAGACTAACTTTTTGTTTCGCTGCTAAATTTAGAAATCAGTTTCTTCTTTTTGGTAATGGTTATTATTTCATATGGCGTAAGATGTAATAATATTTATTGCGATAGCGCCTTTGCAAAATAAATACATTTCTTAATGAATAATTGATCAAAAAGAATTATGAAATAATTTGGTGGTTTGATCTTGTCTACAAAAATCAGTATAAAAAGATAATATTTGAGTTATTTCGATTTCAAGAAGGTGTAGCCTATTACAGGACGTGAAAAAATAACCCAATAATTAAAGAAATAGCATACTTTTTAAGACTGGTTTTATATTAAATTTATTTCACCTTTCAAAAATAAATAGTGTAAGCTCCCTGCTTCGTGCAGTTCAATATAAGAAAGCAACATCCATAAAGAACACAAATTGAATTTGACGATTTAACATTGTCTCCCTAATAGCTAGCTGTAAATCTAAACCGACCACCCATGGGGACAAGGTTGAGTCATTTTAACCTTGTCTGCACATACAGCACCAACATTTAAAAATACACAATATTCACCAATACAATGATAAAGTGTAACTCAAAACATTTTTTTTTAAATCGCTCAATCCCTCGCTGATCCGCAGTTATAAATTAAAATGAACTAAAATGATTAACTTGTGTGAGACTTTTAGTTAAGATCTGCCAACAGTTATTTCTTACAATGCCACAAACTCTAAATTTTACCCCATTTGGGCTCTCGGGGGTTTGAACTTGGATATGGAGGGGGGGGGGGGGTAGTAGTATACCGGAGGTCCCAGTAGATTATTCTCCAGTCGAACTGATTCATGACAGTAGTTCAAATTGGAGGAAGCGATGGACGGAAGTTCAGTAGTTTACTTTCTTGACAAGGGTAAACAGTTATGTCGAAAAATGATTTCGAAACAACACGAGTCGTTATGTTGGTTTAACACCCCCCCACCCAAGTATCCTTACCCCCTATCTTACCATCCCCCCAGTATCCACACTCTCACTGTACACCATGAAAGACTTGGCTTATAAAGGAAAACATACACCCAGAAATTTTAAACATTTAAAATTACTGCGTAGTGTCAAAATTACTTTGACCAATATCGTTATGGCATAAAGTGAAAACATAGCTTTACAAATAGAATAATTTATTTCAACTTTTAAAAAGTACAGCCTAAACCATGCTTAAATAAATAAAGGGTAAACTTGCACATCATGTCTTCGAATAAGCGTTCAGTTACAGAAACGCCGTTATAGATTTCGAAAAGCGTATAACTTATAGTATTGTTCGAGTTATTGCGACAAAATTCTCTAGAAAATTTGATCAAATCTTAACGTTACTTATCAATTACATCAACAACTGTGGTTAATACTATGGGCATTTTCGAAATCACGGCTCATGGGCTTCAAACAGGCAGCCGGAGCGTCAAAGCCGGGACTCTAACTGGAAACCGCGGTTTCGAGAGGATCATAGAGACGCGTTTCACCCTCGGTGCTTATTTTTGTTATTGCGATAAAAATTGTGAAGCGGAAATTACATTTCAGATAAACATTGAATGAACATAATAATTTCTTAAAATAATTGCAGTTGCCGCAACTGTAATTTTTTTTTATTTTTTTTATTTTTTTTGGGGGGGGGCGTAACCAGCAGGGTCATGACCCGTGACCCCTTACCCCCCCCCCCCCCTCAAAGACATCGTAAAAATGCACTGACATGAATGGTTCGATGCATCAAAATCCCTCCCACCCCAAATTAGTTCACTAGTATTTGCCGCCGATTTGGTTACCGAAATATATGAATTATGTAACAAACTTTAGGGCCCCAATGCATTCATTCTTATGTTAAGTTTGGAAATAGCATTTTAATTTGATTCAAACAGTGTTTTGTTTGTTGTTGTTTTGGGGGGTTTTCGTTAGATTCGAGCTTGAATACAAAGCTGTTTTTTAAAATTATAACTTCTACAGCATTAAGAATTTTGTAGAACTTTTCATATAAGTTAAGTGCAAGTTCAAGCGTTCTGAAGGCCCAATTTCATAGAGCTGCTTAAGCACAAGAACCTAAGCACAACAAAATTGTGCTTACCAGAATAAGGCTACCAGCCAAAATAGTTACCTTTACCGACTGCAATTAGTATCCTACACATTTTTTGCTTAGCAAAAAAAAAATAGCGGCAATATCTTCTGTTTTAGCAGCTCTATAAAATTGGGACTCGGTGTGAGCACTGGTACCTGCAAGTCATTAATTTTCGCAAGAAAAAGGAAGGCAAAAATGTGTTTACCATTAGCGGTTTCAAACCGAAATAAACCTCGACAATTCATAACTATTTTTCTTATTTGTAATAAAATTTAAAACTATTATGTTGGTTGATTTTGCTCCATGGACAATGTGAAGATTTTCAAAACTTCTTAAAGTAACTACATCTAATTTTTTTAAAGCAGCCCTAAAACCACACGTATAACAGCACATTCTCTCGCTAAATAAATAATTTTGCCGTGCATGCAAGAATTGCATTTGTTATTAAAAATAACTTTACGGCTGGACTCGCGAAAAATCAAAATCGAATACTTTCGATTTTACGTGAGTGCTGGCCGTCTAGAAATAATAAATTCAGTTGATGCCCAATATGTGGCAAAGGTGTGACCCCCTCCAATTATGTATTCATTTTACTCTGGGTATTTTGTATGTGATTTCGTGGGGGGTACTGCTACTTCTTGTATCAAGAAGGGAAGAGTGTTTAGAGTATTTTGTTATTGTGATTTTTTATTTATTTTTTTTATTTTTATTTATTATTATTAATTATTATTATTATTATTATTATTAGTAGTAGTATTATTATTATTTATTATTATTTTTTTTTTAGGGGGGGTTGGCTCCCTTTGCTACATACCGGCATGATATAAATAAGACTGCTATGGCATTACGGTCATACATACATAGCGAAAACGGTCTGTACATCGATGTCACATTCACAAGCTACTCTGGCTCGTTGTATGGTTGGTTCCCATTCTTCCACGTAGTACGCTTCACTACCGGCAGTTGCTGCCACAACTGTGCAGTTACCAGTAAGACGAAGTACTGTTAAAGAAAGCGTTCTTTCAAAGCATTTTCCTCCACCTGTTTACAAAACATTAACAATTAATCAAATTAGTTCATCATTTCCAACTGTAGCTTCAAAGTTTGTTTGTTTTTTACTTTGCATGTTCGGTTTGTGGACATGAAATTTCTCTTTGAGTTGCGGTGGTTCGATGAAAAGAACCGGTGGTGTTACAACTCGAATTATTAAAGAAGTGTGCACTAAAGTTTTGTTTTGTTTGTTTTGTTTGGGTGTTTGTTTCAGATTTGTATGCTGTTGTTGTTGCTCTTTTTTTCGGGGGGGGGGGGGTTGCAGTTTGGAAAAATTTGTTTGTTTCGTACCCGAAAAACATTCAGTATTACTGCTGCAGACAACTTCGTTTAAATAGCGCGGGAAATAGTCATCGGAAAGTTCCGTCGTGGCTGCGCACGAGTCACATGCGCGCATGTACCCTCTCGTTGTTTCTTGGCCAGTCATAATGCAGTAGTTTGACACTGTCGTCCCTGTGCACAAAATGGAGACAAACACCTAATGTTTACTTTAAATAATAAAAGAGGAGTGTTTCTTTAAAATGTCACCAGAGTGTAGAGTGCACACAACAACAAAACATGAAGAGTGAGTTGACAACTGCCAACGCAGGGTGCTACAGCCCACGTACAACACCTCAAGTGTCGGTGAGTGAAGTTTTCTAAAAGTCAGTCCATCCTGAAGTCATAAGGTCATCTTAGAATCAGTGGGTGCATAGGTGGGAGTACAACACTAGAGTGTTATTGCAAGTCTGCCTGAGTAAGGGCATGACAGATGGAAAGTTTAGTATAAAAAAACAAAGGATTTTTTCTGGACAGTTTTGATTGTTTCACCTGTGTTTTGTTTTCAGCGTGGGTGCCTTGCTCTTTGATCGTTAAAACATTCTAGGAACTAATATTTGAAACACAACAGATTGGGTTTGTGGTCATGAACTACTGACCATGAAACCCAATCAACTTCGACAATATCAAACTGACCTACAACACTTCTTCGAACTCTTTGTACATTAACTTCTTCCGGGGTAACCAGACTGGACCGGATAACCTGTAGGTGAGGCTGTAATCGTAAGATTTCTTCGCTGTGATTGGATCTTAATGCAGTCTCGATCTCAAGCTTACTTAATCGCCCAATCTCCTGTTAAAACAAATGGTTTAAACAATAAGTTCATGCATTTGATCAACGCAAAGAGGATGTTATAAACAGTAAAACTTTACTTAATGTCATTTGGTGGTTTGTTTTTAGCTGTTCCGACATAGAAGTCGGAACAGCAGTTGTTCTCTTTGGTCCTTTTTGTCAACAGAGTTGAAGCTGTCATTGTCACGGTGTCATAACTGTCGTGTTTAAATTGGAATGCTGTATAACAAAACCCATTGGGCCCCCTCGTGGTCTGTCGTTGGCTATGTTGTTTTGTTGGTTGGGTCAAATACGTTACTGGTGAGCGTTGGTCCCTTAGTCCTACCAAGAGTTTTTGAGATTCGGCAATCCTCTTGTGAATTGTAAATTAATTAGAACAAGGAACTGTTGTTCCCTGTTGTATTTCCTTGTGTCCCCTATTGTTCATTGGAATGGCACACTGTCATCAAATCTACCACAGTTTGAATAAAATAAATGCCAAACCAAAAGATGAGAAGAAAATAGCCTGGCTCCACTTTTTAAAACGTCTTCACATGTCTTCGTTGTAAATGCAGACAGAGAACTTGTCAAAGATGTTGGTCTCGTAGTCATTGTCATATTATGTTAGCATTTTACGACAAGATGTGAGGCCGAATTGGCGGCCACAGCTACGGCTACGGCTGTTGCTAAGGACGTACTTCAAAGCATGATGCCGCGGAAATCTATCCATAGCCGTAGCTGTAGCCGCTAGTTCGGACACGAGCTTATTTGCAGAACTTACCGAATTTGTTGTAAATGGGACCAGACTGGTGAAGCCATGTTTGGTGTTATCCAAGTATCTGGTGTTAACTCCGCCGATACTTTGTAGCAGTGACGTCAGTTCTTCGTCTGTCTTTCGCCGGCAGCGAGTAGACCTGCGTATTCTCTGAGGTAACTCAGCCTGTGGTCATTGAATCATTGGATACGTCATCAGCTTCAATGCTTATGATTAATATAATATTTGGTTCAACATCTCAACGAACTTTAAATGAATAACTAATAGGGCTTAGTCTGAACGGTGTATTTTAGGCCTGTATGAAAAGTACACCATCGTTTGCAGGAAGACAAATACCTTCCCCTTTCCATGGTTGTCAATAAAGACATCATTATTATTAGCTGTTCCGACGTCGGAACAGCTCTTGTTTTCGTCAGGATTTTTATTTGTTTTCTTCTTATTATTTTTATTTTGTTGTGACCTCCAACAGTTATACTTGGCTTAGTATAACAGAGTCAGATCTTGTATCATATGTAAGCTTAGGTCATGAAGTTTGGTTAAATGTAATTAGCTTAACTTAATTAATTCGTTTACTCAGTTATAATGACGTGATTATTTTAATAGCCATTCTCGAGACCACCACATCTCAAAAAGTATACGTCCGATCGTCAAACTTGTTTCTATTATTTACTTGTGGGATACTGTATAACTCTTTGCTGACCTAAATGCCAGACGACGTCACCATGACACCATTTATATTGTATTGTATTTGTGTACAAAACCAACGGCTCTAAAAAGGTGTGAATATTTGCTTTGTCACAAATCTTCTTTTTTTTTTAAACACAAATTGCTTTTACTGAGAGTTATTCCAGGTCATTAAAACTCATCAAAGTAAAATGTATTTCCACAATAATTAACGACTAAGTGAAAAATCTGACACCGCAGTTAGCTTGCGCTATTGCGCAATCACTATGATGTGTCGGAGATTGCGCATCGTGTCACTTTTGAATAAGATACAGCAACAGGCATGAAGAAAACATTTTTGTTTTTTATCACAACGTAGTATCTTTTCTTTTACCATCACGTTGTGAAGTTGTATTTTAATTTGATTACACAGTAATAGTTTGAATCGGCGAATTATTCGTGTGTAGGACCATCATGTTCAATATTTCAAACAGCTGGTCGGGATCGTTTCCATTGTCATTTATTAGCTGACATTTTTTTGGTATAATTTTTAATATCACAAACAATTTTAGCTCTCAATTTAAATGTATATGTCGGTTTTCATAAATAAAATAGCCATTCGAGGAGCGTTGCCACAGTATTACAAGCCTTGGACAGAATCGTCTAGAGAAACATTTTCCCCTGGTGGGATTTTCATTCCTCACTTAAGCAGTTTTGTCTCCCACTTAAAACTAATTGTTCTAAAAAAAAATTAAAACTGTGTTCATTAATTCATTAAAGACACTTTCAAAGTTTGAAGTAACTTTCGGTCGGGTTTTCGTTTCGAAAACTCTTACTCCGCATTGTACCTTATAAAAAAAGTTAGTATGAAAAACATGTTTTCGTCCTCGTGACGTCATCAGGTATAAAATTATATTAATTCAAAGTTTATTATTTAAAAGTTCATATCTTCTGAACCGCGTGTCATAGAGTTATAATCTTTGTGCCGTCTTGTAGCTTATGACACATTAACATTTTGTTCGTAAAATGATGCCACTTTGATCTTTCTTTCCGGTCCAAACAAGAGGTTCAAATAAAAAAAATATAAAATTTCCCGAATCATATTTTCGTGTTTTCATGAAAACTTGGATTCGTGTTTTTGTCAGGGACTCTGTGCACCGGGCTTATTTTGATTGCAAGAATCGAAATAAGCGAGTCTGATATGCAGGGT
Organism: Pisaster brevispinus; assembly: GCA_023634235.1. Taxonomy (NCBI): domain Eukaryota; kingdom Metazoa; phylum Echinodermata; class Asteroidea; order Forcipulatida; family Asteriidae; genus Pisaster; species Pisaster brevispinus. The sequence goes on along the minus strand of JAMKCF010000012.1, from coordinate 9,108,311 downwards.
CTTCAAAATGCTTTTTCCTCGGATCAAAAATGGCAGTTTTTCAGACAACAAAACTTCTTGGAGGACTGCTACTGTGAACTTTATAACCACCGAGTTTTCAGTTTTAAAACACCACCCCCCCCCCTTCCAATAATATCGAATTCCTACATGTATACTTAATTAACAGAACCGAGTTACAAGCAATTGACCTTACCACTTCATCTTCAGCCTCCATGAATCCAGTAGACGCAGCCTGTGATTCTTCTGTGTTGGGGGGAAAATGGGCAGACAAAAACAATAACAGTCTTTAAATTCGATCCAGAAGTTCAACGTGGAGTGGGTATCTGTCTAAAGCCATTTGTAATTGTGCCATGGATCTTGGCGGGAAAGAGAAAGTTGATGCCAAACGTTGCTGGCCATGGCAGTGAAGAGGCTCTGCTGGAGACGGAACTTCATCTCAGGAGTAAGGGCAGAGATTAAAAGCCTGTGTACTGCGGTTTGACCGAAGTGTGTAGGTTATACACAGACTACGGCGCACTCCAAATCTATCTTTAGCTTGCAGAGGGCCCATCCAAAAGTGCTTAAAAAGTCACAGTTCTTGGATTTCACTGGCGATCAAGGCCGATGTGTGTAATAGATTGCAAATGACTTCATATTTCCGCGTGTGGGTGATTACAAGAGAAAGGGGAAAACCTGTTGAAGAAGATTTTGCAGTGAAAGGAAACAAAATGGCCGCATCATTAAAAACTCCCGTACCGGTACATAACAATAAAAACTGTTTGGAATCTGAACACTCTGTATGATTTTACCTGTAAAATAATCATGTAGTCAATGATGAGGCAATGCTATCTGAAAGGATGTTGCAGTAAAAAAGAAAGACCACCCTGACAACTTGGTCTTTGTAATTGGATAATCAATGATACTCACCTGTTTTTGTTGATTGTGTGTTTCCGATGATTTTCTCCATGATTTGACTCCACGCTTTCTCACTGGATAACATTTCCTCTCCCTGTGTCTGTAGTCCTGCTTGTTTGTCTGCCTGTGAAAATGTTGGCATTGCTTGGGGTACTATTTTATCCACTCCTGGTGAGTTTGCTGGATGTGTGTTAACTGGAATGCCCGTCGTTACAGTACTTATTAGTAGAAGTACTGTTGTCATAGTTACTGTCGTCATCCTTAACTGCAACGAGGAGATACAAAACAAATACTGAGACATAGGTTCACCGCCTGTGATGTGCCGGTGGAAAATGCCAAACGTGCGTGATGCCGGATTGTGCAATGCCAGGCTGACTTCTTGAAATACCCTGCGAAGGTGAATGTGTCATCCGAAGAAGTCGGTCAGCATATATACCATGATCGATCGTTAGCTATTGGTCTTTATAGGCATGTGAGCACTCTACCAAGTCACTCCTTGGGGTGGGCACTAGCTTTGGGGTGTGTAATGTGCGAGGGGTGTAGGTGATAGGCGGTTGAGATTCTACCTAAATTGTGAAGCTCACTCTGACGATATTCTGGTTGATTATACATGAAACCAACCGTGGCTGACCGCGAGGTTCGTATCAAGAATGGGGCATTTTGTAGCCGGGGAACAAGTGCCGTTGATGACATCGTATCAACGGGTGACACTCGCCCCCGTTGACCGGCCACATCAGTTCAGAGACAAGTGTATATTTTTAGAATCTCAATATCAACCACTCCTCCACACCTCTATTCTGAGAAACAGCGTACATGTATTCACCTGGTGTCGCCACCTGAACGGAAACCCGAGGATGACCGTCAATAAACAACGGATCGAATAAATTCAGATTCAGTTCAAGTTTTGCATTTTCCATTAATCATTCGGGCACTTGTTCAAGCAGCTATAGTTCTTGAACACACGAGCATTGTACAGCCCAAAATGAGTAAGCATGTTTGTACTTTTCTTAGGCGTTTCGAGTCCCATGACGAGTCCAAGAAACAACCGTAAGTAACCCCTTAACTGCGGAAGGAACCCGTGAAGGTTGTGGTTTACAATGTAATCAATGATGTATCTTCCGTGACCGGGATCAGTTCACATTGGGGAAAGTGCAAAGCTTGGGTGGCCATCTTTTCATCATTAACAACTTTGGGCTTGGAGCAAATCGATCGTATTTGGAATCTATGACCTGTTAAATGTCTAGGTCTTATGCTTGACTGATTTGCCTCGACAATTTAGATCTAATTTTTTTTAATATCTATTTTTATATAGATTCGAGAAAGTTATAAGCTTTATTGCACGCGAAAAAAAAAAAAAAAAAAAAACATCCGTCGATGGTTAACGCTTTAGCCTAGTTAACTAAAAAACTATACATGAATTCTTGCTGGGATTCCGACATTCTCTCGTCCATGCACAAATTTTACATGTACTTTGTGCATTGTCCGTGGCAGATGCGAAAATTGTGTAAGCTTTCCGTTTTGAAAAAGCACCATCTGCCAAAATTCGTTCAGAAAATTGTATAAAATTATTTCTGCGACAATCGGGTGAGTGCAACTTTAATACCAAACATGAATAGTTAACGACTAAGGATGATTGCCAGACCAGTCAGACGGACCTCCCCAGACACCGGGAAGTTTGCGGTGGCACCTTTGTATAAATACCTGGTAGGAGCAATAAAAGGCTATGAAAAGAACCAATGGTAGCCATGGAGCCGGAAGAAACGGTCAGGGCGTTTTGATCGGGACCCTCTTAATCAACTGCAACAGAAAGATGCTCTTTTTTCAATCCTGAATGGGTTCTTATAAATTTACAAATCGCGACATCAGCCGAATTTCAAGTAAATTTACAATAAAAGTATTTACATTTAAGAAAACGCAAACAAGCAACAACATGGAAAAAGAAAATAAAAGCTTATTAAGTTGTACCAGGAAAAGAGGTTGTAGTTCAACTGAGTTGAGCGAGGTGTTGTTAAATAAAACATCAAAATGTAAAAAAAATAATAATAATGCAAATTTAAAAAAATTTAAAATTCAAATTATTAGGGCCTATCAAAATTACAAACAAGGTTTGGTAACACATTGTATTTTATTCTGTCAGTTTTGCTACATATACAATTAAAGGGAAACAGCTTTAAAAAATGCAACACAAAAATTATATTAAAAATTCAATGCTGTCTCTTATCGACACTCTTCAAAACTGTAAAAAGCATAATTAATGATGAGAAGTCTGCCCAGTGTAGAAGCTTAGGGTACATCATTTTTTATGGGGGGTGCTTATGGCCGATTAAAATTGTATTTTCTATTTGCATTTTTGTCTTAAAAAAGCCCATTTTCAGCGTTCTTTTTATGTCAATAAGATAATCTGACGTGGAGGAAAAAGCAATTACAATGTCTACGTGTAAACAGAAAAATAATTTTACTAAACATTGAAACTACTGCATTAAAGCTTATATAAAATGTAGCATTTTATTCTGTTAATTGTTAACCCCCATAGAGAAGAACTCAAATGAGGGGCATGGGGGTGGGGGTGGGGGCACGGACATAAGTTGGGGGGTCGTGGAAGCCTGGAGAGATATGACATGGCCGGTGCTTTTGCCACAATAAAATTAATATTTTTTTGGTTCATCACCAACATGTTTTTCTTGATTCATTTGGAATATTGGTATTTAGTTTTGTCTTCATCCTAACCAGATGATGAATGCGTCTTGAGAAACGTCCCGTCTTACTTTGTCCCCAAGAAACTTGTGTACACTGTTCTCTTTATAATTGCAACTCTTTATAATTGCAACTCTTTATAATTGCAACTCTTTATAATCATAATTATAAATGTTTGGGACAACACTTTTTACAGGGTGTGCATACAATTTAATTAATGAACTTATAAAATATATTTTATACCCTAACTCCCGCTGAAATAATTACACATTGATATTTTTTCTATAGATAGCAGGCGCTCTACATTATATTCCTATTTTGTTATTAGACCAATGCCTAGGCCTGGCAGAAATCACTTAATTAAGTCTCTCAACAGTGCCTTCATTATGCTCTGGTCTTTTACAGCTTCTTGGCCTATATGATATTATTTGTTTAGAAGTAAGTCAAACTTGACCATCTAAGAGCAGATCCACGCAGCTGTAAAAAAATACTCTGTGAACAAGGCATTCATAATAAAACAGTTATAATGTAATTAATGATCCACAAACACAAAGGGTTAATTTCAAAACTGATGTTACACTCACCCCGGTAAACAATTTGACCACCGCAAGTCTCTTTGATAGTGTGATACTTGAAGTATACGGTATGTTGTACAAGCTCCGTGTCTAAAGCTGCACCTCTTTGCATAATGAGCAGAACTGATTCCACTCTTCTTTTTATAACATTTTCTCTTTTCTGCTCAACCAATCGGCTCATTAAACAAAACCCACCATAGACGGAAATCCTTCACAAACTTCCATTCGTCACGTCTCGTTAGGGTACCCTCGAATCGGAACAGCCGAACACGCGGCGGCGGCGACACGAGGCCGCCGGAGATCCCGCCCCCGCGAATCGTAAAAAAAAAATATTAAAAAAAGCCAGACAGCCCTCACTATGTTTTCAAAAACGAATTAACTTTTTAATTGGCAGTTATTTGAAAGTAACAATACCGTGTTTCTGTGAAAGTCATTTGAGTTTTGTTCACAGTGCTTCCACTCCATAGGACATGCGTTTATTGTAAGGAAATTTTTACTTTCAAAAGAAATTTCCAAAAAGGGAACAAGAAAATCTACATAAAAGACATTTTGAGGAAATCCTCAAAACATACGGAAAAGCAAATTCTACCATACTTTCTCAGTTAGGTTTGGGGGTTAAATAATCTGTCTATTTACAATGACTCGAAACAAGGATAAAGTGGGATAAAACTTGCTGCTCGTGCGCAAAAGTTTTTTTAAAAGTCTGACCAAAGGATTATGCTTTGTTCTTCAGAAGATACCGGACAGCGGCATAGCTAAGGAAATGTTTTATGGGGCACAAGGGGGGGCACCATTTCTTCTAGGGGGCACTGCTACTTGCACTTTTTAAAAACTGGACGTAATGGCGGGTTCTAAATGGGGGGGGGGGGGGCACCTGGGGGCACTGACATCAATGGGGGGGGGGGGCTTGTGCCCCCCCTAGTTACGCCACTGATACCGGATAATATTTTGACCTCTGCACTGACCTCTGTTCAACACCATCCGGCAAACTAGATAGGTGATATGTCAGGCTTTTGGGGGATTTCAAAAGACTCAGAAAAATTGAGGAAAATTTAAGGAAATTTTCCTCTAAGGATTGGGCCTAAAGAAGTGTCTATTTTAACTGTGGAAGCACCGAGTGTTCAGAACAGTCAATAACAATGCGCGTACAGATTGGTCTTTTTGCAACACCCCTTACGTTGACTCAACCATTGATCTCTATTAAAATAGAAATGTTGAATCTGGTGACAACATCTGTTGACATGGTTAAATGTTTTGCTACCATTCGGCCGTCCATGCCATCCAGCGCCGTTTGTTTATCGAAAATAGAAAGGTTTATTGAAGCTGTACGCTATCCTTATGGGCCCAATTTCATAGAGCTGCTTAAGCCGAAAATATTGCTTAAAATGCCCTGCTAAGCAAAAATGAGCAAGATACCAGTCACAGATTGTACATGTGGCATGGTACTCTAGCTGGTAACCTTAGTCTGGAAAGTAAAAATTCTTATTGCTTAAACAGTGAAAGTGGGCCTGGGCCCAAGTTCACAGAGCTGCCTCAAACAGAAAAAACAATACCTGTTCCGACTGAAAGTTCGGAACAGCTAAATATTGCTTAACAATCTTTCGGTAAGCAAAACTGAGTATAGGGCACCAGTCAGAGATTGTACAGGTGACATGCCATTTTGGCCGGTAATCTTATTCTGGTGAGCATAATATAATTGTGTTAAGCTACCTTTTGTGCTTAAGCGGCCCTGTTCGCAAGTATGAAGTGACCAACTTTACCAACATGACAGGGAATAGTATACGGGCATTTTCTCCAAGTATCTAGCATTTCAACTAAAAGCTGCCTGACTTTGTTATTTGGTTTGACATGTTATATATTCAGATTGTTGACAGAATTGGATGTGTGTTTGGGACCAATATAAAGCTGTCCGTTTTGGATTCACGTCATTGTGTTTCGACGATAAAAATACTATCTCCTAATTACAAGTTTATGTGTTCCCCCTCCCCTCTGACGTAGGCTAAATGAAGGTTTTATCATTCGTTCGTCGTTTGAGTCGTTATATCTGTGATGTGTAGACTCCGTGTGCCAATGGAATCATTTCGGTTTAAAGATAGTGCTTTTAACGTAAATTGCAGAAGAAAGTCATTATCGTCCATTTAATCAGTTGGATTTATAAACTTGGGTTTTTTTCCCATTTAAGGGCGAAACCATAAATATTTGTGTTATTTTGTTTTTTCGTTTAGTGAAAAATAAATGTGCCTTATTCAATCGAAGCAAACACGACAATGCAAGGTTAGGTGATGTATATACCCACACAACTTTGTAAGCAAAACAACAGTTATTTAGGATTACTATTTTTTCAGTATATAGGCCTAACTCAGAGTATTCTTTATTTGTAATTTTCTGTTAACTTTTTGGCAGATAATGTTCATGATTTGTCAGAGAAATAAATGTTTGTTCATCATCGTCTGCAAGGTTGTAAGCAGAATTTTTGCCATTTCTGTAAAAGAAAATGACCGAGCCTGCTCTCGTTTAAATTAACTCCTGAGGAACGAGAAAACAGGTTGGATGAGATTTATTTCATACATTATTGTTGTCAATAATCACAAAACAAACTAATTTGTGCCTCTTCAAATTATTTGGTTGCATTTTCAAGAAAAACAAGAATCGACAAAATTGTTGTAGGATATTCTTTGGCATGTTAACAATGCGCCTCAGGTGAGTTGGCAAAATATCTGAAGATATGTTTTTTTTTTTTCAGATGGTAATATTCTTCAGAACAAAAATTTGTATTAACAGTATAAATTTACAGAATGTAAGATTTCAAAATGAAAATCGTATATCATTATGTTTCCATCATTACCAATACTATCATACCTTTGAATTTAAAAGCTTAAAACGAAATGGATGTTTCATGACATTTGACTTGTTGTTGGTACATGGAAGCCCATGCCCTCCCTTTCATAATGGAAGAAAACAACAACCAAGCCAGTTTCCGGAAAGAGGAATTGTATTTCTTGAAGATTAAGTCAGCCCTGGACAACAATATTTATTTATTATTGTTAAGTTAATAAGACTATGTTGTGAACAATAATATGCTTGAGTTTGTCCTGTCATGTAAAACAAAAAGTTAGATTAATTCCCAAACACAGTTAGGTGAAAGACTCATGGTCGGCATGGCATACAGGTTTAGCGTCTCGTTTTTGCCCGTGTAATGGCAAGGCGAATAGCTTATGACGCAAACTTTGATATAAATTAAGTAAATTTGATTGATAAAATATGTTAATGACATTATCAAGCATTCTAAGGACAATAAATAGTCATAAATACACACTTACGTTGTATGGTCAACCTTCTACAGTTGGGTTTAGGGCTGCGTGTAGGCTGCTTGCGGGCGTTGAACCAATGTCCCGAAACAACGTGCGTTTCTACACGTAGACCCACCCTCCGGTTGGTATAAACGGAGACAATTAGTGGGGGGTCACCATGTCTTATTGTTTAAACAAAGGTACGATCCCGTAATAATAGGATCTCAAGGGTAGATAGCCAGACGCGTAGGTGGATGTTGGCTGGGAAGGAGGTTAGGGGTAATATAAAGACCCCTGTAAAACCATTCGAATGGAAGTATCAAGGAGGGAGACGTGAGTTTGAATTAAAATCGAAACCAAGGGGGGACAAAAGAATGGGCCGCAAATAAACCTGGGAAAAACAATGTCTTGAAGGGGGCGTTGGGAGGGAGAATCAGGGGAGCGAAAGATGCAAGCAGTGGTGCATAGCCAGGACTTTTTCAGTTGTGGGTGGGGGAGCGGTCGGGGCATGGGTTTTCGGGGGGGGGGGGGCAGTGGTTGATGGAATATTCAGGGGTTGGGGGTCATATGTTTGTTTGTTTTTTACATTGGAGGGTGTGCGTGGAAGCCACCCTCCTTTTATGTTCTATATTGACATTTTATTTTAATACAACATTTTGTGCGTTCCTCATTTTTTTGTCCTCTTTTTACTTACAAAATTACTACACATTTGATATGGCGGTTTGATCGATCGATTACCCGGTTAATCGATTACTTCAATATAGAAATGTTGCTCAATAATATGACACTCCATGCTAGCAAACCAGACCAATCACTTCATGTGGCATAACTCGAAACTGGGTGTATTTGCACATCAACTAGATGAGAAAACGAGCTGTCAAATAACACCTCACTAGGGCTCATGTAAGTATGTCTTTAGACATCTCATCACTGCTTTCAAGGCTGATGATTTGGTTGCCTTCACTTTAAATGTTATTTTACTATTTTTGAGAAGTGTCTGACTTTGGCATACAATGTTCTGGACAAAACTAAACATTATAATGTTTAAATTTTTTATCACACAGCCAGATGCGTTGTCCTGTATCGATTTCAGAAACGATCCGATCATTATTTAAACTTATGGGCTCTTGAGTCCAGATGGTGGATCAAATATTTCAGAAACAAGAGCTGTCAGAACAAATTATGCAGGTCAAGACGAGCAACTATATAAACAATAATAGTTTTAAATATCAATTATTTTAAATTGTGGGCTATTCCTGTAGCCCTATGTTGGCTATAGAGCTTCGTTTGTTGAGCCGGGCGTCGTTGTCCGGGCTTCACAGGTTCAAGTCCTGCTCTTGTCAATTTTTCTTTGTTTAACCCAAACTTATTTTAAAATTTACCCAGTCAGTTTCCCCTGTGGTTTATTACTTAGGCTTTACTTTTTAATGTTTTACAAAACTCCTGTCATGTTTCCTTTCATTTATCTGAGGAGAGCTTGACCAGTCACTCATGAGTTCACCTCGTATGACTGTTTGGTGGTTTGGCTTTTCTATTCCCAGAAAATAAATCCCTTTATCTTAAACATGGTTCCCCTGATGCTTTTAAAAGCTTTTTATGTTCGACCACAAGGAATTTTGGAAGATCTTCAAATCTAGGAGTGTTTCAACCCACTACAGACGGAACGTGAATGTGGTACCGTCAGCCGTGCCCGCAAAGTACACGTGGTTCTCTTGAGGTGGCAATATGAATTATTTCAAAAACATTTATAGGCCTGACTGTAAACATCACTGCTTGAGGACTTGTCTGAATTCGTGTATTTTGTCACGTCGCTGATGGTATCGATGTATTTGGAACACATTGAGACAAAGAAACTCATCCGAGTTCGTAGTGAAAATGAACTCATCTGTTTATTTTTGAAATGAATTAATAGTAATACGACGGCCATATCCTCCATGACTCAGTGCCTATTGTGACGCGGTGGATCCGGGAGGGTTGACTATAAATCCCCCTTCCCCAGTACCAGTAAACATTTATAATTAAGGTCCTTTTCCTTGTCCGTTTCCCCGTCTGACTACTATTAAGTACGGCCCGGTTCTCGTCAAGACGTAACGTGTCCACCCCTCCCACCCCCTCCCCGAACCGTCCAGCCGGTACATTCCAGCAAATCTCCTCGGCGTGTACCAGTTACTTTTGTACCTTGGCACCTTTGAAAACCAGCAAAAATAAGCAGTCTCGGTACCTGTTCTTTAAAACGCCGGAAAGGGTCGAATTAAAAAAATTGATACAAGTATACTTGAACAACAATACTACTGAGGGTCAATTTTATGGGAATTATCACATATTCCGTGAAGGGGGAAGCATGCAGTAGGTCGGGCGTTGCGCATCCACCGTGCGTCACCAGAGTGAGGTGGAGGTGCACCAACCATCCATCTCCAACCATCTCCCCAATTTTAGTCATTTTACACTGCCTCTCTACGACTTTTAAACCATTAAATCCTACAATTATTATCAATATGACGAAGAGTTTATCCACTTTTCAAGTTTCTTTCTTGAACGCTCGATGAAACAAAAATAGTACACAGCAAGCTCTATTCAGAATATTAGACTTATTCATTCATTTACTTATTTACTCATTTTATTAATTTATTTATTTAGACAAGGTAGCCTTATCAGTAGTACAACTGCTATCCACGAGGGTCCAGTAAACAAACAGTAACAAGTAATGAAACCCAATTAACAGTGACGCATGAAAATGACTTTGTTATATTATTTGTCTAAGCTATCGTGTTTAACCACAGTTAATTCTTCTAACTAATCATTAATAACATAAGCAATTGTAATTTTTCTCCATTTTGCCTCGACTGGGCTGATTTGTCTTCATCGGTCACAGGGGGCGTAACTGAAGACAAAAATGTTTGTTGTGATGATTTTATTTCCTTCATACCTGAAGTATCCCCGTAGGCCTTTTTTTTTTTAATCAGGCTTGGCTTGGGCTTGGGCTCCGTCAGAATGAATTACATAAAGTCCCCCCCCCCCCAGTCTTGGTTCCAAGACGCTCCAGTTGTGTAGCGGTTCGTGGGGTGATAGCGGTTTAGACAGCGGTTAGGTGACTACACAACTAGAGCGTCTTGGAAGCAAGACTACCCGATATGTGGAGCAATATGCTGTATTTTACCCCGAACCAGATAGATCCAGAACTTGAACGCTACAGTTGGGACACAGGTAAACTTTAGTTGGGACCAGTCCCTAGTTGGGACGGAACGTTGAGGCAATTTAAAAAAATGACGTACGCCTGAACAGGTTCCCAAATCGCGTGAATAGCCGCAAGATAAAGACCTCATCCAGGACGTGAGTATCCACTGTGGCTTACAGTGTGTGACAAACTGCACGACGTGCCACCATCTCTGCCCTTTAGTGTTGTTCCGCCCCAACTTTACAATCGTCCCAACTATAGTTGGGACTGGTCCCAACTTGAGTGTTAAAGTTGGGGCGTCCCAACTATAGTTGGGATCGCAGTAAACACAAAGCATCCATGAATAAACTAACAACATATATGAAGTTTTTAAGACCACTTTCCCTTGAGAATATTTGAGATTAATTATAATTTTTGTTTTCCGAGAGCAGGGAAACTAAATGCGTAGGCCTACTTTGAGACTGAAAGCGTGAGGCCGCTGTCAGAACCCTCTAAAAAACACTATTTACACCGAGTTAGCGGTCCATTACCTCTTGAACTCTATGGGCGATCCCAACTATAGTTGGGACGTCCCAACTATAGTTGGGACGTCCCAACTTTAACACTCAAGTTGGGACTAGTCCCAACTATAGTTGGGACCATTGTCAAGTTGGGACGGAACAGTGTTATTTATATCACACCTGATCAAATTACCACGAGCCCATTGCTCAAAAGGGAAGTTCAGGAGGTGCTTTGGATTCCGGAACAACCCAGATAACAGATTTAGGGGTTATCCTCGATCGCTTGATCTGAGTCGAGGGCATGGCTTAGTCACAGGTATGACTGGTACCTGAACAGCTGTTCTGGGGTTAGGAATACCCCCACCTTACGCCTAAATGGTTTGGACAAAGTGGGTTGCGATGACATATTGGGGTTTTACTTTCGTAAGGGTAATCGTTTAGTGACAAGAGGGTTCCAGAAAACACATGTTAATCGCTGCAATGGGACCACGTGGAAACACCGCCCGCAGCACGCTCATTGACACGTCAGATGAATTCCCGCTAAATAGCCGCGTCGTATCGGTAGTCCACAGAAAAAAAACCACTTTATGGTCCAGGTTGCGTTGGCAGTAGCTATGGTAACGTACTGTTTATGATGAGAGGCATGTCATTAGCCCGGACTCCCTGGAATAGTCTACGGTGCGTGTGTGTGTCTTCTGAGACGGGCATTCTGGGTTCCAATGTCAAGGTCTTACAGCTGGCGATAATCAATCAGTTTTCCCTGAACTTGAGTCAATTCCAACTCATTCGGGAATTTCTGTAACAATTGCCCACTTGGGTTTGAAAATCTTCATGAAGGAGAAAACCTCATGAAGAAAACGAACTTGGATATTGGAATTATGTGATAAGTTCACGTAAAGATGTTTATGATAAATCGACAGTGAGATTACATGGGCCGTAAACCTGCACCCATATCAATCCACAATCAAATTAACCTTTAACGTAGTCTTGAGAACAAGTCGTTTAATGTTAGTCGCGGTGATGGCGTATAACGGCTCGCCCCCACCCATTGCTGCTGTCTCGGGAGACTGCTCTTGCGATACTGTTCACGCGAGAGCAATAGTCTCGCGGGAGCCAGCAGTCTCGCGAGAACAGCTCCCGTATCGTGAGATTCGCGGGAGAGCCGTTATGCCATCGCGACAAACCAAACATGTTAACGTACACAGTGGAGAAAAACACACCACGTTACATGTTTGTATCTCTTTTAAAAAATGAGCACATCGCAGAACTTGTTCAGCTATTATTTTGTTCAATTCTTGCTTTTATACACAATATTAGAATTTTCTTATTACGACCAGTGTAGAACCTTGCCTTCCAGAATACACATTTGCATTTTTAAAAATAATAATAATAATAAATAGTAATACAAACTTACGCAATTTTATAGATGGTTATTCTTATTTATTTATTAAAATCGGAATTGTAAAATATATGCGATGTTTGATAGATACATTATTTAATTAATTTATTTATTTATTTATAATTTATTTATCTAAGCCTGTTTGGAATACAAAACGGCAAAAAATATAAGTAGACCTACTTGTACAAAATTGTCTAGCTTAAAGTGTTTAAAAATTCAAAACATATAAAAATTAAGAAACATTTAAAAAGTAAAAACATTCTTAGTTAAGTACTGGTACAGGTTTAATGCTTTATCTCGACATAATTTAAGCAAAATTAAGAAAATACAATCCAACAGTTATGCAGAACCTAAACTCTCAATCTCAATTCCAAGAGTTGATTTTAAAAACACGACCATATCTGTAGAGACAAGAGTCAAGTTAATAGTTTCAGATAGGATAACTACTGCCCATGCCTACACTGTCCCCAGCTTCTTCCGAAACGATTCTTGTCCCCTCAACCTTAAAGTGTTCCTAGAGCGGTTTTTGCGACAGTTCCCTTTTCCAATAAAACTGAAGATTGATACTTCATTATACTACATTAAAAACAAAACAAAGATTTGGCTCTTTTGGTCATGCTTAAAAAGCGAATTTTACAGACCCATTTTTTGCACTCGTCACTCCGAATCGCGAAAAGACCCCCCGCGTGCACACTGCTTCCGCGAGCAACTACATGGCGTCACAGAGTGGAAGAGTTCTTGTGTTATCACCATACACGGTATAATAATATGCTTTCATACACTCAAGCTTGTTTGGTGAATTTTCTCCGACAACTTCCACCATGGCTAAAAGTGACAATTCTTGGGAAGATCATAGCATAGTTGAGGAAGTCATTTATGACAAAATAGCAGCGGCAGTGGCAGTAATTCTGCTAGTAGTTTTAGCGGTTTCAGTTGACGAAGTAAGAAGACCATGCAAGTAGATAAGATTGATCCTTCATCGATTGAGCACAAAATAAATGGCTAGAAACTGTACATACTGAGTTTCCCCTGATTGTATCCATAATTATGTTTTAATAATCTCCAGGAAATATGGACATGTGGCTTGTCGCAAGTCAAAAGATGGTGTCTGTGATATTTGGAAAGATTCAACTAGGTTCCACTCTCATCCTGTGTAATTAATACAATCCAGTGGTTGTATCCAAACCCAGATGATACATAAAGGCTTCAGCTATCCTGAACTGAATTTGTTTGTCTTCTTCTTCTTCTTATTATTATTTATTTGACCTCAACAAATACAAGTACATTAAAAAGCACAGCAAAAGAGAAACGATAACACAAAATAACAAAATAATAATGAACACAATAATTATTCAAGCAAAAAGCACACAATAATTGTACAAAAACAACTAACAGAACGTGATCAGGAGGGCAACTAGCTAGAAGAGCAAAGAAATGAATGAATAGAGAGGAGGATCTTGCTTTGATCTTTGGCTGAACTTTTCATGAACATGTATTTCTTTTTTTTTAAATGTTGATGTTTAATTTCACCTTGGACAGGGACATGCAATTTTGAAGGGGAAAAACTGCGGAGCAAACAGAAATGTGCATACATCAAATGTGTTTTTCATTTGTATGCCTTTGTACAGAATGAAACTCCACAGTACACGTGCTTTAGGGATATAACGATACATTGGCGATAAAAACGATAAAGTAGATTTTTATGATGGTAGTGTTTGTTCCACGCATTTTCACAATATAATATGAATGCAAACACAGGAAATTTGTGCGCTTGTTTTATTGCCATGGAATAATTACCTGTTTAACAAGTTTCTGAACTTATTGTTTTCATCATGAAACAAACCGTGGCGCATTGTGATCGTATCGTATCGTTACACACCTACTGGCTATAAAACATATTTAAATAAATTTCAAGAGGTTTAATTAAATTTACGACGGTGGCCCACTGTGCTAGTCATGTTATATTGTTACTATTCCTCATTTAATGAATATTAAAGAGTGAAACTCCATAGTACATGTGCTATTTCACAGGGATATAATGATACATTGACGATTAACATGATAAAGTAGTTTTTATGATGGTATTGTTTGTTCCACACATTTTGACAATATAATATAAATGCAAACACAGGAAATTAATTTGTGCGCTTGTTTTATTGCCATGGAATAATTACCTGTTTAACAAGTTTCTGAACTTATTTCTTTCATCATGAAACAAACCGTGGTGCATTGTGATCGTATCGTATCGTTACACACCTAGTGGGTAAACTTTGTTTCTGCGTAACCTTTGCTCTATTGTTTTACTCTACATCGACTTGTGGTGTTAAAACAAGTACTGTACTCAGTCCGGCAGTGGGGGGGGGGGGGGGGGCGGGACCACAGGCACACCACTCCATGTCCACCATTCTAAACAACCTCCCCTAAACAGGGGACTAAGTATTCAACAATACTAAAACATTTATATTTCAGAAGTTTTTCGGCCTAATAAAATCATATCAAATATACTCGCTGAAGACTAAACTTCTTGTTCAGTTTGTACTCAAAAAATTCCACATTCCCTCTTTGACCTAGCCAATAAAAGGGAAATTACACTGGGTTGTTCCTAGACTGGTCCCCTGTCTTTATCTGCAAGGATAAAGACAGGTACTGGTCTTATAGCCCAATGATTTCATTGGATACATCACGTAGCGTTGTTTTTTCTGCGAGTGTCCGTGTGAAATGAATGCTAGGTCAAAGGTACGTTTGGCAACATCCGGTCTGGCTGGTATCTGGCGTTATTCACGAGCCCCGAAGTGTGACGTCAGATGTTCGGGCTAGGTTGTTCCTTTCCATCAACGAGCCCCTTGAAACAAACCCACAGAGGGCGTAAACTTATCTCTTAGCCTGAGGCTAGAGGCCACACCTGGGGCCAATTTCATAGAGCAGCTTAAGCACGAAAACTAGCTAAGCACAACAAAATTATGCTTACCAGAATAAGGTTACCAGCCAAACTACCATGTCACGTGTACAATTTGTGACCGGTACCATGCTCATTTCTACTAAGCATAAAAATGTTAAGCAATATTTTCTGCTTAAGCAGCTCTATGAAATTGGGCACTGGCTGTAACCATATCTTCGCCAGATGGCTTCCAAATGACTTGACGGGTTGGAATTTGGAGTCTAAAGCTTCTTATCTGATTTTCAGACCATTTGAAAGGATCATTTTCACTCCCAAAATTAACATGCTAATGAATGGCACTGTTGGAAACAGCACCGTGGCATAAGCGTGTGAGTTTTCCTGGCGGTGTCGTTGAGGGCCGGTTAAATAACGATAACGAAGCTTCAGACCTAGCTATCAGAGGAAGTTGGTTCCAGATTGCGACTATCCGCTAAAAATAAAGACTTATGTGATTCTATTTTACGAGGAAGTAATAATTTAGTTCCACAGCTCCTCAGGAGTTAAGTTAGCTCCCTAGTTATCGTTTAGCTCCACAACTCCTCAAGTGTTAAGACTCATCTGTTTCATCTTTATACAAAAAATGCCTCTGGTTTCTCAGCAGATGATGTGTGTACCGGGGTGTCGCACTGCTGTTGTCGAATGTGTTTGTCTGTTCTGCCTCTGTTCTGCCTCAAAGCGGTTTCTTTTGCTTTTTATTTTTTATCTGAAAGGCATGTAATTGTTGACAATTTTTGTGGTAAGACGGCCTTGTAGAGGTGCTGGTCACCTGTTCCTCCTTCACACTCACTGGCTTGGCATTTTACACAATCTTATAAATTTGTATTAATTTCTAATTCCTTCGGCAAAGTTTGATTTTGTGGATTGTGCCTATAAATAACGTTTTAGTTGTTTGCCATAATAAAGGAAAATAGATAAATAGTTAACACCTGGGAGATGTGGAGCTAAACACCCTCCCCCAGAACACACTTATTGTTTAGATATTTTCACGTTTGTACCTCCGATTATTGTCAAATGGTTGTTTCCGCTTATTCTAACATCATAAGTTGCCGCTTGTTCCGTGTTTTGTCTCTCAGGCGCTCCATCCACTTCCTCCGTGAATTCTGTCAACGAATCAACAGAAAATCAGGAGTATATCATAATATTTTTAAAATGTGGAAACTCAGTTTTCATTACAAAAAATATGTTTAAACATCAAACAGCCCCACTTCTTTTCTACAGAGCCCCGCAATGGGACAGGTGGGGAAAATGGAAAGAGGAGAAGAAAACCACCATACTTCAAAATATTATTTCCTTCCCTCAAAAAAACCCCAATATGTATAGGCCCTATACATGTATATTTTTTAACCTTTTCAATATTTTGTTCACCTGTCCGGCCCTTTAAGGTCTTAGCACTCTCTCCCCATAATTTTCATAAACACATCGTACGACCGTTCTGTGAAAATTCAGTTATCTTATTGGTTGGTAACGTTTAAATGAAAACAACAACAATCGATCATAATTTCGAGTGTTTTTATGAGTGTCTATATCAAGCTTATTTTGATAAATGGAATAAGCAATGGATTCGGAGTTTTCAAATGCTATTTCCTGAAATGTGACAGTTTTTCAGACAGAACTATTCACCTGGAAGATTCTGGTATTAACATTATAATCAGTGAGTTTTCAAACAGAAACTTTGTTTATTAATCCGTGTCCAAAAGTTTACATAAGATGCTTTGTAAGATCAAGCTAACCTGTCAAAGGGGTTTTGTCCAAACTCTCCACAAGTTGTGGACACTCGCGGGAGTCATGCAACGCATTTTGGAATTTTCTGTATGCGTGTGCTCCTCCATTCTCTAGTTCAGTTAGCAATGAACGCATCCGATCCTGTGGAAAGACACAAAAATACGTTAGTTCACAATAGTCTTAAAAGATGTCACAGAGCTTGTACTGGGTATCAGCTTCAAACTATCAATTATAATAATAATGTATTAATATATTGTATTTGTATAGCGCCTACTGCAGGCCAGCCTCTAAGCGCTTAACATTCAGTATTTTCCTGCAAGGTATTTGGGGCAACGTTTCTGAAGTATGAGACCTACTCCTTTACATAGCACCATGTAATGGTTTACAAGGTGCTGTGGCGCAATATGCAGCCGATCAAACCAGGAACACCGGGGCGAACCCCTTCTCTTTTCGATAAGTGCACTGGGTTCTTTTACGTGCGTTACACAACACACGGGGCCAACGGCTTTACGTCCCATCTTAAGGATGAAATTATGTCGGGATATAAAGTACATAATATAGGGCCTATTTATAGTATTAAACACATTGCTTTTGAGATCCTAAAAGGGACCTGCACGAAGAAAAGGTTAAAAACAAGTCTTACACTTATTTTTTCCCTCGAGATATTATTTCGGTCCCTCAAAAAAAAAAAAAAATCGTTCTCTCAAAAAAATATTTCGTCCCCCAAAATATGTTTTCTTCCCCTCAAAATAATATTTCGTTCCCTCGAAAATTAGAGGGAACAAAATGATTTCGGGGGAAAGAAAAAGGATTTTGAGGGAACAAAATGATTTCGAGGGATCAACATATTTTTTCAGGGGAATGAAATGATATTTCGAGGGAAGGAAATAATAATTTATTTTAGGGGAACAAAAAAATGATAATTTATGTTATTCCTTTTCAGGTTTTTTTTTTAGTTGTCCTTCTGAACATCTTCTGAACAGCTAATTTTTGCGTTACAATGTATAGTAGATCTCTCGATCTTTTTCTCTCTCTCTTATCTTTATATTTCTCAAGGCTGATTTAGTAGAAGTAGCATTTCCAGTTGAATTTTTAAAGTCCAATTTTGATGCCCACGGGTCACTTTTTCACCTTTTGTGATGAAAGTTTGATTGAAATTGTTTTCCTTCTTTTTTTCTTAAAGTTTGTTTTACCTTCTTTAGTGTACTTTTAATGTTTTTAAAACTGTAAATTCAAGAATGCAATTCTGTCGTTGGACCGCAAATGTTTGAATGTTTTTAAATAAACCATAAATCCATAATTCTTTTAGGGGCTCCTTGCATTGTGGTATTAAAGTATGACAGAATACAAATGTTACACTGATGTATGATACACTGCAGTATGTTTAATATGTCCTCCCATTTGCCAACACAATATTGTTCCTCAAATAAATTAACCAACGCCGCAGAATTTTTCACTGCGTGAGAGCATGTGTGAACCAAATTAACGTGATGCGAAACAAGTAAAACGAAATGGATTTTCCGTTGTTGTCGTTATTCTTATTATTTCATGTGGCAATTGTTAAAAGAAAATATAGGCCTACATGAAGGCGGTCAAAATAAGAAAGTTATAAATGTGATGCAAGGAAAATTCACAGTTGTAAGCGGCCCCATGCGGTCAAAAATTGGCGGTCATTTGTTTAGTAACACATCACCACGACAATACTGTAAACTCATCTTCACTGACATGATTCTGAGTCTGAAGCTAGACCCAGTGTCTGCAACGATATGATTTCTCTTACTCTAGATGTAGATTGTGACAATCAAATTTCGTCCATCTTCTGTGGTGAGAAAACCCCCGCCTGAATAAGATGATCTTTAATTTTATCGGGATCGATGACCAGCAAATCGACACGATTTCTTCTCAGTCGTTGTTTGTCTTGATCTTCCATCCTTGAGTTCGGCAGAATACCTAGGTATAGAATAATAGTTCATACAGTTTAACAAAATAAGAGCTCAGCATCCAGCTCGACTGGCAGAACTCCCCGACCTATTATATTATTTTATGGTGTTGTTTATTTTCAGTGTCAAAGACCAGTCATTCTCACTTGGTGTATACTAACATGAGCATGAATGATAAACCTGTGAAAATTCGGCCTCAATTGGTCATCGAGGTTGCAAGAAAATACTGAAAGAAAAAAAAGGGAAAAAACCCTGTTGTATATAGAATTGTGTGCTTTCTGATACATGAGAAAGGCTTTATGCCTGAAGTTTTTCTTAGATTCCAATTATTTTGTGAAAAATTTGCTCTTTATCTAAAGCTACATTACTTCAAAGGGGGGTCGTTTCTAACAATGTTTTATAATGTCAACAGCTCTCTATGGCTCTTTACCAAGTACGGTAAGTTTTTATGGCCATTAACTTGTGGAGTAATTACCAAAAGTATACCATGCCTTTAACAACATCTGCATGTGAAACTCAAAAACACTTTTATTTCATCCACAGTTGCGGGGATAACTGAAGCCTGAATTGACCCTCATTGCAAAACGCGCAGCGCACTTACTTGCGCCTATCCTGCCTGTGCATCTTGGTAGTCAAATGTACACAAATGAATTGACTCCCAAAATGGTGGAAATGGTTGACGCGCATGGGGTGGAGGTGCGTTACGCTTTGTGTAAGGGGTCAATATAGATCCCTTGCATAACGCGAAACGCTACATGTACGCGAGGTCACGCGCACGTTTTTGCGCACAAAGAACAGCTATCGTCCAATGATCAGCCTCCTTTTGGCCTCAGTGTGGGCACTTTTTGAAGGGGTGCAAGCACGTCCACAGACATGTGCAAGCCACAGACATGTCTGTGGGTGAAACTTAAGATTGTCCGGGCTTAAGGAGGTTGATTCAAAAGAGGGCGCTATCAGAAGAAGTTAGTACACAGTTCGGGGGACAGAGTATCCAGCCTCACAGGCCAGGCAACGTTCCTTGTATAAGACCAAAATTTTTCTGTGTGAATATAGAGTACTAAATTGAATTTGTGTCATAATGAAGAAAATTAAGGGTGATATGGTTCTGTAACATGTATGCCTATCGTTTCATAATTTGATAATTAATTGCCATACTCTCGTAACCCTCCAATCCCCGTCCCTCAACAACGATAGACACTACCTGGGCTGGCTATATAGCACCAGGTCATCTTTTTTTCAATGTAAAAGTCTTCACATACCGGTATTTCAAGACAGAAAAGTCTCGATCAAAACATACAAATGTAATAATCATCATGTACTTTACAACAACCGGCACTTTCCTATGGAGGACGCCTGTTTGTTGATGTTTTACACACTATATACAGGCCAAGTGACATTGGTCGCCGATCCGACTGTGAACAGGATCAGGAAGTAAAGAGAAAAACAGACTAAAGGGGGCTTGTATACCTACCACTACCAGTAGAAAACTTGTCACAAAGTTAGTTGCTAAATCCAAATTGTATTTTGACTGAAAAAACATAAGATTCGACAGTCAAAACTCGCCGTCGATTGCCAAAACACTCAGCAATTAACCCTCGACTAATGAGCACCTGCGCAAATGGGACTTTCCAACTAGCAGACCCCTGTATTAAAATGTCGCTGTTTTAAGTCTAAAGAAGTCCAGGTTCCAACTATCCCAAATACGTCCGAAACCCGGCTGCTGACGGATATGCACCTTGGACTATTTCCCCGACCTAATAACCCCCCGGTCACCTCTTCCTGTTTACGGAAGATGTTTAATGTGTAAATCCTTTGCAACAGTTTTTGTCACTCTATGACATGTAATAATAATAGGGATCGATCGCAACTTTATTTTGTCTTGCTTGTTTCATTAACGTTTGTTTACATTATCCATGGAACTGCCATGCGTTATGTTGTGATTGTGCGGATTCCCATCATGCATTACTACATCCTGCATAGATTCGTTTTCGTGTGCCCTGTACATAGAGTTATATATAGGAACTAGAGGGCGCACTGGTAATGCTACGTCATATAGTTATATATAGGAACTAGAGAGCGCACTAGCCTAGGTACGCGGCCCTACAAGGGCAGCACGGCGGCCATTTCTTAAGTAGTCAAAAACAACGTCTATACGATTTGTGCGTGTTACAACAGAGCAATGGTTAACAATGAAAGGGTTTACTGTGAAACTTATGAATGCCAGTGATGATCGTTTATATTACTAAATAATCCCCGAATAAATATAATATTTTAGAATAATATTCCTTCACCTTGGGCAAGGGACAAACGGTTTTTTTTCCTACAGTTGCGCAGGGGATTGTTATACTGCCTGGGTGTCCATTTCAACTGCAATAGGACTTTCTCGTTCAAAGCCTTGGAGCTCACGGATGTCTTTCACTAGTTTCCTCTTGTCTGCCATGTCTCTGATATTTTCATTTTTGATAATTTCACCACATTTGTTTGAAATTTTTTGCAGCCCACTAGTGGATGGTACAGCTGTGTCCATTGATGTCAAGAGCCTCCTCGCACCTGCGGTTGCAATGACAGTGTTCTGCAGGCCAACTTGGAAAGACATGTTTGGGGTTGCAGTGCGCCGTCCCCGCTTCCTACCCTCGTTAGCTATCTCACTGTACAGTTTTGTCTTTTGTGTTTTAAAACCACACTTTTTGCAGGACATTACCTCTGAGACGGCTAAACCTATACGCTCTTCTGCCTCGGCCAGTAGTTTGGGTTGACCATCACACTCAGGATGTCCTTGTTGATGATCAAGTACAGCTTGTGCACCCAGCTCCAGAGCTGAGTTAATGTCTACAAAACGATAACCTCCTCCTTGTTGATCAGTTCCATTCTTGGGCAGTGGCTGGCCACATTTGTTGGCTATTGGGATCACTCCCTTGAGCTGGATCTTGTCAACTGGAGCCATTTCTACAACTTTTGGGCGAAGGAGCATCACATTTCTGCGGTTATCTTGTTCCATCTGTGCTGGAGTGTGGCAGAAATCTCCTCGCTCCGTATTTTGGGTGGCTAAACTCAACTGCTGATGGGTTGGCCTGACATACCGTGGTGTAGGTATACTTTGAGTTTCACTGCCTGTGTCTTGTAGCGAATTAAATTGATTTTTCTGCTTGAACCAAGTTTTTGCATCTTGAAAATGCCGCGTCTAGTTCTACCCATTTTTATGGCAATGGAGTTGTTACAGAATGGCATCCATCATCAGTGATCTCACATTAATTTGTGGTATGAAGCAAAAATACTTTTAGAATTCTCCCCATGCACAAGCTAGCGTATTGGGGCCGACACTACGCTGAACGCACAAATTTCGGCCGATATGCCAAACATTTATTTATTTTTTATTTATTTTGGGTTTTTTTTTATTTCACAAAAATGTATTAAGATAAAACCATTGCCAATGCTCCCTATTGGACAGTAGGACCTGTGAAAAGGCCCCCATCCCAGGGGAATCGTCTAAGATGATAGCCATCTGTTTCTGGACAAAGTTCACTTGTCCCTATCAACCAGCAACAATCATAATGGTTTGGCCTTTTTCAACATGCCCCGCACACACCCCGCCCACCCCTTCCCTCTTTCCCCCATTCCAGAGGTAGAATACAATTTGAAAGGGCAGTTAAATGTACAAAAAGTGACCTATGTGTTTTCTAGATTTTATAAAGCTCCCTATTTTAGACTAATATGAATGCATGGTTAGAAAAATTGAAGGGAAAGCAAAATGTGCCCCCCCCGGCCAGCCCCCTTTCATTTTTACAGCTTTTTCATGCAAATTAACCCCCTCTTGATGATTAATTAAATAACTTGTAAGTTTTTTTTATAATCCTGTAATAAAAACAAAAATGTAAATAGCTCTTTGAGTGAGGACTTGGTTAAAACTTCTGACTTGTCCTTAGAATGTACACAGTGTGTCGTGCAGGTTTTTCTTCTTGCATTGCTTAAAGTACATGTAAATGCGCCATTATGTTTGACCTTGTTGTAGACAAACGCAATAAAAAATGTCATTTTCCCCCAGATATCAGGTCAGTGACTCATTCTCAACGATTTAAGCATAATTTTTCAACCATACAGAATAATTAAGTGCCCTTATATATCCAACATGGTGGCGCCCTTGCAGCCTCTTTGGTGGGGATTTAAAAACATGTCTGCCGTTTGTTTACAATTATGCAGGCTTGAAACGAGGACAGAAATGAGTCGTTTGAGACATATTTCGTCAGTTATTGCCGGGTTTTTTTTATTGTTATTGAAAACATCACTCCTCTGGCTGCCAACAGTAAGTATAGCAATATCATTGTCACATTACATTTTTTAACAGATGAGAATTAATTCAACGGTTTCAAAGAGTGGTTTGCATTTTTTGTTTGTACTTTTTTGCTTGTAATATTTTTTTGGTACTTGTTGTACAGTTGTAGGCTACCTACGGATCCACCTACAGTACACTACTACTACTACTAGTACTACAGTACAGTGTGTAAAAACTACGGCGGTACGACTAGTGTATGACTAGTATATGACTTTATGATTGTGACTGTGATGGTAAGTCACTTTCAAAAAAAAAACATGGGGCAACAGTGGCTTGTTGCTTCCTCAATCAGGAAGAAAAAGTAGAGAAAATCCATCAACATGTGAACACCTGGTGAACAGTGAACATCAGAGGAGTGGGGGAGGTGGTAAATATTGCATTACGAATGTCAAGTTTTCGGAAAAGTCAAGTAATTCAATTAGTTACAGTTACACTCTATCGGTCTCTCCATGTTGAGAACATTCTGCTGTAATTGTGCTCCTTGTGAATCTTTAGCCCCTCAAAGTTATACAGTCATTTGACCAGTTCGGGATCATTGACCAGTTCGGGATCACTTCAACTTTGCAACAACCCCATAATTAAGTTACTTCTCACATTACCAATTTCTGTTGATACATGTGAAGAATAACATACAATAAACCAACAAACCCAAAATAAGGTTCCAAACTTCATCAACAAATAAATTATGGCCATTTTCTTGAAGTTTGTCTGCGATTTTGATCATTATTTTAAAAAAAAATTGTTGGTTGAAAAACACTCCCTGTTAAAACTTCTCACCTTTAAAATTTGAACGCCAGGGCGAATACAATTTATGTTAAATGCTTAGAATGTGTTAAAAATATTTCAGGTAAATACTGAGCAGTCGTCTTGGTTTTTTTTAGGAGACGAAATTACCGAAATCGTCTTTTGGGGGGCATCGTACCCTTGACCAGTTCGGGATCACTCACTACTCAGCATCTCTCATTGCGTCAAATGGTACCGCACTCAGTGAGGTAAAATCTTACTGCTGCAGTCGAAAGTTTATTTGTTGCTTTTAAGATACATTTCTTCAACAAATTCTTGTAGGAATATTGTTTTTTTGTGAGAAAATGAAACTTGGAGGAGGAAATTGCGACTGTAAGAATAGATATTTGGGTCAATGTTGCTTTTAGGCGTGCTTCACCTTTTCATTTGCCTTTGCTGTTGTTTTGTGTTTTTGTTGCTGGATTTTTGCGCTGCTGTTGAATACACTTGCATGAAATTCTCTGGAGAAAGGAAGTCCATGTCCATGCCAACACGCTTCTTGTGAAGTTTGTGTCCTTGAGAGACAGTTTTATGAATGGGAGTATTGGTTTGCAATAGAGGGCAAGCTACTGATTCAGAATCGAATCAACTGATCCTGAACTGGTCAAACAGGTGACAATACTTTTCTCAAAGCCTCTTCAAAAGTACTAATCTTTTTTTGTCAGTGGATACTTGGTGAGTTTTATAACATGTTTAGGTGAACTGATAAACTTTTTTGTTTAAAATGTCAAAGAGATTGCAACCAAAAACAATGTGAATTCAAAAAGTGATCCCGAACTGGTCAAATGACTGTACGATATACAGTTAGTGTCCTGTGACTTTGGATTTAGTTGGCCAGGTTGATACAAATTTCTTTTAGCATAGTAAGTGTGATATCGTTCAGCTCGACACTGTGCTCGTCGCTTTTTGTAGATCTTTCCCATAACACGTTTTTTGTGATATTGTTGCTTTTTGTCCATTGCAGCAAGGGCTTTTGCAGCGGGTGATCCAGCGGTAATGGGGCAGCCAGTTGCTTCACACTTTTTGATAATAGAGTTTGCATGTTGGTTGTTCACAAGATGGATGGCGCTGTGATCTCTTGAAGCTCCGTTCCTTGAAAAGGTTAGTGTTCCTTTTGGATTTGTCATAGCGTAGGCTCAATTCATGGATTCAGACTTCTGGGAACTCGTTCTGTACTTGGTTCTCTCCATCGCCTCGTCTCCTATGCGCTTTTCCAAAATAGTTTTTAAGATTACCTCATCCTTAGATGTTAAAATAAATCTGCCGCGGACATAGCGAGAGAGGTATGGGTACTTGTATTTACCGTGGCAAACATAAGAATTTTGTTTGCATTTCACATGGTCTCCCATGTAGCAGTTCGGAATTGCATCAATCGCCTTTGCAGCAAGTCTTTTCATGCTTGCTGTGTCGTTTCCGCATTGAATGGAAATATGGTGTGCCTCAGCCTGTGCTCTGTGACTCACGTCATCAGCAAACCGGTCCTGTACTCTGTTGCGCTCTTTTGCACTGTTCCCAGGAAACATGTCACTGCTAAAGTTTGCTTGGCTGACTGCCGCACAAAGTGAGCGGTTCAAGTGGGATGGGTCCAGCAGACTTTCCATTTCCTTTCCAGTTTTTCTTCTCATGACAGAATTCATTCCTTTTGCTAGACACCCATCAGCGTCTGTTGTTATTCTATCTGCAAGCACTGGTTCCGTGCACTCCAAAGGTTTAGTTGCACATTGAACACCCCCTTCTCTCTCGTCTCCCATATTAAAATGTGCTGGACGTGTAGCTGTGCACTTTTGGCCGTGCTTAGCAGATGTGCATTGTTGACCGAATGATGATGGCGACATTTCACCACTTTTACAAAGCTTGTTCTCTTGGTGGTACATTATAACAAACTTTGAAGTAGTTGCGTTCTCGCACACGGTGTCTCTTGTCTGTGTTGCAGGGACAAACAGGGTTTTTTTCCTACAGTTGCGCAGGGGGTTGTTATACTGCCTGTCCATTTCAACTGCAATAGGACTTTCTCATTCAAAGCCTTGGAGCACACGGATGTCTTTCACTAGTTTCCTCTTGTCTGCCATGTCTCTGATATTTTCATTTTTGATAATTTCACCACATTTGTTTGAATTTTTTTGCAGCCCACTAGTGGATGGTACAGCTGTGTCCATTGATGTCAAGAGCCTCCTCGCACCTGCGGTTGCAATGACAGTGTTCTGCAGGCCAACTTGGAAAGACATGTTTGGGGTTGCAGTGCGCCGTCCCCGCTTCCTACCCTCGTTAGCTATCTCACTGTACAGTTTTGTCTTTTGTGTTTTAAAACCACACTTTTTGCAGGACACTACCTCTGAGACGGCTAAACCTCTACGCTCTTCTGCCTCGGCCAGTAGTTTGGGTTGACCATCACACTCAGGATGTCCTTGTTGATGATCAAGTACAGCTTGTGCACCCAGCTCCAGAGCTGAGTTAATGTCTACAAAACGATAACCTCCTCCTTGTTGATCAGTTCCATTCTTGGGCAGTGGCTGGCCACATTTGTTGGCTATTGGGATCACTCCCTTGAGCTGGATCTTGTCAACTGGAGCCATTTCTAAAACTTTTGGGCGAAGGAGCATCACATTTCTGCGGTTATCTTGTTCCATCTGTGCTGGAGTGTGGCAGAAATCTCCTCGCTCCGTATTTTGGGTGGCTAAACTCAACTGCTGATGGGTTGGCCTGACATACCGTGGTGTAGGTATACTTTGAGTTTCACTGCCTGTGTCTTGTAGCGAATTAAATTAATGTTTCTGCTTGAACCAAGTTTTTGCATCTTGAAAATGCCGCGTCTAGTTCTACCCATTTTTATGGCAATGGAGTTGTTACAGAATGGCAATCATCAGTGATCTCACATTAATTTGTGGTATGAAGCAAAAATACTTTTAGAATTCTCCCGATGCACAAGCTAGCGTATTGGGGGCCGACACTACGCTGAACGCACAAATTTCGGCCGATATGCCAAACAATTTTTTTAATTTTTTAATTTTTTTTAATTTTAGATTTCACAAAAATGTATTAAGATAAAACCATTGCCAATGCTCCCTATTGGACAGTAGGACCTGTGAAAAGGCCCCCATCCCAGGGGAATCGTCTAAGATGATAGCCATCTGTTTCTGGACAGAGTTCACTTGTCCCTATCAACCAGCAACAATCATAATGGTTTGGCCTTTTTCAACATGCCCCGCACACACCCCGCCCACCCCTTCCCTCTTTCCCCCATTCCAGAGGTAGAATAAAATTTGAAAGGGCAGTTAAATGTACAAAAAGTGACCTATGTGTGTTTTCTAGATTTTATAAAGCTCCCTATTTTAGACTAATATGAATGCATGGTTAGAAAAATTGAAGGGAATGCAAAATGTGCCCCCCCCAGCCAGCCCCTTTCATTTGTACAGCTTTTTCATGCAAATTAACCCCCTCTTGATGATTAATTAAATAACTTGTAAGTTTTTTTTATAATCCTGTAATAAAAACAAAAATGTAAATAGCTCTTTGAGTGAGGATTTGGTTAAAACTTCTGACTTGTCCTTAGAATGTACACAGTGTGTCGTGCAGGTTTTTCTTCTTGCATTGCTTAAAGTACATGTAAATGCGCCATTATGTTTGACCTTGTTGTAGACAAACGCAATAAAAAATGTCTTTTTTTTCCCCAGATATCAGGTCAGTGACTCATTCTCAACGATTTAAGCATAATTTTTCAACCATACAGAATAATTAAGTGCCCTTATAGGGTGCACCACACTAAATGGACAAATATTCATGGGCCGAGCTCATTATCATAATTTGTATACCCACAGATTTTTTTTTAATTATAACGTTTTGGGGGTCGTGCAATTAATAGAATGTGTAATTATAAGAATCTAGCACAACCTGGGGGTTCTGTGTTTCAACTTTTGGGGAGACTTGATAAATTTAGGCGTTTAAGTTGGCCCTATTTTACTTGGCAAGTGGAGAAGTGCTTCACGAAAACTGGCAGCAAGTCGGTTTGGGAAAAAGTTCATTTTCGGGGGTGTTTTTTCTGGGGTTGCTAGCAAAAAATCCAAACGGCTGACCTGCCAAAAATTGAAAAGAATTCTGAAGTTTACTTGTCAGAAAATATGTCTGATTGGTTTTCAAGAGGCTGAGAGACTTACACGATTTTTTGAGTATTTTTGAATATTTATCATTTAGCATTGGTTCCTATAGGAGTTTATTTAGTGTGGTGCGCCCACAGACATAAAATACCTATAGACCGACAGCACCTATGGAAATCAACGTCTGGATACCGTAATTTTGAAAGTACCCGACCATACCCAAACTATGGGCAAAATCCGCGAAAACGCAAGCGAAAACACGTGTAAAGCAATGGGCGAGCGGGTGGATGATGATAAAAAATTTGTGTTTTAAGGGTGAAAAAATCACCAACAGACTTGGAAACAATGTTTAATCAACAACTAGATACCTTTTCTCACGTTGGTTGTTTGCCGTTTCTCCTCTTTTTACTGAACTTTCTCCAAATCGATAAAAGTCTTCGTATCAACAAAAATTCGTTCGTCAAACACTTTCCGGTCAAAGTGCGCGTCGGTGCGTGTTTTGCGCGGACGCTGATGACGCGTACCGCCTTTAGATTAACGTGCTACTGATATACGCGATTGTTTGAAGTGCATTCCACGCGAGCGTACGCAAAATGTGCCGAAGGCATGCATGCAAGGCGGGCCGAAGTGTGCACAACGTTGTGTTATAGAGCGAGTCCAGGGATTATTTCCCGAAAATGAAGTTATAGAAACGACGTTTTATACGGTTAAACCTCAACGCCCAACATTGTAAACGGCTGTTATATGGAATGTTCATGAAGTGAGGTTTCTTAAATTTCAAGGTAAAAGCTACATTTTCACAATGAAAACGACACAAACGTGTAGAAAGTGACAGTCCTGTAGGCCTTGGCCTAGGCTATATGTATAATAATTTTGTTTACAAATTTTTACGATTTCCTCCCCAAAATCAGCAAAAGTTAATCAAACAACTTTTTTGACGACTCCAGTTATTACAAGAATTTCCTTAAATTCCCTCACTTAATTTACAATTCATCATCGGGTCAATATCTCCTGAAAATTCAGAAAAAGTCCATGAAAACGGGACCACTGCCTCGCGGCTATGCCTAAACGTGTACAAAAAGTGTTGACGCGTCTTCACTTCCGCCCATAGTTTGAGAAAGTCCAAAATTTCAGTTTAGCGCCCCCTGCTGTCCGTCTATAGGTATTATATGTCTGTGGGTGCGCCCTTGTGCACGTAGCATTACCAGTGCGCCCTCTAGTTCCTATATAACTCTATGTGCTACGTGCACAAACGCGACGGAACCGCAAGGAGGCACGCGCGCCATTTAGTTACACGTTATGCGGTCTAAAAAAAACTTTTAAAAAACGAGCGGCTGTATTAAAGTTGTTTCGTGGAGTTTAGGTTATTCGTTTCAAAAGAGGATGGACACACATGCCATGATATATTGTCCAAATTAAAAGAATATAATTCTAAATTATTATATTTATTTGGGGATTATTTAGTAGTGTGGCGGGCACAGACTGTTATCCAGTCTGTGCTTATTAACTCGGACCCTTTTCCTTGCTAGCTCAAGTTAAAGTCACTAAGCGGACTTAAGGCTGAGTGGCGAGATTCGTTTGGGAGGAAGTATACCGCCCGATTATAAAAGATTGTAAACCTCTCTGTCAGAGTACACACAATTCCCTAAATAATACACAGTTGAACAATAGGTTTATGAACAACAAACATCAGCAATGTGGTTTAATTAGTCAACCTCTTCAGTATCAACCACACTCAATGAATAATACAGATCTCAAGTACATCAAATAATCAAATACGGGTTAACTTGCTAATAACACCCACGTTCTACTCAACTTTTACCCGTGAGTTTCGCGCCAAAGCAACACAAGCAATCCACTAGTCAACCACTTTAGTAGAGGTCATGCACCATGCGTTAACAAGCACACAGCAATGTCAACCACGTGGGAAATAGCCCAGCTATCAACCACACAGTGGGGTAAAGCACACAGCAGTCACCCACACGAGTCCCGCAGCCGCCACGTTGAGGAGAAGGAGACGAGCACACAGCAGTCTTTCCCACTTCTACTCACGCGCGCCCCCTGAGATACGGCTTCACACAGAGCCCAATACCCTGAACAACAGTCTTGCCGGTCAACCACACGACGAGCGTTGGCCAACTCAGCGACGGACTGCTACCACCAAAAGATCGACAAGCACTCAGCTTTCGTCAATCCTCTCACACAGAGATATTCTCACGATCAACAAGCACACAGCTACAGTTAATCTGTGAGACCATAGGACTCGCTTGCATGTACCTCGCAATCAACCACACGCTAGCGCGGATTACACAAGCAAATAACACTGGGTAATAATCAGAGTAAGGAACATACCTGTTGCTTCGGTGAAATCTCTCTGCTGACTGACGACGCATGCATGGTCCACGAAGTACCAGCATGCCCCGCAAGCCAACGCATGCGCAGATCGTTGCCTAACCCACGATCAGCTCACGCATGCTCCTTACAAAATAGTTTATAACTTACAACATGCACTGTCCGTTACATAGGCCCGAGCTAAGCTTGGACTGCCCCAGTCCAAACAGCTTAACAATACAAAAATAAAACGACAGTGCAACTATTTACATTTTCATAAAACACATAGTCAACCACATGGTAACCTACAATGGGGTTGACTTGGAGAGGGTCCATCAACCTTTTCTCCGCATCTCATTAAATATTCACAAAATAATCCTAGTCAACCTCACACAACTTTCCATGAGGTTGACTTGGAGAGGGACTTTTCCTTCTCTCCAAGCCTCATTAAATATGCACAGTATCCTACTGTGGTTTACTACGACTTTAACTTAATATAAAAAATAGAATAGACTTCTTTGGCTTGTACGGAATACAAAAATACATGATCTTTGGCTGATTACACTTGCATAGAATCGTTTGAATACAAAATCAAGGTTTCCTCTAGAATTACACATTATACACACACTGATTCAATGATTACCCAGAATTTCCTTATATAATGATTAAAATGCTCTTGATTTATACATTGGAAAGAGTACAATAAAAATGTGGCAAGACTCCAATATAAACACTGGCAACTCTCCTACATGGCAAATCACAATACTGTCATTTAAAGTGTTATACAGCAATCAAACATTAATTAAACAGATGTTAAAGCAAAATGAAAACTTCTCGTCACCTCCTTTTTTTCTCTTTCTTTTAAAACCTTATTTACACTATATCTACCATCTCCCTGTACGTACGCGACACCTCCTCCCTCTGGATTTCCACTCCATCGTGCAGGAACACTCTGATGGTCTGCTCTCGTACAATGGCCCTGACGATACGCTTGACTGGCTTCGTCTGTACTCCTATGCTGACCTTCTCTACTGGAGTTGAGGGGAAACTGGTCACGCCCCTTCCACTGATACAGATGAGGGGAAACTGGTCACGCCCCTTTCATTATAATATACAACATCTGCAGGGGGGGAGTTCTCACCCTTCCCCTACTAAGCTTTTATTTACATGTACCATGCACCAAGACAGTGCAACCACTTTGGGGGGAATTTGTATCCTTCCCTCTCAAAGCACCAAATATTTACAGATGATGAGCCCTAACGATACCTTAGGGGCAACTCGTGTGTTCGCCTCGGGTTACGCCTAGGTGCCGTCTGCTCTCCAACTACTGGCAGATTAACCATGTCCTCACCCAGTCCCTCTGCACCGGAGGCAGGGACCAACTCGTTGTTGCTTGGGACAACCTCCTCTGGGGAGCTCTCTACCTCCAGAACCTCCTCCTGTGGGCGTGTAACCTCTTCAATGAGGGGGCTTTCTGTCACCTCCTCACGAGGGGCAGTCACCTCTCCAGCAAGGGGGCTTTCCGTCACCACCTTACTGGATGGACTGTCCCAAGGTTCAATCGCCTCTCCGACATACGGCTTCAGCCTGTCCACATGGACAACTTTGAGTTTGCCTCCCTTCCTCAACTGGATGCGCACCACCACATCAGACAATTTCTTAACCACGAGCCAAGGTCCTTCCCACCGCAATTGCAGTTTGGGGGACAAATGCTTTTTCTTGGCCGGGTTGAACAACCACACAAATTGTCCCTCTCTCAGACCATGCTCTGATGCATGCCTGTCATAGTTCTTCTTCTGTCTCTTGGCACTCTTGCCGAGACACTCCTCTGCCCTACCATGTGCCAGTTGCATGTTACCCCTCAACCTTTCGGCAAAGTCTGTGTTGGTGTCTTCCTGAGTTTCGGGACACCCTGCCACCAAATCTACTGGAAGATAAACCTCCCGGCCAAGCATCATCATGTTTGGCGACTCTCCAGTCGATTCCTGAGGAGTACATCTATACGCAAAGGTGGCATAGGGAAGGAACTCATCCCAGTCCTTCTGCCTCTTCTTTGGATCGATCATGACTGACACAATGTTGATTAGCGTCTTATTAAACCTTTCAACCATGCCATCCGATTTGGGATTATAGGCGGTCGTTCGGGTTTTCGTAATTCCAAGGAGCCGGCACATCTCACTAAACACCTCAGATTCAAAATTCCGGCCCTGATCAGAATGAAGTTCTTGGGGCACCCCAAACCTACAAACAAACTCGTTCACCAGTTTCAGGGCAACCGTACCTGCAGTGGAGTCAGGAAGCGGATATGCCTCCATCCACTTGGTGCAATAGTCACCCACCACCATAATCCACAGGTTGCCACTGTCCGTCTTGGGCAGTGGCCCGAGCAAGTCTATTGCTACCCGTTCCATAGGAACGCCAACCCGATACTGTTGTAAAGGGGCAACCCTTCTCTTTGCAGCAGACTTCCTCCTGGCACAGAGGTCACAAACCCTCAAACATGACCGAACATCCGCAGACATTCCTGGCCAAAAATACCTGTATTTCACCTTGGCGAGTGTCTTATTAACACCTGTGTCCACTGAGTTGCCCACCATGCAACTCACTGAGGATACTCTTTCTGAACTTCTGTGGCAAGACCAGGAGCCATCTTACCGACTTCCCATCATCCGACTCCCATCGCTTGTAGAGAAGCCCCTCCTTAACCTCTAGTTGATCCCATTGGGACCAATAGGTCCTCTTTGGACTTGAGGATCCAACTCATAGTCCCATCTCCCAGCTGTGCCTCCCGCAAAGCTTCCTTTGAAATGATAGGTCTGGCCTCCAGACCCCTTACAATTAACTCCTCACCCTTAGGTTCTACCACGGGATTCTCATCACTTGGCTGCTCGTCATTGGTCATTTCTTGTCGGCCGCACTGTTTACACTGCCTCCGCGACAACCCATCAGCGTTGCCATGCTTTCTACCGGGTCTATGCTCCACCGTCAAGTCATACTGTGAGATGACTTCAATCCATCGAGCCAGCTGACCCTCCGGGTTCTTAAAATTAAGGACCCACCGCAATGCAGCATGGTCAGTTCTTACTTTGACCTTCTGACCATACAAATACTGTTTAAAGTATTTCAAATACATGACCACAGCCAACAACTCACGTCGAGTCACGCAATAGTTGCGCTCAGGTCTACTGAGCTTGCGACTTGCGTAAGCCAGGACTCTTTCCTCACCATCTTGGACTTGTGAGAGTACCGCCCCGATGCCCTCTCCACTGGCATCGGTGTCCAAGACAAAGTCACCTTCTGGATTGGGGTATGATAAGATTGGGGCAGACTGCAGTCTGTCCTTCAACTCATCAAATGCCCCTTGGCAAGACTCCGTCCATGCAAACTCCCTTGATTTCTCAGTCAAGGCATGCAACGGACTGGCAATTTCCGCAAACCTACGAATGAACTTCCGGTAGTAAGAGGCGAGGCCCAAAAAGCTTCTCACATCTCTTACACACTTCGGAGTTGGCCATTCGGCTACAGCTTTCACCTTCTCCGGGTCTGTCGCTACCCCCTCTGATGACACAATGTGCCCCAGATAAGCCACTGACTTTTGAAACAAGTGACACTTGCTGGGCTTCAATTTGAGTTGTGCGTGTCGCAATCTGTCCAACACAACTCTCAGACGATGTAGAGTTTCCGTTACTGTTCGACCAAAGACAATGACATCGTCTAAGTAAACCAACAAGATGTCCCACTGCAACCCAGCCATGACCTTCTCCATGAGCCGTTCAAACGTTGCTGGGGCATTGCATAACCCAAAGGGCATACACTTCCACCTGTACAAACCATTCCTAACTACAAATGTTGATTTTTGGCTGGCGTCCTCATCCAGAGCAACTTGCCAATACCCTGATGCCAAGTCAAGTGTCGTAAACCACTTAGCCCCATTCAGAGCGTCAAAAGTTTCATCAATACGTGGCACAGGATATGCATCTTTGATGGTGACTGCGTTCAATTTTTTGTAATCCACACAGAAACGCTGCGTCCCATCCTTTTTCCGAACCAAAACAACATTTGCAGCCCACGGACTGTCTGAGGGCTCAATAACACCTCTCTTCTCGAGATCGGCCACCTGTCGCTGAATTTCTTGCTGGTTGCAGTAGGGGTGCCTCCTTGGCCGTTCTTTGACTGGCCTGGCACTTCCCGTCTTTATTTGGTGTTCAACAATATTGGTTTTGCCAATGTCATGTTCTCCCCTTGAGAACACATCCTGATATTCATGCAAGCACTTCTGAACCTCGCTGTGGTACTTAGTCTCAAGGTTGGCCGTACCCCTCTCATATAAGTCGTGCAAGTGTACAGGGAGAGTATTCACTGCACTCGGTGGAGATTCTAATTCTCCATACCCTGAGTCGGTCTCAACTGCGGAGAGGGTTCCCACAGTGGTCCCCTCACGGGCCACCTTCTCTCCCCTCCCAGGGTTGAACACCCTTAATGGAATAACTTCCGACTCGCCATCTACCAAGGACCGGGCCAGCACCAAGCCCTTCTGTGCCAACTCACCACCACCCTCAATTGGTTCAACCATGGCTGGACCCACCAAAGCAGCCTTCCTTCGAGCAATAATGCCCGGGACAACAGCCTCATGGCCTGATGGAATCACTGTAGTTCTTGAAACTACCACACGCCCAATGAAGGATTCACCAGCCCTGCCAGTGCATTTTATTCGCTCACCATTGAGCCTCCATTCCTTCAACTGGAAATCTAGTGTTCCACCAGTGGGCAGTAGAAAGTCCATCCCCAGGATGCCTGGGTATTTCATTTCTGTGAAAATCGCCTTCACCATGTGCGTTGTCCTTCCAACTTGCACTTCCACAGGTGCCTTCCCCAGTGTGGGAATACGACTACCATCAACCTGTCTAACAACCACACCATCCGTCTCCAAGACGGGTCTTTGCTCCTTAGGTATTTCGTAAAAGATTGAACTACTTATCAATGTGTCGGTGGACCCCGTATCGATTAAAAACCGACACTTGGTAGCCCTTACCGACCCTTCCACAAACATACCCATGCGGGGAGTAACACCTGGTTCGGGCAGATTAACTTCTCTTTGCCCGTCCCCATGCTTAAACTTCTTCTCCTCTATGTCGTCGTTGTCATGTTGTCGTTTGGACCCTCTCGTACATCCAGCCTGACTGGGGATCCTGCAGGAGGCTGATCGGCGTTTCCCGACATCTGAGTCTTCTGTTTTCGGGACCTTTTGCACTCACGTGCGAAATGCCCTTCCAACCCACAATTATAGCACTTCCGGCGACCAGCTGGACCTGATGGGAACTTGTGCACTTGGTCTCTGGGCATGCCCTTTGTTGAACTGACTCAAGGGCCTTCTGACCTGACAAGTTTTTACAAAACTCCGCCAAAGATTTTAAGCTCTGAGCCTGCTCACTAAGATGGGCCTCTAATGAACCAAGCCTCATCTCCACACTAGAGTCCAAAGCCCTCGCTAATTTAGCGGGCTTTCGGTCCACCAACCTTTGAACTTCCACACTCTCAAAATTAGCAGTTTCCAAGGCAGCTTGGATGGCTTCGTCCAAGTTCTTCGGACGGGCTCTATTTATGCCCTCCCGTATCGAATGACTATCCACTGCATCTACAAAGTGATTTCTAGCCAACCGGTCACGTGCATCTTCCTGAATTTCAGGGTATGCCCGTGCCGTCAACTCATAGATCGCTTGACCAAGTTCCTGCAGTGACTCCTTTGGACTTTGCCGCCTATGTCTCAATTCAACTAGGTAGTTCTCACTCTGCCTACCTGACCCGAAACGTCTCTCCAAAAGTTTGACAAGTGCACTATAAGTGTACTTTTGTCCCGATTCGCCCAACATTCGGAGAGCGTTCCCCTGCAAGCCTGCAGTCAAATACTTTGCAGCTTGTTCATCCGTCCAACCATTCACCTCACGACACGATTCAAAATGGCGGTAATACTCCTTCCAGAGAACCTTGCCATTATACCGATCACGGACTATGTTCGGGCGACGATTTGTGAGTTGCTCCAAAAGGTCCTTCTGATCCGTGTCGACCTTCACATCCGGGACTTCACTCTTCAGTGGCTGGGGCCTTACTGAAGTGTGGTCCTTCACAGCCGAACTGCTGCTTTGTGTTACTTCCACTGGGTGGGTAGCACAGCTTAGCAGTTCGCTGCTTGATTTCTTCGAAGCCATTTCCCCTTCTTCTAAAAATGGGTTTCGGCTTCGTGAACTGTGTTCGGCGACACTTTGTCCTGACAAGAACAGTGCCAACTCGTCAACTGGAGTGTATGTGGGGGGCTCCTTGGCGATGGGGGTTAACTCAGTTGGGGAAAATTGCGCCGCACTTCCGCCCCGCAGAGGTGTACTACCCACAATGCCAACCCTCCCCGACATGGGATCCATTTCTGGTTCCTTCATGTCCACACTCCACAAGTCAACCGGTGGACAAGAGGCATACCCTGCTGTCTCTTTCATCACCAGTAATTCCACCTCAGAATCTACACTCTTCCTCACACGCCTTCCTTCATGAGGCATGTGTTCCTTCGGCATCCCGTTCATGGACACCTCCAATTTCTTCGCAACAAGTTCTTTCTCCAGTTGCAGAATTTGGTAATCCATGCGGAGCTTCTGTAACTCAGACTCTGTACCCGTAGGGTCCAAGGTAACCCTTGACCCTACACTCATACTGCTGTCTCTCTCTCAGCAGTACCACGTGTGGATGACAACCAACGAGTACCACGTCTCTGTTGTTGGATTTTACTCCACACACAATAAATTTCCACAGCCAAAATCACCAGAATTAAAACAACAACAACCAAAATTACCAAGAGTATGTATACGCCAAGACAATTTTGCATTACCACACTCTTCACTTGTGTATCTCTGCCTTTCCCTATAGAGGGAGGCTAAATCTTTAACAGAGAGTTCACTTAATCAATTATAATAATCCCACTTCTGACACCATTTGTGGCGGGCACAGACTGTTATCCAGTCTGTGATTATTAACTCGGACCCTTTCTCTTGCTAGCTCAAGTTAAAGTCACTAAGCGGACTTAAGGCTGAGTGGTGAGATTCGTTTGGGAGGAAGTATACCGCCCGATTATAAAAGATTGTAAACCTCTCTGTCAGAGTACACACAATTCCCTAAATAATACACAGTTGAACAATAGGTTTATGAACAACAAACATCAGCAATGTGGTTTAATTAGTCAACCTCTTCAGTATCAACCACACTCAATGAATAATACAGATCTCAAGTACATCAAATAATCAAATACGGGTTAACTTGCTAATAACACCCACGTTCTACTCAACTTTTACCCGTGAGTTTCGCGCCAAAGCAACACAAGCAATCCACTAGTCAACCACTTTAGTAGAGGTCAATGCACCATGCGTTAACAAGCACACAGCAATGTCAACCACGTGGGAAATAGCCCAGCTATCAACCACACAGTGGGGTAAAGCACACAGCAGTCACCCACACGAGTCCCGCAGCCGCCACGTTGAGGAGAAGGAGACGAGCACACAGCAGTCTTTCCCACTTCTACTCACGCGCGCCCCCTGAGATACGGCTTCACACAGAGCCCAATACCCTGAACAACAGTCTTGCCGGTCAACCACACGACGAGCGTTGGCCAACTCAGCGACGGACTGCTACCACCAAAAGATCGACAAGCACTCAGCTTTCGTCAATCCTCTCACACAGAGATATTCTCACGATCAACAAG
The DNA here is from genome assembly GCA_023634235.1 of Pisaster brevispinus. Classification (NCBI taxonomy): domain Eukaryota; kingdom Metazoa; phylum Echinodermata; class Asteroidea; order Forcipulatida; family Asteriidae; genus Pisaster; species Pisaster brevispinus. The sequence continues at coordinate 9,069,908 of JAMKCF010000012.1, read as the reverse complement.
CACACAGCTACAGTTAATCTGTGAGACCATAGGACTCGCTTGCATGTACCTCGCAATCAACCACACGCTAGCGCGGATTACACAAGCAAATAACACTGGGTAATAATCAGAGTAAGGAACGTACCTGTTGCTTCGGTGAAATCTCTCTGCTGACTGACGACGCATGCATGGTCCACGAAGTACCAGCATGCCCCGCAAGCCAACGCATGCGCAGATCGTTGCCTAACCCACGATCAGCTCACGCATGCTCCTTACAAAATAGTTTATAACTTACAACATGCACGTCCGTTACAGTAGTATAAACGGTCTTCACTGGCGTTCAAATTTCACAGTAAACCCTTTCATTGTTAACCATTGCTCTTTTGCAACACGCACAAATGGTTTCGACGTTGTTTTGGACTACTTCAGTACTTACGAAATGGCCGCCGGGCCGCGTAAATAGGCTACTGCGCCCTCTAGTTCCTATATAACTCTATGGCCCTGTACGAAACTGTGGCTTCGGCTTGCGCTAATAAGCGCGTCGTCGCACTTTTGCCGTGTCGAACTCAAACAATTAGAAAAGTATGAATTAAATTCGACAAAAGAGCGACGTTTAGAGCAAACGTTTGAATTAGGTTCGCCACGCCGTTTAGCACGGCAAGTTCTGCCGTACTACACGGCAGTGTGGTGACAAAAGGCGTCGCACTCTTGCCGTGTCGAATCGAATTGAACTCTCAGTCGGGCGATGCTCAGCCTCGCTACCATGGGCAGCGCGCCGTATCGATACCTCTCGTCACTAACCCCTGGTAGGGATGTGCTGAAAAACAACGCTGATTGCCCCCAAATGGTCACTACTTTGCGTGCACGCTTGTTAAAATTTTTCGAGCGCATGTATGGCGCTTGTAGGACGCTTAGTACGCGCGTGTGAAAATGCAAGTATTTTGACGCGATTCCATTTCAAATGAATCATGTTTTTACACGGTCACCCTTAACTGCATACAGTTAGACTATCACAAAATCAAAGAAGAATGACAGAGGACCAGTTGCTTTTTGACTTGATGCCTCTTTTACGGGTTACTGTACTTGAGCGCGCGTGTTGAACGGATCGGCCCAGGCCTAATTAAAATGTGCTAGATTCTAGCACATTTTAATGAACCAATTCCAGGGGTTATGATCGAGCAAGGCATGCTGGGAAAAAATGGCGCGGCGAGATCGATCACCCCTGGGTACGAGGATGGGCGATGCTCTTTGGGAATACGAATACGCATGCGCAAAGCGTTACAATGTTTTACTTGTATTTTCTGACACTTTGAGCGTTCTATTTCATAATTATGACTTATTATGACTTGTGTCAATAAAGTCATATTTATCAGATATGTAGGTCATAATTATGACTTATACTTAGTCATATTTATGGGATACAATTCATAATTGGGACTTCGACAAAGTCCCAATTATGAGGTGATACTAATTTATAACTATGAGATATGTCATAATTATGGCATGTCTGTACCAAGTGATAATTTTGAGATGCAAGGCGTAATTATTACTTTAATTTTCTCTGTCTCTCAATGTCACTTTAACGCTTTTGTAGGAGCAGAAGCCTTAGTGGTTTTCGAAAAAAGGCCTACATAGGTTCTTGTAAACTATTTTGGTATAGTCGTCGTTTGAGGGCGCTACCATTGCAAACCTGTGATCCAAACTGGACCCACAACTCATTTTTAAATTCACTGACAACGACATAGGTGTAGATTTTTTTTAAGTGCCGTTTATTTTAAAAGACCTTTTAAAAATGACAATGAAATGAAGGAGCATGGGAACGAGGGGATTTGTATAGGGGACTTTCTGGATGCTAGGTGGCAGCAGATGTACCAGGTAAATCTATTGTTCTCTGTAATGTGCGCATGCTCAGAACTACGTTAACAATGGAAATTGACCTGTAAATCTGCTGCCACCTAGCGTTCCAAAGTCTCCCATTGGGCTAGAAAAACATTTAAATTTTAATTACTTTAAAACAAGGACACATTTCTTTGAGTTAACTCATTTATATTTTTCTTACTTGAAACTTATTGATTTCAATTTCTTGACATACTTATTTTCATTTACTCAACGAAACCACTGTAGCTTATTACAAATTTGTTTTTATACAAACTCTGAAGTTTAATAATAATAATAATAGTAATAATAATAATATGCAGTTCTTATACAGCGCTTTATCTCACCCGAGAGTATCTACAAAAGGCTCATTAATTTTTCTACTAAGTATGTGGATATACGTTCGAAATATAAGACCCATTTATTTACATAGCACCATGTAATGGTTTACAAGGTGCTGTGGCGCAATCTGCAGCCAACCATACCAGAAAACACTGGGGCGAACCCCTTCTCTTTACGAAAGTGTACAGGTCTTTTTTACGTGCATTACACAACACACGGGACCTATGGCTTTACGTCCCATCCGAAGGACGAAACAATAATGGTTTTGCTTAAGGACACAGGTGTACCAATAGTCTTCATCAATAAAGAAAATGGATATCAAAACTAGTTCTTAATAAATAAATCGAACATTTAATAAAATTACAAGTAGTACAGAATAGTCACAGGAAGATGAAATGAAATCATAGTAAAGTACTGTTACATGATTAGCTTCTATAGAGTACTTGCGTATTTAAAGCAAATCTTTCGAAAAATCTACAATAGACAGAACCTAAGTTCTCAATCACATGAAGCAATATAAACAGCGCCCTCTACTGAATTAAAGGAACCAAAAATACTTAATGGCATTATACAGGATTGGTAGAACTGACAAAATAGTCGTAGACAGTGTTCATGTTTTTTGAACTAACAATCCGTTGTGCACGTCAGGAGAAATAGGAAAATACCATGCACAATTTTCAGCATGTGAACACACTGTCCTTAATTTTGATTGTAACAAGTTAAAGATTTTTAAAAAGAGAAAATCAGCTAAACAGTTGATTGCCTTGGCAAATTAAAGCTCCAGTAAATCTGAGACAAGATTAATTACATTAATTAATTACCAATTAAAAATAGTTAATAATAAACTGTAATGAATGGAAAACACTTTCAGTAATTAAAAAGATTCATCTTCCAAAACAAACTAAAACACTGCTTTTTAGTACTCTCCATTTCTAAGCCATAAAAAACCATACCTTGGTTTGTCATTAAGAGCTAGAGTAATAAAGTCAAAACCATTATAACTTGTCTGCATACTGGAGACAATGAAGACCTTCGTCTCCATGCTCCTGGTCATTCTGTAGGGGACCTTTGAAGATTTTCTGTAAAAAAATGTACACTCCACTTTATATAGAGGCGCCCTTACAGGCAGGGTGCACTGTTGGTAATTTTCAAAGACCAGTGTCCTCACTTGGTGTATCACAACATTGCTGCGACAACTTGGGCTCAATTGGTCATCGAAGTTGCAAGAAAATAATTCCCCCAAAAAACACACCCTTGTTGCATAGAATTGTGTTTTCAGATGCCTGAAAAAGGCTTCATGCCTGAAGCCTTTCTCAGATTCAAGTTTGTGGGTGAAAATTACTTAATAAATACTTTAGTGTTTGTCCCTCCAATTATGGCAAAGTTGTTGTTACCTTTTACAATAACAGTTCTACCTTGACCCCTTCTGGTTACTACCCCTGAAGGTCTTGGCTTTTCCTGTCCCACAGGCTGTCCGTCTACTTCATCCACGTCAACTGCATAAAAAATTTAACAGAAAATCATGATAACAATCCTTGAAAATAGTGGCAGTAAAAATACTTATATAGTCATTATAACTTGTTTTTAAAACTGCCCCACTCCTTTTGTTTAGGTTCAGGAACTTTCCAAAACCCTTTCAAATGGAAAGTTAATCAAGACAATGTACCACTATCTCCTTTTAAGAACCACACCACAAAAGCACTCAGTGAAGATTATGTGAAACTATTCAAGTAAAAACAACGAAAAACGATTCAGTAAAGATTATTTGCTTATTCATGTAAGTTGGTGGTCGACTGCTACTAACGGACCTCGCCTTCCGGTCGCTCCATTAGCACCAGACGGCCACCAGCTCAGTCATTTCTAATGCAGAGAAGACCGGGTCATCACACAGTTATTCCTGTAAGTTTGACATTCTTTATGGGATAAAATATACCTGGCAAAGGGGTGTTGTCCAACTTCTCAACAAGATGCTGATAAACAGGGAATTTACACAACACACTTCGGAATTTTCCATATGCATCTGGTCCTCTTTTCTCTATAGTCCATTTAGTATCTTGCCCATCTGATTCTGTAAAGGAACATGACACATTCATTCACAACAGTTTTAAAAGATGTCACAGCGCTTTCATACAAATTGACTTTCAGCTGTTGACTATCAATAATGTCGGAATAATTCAATAGTATGGTTACTTATTTTTAAATTAACACTTTGCCTTTAACATTTCTTCTTTCTTCTTTTTATTAGCAATGAATAAATACCTCTGAAATGCACTCTGATTGGTCAAAGACTGGTCAAAGTCGTGGGAGTGTATTAACATGTGATATATGTGAAGACCGGCTCTGTGAACTAGCAAAAACATGGCCCCATGGCCCCATGGTTGTTGTGTAAAAAGTTCTCACTATGTACTTGTGCAGGGAACTATCAAATCAACTGAATTCTTAGTGCGTATATTGTTTTTGTAATTTTTTTGGCAAGGGACAGATGGTGCCAAACTTCCAACAAAAAATGTGTGTTGAAGTTTAGGTCCCATGTGAAAGTTTAACAGTCTAAAGAATGGCCCTTGAACATGACAATTCTACAAACATCCGCAAAACCCCCCCAAAATTCTGAAGATTTTTAAATTTTTTCGGTAAAGTTATTTGTTAATGGGCAATAACAGTGCATGTTGCCGGTCCTCATTGCGTGGTAACATTGGTTGATGGCTGGCCGCTGTTTATGGAACTCAACCTGTGCTTGGTCCATTAACACCGGCCAGCCATCAACCTGGTTATTACCAAGCAGTGAAGACCGGGTCATCACACTATTATTGCCCAAATAATGACCTTTATGACCTCTCTTACTTTAGCTGTAGAAGGTTGTGCTAATATTTCCTCCATCATCTGGGGTGAGAAAACCCCCTTCTGAATCAGATAATCTGATATTTTACTGGGTTCAATGTCCACCAAAGCGCAACGGTTTTTTTCTCAGTCTTTGTTTGTCTCGTTTCTCCATCCTTTGAAGGCTTCAGTACCTAGATAGAATAGCACAGAATTATAGGTCAATATTTTATCAGGTCTTGGGGACAGGATTAAAGCCCGGTTCATACTTCCTGCGAATGCGAATGCGAAGCGAATATGACGTGAATTTGACGTCACAAGAGTATATATATATTCGCAAGAGTTGAGCGCAGCTGAACTCTTGCGAATATTCGTTGCGAATTAATTTTTTTGTGACTTCAACATTCGCTTCGCTTTCGCATTCGCAGGAAGTATGAACCGGGCTTAAGAATGTTGTGCTGTGTCAAAAGGGTTAGGCGTACTAAATAGTAAAGTGTTTAGCAAGTTTGGTGTCTTGTTGCAATGATGTTAAGCTGATAACAGTTTTAAAGAGGGGCTCCAAGGTCAAATTGAGTTTTGTCATGCAATCATTTTCCGTTACATATATAGAGTTGTTGGGCGCAAACTTTGAAGTTGGCCATTTTGTGACGGCGCAAACTTTCCACGCATGATTTTAAAACTTGTGCAGAATAGCTCGGATGCAAACTTTGAACACCCGCAATCTTTGACGTTTGACGTTTTGCTTGTGCAAATTTTTTAATTGGCTTGCACGAATTTAAAAAAAAAGGACATGTTCAAAGATTGCGCCCAACAGAGTCATCGTATGAAAGTGGGGGACGGGGGGGGGGGGGGGAGTCTGGTCTGCAGTTAGTGTTAAAAGGCTTCGGCCAAACACAATTTATAAATATACAACGTTACCGGCCGGCCGGCCGGGTTGTGGGTATGGGCGGAGTGAGGATGCGAACATTGTAATGGTTGCTTTATGTATCCGCTCCGCCCACAGCCCAGCCGGCCGGTGACGTTGTGAATTGATTTGCATGATTAGGATAAATCCAAAATGGCCGTGGTCAGTAAACATCCAGCGAAGTAAATCGGAGGAAATAGAAAAACTATTTCATTAAATATCTTTTTTAAACTTTATTTATTTAAACACCCAAAACACCCAGGTCAAGCTAATGTAAGAGGTGAGTGAACACATTGAGCTGGTTTAAACCACCGACCCCCCAGGAGGGAATGTGCCCTGAATTGTTATTGGTAAGCTTGACCAATATCGTTATGGCATAAAGTGAAAACATAGCTTTACAAATAGAATAATTTATTTCAACTTTTAAAAAGTACAGCATAAATCATGCTTAAATAAATAAAGGATAAACTTGCTCATCATGCAACAATGACCCCGTGAGAGGAGGACGTGTTTTCGGGGAGCTCCACTTGCTTCACTGAGCACATACAAACCGTGCAGTCTACACGAAATGGGCCCCAAGCGACGAGGAGGCTACCCGGCCGGTAGGGCCTCTCGCCCCGCAGCCTCGGGCGATGAAGCCCCGAACCCCGAATCATCCATTGGAAGAACAGCCGACCTAAATGAAGATTTTGAATCGTTTGTAAGAGCTACGCTCAAACAAAATAGTTAAGGGGCAACAGTAGCTTGAAGAACAACTCGGGGCCTCGATAGAATACAACAGTGAGCGGGTAGCAGATCTCGAAAAAGCAAAAGATATTCTAGAGGAAACTGTAGACCTGCTAAAAACATATCTCTCCGCTGTCCAGACCCAGCTAGCTCAACAGCAGGCTGAGATCAACAAGCAAGAACGCTTCTCCAGGCGCAATAACTTTAGAATACTTGGTTTGGAAGATTCTGCTAATGAGAATTGCATGGAGATAGTCAGAAAAATTCTGGTGGAAAAGTTTGATTTCGAAGCTGAGCCCCGGATAGAACGAGCCCACCGAGACGGCAGAGGCAAGAACGGAAAACCAGCCCACATGCTCGTCAAGATGTTGTCCTACCAAAGCAAGGTAACAGTCATGAAATCTCAGCGCACCACCTTTAAAGATTCACCTATGTACGTACTGGATGACCTCACGGCAGCCGATCGCAAGGAAAAGTTCAAGTTGAAAGCGGAGGTGAAAATTCTATACGACCAAGGGACCAAGCTGATGTTCTTTGCTGGGAAATGGCGACTAAGAGACGGTGGACCCTTTGCTTTTCAACGGTAATTATCTGTAAAACTTTGAACTTCATCGACTTCGAAAGCTGAACTGTTGTACCTCATTCCAGTATCTGCCCACACTAGTATAAACTGTGTTTTACTTCAGTGCCTAAGTAGATTAATTTTATATTGAGGACAGTTTGGCATTTATTTCGCTTTTGTTAGAAATTACTTTTAAGTTGGTACCCTGCAAGTGGTGCTCCGACTAAGCACAATCGGAGTGGTGTCATTTTTGCATTACGAGTATTTTCTTTTAGGTTTTTTGAGCTGGGGTTGTTTTTGGGTGTTTTTTTTTTTTGGGGGGGGGGGTTCTAATTATGTTTTTCTCCCTTCCCAGCATGGGAGCTTGGTTTGGGCTTTTGGGGGGTTTATTGCAGCTAAAACAAAAACACGGAGGTTTGTAATATTGTATACAGTTAGACCAACTCCTTACTTTTTTTATTTCTTGTACATGAGGTACATAATCCCATGGGCTAAAGTGTACCGTCCCTTTGTTACCATGACATTCCTCTTTCTTTTCTTGATTTACTAGAAGAAGTGTTCCTTGTTTCTATAAAAATGCTCTGCTTTTTGTTTGGCCCACTAAATCGTGGTGCAAATCAGGTTCACGTTTTGAATGACAAGCTCGCAAAGTTCTAAAGGCACCCCGCCTCAAAATGTGTCCATAGTCTCCATGAATTGTCGCGGCTTAGCAGATTACAAAAAAAAGGAGGGACGTCTTACATTTTTTAAGGACAAAGCGTTACTCCATTTACTGTCTGCAAGACGTCCATTGTACAGACTCGATGGAGCAGAGGATTAGAGCCGAATGGGGATTTGATTGTTATTTTAGCTCTTTCAAAAGTAACTCCAGAGGAGTGGCAATTCTTTTCAACAACACTTTTGAGTTCAAAGTTCTTTCATGTTAAAACTGATCCGAACGGTAATTTTTGGGCGCTCAGTTTGGATATTTATGGATGTAACATTACTTTAATTAATTTATATGGTCCTAACAAAGATGATCCTAATTTCTATGAAACTGTGAATAATATAATTACCGATTACGATAATCCCCACACAATTATATGTGGAGATTGGAATTTGGTACTGGATGTCAGAATTGATTGTTATAATTATGTTAACATTAACAACCCGTTGGCTAGGCAGAGAGTGTTGGATTTGTGTAACCAATTAAATCTCATTGATCCCTGGCGCATTCAAAATCCAGAGTCAAAGAAATACACTTGAAGGCAAAACTCTCCATTAAAACAGTCCAGGCTAGATTTCTTTTTAATCTCTTCAGAGTTGAACACTAAACTAGCTTCTTGTGATATTAAACCGGGCTACCGCACTGATCATTCAATGGTTGATTTACAACTTGATTTCAATCAAGTAGACAGAGGAGTAGGTTATTGGAAATTCAATAATTCTCTTCTTATGGACGCGATTTATGTTGATCAGGTTAAAACCACCATTAGAGAGATTGTCGAAATGTATGCCGCCTCGCCCTATCAACGTTCAAATCTGAGTGACATTCACCCCAATGATGTTAATTTTATTATCAATGATCAACTTTTTTTTGAAATGTTAATGATGGAGATTAGAACTAAGACTATTTCTTATGCCGCCTGGAAGAACAAAAAATCACGTAAGGCTGAATCAAACCTTGAAAAGGAAATTACAGTTCTGTCTGAGAAGGTTGCCGAGGGAGATGTTGCATCAAACGATATACTAAAATCAAAGCAGGCTGACCTCGTTAACCTCCGTAATAAAAAAATGGAAGGCGTTTTGATACGGTCAAGAACCAGGTGTATGGAACAAGGGGAAAAGCCATCCAGGTATTTCCTTAATATGGAGAAGCGTAATTGTATAAATAGGAGCATTAGTCGTGTCATTACAGATAATAATACTGAGCTGAAGAGCTCTTGTAGTATCCTTAATGAAGCTAGGCTTTTTTTACAAAAAACTGTATATACTCTTCCTCTGATTCACACGAAAGGGTTAACTTGCAACATTTGTTTAGTTATTCTGATTCACCAGTTCTTTCAAACTTGACTCGTGATCGTATTGAGGGTCCGCTGTCATATCAGGAGGTTTTGAACGCACTGAAAAGGAGTAAAAACGGAAAGTCTCCGGGGTCTGATGGTTTCAGCTTTGAATTTTTTTTAATTTTTTTTCTCAGATTTGTCATGGTTTTTATTGCGGTCTCTGAATTTTGGCTACGAAACAGGAAAATGTTCAGTCACCCAGCAATATGGGATCATCACCCTGCTACCAAAAGGGGATAAACCCGTCAATTCTTGAGGAACTGGAGACACATTTCCTTATTAAATATTACGTACAAACTGGCCTCTTCTTGTATAGCAGAGAGAATTAAAACATGCCTTCCTTCTATTATACATGAACAACAAAAAGGCTTTTTGCAAGGTCGCTATATAGGGGAAAACATTCGTTTTATGTATGATTTGCTTAACTACACAGACAACAACAACATTCCTGGTATGTTTCTTTTAGTTGATTTTGAGAAAGCCTTTGATTCGGTCTCCCACGACTTTATTCTTCAGATTCTTGAGCTGTTTAATTTTGGCCCCTCAATACAAAAGTGGTTTCAAGTGCTGTACAATGGTGCAAAAGCCTCTGTATTGGTAAACGGTTTCTAGTCAGAATCTTTTCAAATTGAGCGCGGTTGCCGGCAAGGTGACGGCTTAGGCCCTTATTTGTTCCTTTTGTGTGCCGAAATTCTGGGCAAAATGGTTCGCAGGGACAACATTTTGAAAGGAGCTACGGTTGAGGGTTCCGAATACAGGCTTTCTCAATATGCAGACGACACCGTGTTTATTTTAGACGGTTCAGAAAATTCGCTTAGCAGAGCCTTTAAGCTACTAGATGATTTTGCTTGTATGTCGGGCCTTAAAGTTAATATTGGTAAAACTAATGCAGTGTGGATTGGTGGCAATAAGGGCCGACAAAAATGTGTTTGTTCTGGTGTTAATGTTAACTGGGTCAATCCCCAAGACAGTTTTAGAGCTCTAGGCATCGATTTTTCTACCAACTTGGACAGTATGGTTGATAACAATTATAACCGGGTTTTAACTTCCATCGACAATTTAATTGGGCAATGGTCTAAGCGTAACCTTACAGTGTTGGGTTGAGTTACTGTTGTGAAATCTCTCCTGTTGTCTAAGCTCATCTTTTTAATCCTTACTCTCCCTGATCCTTCAAAGTCATTTATTAAGAACCTTGATTCTATGTTGTATAAGTTTATTTGGAAAGGGGTTGACAGAGTTACTAGGAATCAAATGATCCAAGATTACAGCCAAGGTGGGGTTAAAATGGTAGACATCCGTTCTTATTTTAGTGCCCTCAAGTGTCGTGGATTCGCAGGTTGCTAAAAGCAGAGGCCTCTGGTTGGACTTCCCTGTTTTATAAACTATTCAATCTCCAGAATACACTTTTTCTGGAAGGCGGCCATCCAAGTATTGCTCGTTTATTACAGAGGGCTGTTCACCCCAACCGTTTTTGGTTAGATGTTCTTACTGCCTGTGGATCTTACGTACAATGCCATCAGCCGATAAATCAGATTGACTCCTTAACCAGTGTTGTATGGGACAACCATAGGATTAGAGTTAATTACAACTGTGTACATTATAAACATTGGATAAATAATTGTGTTTTCTATGTGTGTGATCTTCTAGATGAAAGGGGAGATTTTCTTACCATGGTGGATTCTATGGCTAAGTTTGGTGTTAAGACAAGTTTCCTTGAATACGGTGGGATAATTAAGGCCATAAAACAATCCTTTGGTACAGCGATGATGGACAATGATAGGGCGAGTATTTGCTTCCCTTTCATTCCATTCAATTTTAGGCTACTCCTGCAGGCCAAAAAAGGCTCCAGCCGTATTTATAACTGTCTTACATCTGCTAAAAAAGTAGCGTATAAATTTACCGCTAAGTGGGAAACAAAATTGAGTATTAAGCTTACTAAACCTAAGTGGATGGTTCTTTGTAGCATTCCTTTGCGCTACAAACGACACTAGACTACGATGGTTCCAATACAGATTAGTCCACAGAATACTTGGAGTCAATTCATTCTTAGCCAAAATCGGTAAAAAGGATAACGATCTTTGTACATTCTGTCAACTAGAGAGTGAGACGCTGGTTCATTTATTTTGTAGATGCAAGTTCTCAACTATGTTTTGGACACAATTTGGAGATTGGATAATGAGTACTCTTAGTATAAACATTCGTTTAGACAATGAGGCTATCCTATTTGGTATTACTAAAAAATCGTGGAGTGCTCTTAATCTGATCCTTCTTTTGTGTCGTTTCCATATCTATAAAATGAAGATGAGTGACAATAGACCTTCCCTTGCATTGCTGAAACTGGATTTAAAACTTTATTATACTTTGGATAAATACATCTCTATCACCAATGATTCCAACGTTAATTTCCACAAAAAATGGGACTCTTTCAAATTATTGGTTCAAGGTTAACTTTGTATTTTGTACTTTGTTTTGCTGTTGTGGATTTTCAGCATGTTTGTAAAATGAAGAGTTGTCTTAAGTGTGAATAAATAATTTACTCCGTGGAAAAAAAAACCACAACAAACTTGCACATCATGTCTTCGAATAAGCGTTCAGTTACAGAAACGCCGTTGTAGATTTCGAAAAGCATATAACTTATAGTTATTGCGACAAAATTCTCTAGAAAATTTGATCAAATCTTAACGTTACTTTCCTAATTACATCAACAACTGTGGTTGATACTATGGGCATTTTCGAAATCACGGCTCATGGGCTTCAAATAGGCGGCCGGAGCGTCAAAGCCGGGACTCTAACTGGAAACCGCGGTTTCGAGAGGATCACAGAGACACGTTTCACTCTCGGTGCTTAGTTTTGTTATTGCGATAAAAATTGTGAAGCGGAAATTACATTTTAGATAAACATTGAATGAACATTGCGTAACCAGCGGGGTCATGACCCCCCTACCCCCCTCTCAAAGAGATCATAAAAATGCAATGGTTCGATGCATCAAAATCCCTCCCTCGATCCCAAAATAGTTCACTAGAATTTGCCGCCGATTTGGTTACCGAATTACTGAATTATGTAACACAGCTTAGAGCCCCAATGCATTCATTCTTATGTTAAGTTTGAAAATTAGCATTTCAATTTGATTCGAACAGTGTTTTGTTTGTTGTTGTTGTTTTGGGTTTGTTTGGGGGTTTTTTTTTTGGGGGGGGGTGTTCGTTAGATTCGAGCTTGAATACAAAGCTGTTTATCAAATTAAAACTTCTACAGCATTAAGAATTTTGTAGAACTTTTCATATAAGTTAAGTGCAAGTTCAAGCGTTCTGAGGGCCCAATTTTATAGAGCTGCTTAAGCACAAGTACCTAAGCACAACAAAATTGTGCTTACCAGAATAAGGCTACCAGCCAAAATACCATGTTACCTTTACCGACTGCGATTAGTATCCTACACATTTTTGCTTAGCAAAAAACTTAGCGGCAATATTTTCTGTTTTAGCAGCTCTATAAAATTGGGACTCGGCGGGAGCACTGGTTCCTGCAAAGTCATTAATTTTCGCAAGAAAAAGAAAGGCAAAAATGTGTTTACCATTAGCGGTTTCAAACCGAAATAAACCTCGACAATTCATAACTATTTTTCTTATTTGCAGTAAAATTTAAAACTATTGTATTGGTTGATTTTGCTCCGTGGGCATTGTGAAGATTTGCAAAATTGCTTAAAGTAACTACACCTAATTTTGTTAAAGCAGCCCTAAAACCACACGTATAACAGCACATTCTCTCGCTAAATAAATAATTTTGCCGTGCATGCAAGAATTGCATTTGTTATTAAAATTAACTTCACGGCTGGACTCGCGAAAAATCAAAATCGAATACTTTCGATTTTACGTGAGTGCTGGCCGTCTAAAAATAATAAATTCAGTTGATGCCCAATATGTGGCAAAGATGAGGCCCCCTCCCATTATGTCTTCATTTTACTCTGGGATTCTCGGTATTTTGTAGGTGATTTCGTGGGGGGGGGGTTGCTGCTACTTCTTGTATCAAGAAGGGAAGAGTGTTTAGAGTATTTTGTTATTATGATTTTTTTGATATTTTTATTATTTATTTTTTTATTTTTTTATTTTTTTTATTTTATTTTATTTTAATTTTTTTTTAGGGGGGGGGTGGCTCCCTTTGCTACATACCGGCATGATATAAATAAGACTGCTATGGCATTACGGTCATACATACACAGCGAAAACGGACTGTACACCGATGTCACATTCACAAGCTACTCTGGCTCGTTGTATGGTTGGTTCCCATTCTTCCACGTAGTACGCTTCACTACCAGCAGTTGCTGCCACAACTGTGCAGGTATCAGTACGATGAAGTACTGATAAAGAAAGCATTCTTTCATGGCATCTTCCTCCACCTGTTTACAAAACATTAACAATTAATCAAATTAGTTCATCATTTCCAACTGTAGCTTCAAAGTTGTTGTTTTTTTTACTTTGCATGTTCGGTTTGCGGACATGAAATTTCTCTTTGAGTTGCGGTGGTTCGATGAAAATAACCGGTGGTGTTACAACTCGACGTTTCGATCATTATGCTCTGGTCGTCGTCAGAAGGACAACTTATTAATGAAGCGTGCACTAAAGTGTTTACAGATGGTTGTTTTGTTTGTTTTGTTTGGGTGTTTGTTTCGGATTTGTATGCTGTTGTTGTTGCTCTTTTTTCGGGGGGGGATTGCAGTTTGGAAAAAATTGTTTGTTTCGTACCCGAAAAACATTCAGTAGTGCTGCTGCAGACAATTTCGTTTATATAGCGCGGGAAATAGTCATCGGAAAGTTCCGTCGTGGCTGCGCACGAGTCACATGCGCGCATGAACCCTCCCGTTGTTTCTTGGGCAGCCTGAATGCAGTAGTTTGACACTGTCGTCCCTGTGCACAAAATGGAGACAAAAACCTAATGTTTACTTTAAATAATAAAAGAGGAGTGTTTCTTAAAAATGTCACCAGAGTGTGGAGTGCAGGAATGCGAGGTGTGTTTTTTTGTTTTACCTCGTACACACAACAACAAAACATGAAGAGTGAGTTGACAACTGCCAACGCAGGGTGCTACAGCCCACGTACAACACCTCAAGTGTCAGCGAGTGAAGTTTTCTAAAAGTCAGTCCATCCTGAAGTCATAAGGTCATCTCAGAATCAGTGGGTGCATAGGTGGGAGTACAACACTAGAGTGTTATTGCAAGTCTGCCTGAGTAAGGGCATGACAGATGGAAAGTTTAGGATTGAAAAAACAAAGGATTTTTATTGGACAGTTTTGATTGTTTCACCTGTGTTTTATTTTCAGCGTGGGTGCCTTGCTCTTTGATTGATCTTTAAAACATTCTAGGAACTAATATTTGAAACACAACAGGTTGGGTTTGTGGTCATGAACTACTGACCATGAAACCCAATCAACTTCGACAATGACTAACATTGGAGTGGCTTATGTTGAGTTTGAACCTTGTTTCTAAAAAGGAATATCAAACTGACCTACAACACTTCTTCGAACTCTTTGTACATTAACTTCTTCCGGGGTAACCAGACTGGACCGGATAACCTGTAGGTGAGGCTGTAATCGTAAGATTTCTTCGCTGTGATTGGATCTTAATGCAGCCTCGATCTCAAGCTTACTTAATCGCCCAATCTCCTGTTAAAACAAATGGTTTAAACAATAAGTTCATGCATTTGATCAACGCAAAGAGGATGTTATAAACAGTAAAACTTTACTTCATGTCATTTGGTGGTTTGTTTTTAGCTGTTCCGACATAGAAGTCGGAACAGCAGTTGTTCTCTTTGGTCCTTTTTGTCAACAGAGTTGAAGCTGTCATTGTCACGGTGTCATAACTGTCGTGTTTAAATTGGAATGCTGTATAACAAAACCCATTGGGCCCCCTCGTGGTCTGTCGTTGGCTATGTTGTTTTGTTGGTTGGGTCAAATACGTTACTGGTGAGCGTTGGTCCCTTAGTCCTACCAAGAGTTTTTGAGATTCGGCAATCCACTTGTGAATTGTAAATTATTTAGAACAAGGAACTGTTGTTCCCTGTTGTATTTCCTTGTGTCCCCTATTGTTCATTGGAATGGCACACTGTCATCAAATCTACCACAGTTTGAATAAAATAAATGCCAAACCAAAAGATGAGAAGAAAATAGCCTGGCTCCACTTTTTAAAACGTCTTCACATGTCTTCGTTGTAAATGCAGACAGAGAACTCGTCAAAGATGTTGGTCTCGTAGTCATTGTCATATTATGTTAGCATTTTACAACAAGATGTGAGGCCGAATTGGCGGCTACGGCTACGGCTGTTGCTAAGGACGTACTTCAAAGCATGATGCCGCGGAAATCTAGCCATAGCCGTAGCTGTAGCCGCTAGTTCGGACACGAGCTTATTTGCAGAACTTACCGAATTTGTTGTAAATGGGACCAGACTGGTGAAGCCATGTTTGGTGTTATCCAAGTATCTGGTGTTAACTCCGCCGATACTTTGTAGCAGTGACGTCAGTTCTTCGTCTGTCTTTCGCTGGCAGCGAGTAGACCTGCGTATTCTCTGAGGTACCTCAGCCTGTGGTCATTGAATCATTGGATACGTCATCAGCTTCAATGCTTATGATTAATATAATATTTGGTTCAACATCTAAACGAACTTTTAAAAAAATGAATAACTAATAGGGCTTAGTCTGAACGGTGTAGTTTAGGCCTGTATGAAAAGTACACCATCGTTTGCAGGAAGACAAATACCTTCCCCTTTCCATGGTTGTCAATAAAGACATCATTATTATTAGCTGTTCCGACGTCGGAACAGCTCTTGTTTTCGTCAGGATTTTTTTTTGGTTTTCTTCTTATTATTTTTATTTTGTTGTGACCTCCAACAGTTATACTTGGCTTAGTATAACAGAGTCAGATCTTGTATCATATGAAAGCTTAGGTCATGAAGTTTGGTTAAATGTAAATAGCTTAACTTAATTAATTCGTTTACTCAGTTATAATGACGTGATTATTTTAATAGCCTTTCTCGAAACCACCACATCTCAAAAAGTATACGTCCGATCGTCAAACTTGTTTCTATTATTTACTTGTGGGATACTGTATAAACTTTGGCTGACCTAGAATGCCAGACGACGTCACCATGACATCATTTATATTGCGTTTTGTATTTGTGTACAAAACCAACGGCTCTAAAAGGGTGTGAATATTTGCTTTGTCACAAATCTTCTTTTTTTTAAACATAAATTGCTTTTACTGAGAGATATTCCAGGTCATTAAAACTCATCATAGTAAAATTTATTTCCACAATAATTAACGACTAAGTGAAAAATCTGACACCGCAGTTAGCTTGCGCTATTGCGCAATCACTATGATGTGTCGGAGATTGCGCATCGTGTCACTTTTGAATAAGATACAGCAACAGGCATGAAGAAAACATATTTTTGTTTTATCACAACGTAGTATCTTTTCTTTTACCATCACGTTGTGAAATTGTATTTTAATTTGATTACTATGTACACAGTAATAGTTTGAATCGGCGAATTATTCGTGTGTAGGACCATCATGTTCAATATTTCAAACAGCTGGTCGGGATCGTTTCCATTGACATTTATTAGCTGACAATTATTTGGTATAATTTTTAATATCACAAACAATTTTAGCTCTCAATTTAAATGTATATGTCGGTTTTCATAAATAAAATAGCCATTCGAGGAGCGTTGCCACAGTATTACAAGCCTTGGACAGAATCGTCTAGAGAAACATTTTTCCCTGGTGGGATTTTCTATTCTCACTTAGGCAGTTTTGTCTCCCACTAAAAACTAATTGTTCTAAAAAAAAAAAAAACTGTGTTCATTAATGTATTAAAGACACTTTCAAAGTTTGAAGTAACTTTCGGTCGGGTTTTCGTTTCGAAAACTCTTACTGCGCATTGTACCTTATAAAAAAAATTAGTATGAAAAACATGTTTTCGTCCTCGTGACGTCATCAGGTATAAAATTATATTAATTCAAAGTTTATTATTTAAAAGTTCATATCTTCTGAACCGCGTGTCAATGAGTTATAATCTTTGTGCCGTCTTGTAGCTTATGACACATTAACATTTTGTTCATAAAATGATGCCACTTTGATCTTTCTTTCCGGTCCAAACAAGAGGTTCAAATAAAAAAATATAAAAATTCCCGAATCATATTTTCGTGTTTTCATGAAAACTTGGATTCGTGTTTTTGTCAGGGACTCTGTGCACCGGGCTTATTTTGATTGCAAGAAACGAAATAAGCGAGTCTGATATGCAGGGTCTTCAAAATGCTTTTTCCTCGGATCAAAAATGGCAGTTTTTCAGACAACAAAACTTCTTGGAGGACTGCTACTGTGAACTTTATAACCACCGAGTTTTCAGTTTATAAACACAACCCCCCCCCCTTCCAATAATATCGAATTTTTACATGTGAGATACTTAATTAACAGAACCGAGTTACAAGCAATTGACCTTACCACTTCATCTTCAGCCTCCATGAATCCAGTAGACGCAGCCTGTGATTCTTCTGTGTTGGGGGAAAATGGGCAGACAAAAACAATAAAAGTCTTTAAATTCGATCCAGAAGTTCAACGTGGAGTGGGTATCTGTCTAAAGCCATTTGTAATTGTGCCATGGATCTTGGCGGGAAAGAGAAAGTTGATGCCAAACGTTGCTGGCCGTGGCAGTGAAGAGGCTCTGCTGGAGACGGAACTTCATCTCAGGAGTAAGGGCAGAGATTAAAAGCCTGTGTACTGCGGTTTGACCGAAGTGTGTAGGTTATACACAGACTACGGCGCACTCCAAATCTATCTTTAGCTTGCAGAGGGCCCATCCAAAAGTGCTTAAAAAGTCACAGTTCTTGGATTTCACTGGCGATCAAGGCCGATGTGTGTAATAGATTGCAAATGACTTCATATTTCCGCGTGTGGGTGATTACAAGAGAAAGGGGAAAACCTGTTGAAGAAGATTTTGCAGTGAAAGGAAACAAAATGGTCGCATCATTAAAAACTCCCGTACCGGTACATTACAATAAAAACTGTTTGGAATCTGAACACTCTGTATGATTTTACCTGTAAAATAATCATGTAGTCAATGATGAGGCAATGCTATCTGAAAGGATGTTGCAGTAAAAAAGAAAGACCACCCTGACAACTTGGTCTTTGTAATTGGATAATCAATGATACTCACCTGTTTTTGTTGATTGTGTGTTTCCGATGATTTTCTCCATGATTTGACTCCACGCTTTCTCACTGGATAACATTTCCTCTCCCTGTGTCTGTAGCCCTGCTTGTTTGTCTGCCTGTGAAAATGTTGGCATTGCTTGGGGTACTATTTTATCCACTCCTGGTGAGTTTGCTGGATGTGTGTTAACTGGAATGCCCGTCGTTACAGTACTTATTAGTAGAAGTACTGTTGTCATAGTTACTGTCGTCATCCTTAACTGCAACGAGGAGATACAAAACAAATACTGAGACATAGGTTCACCGCCTGTGATGTGCCGGTGGAAAATGCCAAACGTGCGTGATGCCGGATTGTGCAATGCCAGGCTGACTTCGTGAAAAACCCTGCGAAGGTGAATGGTGTCATCCGAAGAAGTCGGTCAGCATATATACCATGATCGATCGTTAGCTATTGGTCTTTATAGGCATGTGAGCACTCTACCAAGTCACCCCTTGGGGTGGGCACTAGCTTTGGGGTGTGTAATGTGCGAGGGGTGTAGGTGATAGGCAGTTGAGATTCCACCTAAATTGTCAAGCTCACTCTGACGATATTCTGGTTGATTATACATGAATCCAACCGTGGCTGACCGCGAGGTTCGTATCAAGAATGGGGCATTTTGTAGCCGGGGAACAAGTGCCGTTGATGACATCGTATCAACGGGTGACACTCGCCCCCGTTGACCGGCCACATCAGTTCAGAGACAAGTGTATATTTTTAGAATCTCAATATCAACCACTCCTCCACACCTCTATTCTGAGAAACAGCGTACATGTATTCACCTGGTGTCGCCACCTGAACGGAAACCCGAGGATGACCGTCAATAAACAACGGATCGAATAAATTCAGATTCAGCTCAAGTTTTGCATTTTCCATTAATCATTCGGGCACTTGTTCAAGCAGCTATAGTTCTTGAACACACGAGCATTGTACAGCCCAAAATGAGTAAGCATGTTTGTACTTTTCTTAGGCGTTTCGAGTCCCATGACGAGTCCAAGAAACAACCGTAAGTAACCCCTAAACTGCGGAAGGAACCCGTGAAGGTTGTGGTTTACAATGTAATCAATGACGTATCTTCCGTGACCGGGATCAGTTCACATTGGGGAAAGTGCAAAGCTTTGGTGGCCATCTTTTCATCATTAACAACTTTGGGCTTGGAGCAAATCGATCGTATTTGGAATCTATGACCTGTTAAATGTCTAGGTCTTATGCTTGACTGATTTGCCTCGACAATTTAGATCTAATTTTTTTAAATATCTATTTTTATATAGATTCGAGAAAGTTATAAGCTTTATTGCACGCAAAAAAAAAAAGAAAAAAAAAAAAACATCCGTCGATGGTTAACGCTTTAGCCTAGTTAACTAAAAAACTATACATGAATTCTTGCTGGGATTCCGACATTCTCTCGTCCATGCACAGATTTTACATGTACTTTGTGCATT
Source organism: Pisaster brevispinus (assembly GCA_023634235.1). Taxonomy (NCBI): domain Eukaryota; kingdom Metazoa; phylum Echinodermata; class Asteroidea; order Forcipulatida; family Asteriidae; genus Pisaster; species Pisaster brevispinus. The sequence continues at coordinate 9,049,993 of JAMKCF010000012.1, read as the reverse complement.
GTCCGTGGCAGATGCGAAAATTGTGTAAGCTTTCCGTTTTGAAAAAGCACCATCTGCCAAAATTCGTTCAGAAAATTGTATAAAATTATTTCTGCGACAATCGGGTGAGTGCAACTTTAATACCAAACATGAATAGTTAACGACTAAGGATGATTGCCAGACCAGTCAGACGGACCTCCCCAGACACCGGGAAGTTTGCGGTGGCACCTTTGTATAAATACCTGGTAGGAGCAATAAAAGGCTATGAAAAGAACCAATGGTAGCCATGGAGCCGGAAGAAACGGTCAGGGCGTTTCGATCGGGACCCTCTTAATCAACTGCAACAGAAAGATGCTCTTTTTTCAATCCTGAATGGGTTCTTATAAATTTACAAATCGCGACATCAGCTGAATTTCAAGTAAATTTACAATAAAAGTATTTACATTTAAGAAAACGCAAACAAGCAACAGCATGGAAAAAGAAAATAAAAGCTTATTAAGTTGTACCAGGAAAAGAGGTTGTAGTTCAACTGAGTTGAGCGAGGTGTTGTAAAAAAAAACATCAAAATGTAAAAAAAAAAATAATAATGCAAATTTAAAAAAATTTAAAATTCAAATTATTAGGGCCTATCAAAATTACAAACAAGGTTTGGTAACACATTGTATTTTATTCTGTCAGTTTTGCTACATATACAATTAAAGGGAAACAGCTTTAAAAAATGCAACACAAAAATTATATTACAAATTCAATGCTGTCTCTTATCGACACTCTTCAAAACTGTAAAAAGCATAATTAATGATGAGAAGTCTGCCCAGTGTAGAAGCTTAGGGTACATCATTTTTTATGGGGGGTGCTTATGGCCGATTAAAATTGTATTTTCCATTTGCATTTTTGTCTTAAAAAGCCCATTTTCAGCGTTCTTTTTATGTCAATAAGATAAGCTGACGTGGAGGAAAAAGCAATTACAATGTCTGCGTGTAAACAGAAAAATAATTTTACTAAACATTGAAATTACTGCATTAAAGCTTATATAAAATGTAGCATTTTATTCTGTTAATTGTTAACCCCCATAGAGAAGAACTCAAATGAGGGGCATCGGGGGGGGGGCACGGACATAAGTTGGGGGTCGTGGAAGCCTGGAGAGATAATATGACATGGCCGGTGCTTTTGCCACAATAAAATTAATATTTTTTTGGTTCATCACAACATGTTTTTCTTGATTCATTTGGAATATTGGTATTTAGTTTTGTCTTCATCCTAACCAGATGATGAATGCGTCTTGAGAAACGTCCCGTCTTACTTTGTCCCCAAGAAACTTGTGTACAATGTTCTCTTTATAATTGCAACTCTTTATAATCATAATTATAAATGTTTGGGACAACACTTTTTACAGGGTGTGCATAAAATTTAATTAATGAACTTATAAAATATATTTTATACCCTAACTCCCGCTGAAATAATTACACATTGATATTTTTTCTATAGATAGCAGGCGCTCTACATTATATTCCTATTTTGTTATTAGACCAATGCCTAGGCCTGGCAGAAATCACTTAATTAAGTCTCTCAACAGTGCCTTCATTATGCTCTGGTCTTTTACAGCTTCTTGGCCTATATGATATTATTTGTTTAGAAGTAAGTCAAACTTGACCATCTAAGAGCAGATCCACGCAGCTGTAAACAAATACTCTGTGAACAAGGCATTCATAATAAAACAGTAATAATGTAATTAATGATCTACAAACACAAAGGGTTAATTTCAAGACTGGTGTTACATTAACTCACCCCGGTAAACAATTTGACCACCGCAAGTCTCTTTGATAGTGTGATACTTGAAGTATACGGTATGTTGTACAAGCTCCGTGTCTAAAGCTGCACCTCTTTGCATAATGAGCAGAACTGATTCCACTCTTCTTTTTATAACATTTTCTCTTTTCTGCTCAACCAATCGGCTCATTAAACAATACCCACCATAGACGGAAATCCTTCACAAACTTCCATTCGTCACGTCTCGTTAGGGTACCCTCGAATCGGAACAGCCGAACACGCGGCGGCGATTCGAGGCCGCCGGAGATCCCGCCCCCGCGAATCGTAAAAAAGAAGAAAAAAAAGCCAGACAGCCCTCACTATGTTTTCAAAAACGAATTAACTTTTTAATTGGCAGTTATTTGAAAGTAACAATACCGTGTTTCTATGAAAGTCATTTGAGTTTTGTTCACAGTGCTTCCACTCCATAGGACATTTGTTTATTTTAAGGAAATTTTTACTCTCAAAAAAAACTTCTAATAAGGGAACAAGAAAATCTACATAAAAGACATTTTGAGGAAATCCTCAAAACATACGGAAAAGCAAATTCTACCATACTTTCTCAGTTAGTTTTGGGGGGTTAAATAATCTGTCTATTTACAATGACTCGAAACAAGGATAAAGTGGGATAAAACTTGCTGCTCGTGTTTTTTTTTAAAGTCTGACCAAAGGATTATGCTTTGTTCTTCAGAAGATACCGGACAGCGGCATAGCTAAGGAAATGTTTTATGGGGCACAAGGGGGGCACCATTTCTTCTAGGGGGCACTGCTACTTGCACTTTTTTAAAACTGGATCTTTATCTACGTAATGGCGGGTTCTAAATGGGGGGCGGGGCACCTGGGGGCACTGACATCAATGGGGGGGCTTGTGCCCCCCCCCCCAGTTACGCCACTGATACCGGATAATATTTTGACCTCTGCACTGACCTCTGTTTAACACCATCCGGCAAACTAGATAGGTGATATGTCAGGCTTTGGGGGGATTTCAAAAGACTCAGAAAAATTGAGGAAAATTCAAGGAAATTTGCCTCTTAGGATTGGGCCTAAAGAAGTGTCTATTTTAACTGCGGAAGCACCGAGTGTTCAGAACAGTCAATAACAATAGTGGTATTTGTATCATGCACACGGTCAACTTGATTTTATACACAACATCATGGGGAAATAATGCCATGCTGTTCTGTCTGTGTAAATCGTTGAGAAAAACACAAAAAGTAAAACAATTTCCCCGGGTCTTTTTGTACAAAACCTTGCGCTGCCTGCGTTCCAGCAGCGGCGGCGCGGCATGCATGACGTGCGCGCACAGATTGGTCTTTTTGCAACACCCCTTACGTTGACTCAACCATTGATCTCTATTAAAATAGAAATGTTGAATCTGGTGACAACATCTGTTGACATGGTTAAATGTTTTGCTACCATTCGGCCGTCCATGCCATCCAGCGCCGTTTGTTTATCGAAAATAGAAAGGTTTATTGAAGCTGTACGCTATCCTTATGGGCCCAATTTCATAGAGCTGCTTAAGCCGAAAATATTGCTTAAAATGCCCTGCTAAGCAAAAATGAGCAAGATACCAGTCACAGATTGTACATGTGGCATGGTACTCTAGCTGGTAACCTTAGTCTGGAAAGTAAAAATTCTTATTGCTTAAACAGTGAAAGTGGGCCTGGGCCCAAGTTCACAGAGCTGCCTCAAACAGAAAAAACAATACCTGTTCCGACTGAAAGTTCGGAACAGCTAAATATTGCTTAACAATCTTTCGGTAAGCAAAACTGAGTATAGGGCACCAGTCAGAGATTGTACATGTGACATGCCATTTTGGCCGGTAATCTTATTCTGGTGAGCATAACATAATTGTGTTAAGCTACCTTTTGTGCTTAAGCGGCCCTGTTCGCAAGTATGAAGTGACCAACTTTACCAACATGACAGGGAATAGTATACGGGCATTTTCTCCAAGTATCTAGCATTTCAACTAAAAGCTGCCTGACTTTGTTATTTGGTTTGACATGTTATATATTCAGATTGTTGACAGAATTGGATGTGTGTTTGGGACCAATATAAAGCTGTCCGTTTTGGATTCACGTCATTGTGTTTCGACGATAAAAATACTATCTCCTATAATTACAAGTTTATAAGTTCCCCCTCCCCTCTGACGTAGGCTAAATGAAGGTTTTATCATTCGTTCGTCGTTTGAGTCGTTATATCTGTGATGTGTAGACTCCGTGTGCCAATGGAATCATTTCGGTTTAAAGATAGTGCTTTTAACGTAAATTGCAGAAGAAAGTCATTATCGTCCATTTAATCAGTTGGATTTATAAACTTGGGGTTTTTTCCCATTTAAGGGCGAAACCATAAATATTTGTGTTATTTTGTTTTTTCGTTTAGTGAAAAATAAATGTGCCTTATTCAATCGAAACAAACACGACAATGCAAGGTTAGGTGATGTATATACCCACACAACTTTGTAAGCAAAACAACAATTATTTAGGATTACTATTTTTTCAGTATATAGGCCTAACTCAGAGTATTCTTTATTTGTAATTTTCTGTTAACTTTTTGGCAGATAATGTTCATGATTTGTCAGAGAAATAAATGTTTGTTCATCATCGTCTGCAAGGTTGTAAGCAGAATTTTTGCCATTTCTGTAAAAGAAAATGACCGAGCCTGCTCTCGTTTAAATTAACTCCTGAGGAACGAGAAAACAGGTTGGATGAGATTTATTTCATACATTATTGTTGTCAATAATCACAAAACAAACTAATTTGTGCCTCTTCAAATTATTTGGTTGCATTTTCAAGAAAAACAAGAATCGACAAAATTGTTGTAGGATATTCTTTGGCATGTTAACAATGCGCCTCAGGTGAGTTGGCAAAATATCACTGAAGATATTTTTTTTTCAGATGGAAATATTCTTCAGACCAAAAATTTGTATTAACAGTATAAATTTACAGAATGTAAGATTTCAAAATGAAAATCGTATATCATTATGTTTCCATCATTACCAATACTATCATACCTTTGAATTTAAAAGCTTAAAACGAAATGGATGTTTCATAACATTTGACTTGTTGTTGGTACATGGAAGCCCATGCCCTCCCTTTCATAATGGAAGAAAACAACAACCAAGCCAGTTTCCGGAAAGAGGAATTGTATTTCTTGAAGATTAAGTCAGCCCTGGACAACAATATTTATTTATTATTGTTAAGTTAATAAGACTATGTTGTGAACAATAATATGCTTGAGTTTGTCCTGTCATGTAAAACAAAAAGTTAGATTAATTCCCAAACACAGTTAGGTGAAAGACTCATGGTCGGCATGGCATACAGGTTTAGCGTCTCGTTTTTGCCCGTGTAATGGCAAGGCGAATAGCTTTTGAAGCAAACTTTGATCTAAGTTAAGTAAATTTGATTGATAAAATATGTTAATGACATTATCAAGCATTCTAAGGACAATAAATAGTCATAAATACACACTTACGTTGTATGGTCAACCTTCTACAGTTGGGTTTAGGGCTGCGTGTAGGCTGCTTGCGGGCGTTGAACCAATGTCCAGAATCTACGTGCGTTTCTACACGTAGACCCACCCTCCGGTTGGTATAAACGGAGACAATTAGTGGGGGGTCACCATGTCTTATTGTTTAAACAAAGGTACGATCCCGTAATAATAGGATCTCAAGGGTAGATAGCCAGACGCGTAGGTGGATGTTGGCTGGGAAGGAGGTTAGGGGTAATATAAAGACCCCTGTAAAACCATTCGAATGGAAGTATCAAGGAGGGAGACGTGAGTTTGAATTAAAATCGAAACCAAGGGGGGACAAAAGAATGGGCTGCAAATAAACCTGGGAAAAACAATGTCTTGAAGGGGGCGTTGGGAGGGAGAATCAGAGGAGCGAAAGATGCAAGCAGTGGTGCATAGCCAGGACTTTTTCAGTTGTGGGTGGGGGAGCGGTCGGGGCATGGGTTTTCGGGGGGGGCAGTGGTTGATGGAATATTCAGGGGTTGGGGGTCATATGTTTGTTTGTTTTTTACATTGGAGGGTGTGCGTGGAAGCCACCCTCCTTTTATGTTCTATATTGACATTTTATTTTAATACAACATTTTGTGCGTTCCTCATTTTTTGTCCTCTTTTTACTTACAAAATTACTACACATTTGATATGGCGGTTTGATCGATCGATTACCCGGTTAATCGATTACTTCAATATAGAAATGTTGCTCAATAATATGACACTCCATGCTAGCAAACCAGACCAATCACTTCATGTGGCATAACTCGAAACTGGGTGTATTTGCACATCAACTAGATGAGAAAACGAGCTGTCAAATAACACCTCACTAGGGCTCATGTAAGTATGTCTTTAGACATCTCATCACTGCTTTCAAGGCTGATGATTTGGTTGCCTTCACTTTAAATGTTATTTTACTATTTTTGAGAAGTGTCTGACTTTGGCATACAATGTTCTGGACAAAACTAAACATTATAATGTTTAAATTTTTTATCACACAGCCAGATGCGTTGTCCTGTATCGATTTCAGAAACGATCCGATCATTATTTAAACTTATGGGCTCTTGAGTCCAGATGGTGGATCAAATATTTCAGAAACAAGAGCTGTCAGAACAAATTATGCAGGTCAAGACGAGCAACTATATAAACAATAATAGTTTTAAATATCAATTATTTTAAATTGTGGGCTATTCCTGTAGCCCTATGTTGGCTATAGAGCTTCGTTTGCTGAGCCGCGCGTCGTTGTCCGGGCTTCACAGGTTCAAGTCCTGCTCTTGTCAATTTTTCTTTGTTTAACCCAAACTTATTTTAAAATTTACCCAGTCAGTTTCCCCTGTGGTTTATTACTTAGGCTTTACTTTTTAATGTTTTACAAAACTCCTGTCATGTTTCCTTTCATTTATCTGAGGAGAGCTTGACCAGTCACTCATGAGTTCACCTCGTATGACTGTTTGGTGGTTTGGCTTTTCTATTCCCAGAAAATAAATCCCTTTATCTTAAACATGGTTCCCCTGATGCTTTTAAAAGCTTTTTATGTTCGACCACAAGGACTTTTGGAAGATCTTCAAATCTAGGAGTGTTTCAACCCACTACAGACGGAACGTGAATGTGGTACCGTCAGCCGTGCCCGCAAAGTACACGTGGTTCTCTTGAGGTGGCAATATGAATTATTTCAAAAACATTTATAGGCCTGACTGTAAACATCACTGCTTGAGGACTTGTCTGAATTCGTGTATTTTGTCACGTCGCTGATGGTATCGATGTATTTGGAACACATTGAGACAAAGAAACTCATCCGAGTTCGTAGTGAAAATGAGCTCATATCCTCCATATCCTCCATGACTCAGTGCCTATTGTGACGCGGTGGATCTGGGAGGGTTGACTATAAATCCCCCTTCCCCAGTACCAGTAAACATTTATAATTAAGGTCCTTTTCCTTGTCCGTTTCCCCGTCTGACTACCATTAAGTACGGCCCGGTTCTCGTCAAGACGTAACGTGCCCACCCCTCCCACCCCCTCCCCGAACCGTCCAGCCGGTACATTCCAGCAAATCTCCTCGGCGTGTACCAGTTACTTTTGTACCTTGGCACCTTTGAAAACCAGCAAAAATAAGCAGTCTCGGTACCTGTTCTTTAAAACGCCGGAAAGGGTCGAATTTTAAAAATTGATACAAGTATACTTAAACAACAATATTACTGAGGGTCAATTTTATGGGAATTATCACAATATTCCGTGAAGGGGGAAGCATGCAGTAGGTCGGGCGTTGCGCATCCACCGTGCGTCACCAGAGTGAGGTGGAGGTGCACCAACCATCCATCTCCAACCATCTCCCCAATTTTAGTCATTTTACACTGCCTCTCTACGACTTTTAAACCATTAAATCCTACAATTATTATCAATATGACGAAGAGTTTATCCACTTTTCAAGTTTCTTTCTTGAACGCTCGATGAAACAAAAATAGTACACAGCAAGCTCTATTCAGAATGTTAGACTTATTCATTCATTTACTTATTTACTCATTTTATTAATTTATTTATTTAGACAAGGTAGCCTTATCAGTAGTACAACTGCTATCCACGAGGGTCCAGTAAACAAACAGTAACAAGTAATGAAACCCAATTAACAGTGACGCATGAAAATAACTTTGTTATTTATTTGTCTAAGCTATCGTGTTTAACCACAGTTAATTCTTCTAACTTCTAATCATTAATAACATAAGCAATTGTAATTCTTCTCCATTTTGCCTCGACTGGGCTGATTTGTCTTCATCGGTCACACGGGGCGTTTGAAGACAAACATGTTTGTTGCGATGATTTTATTTCCTTCATACCTGAAGTATCCCCGTAGGCTTTTTTTTAAAATCAGGCTTGGCTTGGGCTTGGGCTCCGTCAGAATGAAATACATAAAGTCCCCCCCCCATATCTAGTCTCGGTTCCAAGACGCTCCAGTTGTGTAGCGGTTCGTGGGGTGATAGCGGTTTAGACAGCGGTTAGGTGACTACACAACTAGAGCGTCTTGGAAGCAAGACTACCCGATATGTGGAGCAATATGCTGTATTTTATCCCGAACCAGACAGAACCAGAACTTGAACGCTACAGTTGGGACACAGGTCAACTTTAGTTGGGACCAGTCCCTAGTTGGGACGGAACGTTGAGGCAATATAAAATGACGTACGCCTGAACAGGTTCCCAAATCGCGTGAATAGCCGCAAGATAAAGACATCATGGCTTACAGTGTGTGACAAACTGCACGACGTGCCACCATCTCTGCCCTTTAGTGTTGTTCCACCCCAACTTGACAATCGTTCCAACTATAGTTGGGACTGGTCCCAACTTGAGTGTTAAAGTTGGGGCGTCCCAACTATAGTTGGGATCGCAGTATTCGTGGCGTGTCATGGCCTAGCGGTTACGAGCACCGGATTCAAGCTCTGGTGTTTGATCAGCAGAGTGTGGGTTCGAGTCCCGGTCGTGACACTTGTGTCCTTAAGCAAGACACTTAACCATGATTGCTTCGTAAAGTTTGGGAGGTAGTGCTTTCTGCTCTACCAGCCAGGCTTCTGATGGATGCTACCCAAGCCTACATCTATGGACTGTTAAGGGGGTAACCCTATTTCAAACCCAAGGAGTAGGTGGCAACGGCCCCTGGAAAAAATAGTTGATTGTAGCCCACACCTTGAAGTGACCTTCAGGCCTTGTGTGTCTGGCGACTTGCATAAATAAATAAATAAATAAATAAAAAGTAAACACAAAGCATCCATGAATAAACTAAAAACATAATAATAGTAAGTATCATAGTATGAAGTTTTAAAGACCACTTTCCCTTGAGAATATTTGAGATTAATTGAGCAGGGAAACTAAAAGCGTAGGCCTACTTTGAGACTGAAAGCGTGAGGCCGCTGTCAGAACCCTTTAAAAAACACTATTTTCACCGAGTTAGCGGTCCATTACCTCTTTAACTCTATATATGGGCGATCCCAACTATAGTTGGGACGTCCCAACTTTAACACTCAAGTTGGGACTAGTCCCAACTATAGTTGGGACCATTGTCAAGTTGGGACGGAACAGTGTTATTTATATCACACCTGATCAAATTACCACGAGCCCATTGCTCAAAAGGGAAGTTCAGGAGGTGCCTTGGATTCCGGAACAACCCAGATAACAGATTTAGGGGTTATCCTCGATCGCTTGATCTGAGTCGAGGGCATGGCTTAGTCACAGGTATGACTGGTACCTGAACAGCTGTTCTGGGGTTAGGAATACCCCCACCTTACGCCTAAATGGTTTGGACAAAGTGGGTTGCGATGACATATTGGGGTTTTACTTTCGTAAGGGTAATCGTTTAGTGACAAGAGGGTTCCAGAAAACACATGTTAATCGCTGCAATGGGACCGCGTGGAAACACCGCCCGCAGCACGCTCATTGACACGTCAGATGAATTCCCGCTAAATAGCCGCGTCGTATCGGTAGTCCACAGAAATAAAACCACTTTATGGTCCAGGTTGCGTTGGCAGTAGCTATGGTAACGTACTGTTTATGATGAGAGGCATGTCATTAGCCCGGACTCCCTGGAATAGTCTACGGTGCGTGTGTGTGTCTTCTGAGACGGGCATTCTGGGTTCCAATGTCAAGGTCATACAGCTGGCGATAATCAATCAGTTTTCCCTGAACTTGAGTCAATTCCAACTCATTCGGGAATTTCTGTAACAATTGCCCACTTGGGTTTGAAAATCTTCATGAAGGAGAAAACCTCATGAGGAAAACGAACTTGGATATTGGAATTATGTGATAAGTTCACGTAAAGATGTTTATGATAAATCGACAGTGAGATTACATGGGCCGTAAACCTGCACCCATATTAATCCACAATCAAATTAACCTTTAACGTAGTCTTGAGAACAAGTCGTTTAATGTTAGTCGCGGTGATGGCGTATAACGGCTCGCCCCCACCCATTGCTGCTGTCTCGGGAGACTGCTCTTGCGATACTGTTCACGCGAGAGCAATAGTCTCGCGGGAGCCAGCAGTCTCGCGAGAACAGCTCCCGTATCGTGAGATTCGCGGGAGAGCCGTTATGCCATCGCGACAAACCAAACATGTTAACGTACACAGTGGAGAAAAACACACCACGTTACATGTTTGTATCTCTTTTTAAAAATGAGCACATCGCACAACTTGTTCAGCTATTATTTTGTTCAATTCTTGCTTTTATACACAATATTAGAATTTTCTTATTACGACCAGTGTAGAACCTTGCCTTCCAGAATACACATTTGCATTTTTAAAAATAATAATAATAATAAATAGTAATACAAACTTACGCAATTTTATAGATGGTTATTCTTATTTATTTATTAAAATCGGAATTGTAAAATATATGCGATGTTTGATAGATACATTATTTAATTTATTTATTTATTTATTTATAATTTATTTATCTAAGCCTGTTTGGAATACAAAACGGCAAAAAATATAAGTAGACCTACTTGTACAAAATTGTCTAGCTTAAAGTGTTTAAAAATTCAAAACATATAAAAATTAAGAAACATTTAAAAAGTAAAAACATTCTTAGTTAAGTACTGGTACAGGTTTAATGCTTTATCTCGACATAATTTAAGCAAAATTAAGAAAATACAATCCAACAGTTATGCAGAACCTAAACTCTCAATCTCAATTCCAAGAGTTGATTTTAAAAACACGACCATATCTGTAGAGACAAGAGTCAAGTTAATAGTTTCAGATAGGATAACTACTGCCCATGCCTACACTGTCCCCAGCTTCTTCCGAAACGATTCTTGTCCCCTCAACCTTAAAGTGTTCCTAGAGCGGTTTTTGCGACAGTTCCCTTTTCCAATAAAACTGAAGATTGATACTTCATTATACTACATTAAAAACAAAACAAAGATTTGGCTCTTTTGGTCATGCTTAAAAAGCGACTTTTACAGACCCATTTTTTGCACTCGTCACTCCGAATCGCGAAAAGACCCCCCGCGTGCACACTGCTTCCGCGAGCAACTACATGGCGTCACAGAGTGGAAGAGGTCTTGTGTTATCACCATACACGGTATAATAATATGCTTTCATACACTCAAGCTTGTTTGGTGAATTTTCTCCGACAACTTCCACCATGGCTAAAAGTGACAATTCTTGGGAAGATCATAGCATAGTTGAGGAAGTCATTTATGACAAAATAGCAGCGGCAGTGGCAGTAATTCTGCTAGTAGTTTTAGCGGTTTCAGTTGACGAAGTAAGAAGACCATGCAAGTAGATAAGATTGATCCTTCATCGATTGAGCACAAAATAAATGGCTAGAAACTGTACATACTGAGTTTCCCCTGATTGGATCCATAATTATGTTTTAATAATCTCCAGGAAATATGGACATGTGGCTTGTCGCAAGTCAAAAGATGGTGTCTGGGATATTTGGAAAGATTCAACTAGGTTCCACTCTCATCCTGTGTAATTAATACAATCCAGTGGTTGTATCCAAACCCAGATGATACATAAAGGCTTCAGCTATCCTGAACTGAATTTGTTTGTCTTCTTCTTATTATTATTATTATTTATTTGACCTCAACAAATACAAGTACATTAAAAAGCACAGCAAAAGAGAAACGATAACACAAAATAACAAAATAATAATGAAAACAATAATTATTCAAGCAAAAAGCACACAATAATTGTACAAAAACAACTAACAGATCGTGATCAGGAGGGCAACTAGCTAGAAGAGCAAAGAAATGAATGAATAGAGAGGAGGATCTTGCTTTGATCTTTGGCTGAACTTTTCATGAACATGTATTTCTTTTTTTTAAATGTTGATGTTTAATTTCACCTTGGACAGGGACATGCAATTTTGAAGGGGAAAAACTGCGGAGCAAACAGAAATGTGCATACATCAAATGTGTTTTTCATTTGTATGCCTTTATACAGAATGAAACTCCACAGTACACGTGCTTTAGGGATATAACGATACATTGGCGATAAAAACGATAAAGTAGATTTTTATGATGGTAGTGTTTGTTCCACGCATTTTCACAATATAATATGAATGCAAACACAGGAAATTTGTGCGCTTGTTTTATTGCCATGGAATAATTACCTGTTTAACAAGTTTCTGAACTTATTGTTTTCATCATGAAACAAACCGTGGCGCATTGTGATCGTATCGTATCGTTACACACCTACTGGCTATAAAACATATTTAAATAAATTTCAAGAGGTTTAATTAAATTTACGACGGTGGCCCACTGTGCTAGTCATGTTATATTGTTACTATTCCTCATTTAATGAATATTAAAGAGTGAAACTCCATAGTACATGTGCTATTTCATAGGGATATAATGATACATTGACGATTAACATGATAAAGTAGTTTTTATGATGGTAGTGTTTGTTCCACACATTTTGACAATATAATATAAATGCAAACACAGGAAATTAATTTGTGCGCTTGTTTTATTGCCATGGAATAATTACCTGTTTAACAAGTTTCTGAACTTATTTCTTTCATCATGAAACAAACCGTGGTGCATTGTGATCGTATCGTATCGTTACACACCTGGTGGGTAAACTTTGTTTCTGCGTAACCTTTGCTCTATTGTTTTACTCTACATCGACTTGTGGTATTAAAACAAGTACTGTACTCAGTCCGGCAGTGGGGGGGGGGAAGGGGGCGGGACCACAGGCACACCACTCCATGTCCACCATTCTAAACAACCTCCCCTAAACAGGGGACTAAATATTCAACAATACTAAAACATTTATATTTCAGAAGTTTTTCGGCCTAATAAAATCATATCAATTATACTCGCTGAAGACTAAACTTCTTGTTCAGTTTGTACTCAAAAAGTTCCACATTCCCTCTTTGACCTAGCCAATAAAAGGGAAATTACACTGGGTTGTTCCTAGACTGGTCCCCTGTCTTTATCCGCAAGGATAAAGACAGGTACTGGTCTTATAGCCCAATGATTTCATTGGATACATCACGTAGCGTTGTTTTTTTCTGCGAGTGTCCGTGTGAAATGAATGCTAGGTCAAAGGTACGTTTGGCAACATCCGGTCTGGCTGGTATCTGGCGTTATTCACGAGCCCCGAAGTGTGACGTCAGATGTTCGGGCTAGGTTGTTCCTTTCCATCAACGAGCCCCTTGAAACAAACCCACAGAGGGCGTAATCTTATCTCTTAGCCTGAGGCTAGAGGCCACACCTGGGCCCAATTTCATAGAGCAGCTTAAGCACGAAAACTAGCTAAGCACAACAAAATGATGCTTACCAGAATAAGGTTACCAGCCAAACTACCATGTCACGTGTACAATTTGTGACCGGTACCATGCTCATTTCTACTAAGCATAAAAATGTTAAGCAATATTTTCTGCTTAAGCAGCTCTATGAAATTGGGCACTGGCTGTAACCATATCTTCGCCAGATGGCTTCCAAATGACTTGACGGGTTGGAATTTGGAGTCTAAAGCTTCTTATCTGATTTTCAGACCATTTGAAAGGATCATTTTCACTCCCAAAATTAACATGCTAATGAATGGCACTGTTGGAAACAGCACCGTGGCATAAGCGTGTGAGTTTTCCTGGCGGTGTCGTTGAGGGCCGGTTAAATAACGATAACGAAGCTTCAGACCTAGCTATCAGAGGAAGTTGGTTCCAGATTGCGACTATCCGCTAAAAATAAAGACTTATGTGATTCTATTTTACGAGGAATGTCGAATGTGTTTGTCTGTTCTGCCTCTGTTCTGCCTCAAAGCGGTTTCTTTTGCTTTTTATTTTTTATCTGAAAGGCATGTAATTGTTGACAATTTTTGTGGTAAGACGGCCTTGTAGAGGTGCTGGTCACCTGTTCCTCCTTCACACTCACTGGCTTGGCATTTTACACAATCTTATAAATTTGTATTAATTTATAATTCCTTCGGCAAAGTTTGATTTTGTGGATTGTGCCTATAAATAACGTTTTAGTTGTTTGCCATAATAAAGGAAAATAGATAAATAGTTAACACCTGGGAGATGTGGAGCTAAACACCCTCCCCCAGAACACACTTATTGTTTAGATATTTTCACGTTTGTACCTCCGATTATTGTCAAATGGTTGTTTCCGCTTATTCTAACATCATAAGTTGCCGCTTGTTCCGTGTTTTGTCTCTCAGGCGCTCCATCCACTTCCTCCGTGAATTCTGTCAACGAATCAACAGAAAATCAGGAGTATATCATAATATTTTTAAAATGTGGAAACTCAGTTTTCATTACAAAAAATATGTTTAAACATCAAACAGCCCCACTTCTTTTCTACAGAGCCCCGCAATGGGACAGGTGGGGGAAATGGAAAGAGGAGAAGAAAACCACCATACTTCAAAATATTATTTCCTTCCCTCAAAAAAAACCCAATATGTATAGGCCCTATACATGTATATTTTTTAACCTTTTCAATATTTTGTTCACCTGTCCGGCCCTTTAAGGTCTTAGCACTCTCTCCCCATAATTTTCATAAACACATCGTACGACCGTTCTGTGAAAATTCAGTTATCTTATTGGTTGGTAACGTTTAAATGAAAACAACAACAATCGATCATAAATTCGAGTGTTTTTATGAGTGTCTATATCAAGCTTATTTCGATAAATGGAATAAGCAATGGATTCGGAGTTTTCAAATGCTATTTCCTGAAATGTGACAGTTTTTCAGACAGAACTATTCACCTGGAAGATTCTGGTATTATCATTATAATCAGTGAGTTTTCAAACAGAAACTTTGTTTATTAATCCGTGTCCAAAAGTTTACATAAGATGCTTTGTAAGATCAAGCTAACCTGTCAAAGGGGTTTTGTCCAAACTCTCCACAAGTTGTGGATACTCGCGGGAGTCATGCAACGCATTTCGGAATTTTCTGTATGCGTGTGCTCCTCCATTCTCCAGTTCAGTTAGCAATGAACGCATCCGATCCTGTGGAAAGACACAAAATTACGTTAGTTCACAATAGTCTTAAAAGATGTCACAGAGCTTGTACTGGGTATCAGCTTCGAACTATCAATTATGTCGGGATATACAGTATATATAGGGCCTATTTATAGTATTAAACACATTGCTTTTGAGATCCTAAAAGGGACCTGCACAAAGAAAAGGTTAAAAACAAGTCTTACACTTAATTTTTTCCCTCGAGATATACCATTTCGGTCCCTCAAAAAAATAATATTTCGTTCTCTCAAAAAACTATTTCGTCCCCCAAAATATGTTTTCTTCCCCTCAAAATAATACTTTCGTTCCCTCGAAAATTAGAGGGAACAAAATGATTTCGGGGGAAAGAAAAAGGATTTTGAGGGAACAAAATGATTTCGAGGGATCAACATATTTTTTTTCAAGGGAATGAAATGATATTTCGAGGGAATGAAATAATAATTTATTTTAGGGGAACAAAAAAATGATAATTTATGTTATTCCTTTTCAGTTTTTTTTAGTTGTCCTTCTGAACATCTTCTGAACAGCTAATTTTTGCGTTACAATGTATAGTAGATCTCTCGATCTTTTTCTCTCTCTCTTATCTTTATATTTCTCAAGGCTGATTTAGTATAGAAGTAGCATTTCCAGTTGAATTTTTAAAGTCCAATTTTGATGCCCACGGGTCACTTTTTCACCTTTTGTGATGAAAGTTTGATTGAAATTGTTTTCCTTCTTTTTTTCTTAAAGTTTGTTTTACCTTCTTTAGTGTACTTTTAATGTTTTTAAAACTGTAAATTCAAGAATGCAATTCGGTCGTTGGACCGCAAATGTTTGAATGTTTTTAAATAAACCATAAATCCATAATTCTTTTAGGGGCTCCTTGCATTGTGGTATAAAAGTATGACAGAATACAAATGTTACACTGATGTATGATACACTGCAGTATGTTTAATATGTCCTCCCATTTGCCAACACAATAGTGTTCCTAAAATAAATTAACCAAAGTCGCAGTATTTTTCACTGCTTGAGAGCATGTGTGAACCAAATTAAAGTGATGCGAAACAAGTAAAACGAAATGGATTTTCCGTTGTTGTCGTTATTGTTATTATTTCATGTGGCAATTGTTAAAAGAAAATATAGGCCTACATGAAGGCGGTCAAAATAAGAAAGTTATAAATGTGATGCAAGGAAAATTCACAGTTGTAAGCGGCCCCATGCGGTCAAAAATTTGTGGTCATTTGTTTAGTAACACATCACCACGACAATACTGTAAACTCATCTTCACTGACATGATTCTGAGTCTGAAGCTAGACCCAGTGTTTGCAACGATATGATTTCTCTTACTCTAGATGTAGATTGTGACAATAAAATTTCGTCCATCTTCTGTGGTGAGAAAACCCCCGCCTGAATAAGATGATCTTTAATTTTATCGGGATCGATGACCAGCAAATCGACACGATTTCTTCTCAGTCGTTGTTTGTCTTGATCTTCCATCCTTGAGTTTGTCAGAATACCTAGGTATAGAATAATAGTTCGGGGGATACAGTTTAACAAAATAAGAGCTCAGCATCCAGCTCGACTGGCAGAACTCCCCGACCTATTATATTATTTTATGGTGTTGTTTATTTTCAGTGTCAAAGACCAGTCATTCTCACTTGGTGTATACTAACATGAGCATGAATGATAAACCTGTGAAAATTCGGGCTCAATTGGTCATCGAGGTTGCAAGAAAATAATGAAAGAAAGAAAAGGGGGGAAAACTATTGCATATAGAATTGTGTGCTTTCTGATACCTGAGAAAGGCTTTATGCCTGAAGTTTTTCTTAGATTCAAATTATTTTGTGAAAAAATAGCTCTTTATCCAAAACTACATTACTTCAAAGGGGGTCGTTTCTAACAATGTTTTATAATGTCAACAGCTCTCCAGTGCTCTTTACCAAATACGACAAGTTTTTATGGCCATTAACTTGTGGAGTAATTACTAAAAGTCCACCCTTCCTTTAACAACATCTGTGAAACTCAAAAACACTTGCCACTACATTTATTTCATCCGCAGTTGCGGGGATATGAAGCCTGAATTGACCTCATTGCAAAACGCGCAGCACACTTACTTGCGCCTATCCTGGCTGTGCATTTTGGTAGTCAAAAAAATGTGTACACAAATGAATTGACTCCCAAAATGGTGGAAATGGTTGACGCGCATGGTGTGGAGGTGCGTTCCGCGCACAAAGAACAGCTATCGTCCAATGATCAGCCTCCTTTTGGCCTCAGTGCGGGCGCTTTTTGAAGGGGTGCAAGCACGAGAATGTGCAAGCCACAGACATGTCTGTGGGTGAAACTTTCTGGGCTTAAGGAGGTTGATTCAAAAGAGGGCGCTATCAGAAGAAGTTAGTACACAGTTCAGGGGGGACAGAGTATCCAGCCTCACAGGCCAGGCAACGTTCCTTGTATAAGACCAAAAATTAAAATTGTTTTCTGTGTGAATATTGAGTACTAATTTGAATTTGTGTCATAATGAAGAAAATTAAGGGTGATATGGTTCTGTAACATGTATGCCTGTCGTGTATCCGTGTGTAAGCACCCGCCGTGAACGCATATGTTCCTTCCTTGTAGAATTTACAGGACTTGCTGGCTGGAACCTGTCCTTACTGGCCTTTTTCAGCCACTCCGGTAGTTTACAGACTCTGGAATATTCTTCACATACCGGTATTTCAAGACAGAAAAGTCTCGTTAAAAAATTTACAAATGCAACAATCACCATGTACTTTACAACAACGGCACTTTCCTATGGAGGACGCCTGTTTGTTGATGTTTTACACCAACTATACAGGCCAAGTGACATTGGTCGCCGACCTGACTGTATAACACAAAACTGAACAGGAAGTAAAGAGAAAAACAGACTAAAGGG
This sequence comes from Pisaster brevispinus, assembly GCA_023634235.1. Taxonomy (NCBI): domain Eukaryota; kingdom Metazoa; phylum Echinodermata; class Asteroidea; order Forcipulatida; family Asteriidae; genus Pisaster; species Pisaster brevispinus. The sequence goes on along the minus strand of JAMKCF010000012.1, from coordinate 9,031,870 downwards.
GGCTTGTATACCTACCACTACCAGTACACAACTTGTCACAAAGTTAGTTGCTAAATCCAAATTGTATTTTGACTGCAAAAACATAAGATTCGAGAGTCAAAAATTGCCGTCGATTGCAAAAACACTCAGCAATTAACCCTCGACTAATGAGCAGCTGCGCAAAAGGGACTTTCCAACTAGCAGACCCCTGTATTAAAATGTCGCTGTTTTAAGTCTAAAGAAGTCCAGGTTCCAACTATCCCAAATACGTCCGAAACCCGGCACTGGGGTGGGGTGCTGACGGATATGCACCTTGGACTATTTCCCCGACCCAATAACCCCCCGGTCACCTCTTCCTGTTTACGGAAAATTTATATTGTGTAAATCCTTTGCAAATGTTTTTGTCACTCTATGACATGTAATAATAATAGGGATCGATCGCAACTTTATTTTGTCTTGCTTGCTTCATTAACGTTTGTTTACATTATCCATGGAACCGCCATGCGGTATGTTGTGATTTTGCGGAGTCCCATCATGCATTACTACATCCTGCACAGTCCCTCCTTAGGCCGTGTCCGAAACGGCGACTTCGGCTACAGCTACGGCTAGATCGCGCGCGTCTGCCTATACTTCAACACTGGCAGACGCGCTGATCTAGCTGTAGCTGTAGCCGAAGTCGCCGTTTCGGACACGGCCTTATACACTGTAGGCCTATAGGGTTCGTTTTCGTGGGCCCTGTAAACTGGGCTTCGGCTTTATTAGGCCTGCGCATTTGCCGTGTCGAACTCAAATATTTAGAAAAGTATGAATTAAATTCGACAAAAGAGCGACGTTTCGTGCAAACTTTTGAATTAGGTTCGACACTGCCGTGTAGCACGGCAAGCTCTGCCGTGCTACACGGCGGTTGCACGACGTGGTGACAAAAGGCGTCGCACTCTTGCCGTGTCGAATCGAATTGAACTCTCAGTCGGGCGATGCTCTTTGAGAATACGCATGCGCAAAGCGTTAACATGTTTTACTTGTATTTTCTAACACTTTGAAGGTTCTATGTCATAATTATGACTTATTATGACTTGTGTCAATAAAGTCATATTTATCAGATATGTAGGTCACAATTAAGACTTATACTAAGTCATATGGGATACAATTCATATTTGGGACTTCGACAAAGTCCCAATTATGACTAAGGTGATACCAAGTTATAACTATGAGATATGTCCTATTTATGGCATGTCTGTACCAAGTGATAATTTTGAGATGCAAGGCGTAATTAATACTTTAATTTTCTCTATCTCTCAATGTCACTTTAACGCTTTTGTAGGAGCAGAAGCCTTGGTGGTTTTCGAAAAATGGCCTACATAGGTTCTGGAAAACTATTTTGGTATAGTCGTCGTTTAAGGGCGCCACCATTGCAAACCTGTGATCCAAACTGGACCCACAACTCAATTTTAAATTCACTGACAACGACATAGGTGTAGATTTTTTAAAAGTGCCTTTTATTCTAAAAGACATTTTAAAAATGACAATGAAATGAAGGAGCGTTGGGAATGAGGGGATTTGTATGGGGGACTTTTGGGATGCTGGGTGGCAGCAGATGTACCAGGTAAATCCATTGTTCTCGGTAATGTGCGCATGCTCATAACTACGTTAACAATGGAAATTGACCTGGTAAGTCTGCTGCCACCTAGCGTTCCAAATTCACCCATTGGTCTAGAAAAACATTACAATTTTAATTACTTCAAAACAAGGACACATTTCTCTGAGTTAACTCATTTATATTTTTCTTACTTTTAACTTATTGATTTGAATTTCTTGACATATTTATAAATTTTCTCAACAAAACCACAGTAGCTTATAATACAAATTTGTATTTATACAAACTCTGAAGTTTGATAATAAAAATAATGATAAAATAATAATAATAACAATAATAATATGCAGTTCTTATACAGCGCTTTATCTCACCCGAGAGTATCTACAAAATGCTCATTAATTTTTCTACTAAGTACGTGGATCTATGTTTGAAATATAAGACAATTTTATTTACATAGCATCATGTAATGGTTTACAAGGTGCTGTGGCGCAAACTGCAGCCAACCATGCCAGGGACACTGGGGCGAACCCCTGCTCTTAACGAAAGTGTACAGGTCTTTTTTACTTGCATTACACAACACACGGGACCTATGGCTTTATGTCCCATCCGAAGGACGAAACAATAATGGTTTTGCTTAAGGACACAGGTGAACCAATAGTCTTCATCAATAAAGAAAATGGATATCAAAACTAGTTCTAAATAAATAAATCAAACATTTAATAAAATTACAAGTAGTACAGAATAGTCACAGGAAGACGAAATGAAATCATAGTACCAATTACCAATTAAAAATAGTGAATAATAAACTGTAATGAATGGAAAACACTTTCAGTATAAAAAGATTCATCTTCCAAAACAAACTAAAACACTGCTTTTTAGTACTCTCCATTTCTAAGCCATAAAAAATCATACCTTGGTTTGTCATTAAGAGCTAGAGTAATAAAGTCAAAACCATTATAACTTGTCTGCATACTGGAGACAATGAAGACCTTCGTCTCCATGCTCCTGGTCATTCTGTAGGGGCCCTTTGAAGATTTTCTGTAAAAAAAGTACACTCCACTTTACATAGAGGTGCCCTTACAGGCAGGGTGCACTGTTGGTAATTTTCAAAGACCAGTGTCCTCACTTGGTGTATCACAACATTGCTGCGACAACTTGGGCTCAATTGGTCATCGAAGTTGCAAGAAAATAATTCCCCCCAAAAACACACCCTTGTTGCATAGAATTGTGTTTTCAGATGCCTGAGAAAGGCTTCATGCCTGAAGCCTTTCTCAGATTCAAGTTTGTGGGTGAAAATTACTTAATAAATACTTTAGTGTTTGTCCCTCCAATTATGGCAAAGTTGTTGTTACCTTTTACAGTAACAGTTCTACCTTGACCCCTTCTGGTTACTACCCCTGAAGGTCTTGGCTTTTCCTGTCCCACAGGCTGTCCGTCTACTTCATCCACGTCAACTGCATCAAAAAGTGAACAGAAAATCATGATAACAATCCTAGAAAATAGTGGCAGAAAAATACTTATATAGTCATTATAACTTGTTTTTAAAACTGCCCCACTCCTTTTGTTTAGGTTCAAGAACATTCCAAAACCCTTTCAAATGGAAAGTTAATCAAGACAATGTACCACTATCTCCTTTTAAGAACCACACCACAAAAGCACTCAGTGAAGATTATGTGAAACTATTCAAGTAAAAACAACAAAAAACGATTCAGTAAAGATTATTTTGCTCATTCATGTAAGTTGGTGGTCGACTGCTACTAACGGACCTCGCCTTCCGGTCGCTCCATTAGCACCAGACGGCCACCAGCTCAGTCATTTCTAATGCAGAGAAGACCGGGTCATCACACAGTTATTCCTGGTTTGACATTCTTTATGGGATAAAATATACCTGACAAAGGGGTGTTGTCCAACTTCTCAACAAGATGCTGATATATATGGAATTCACACAACACACTTCGGAATTTTCCATATGCATCTGGTCCTCTTTTCTCTAGTCCATTTAGCATCTTGCCCATCTGATTCTGTAAAGGAACATGACACATTCATTCACAACAGTTTTAAAAGATGTCACAGCGCTTACATACAAATTGACTTTCAACTGTTGACTATCAATAATGTCGGAATAATTCAATAGTACGGTTACTTATTTTTAAATTAACACTTTTCCTTTAACATTTCTTCGTCTTCTCTTTATTAGCAATGAATAAATACCTCTGAAATGCACTCTGATTGGTCAAAGACTGGTCAAAGATGTGGGAGTGTATTAACATGTGATATATGTGAAGACCGGCTCTGTGAACTAGCAAAAACATGGCCCCATGGCCCCATGGTTGTTGTGTAAAAGTTCTGTATGCACTATGTACTTGTGCAGGGAACTATCAAATTAACTGAATTCTTAGTGCGTATTGTTTTTGTAATTTTTTTGGCAAGGGACAGATGGTGCCAAACTTACAACAAAAAATGTGTGTTGAAGTTTAGGTCCCATGTGAATTCTACAAACCTCCGCGAACCCCCCCCCCCCAAATTCTGAAGATTTTACAGTTTTTCGGTAAAGTTATTTATTAATGGGCAATAACAGTGCATGTTGCCGGTCCTCACTGCGTGGTATAACATTGGTTGATGGCTGGCCGCTGTTAATGGAACTCAACCTGTGCTTGGTCCATTAACACCGGCCAGCCATCAACCTGGTTATTACCAAGCAGTGAAGACCGGGTCATCACACTATTATTGCCCAAATAATGACCTTTATGACCTCTCTTACTTTAGCTGTAGAAGGTTGTGCTAATATTTCCTCCATCATCTGGGGTGAGAAAACCCCCTCCTGAATCAGATAATCTGATATTTTACTGGGTTCAATGTCCAGCAAAGCACAACGATTTTTTCTCAGTCTTTGTTTGTCTCTCTTCTCCATTCTTTGAAGGCTTCAGTACCTAGATAGAATAGGACAGAACTACAGGTCAATATTTTATCAGGTATTGGGGACAGAACATAATTTATAAATATACAAATGTACATACATCATTACAAGTACTTGTAGCCCCACTTGTGTGGCCAATTCACATTACCGGCCGGCCGGGTTGTGGGTGGAGCGAGTACGCAAACATTGCAATGGTTGCTTTATGTATCCACTCCGCCCACAGCCCGGCCGGCCAGTTACATCGTGAATTGATTGGCATGATTAAGATCAATCCAAAATGGCCGCGGTCAGTAGACATCGAGCGAAGTAAATCTTAAAATATCTGTTTAAAATTTTATTTATTTAAACATCCAAAACACCCAGGCCAAGCTAAGAGGTAAGTGAACACATTAAGCTGGTTTAAACCGCCGACCCCCCATGGGGAATGCGCCTCGGTAAGCTTAAGAAAAAATGGGGCCTGGACGTGTGGCCAAGGTCAAGATTCAGCTAAGTGGGGCTAATGTACTTATTGTTCTATAGTGTACATGTACATAAAACTAAAACTTAAAAGCAGAAACAAAACAATTCTAACATTACAATAACATGTCTAATCTGGTCCTTGCTCTATCACCTGTCTAGTATTACTATTAGTTGTACATTTCTTAAATGGTCTATTTTAAAACAAAGTCCACAAACAGTTTTTCACAGAAACCAACTCAGGGAATGGCAAAAAACAGAACATCATTGAGATGTTTTGTTTACATATTATTTTATAGTATTCACATCTTAGTTTTAAGATTTACACCGCACAGTCGCCACACCACCGGGACTCGAACCTAGGCTATAGTCACTCTACAGTAAAGGAATTTTTTCCATTCAAGATTCACATCCTCGATTCGTGTGGTCAGGTACGTGGTTTTAAATAAATACTCACCAATTACCACAATAAATTATAGTTAAATGCAGCAGACCACACGCTGGTCACCCAGTTCAGTTGTACCTCGTTACTTTTGACGCAGTAACTATAATATTTACCAATACAAAATAAGAAACCAGAAGTTAAACGACTGTTGTGAAAAGGAGGTTAAAAGCTTCCCGTACTGAAAAAAAATATTGTTACGTTAATATCGTGGTATGATGTCATTTTTCGTGACAAAGTCAAGTCCCGTATCAGGGGTATTGAAATACTCGGTGTTTATTCACAAAGAAGTCCAGGTTTCAACTATCGCTTCGGCTGTCGAATGAGGGCGCTATATTCTTAAACAAAATTTATTGGGGGGGGGGGGGAACATGGGGGGGGGAACATGGGGAGGAACATGGGGAAGCAGGGGGAATTTGTAACTTTCTTATCGTATTTACTTCAAAAGAAACAAGCAGGGGGAATTTGTAACTTACTTGTCGTATTTACTTCAAAAGAAACACTAGAAATCCTTCTCAGAGCTAACTGTATCTTGTTGTTTATTTAATTTGATTTGTATTTCTTGACATCCATCGATTTTTATTGATGAAACCATTACAGCTTATTACTTAATTAGTACAGCGCAAGTACAACCTATGACTTTATGAGGTTTATTCTTCACCAATAAAGAGACATTGTTATAATTCTAAACATTTATACTTTGGCAATTTATTCCCTTATTCATTCAAACACCTCACCAAAAACCTAATTTTTAAAAGATTGATTTGAAATAGGTTAAATTACATTGGTAATTGCCAGTGTATTAATGACTATTGAGAGAACTCCATGCTTAAACAGTCAGACAGATCTTGTATAAAAACTCACACATTCAATGATGGTCGTCCGACCATCACTTCAAAATAATACAAAATTGCATTTTACTCTACAATTAAACAACACCTGGCAAAACGGTTTCACTGGGTACATGGGAATAACAATATGTACTTTCAGTCACTAATAAGTTGTTTTACCTTCAAGGGCGTCGATGGGTGGGGGACGGGGGGGGGGGGGGGACATGTCCCCCTCACTTTTTAGACTGGAGGGGACAGCATATCAGATGTTCCCCCCCCCACTTTTTGATTGACTGTTCATTAGAAATATGCAACAAAATATAAAAATATACACCATTTTCTTTATTTAATATTTCATTACAATTTTTGTTCAAATAAAAGAATAGCGAACAAACGGTGAAATGTTTTTTTCATTTTCATCTTTTTTTCTGATGGACCACGCGCAGAATGGTATTTTGGGCCTATTATGTTAGATGTATTTTTTCAAGACGTGCTCGCCCGTCCCCCTTACTTTTCAGTAGCGATCGACGCCCTTGTTTACCTTTAAGGAATCCATCTCCTTCAACATTTCCTAAACAATTCAATTCCTCAAATCTTGGACATGGACCAGCTGCAGAACTTCCTTCACTAATTAACCTAATAAGCAATGAAAGCATTTGACTAGTGGGTACAGGTTGCGATAATCATAACCCTCCACCTTACCCCAGTGACTGTTCTTCATTCCCGACACCCCTATGTTCCGATAACATCTCATGATCTACACATTAATAGGGTAGGATTAGGGTTGGGTTCGGGTTAGGGTTAAGATTTGGGAAAATACATTGGGCGTGCCGGAACACATAGAGGTGTCCGAACATAGGTTTGTAACCTACCCTAAGACCATGTGGGGGGGGGGGGGGGTGGTGGGGTGAGTGAGTGTTAAGATTAAATCGCAACTTGATTGGTGGATGTGAAAAATACCCAAGCCAGTTTCAACTATAACCTACTCAAAGGTACAGGTTTACACCTTGATTCAATGTTTTTATTCTAAGACGACTTTAGACAAGAAATTCATCAAATATTTTGAGGCAATAAAGCATGAACTGTTTACCAGAGCAGTTAATGATTATTGATTACCTATTCTTAAAACAAATAGCAAAAATGTAATTCTAACAAAAAATAACCATGTGGCTTTTTTAAAAAGAGGCTTAAAATAAACTCTAAATTTTTAAAAAGAAAACAATTAATTAAATATACATAATTCATTTTACATGTATATATATATATATATGTAGATTAATCTCCCATATCATTAGTATTTACAAAAAGAGATCATCATTGCAAATTTATGTATAAAAATAAATAAGACTTTGGTCAAATTTTAATTCAAACATTCAAGACAGACTTTTACGTTGTCTCTTATTGGTTATACACTGTACACAAAGTTGCATAGCCAAATTTTCGCCAAACAAAATTCTTGTAAAGAATTTTGACAGATAATGCCATTTCAAAATAAAAAACATACCAAACTGTTTGTATATGTGCCACTGTCAATATGCACAAAATATGTAACATGCAACATGTAACATTTCATGGGCGCAGTTTTATGTACAGACTACGGACCCAACAATAACTAATTTTTAGGAATATTAATTAACTACCAGTTATCATTGGCAGATATTTTCATGCAATACATTGAAGGAGAGCTAACAACTTTCTTGAATCAATAAAAATAGCTATTAATATTAATAAATCTAACTTTTCTGGTTAAATATTAAGTCCAAGCATGTTTAATTTACACCACAAAGTCTTCATGACAAACTTTTTGTATAGATGTTAATTGCTCGAATACCTTAAAGAAAACAAAACATTACTTTGGCAGTTAATAATAAATATCCTTTCTAAAATCACAACAAAAAATGATTTCATTCTAATAAAAATTACCATTTGTTTAAATTAAAATCAAAATAAAGTATTGTACATTCAAATATTAATGTATTTATATAGATGTGTGATTTACTAGAAAGCACTATAAAATTCTTACAAATTACCATAGCATTTTATACATTTTTGGTGCATTTGGCTGAAGGAATAAACTGTTTTGGGCATTTATAAATAGCAATTTTCACAATAACTATAAAAATATTTGAATAAATTTTAGAAAGTGATCAAGTAAAAAATGAATGAAAAATCTTATGTATTATACATAGTGACATTTTAAATTATAAAGCTGCTTTGGTAACATTGTTTACCCTTCGAAGAAATTAATTCCTTCCTACAAACCTTAACAGAATATGAAAAAAAAAAAAAAGGACTAAGGGTCAGGCGGCTGCTTAGTGAATTTTCATCAAATTCTCCTAGATGCCCCTTCATCAAATGAAAATGGAAAAACAAATATCAGGTGCGTTGGACTTGGTAACATTTTACTAATTTGTATTAAACCAATTTCTGTGCCTATGCATCAGTCTATCACATTAAGAAATATGAGGAGCAGTGTTTCGGTCAAGACCTCAGAGTTCGAGACCGAGACCTCATCTTCTGAGATCGAGACAAAGACCTTACAGTCTGAGGGGAAGAGCTATAGAATGCTCTCCTACAAGGACTTCTTTTCCTTCGTCAAAACTAAATTCACATGTTAGACACAAGATTGCAGGACTGGATAGGTGGATTGTGTTGCCAACTGCTTACCAACCTAAAGGACCTACGGTATAAATGCACCAAATAGTTGATGGCCTGACATTTGGACCGTAGCAGAGTCTCTCTTGAAGGATAATATCATTGTTATTTTGGTTACATGACCAAAGCAACTAAACGCCATATTTATAGTACATTTCCAGATGGAAATAAAATTGTGTTTTGCACCATAAATTTTTTTAAAATCCAATTAAAATTTAAGGTGTGCTATTTTTCGAACTCATCATACAAGGTTAAGAAGTGCTGCGGAAAGCAGTTTCAATCACTTTCCTTAAAAATGAAGGTCTGATGCAGGAAAACAAAAAATAAACCATTAAAAAATTTAATAAATTTCAACATTTAATACTCTCAGGAAGAGTACCATTCTATACCATTAATAATACAATAAAAGATCACAATTGTAAATTCGCATCAAAATAAATCAAGTTTTTGGTCAAATTAATAATAAATTATTATTTATTTACATATAACGATCTCCCATCTTTACTGAGGGTAACCCATCCAGAAAACTTTGTTTTGCACCCTCATTTATTGGTCAGTACATCGAGAAAGGTCTGTATTTTTTTTCCTGAATATATTATAATTAAAAACGCATTAAAGATGGCCATGTCGTCATGATAAAAGCAGCCCCTTGGCTGTACAATAAGTTATGAACTTTCACCCAGTTACAGCACATGCATGCGCGCACTCCATAGATATGTGATACAGAGGGCCGGAGGGCGCGCGCATGCTGTAACTTGGTGAGAGTTCATAATTCCTTGTACAGCCACAGACCTGTGCTTTGATCTGACGAAACAGCCCTTTAAACTTTTCTGGCTGACTTGAGTATATCTTTTCACTGCACTCCAATAAACTGTGTAATAGGAGGGGCGTCGACCATCAGCATTTTATACTCCTTGGCAAAGAACTTCAGGCGATTGATGTATCCACGTTTCTGGTACGGCAATCCATGGTCCTGCAAGTACTGCTGTACAGTGGGTTGGATCTTCAAGCACATGTTGTCAGACAGCTTGGGAAAGAGATGGTGCTCGATATGGCAGGCAATCAGCGAATGACCGAAATTCCAGTCTAGTAACAGGTTATGGGATAGATTGAGGACACCATTGGACATCAGGTGGAGACGTGGCGGGCGGCTATCACGTGCGTACATCGGTAACCCGATATGTTGAAAGATGTTGACATGAATGTAGGGGATCTCCATGACAGCGCGGTAGACGAGTGTACTCAGCATAGCCACCTTTGTAGTGAGACCAGAAACATACGCCAGTAATGAGATATTGGCCACCAGGCCAATGGATACCACGATAAAACACTGAAAAGCTTTCAGCACCTTCTTATCTTGGAGGAGAAAAAGGACTGCTGCGATTGGAGTCATGACTGGCATGAAAAGTGGGGCTACAAACAAATAGATATATCTCGGCAAAATTGGCACCCGCCATGTGCTAGAATCACCCAGCCCGATGATATTGGTGTAAGGATGGTGGATTTTAATATGGGCACCAATGGCATATTCAGCTGAAAAGGATCCACAGAACTCAATGAAGAAAAACTGCCAGAAGCGATTAGCAAGCTTTGATCGGCACAGGGCAGAGTGGGATGCTAGATGAGACATTTTGGTTTTAAGCATTCCATAGTAGAAGCCCAACAAGATCAGACCCGCTATGAATGGAGGCCAGGTCTTGTGCCTAAGAAGCAACAGACCAGGAGGGATCATGGCAAATCCTGATGCGATGTAGCACCAGTCTACACCATAAAGATCCCACCAGGAAGAAGCTTTCTGAATGGCCTGAACAGCAGCAGTCAGCTCACTCAGGCTAGCTTCTTTTTTCACATCAGCCTCGTGATGAGACGACTGTAGCTCCCCATTTGATGCTGGTTTTCGTTGCATTGTTAGGTTTTATTTGCTGGAAATAAATGAGAAGACATCAATAGTTTAATACGATTGAAAAGTCAGAAAGAGCTTAAACTTTGAAAGAGGACAGAAAAGAAGTAATAACACTAACAGGACAGTACTGTTGGTAAGAACAAAAACAAAAAGCAAAAAGCATCCCTGAGTGATTTAAGTTAAAAGGTATAGGCCTACTATTTGACTACTAGACCCAGTAACTGGGGCGCTCCTCTTTTTGATACTTTGACTTTGACAATTGTACGAATGACCGTTATGAAGTCAAAATTTCAAAAAGAGGAGTGCAGCGCGCCCCCATCCCCAGACCCCATCCTCAGCATTTCAAGAACTTGAAAAAATATTCGAGAAAAATACAGGCAAAAAAACAGACATGTTGCCAAGGCCAGACTACAAATTGATGTTTAAAATGTGAACCAGAGCAGAAGTAGAGTTTAGCTTAAACTTTCTCAAGCTGGTCTGTTTGTTGGATCCTAAACAACCCCACCACAACGCAAGGCACAAACTGGGCTTCATGTCGACTCCCTAAGTCCTTTCTCTATATAAATGCTTCAACCATAGAGAAAGGACACGTCTCTATGCTTCAACACCCCAGCCATGCCAGCCGGCTAGGCTGCTGCAGCCGGCTAGGCTGCTGCAGCCGGCCGGCAGGCCATCCCTGCATCAGCAGCATATACATCATAAACATGTACCAATGCAACTAAATTCAATGCATAGAGCTAGACTAAGGACAGAATGTCAGTGGTGCACGTCACCGCCACCTCCGTTAGATTATCCCTCTTTTACCATCTATTTAGAATGTCACACCTCCTACCTCCTGGAGTCCTGGCCTGATTGGTTGCTTAAAACACACGAATGGAGTTTTTAGCGATCGGAAAACGCAGAAAAGATTCCTCAAAGTCAAAAAGCACACTCCCCGGACAACCTACCTCAGCTACGGCTGCTGAAATGCTAGCTTTTTATAGCTCTATGCATGCACTAAATACGCGTAATACACGTACACCAATCAAAGACAGGTCCCTCGTCAGAGCTGTGTGTGTGGTTTATTAGTAATATTACATAATTAAATCTTCAACATTAGATATAAATACACAATACTGGGCTGGCTCATTTATATTTAGCTAAACAATGCTTTGCTAATCTGTTTGTTTATCTTTTGCACTGTGGCCCCCGGGGTCAGCCGGTCCGTGCGCCCCCCCCCCCCCCCCCAACACTAGCATATGAAATCTCGTATGTAATACGTACCTAAACGTGATTTAGCGTGGTCGAAGTTTCTGGTGTTGTCACGTCCCCCACATCCAAGATGGCGGCGCCCAGCCACGTTCTGCTTTTGGCGACTTTTATTGTTGTTTTCTTTTATTTAAACACACCTGTTAGCAGTGAAAAGACAGCAGAAGATTACTTCAAACGTGAACATTCATTGATGCGGCCCTACACAGGTAAAATAGATAAACAAAGCTGTGGAATTTGTTGGTTAATGTGCCACGTCATACATGTCATAACGTTTGTCGTGGTAACCGGTCACTTCGGCACCTCGCAAACTCGGCACCTTGCAAACTCGGCACCCACAAACTCGGCACCTAGCAAACTCGGCACCTACAAACTCGGCACATGCACAAATACAAACTCGGCACCCAGTCCAAAACAGCCGATTTACAGCTTCTACAAACTCGGCACCCAGTCCAAAACGGTAGATTTGGGGTGTGCGCATGTGTCGGGTGTAGACGTGTTTTACATCGCGCACACCCTCTCTTCTTGTTTTGCTCTAAAAAGAGTGTTGAGAATATTGATCCTGATCCTGATCCTGATGTAAAAAAATGTCATCAGTCCCACTTATGGGATACAGTGGAACATTTAACACATGTGGAAATCCACAAGTTAAATTTAAGTTATGAAGTTTGGAGTATTTGATGCCCATGTATAAAAAACTGTATTTACTTTTCTCTGGTAGTAAATAATATGCAAACAACAGATTTTTAAATTAAAACAATTAAATGAATTTAACAGGATAGATGCAATGCGAAATGTAAATACATGCTAGATCTTTATTTTCCAATACTAACATGTTTGGTTTAAACACGAGACTAAAACATAAACACACTTGGAAGTTTAATTAAAAATTAAATAAATATGAAGATAAATTAAAGGAAACATCCCGGAGATGTGAATTACTTCGTTTAAGACTTGTTTAACAAAACGTAATTCTATAAAATAATAAACTAAACAAATTAACAATAATAACAATAATAATCGAATAAACAAACAAAAATAAGAATAATTGAATAACAAACAAAAAAGTAATAATAATAGATAATTTACAACGCACAACGCAATTTAAAAAAATAGAAATTCCATAGTTTCCACACTCCCTCCTGAGACAAAACATGATCGTTTGTACATGTACATGCACGTGAATCCACGTACGTTACTTATTGACCTTTCTAGCGGTTTACAGAACAGGTGCCGAGATTGCTAGGTGTCGAGTTTGTTAGTAAAAAAAAGGCCGGTGCCGAGTTTGTATGGTGCCGACATTCTTGGTGCCGAGTGGGTGCCGAGTTTGCAAGGTGCCGAGTTTGCAAGGTGCCGAGTTTGTGGGTGCCGAGTTTGCGAGGTGCCGAAGTGTCCGGTATTCTTTGTCGTCGGCTTATTTTGTACGTTGGCCTTGTGTAGTTTATGTACGTTGTAGTTCTAGTTGTACAGTGTTTGTATGCTGCGTGGACTCCGCCTGCGCTGGCCCTGCTGTGCGCGGGCGGGGCCGCTGCCTTGCGCGGTGCCAATCCCCCGATGTTTATGCTAACGATGACAAGGAAGTCATGAGAGAGAGTTCAGACCTTGTCATGTTTTTGTTTGTTGTTCATAAAGAGCATAAACACATTCTTAAAGGGACACACCGGCTTACTGTTTACCTAATTTAGTGATGTGGAATGATAGACAATAATTTTTAGATGGTTGCTGTAAAAAAAAATCATCAAAATATCACGTAACTAACAACAAATGTGGAAAAAACAAAACGCGGTCAAAGGTCAGCTTATACGCTTTTCCAGCCGTTGCAACTGTCAAGTTTACGTGACAATGTTGCGCAATGTTGTAAGTAGACTGGTGCTCTGTTTATGTATTAATTATAACAATGGCGAGGCATGAGGATCCAGACTTCATATCCATCAAGCACAAATTCACGTACCGTGTTAGTAAAAAACAGCCAAACGGACGTCAGTCCTAGTCGGAGTCCTATCGCGGTCGTAACCAATAACTGTTTAGGTTGAACTTGCCATCGAAACAGTAATTGGTTACGAAAACGCACTCCAACCTGTATTCTGTGTACGACGAACTGGACGAACTTACTTGCAATGGAGAACGTTTCTTCGACATCCAGGGATCGGTACAAAAAACATCGCAAGGAAAAACACCAAGAAGGTGGTCCAACGAAAAGTAAAAAGTATAAAAACACGATAAATCCAAAGGGAAAGCCAGCAAAAGCAGCACCACATCCATCGTTTGGTTTTTTTTGGCGACTTGGGGAGTGGACATTGTGCATGTTGTGCAGCTATCATAGAAGTCGACCAGCTTTATGGGATAAACATTCGTTGTCGTCCCGCGTGTGTAGCGCAGGCAACACGTTACAATAGTTAGGGGATATAGCTAGGGGTAAAAAAACGTAATTATTGGTCTGGCTCCCAACCCCTCCAACAAGCTCCCAAGCTCACGGGCTAGACCGGCAAGCTGGGGGAGTTCATGCCCCGGGGTTTGTCTCTCTGGCCCCACAAGACACGGCACCGGCTGTACGGGATATGCCCCAAGGTTTACGTTCCGCTAGCTCCCACGCTGGTGCACCGTAAAACAGGCTTCGGTTGCACGGACTCTCTGAATGCGAATCTTACGTTCAATTTTTCATAATTATTTACAAATTATATCAATAATCTGAATACATAGTCTTTTTCGTCAAATACTCATGAATAATTGTTTAAAAAACAGATTTAAATTTGGTTCAGTAATTTACTTTTTATACGGCTGGAAGTAAAACTAGCACCGCTTTTTTGGTTCGGATAAATCACGTGACCTTCGTTTTTTGAAAAATGCTCGAAAACGGCAAAATTTGATGGTTTCTTTTAAGAACCGTTCTTCTCCATTCCTGGAAGACCTTTGAAGCCATATTTTAGCCTATTTTGTAGCCCAAATAGCCCAACGAAGCCGGTGTGCCCCTTTAAGTGTTAAGCAATATGTATGTTGGGCGATCTATTGTTTGAACATCCTTGTGCGATAAATCGAAAACTGGTATGGACTAGTACATGGAAGTACCACTTCTAGACTTGCCTGTTGGCTTCTAGAAACTGTGCAACCTACTTGTTAATTAAAAAAGTTGAAGTGTTAAGTTATTTTGAGTGTGAGAATGGAATTTCATTGACCAATAAACTTGTTATGATCACTACCATTAAGACATGAAATACATTTATGACAATGCAAGTTTAAAATCTGGGCGACTAAAACTTCCTGGGGGCAAGTAAAATGCACAGTTTACTAGCCCAGTGGGCTACTTAGCAAAAAGCTTCAGCGCAAAGTCTAAAAACTAACTCCTTCCATGGCTTGTGCTAGTTGTGATGAGACGGTAACTCTCCTCCAGACAGTCCAGTTTAGAGGAGGGTTACAATCATTTTTCTCTGGCTGTAATGCACATTTTCCCGATCTTACTTAAGTTTCTGACGTCTTACTCTTTATTTTATCACAAACAGGTTCTGGAGCAAGTCTTCCAATGTGGGACATGCAAGGACACTCGATGATAACTAATAATTACATCCGTCTTACTCCAGACAGGCAAAGCCGTCAAGGTGCTATCTGGAATAAAGTGGTTGGTTATAGGATCCTTATCTGGTTCAGTAAAAAAAAGTGCACATAAACTTTGAAAAAAGGATTCTGTTTTTCTTTGCAACTTTACAACACAATAACTACCAACGCTACTTTAGACTGTGTTCACTTTCAGTATTCATTTTCAGGTTAATTTTAGGCTATTCAATTTCAGATTAAGAGCCTTTGCAAAAGATCCCAAAGAAAAAACTGCAAAGCATTGTGTGTAGTTGTTGACACTAATATGGTCTGATGGTACAATGAAATATTTCTAAATTTCTAAGGAATGCATCTTTATATATTCCTGTAATGAAATAAAGGATACTCGGAGCAAACTGAACACCTGTTGCTTTGTAGCCTGGGAAAACCTACATGTACTCTCACGTTCATTCTTGGTCTTTCTACCTGCAATACCTCACTGAGTATACAGGCAGATTTTAATGACAGAGCAATTCCAGTTAAGTGATTGTTCAAGGACAAGAGACATGACACACCGAGCTGTAACCCTCCGCCCCCCGCCCCCCCCCCCTCGGCCCCCTCCAGGGTTTGTCCCTAACTTTTCCAGTGACTAGCCAGCAGGACCATTTAGTGTGCCATTTTACTTCTCCGTCACTTTTTTCACTTGTCCATATTTCAAATTAAGTACTGGATGCTTTTCAACACTGAACAAGCCAGCTGGACCACTTGGAGTGAATTTTCACTGGTCCTCAGGTGTTTTAACTGGCATTTGGGCAGCGGACCACTGTTAAGGGAGAACGCTGACCTCCCCCAATTTGGACAAGACTTATCAATCAATCAATCAATTAATCTGTCCATCACAATCAAAAGCCATTTAGTGTCCGCATTTAAAGCAAGTTTACTCTAAGATGATGAGGTACAAAATATAGATAAACAGCCTGCTAGTTAGACTGATGAGTTTTCACCCCCTGTTCAATTACTTTTATTGTAGCCAAATAGAAGTCCCAACTGGGAAATCCACATTCACTTCCATGTCCATGGCCAGGGAAAAACACTCTTTGGAGATGGATTTGCTCTCTGGTACACCAAGGATAAAATGCAAGCAGGTATGTTTATTTAGAAATCAATGCAGAGATAGTAGTAGTAGTAGAAGTCATAGTAGTTGGCCGTCCTCTCTGGTTATGCCTGGAGATGGCTGCTGCATACCGAAAAGTCTCCAGAGCTGACGGTTTTCAGCCTTCCTGCCAACTTCTGTTGAAGAGTAAATGCCTTTGTATGGACTTTGAGTAGCACGTTTTGCTAGCCATGTACAAGTACCAGTATGAGTACCATCAAAACAGTACTCCTCCCAACCATGCGGAACCCATGCAGTTTGAATGGTGTCAAATGTTTGGTCAACTACTAGCATTAATAAGGTTATTGGTTGAATATTTTGTTTGTTTATGATCCTTGAAACACCTAAGCCCCTAACACCTTACTATTCAAAGTCCTTGCCGTCTTCATCAACAGGCCAAGTATTCGGCAGCAAAGACTACCATACAGGACTCGGAGTTTATTTTGATACATACAGCAACCACAATGGTCCTCACAATGTAAGTACAGATTCACAATTATTTATAATTATGTGTCAGTGATTGACACGTCTCTACCTTGTATTTAAAGAACTACTTGAATGTATAGGAAGTAAATTTTACTAGTAATACCCTGCTTGTCTTCAGGATGTAGTTTTACTTCCACTTTCTTTTCCTCGCGTAAGAGTCATTACACAAAAAGACAAATTAATTAGACACATTTTTGAACTTTAGATCACAGATGTAAAAAAAAATTTGTGTGTGTGTGCACTTTGCAGCATCCGCATCCTTACATATCAGCTCAGATTAATAATGGCACGCTGCACTATGACCATGATCGTGATGGCACCCATACTGAAGTCGCTGGATGCCATGCCCCCTTCAGGAATAGAGATCATGAAACACATGTTGCTATACGATACATGAGAGGTAGACTAGAGGTAAGTAATGAAGGGTCATCAAGTGGGAGTGGTGGACCTTTTATTATTGGGGGGGGGGGTGAGAATTTCTAGAGTTCAGTTAGGATGGTTAAAGAAGAGTAGGTATTTTTGGAAAGTGAATTTAAAACTAATTTACTGATTCAAAAACCTTTGCAAAAAATGCATAACTTGTTTTGCCGGAGTTAGATGTCATTGGTACTGCATGGCCAACAGAATGTTTGTTAACAGGCCTGGAATTTTAATCTTTGATAGGGCAAGGCTATTTTCATTTTCATTTTGCAAAGAGCACTTCCATTGCAAAGTCTTAAATTCCGTGGGAAACATTTGAAGGGGTACCAAGACCAAGGCAACGGGCCTCAGTGGCCTCCGTTTAATAGACTGTGCAAGTTCCGCGCTTGTCAAACATTTTGGGGACCTTTTTGGTCCCACGCACATTGCTTTAACGCCGGAAGGAAACAAACTTGCACACTTTAACGGGTCCCAATGTTCGCATACACGCGAGACTTGTACAGTCTATTCCTGGCCTGTTTTAAGAAAGCATACATGTAGATGTTGGATCAGGAAAATTGATTTATTTCTTTCATTGTTCTCCTGTGGGGGTAAGCTCATACCATCGTCTAAAAGCACTAAAAGTTAAACTTCATAATTTCAGGCATTAAAACACACGAGGGATAATAGCTGTTTTTATCTAACGACTGATGCATTCTCCTTGAAATTTTTTTTTCTTTCTATCCAGATAATGACTGATATTGACGACAAGTCAGAATGGAAGTCCTGTTTAGACGTGCAGGGTGTAAAGCTTCCAACTGGGTACTTCTTTGGTCTCTCGGCCACCACCGGCCAATTAGCAGGTGAGTGGCCAGACTACGTCCACATGGCCCGAGTCACTCCCATATTGACCATGGACATTATGAATTCATTGCATGAATGATTTTAATGACTTAGTTTGTCAAAAAGTGTCGTTGATGGAACAGGGGCCAATATTATGGAGCTGCTCAACGGTGGGAAGTGAACCCTTGTCCTTTGCCATTCTAGAGCAGATGTCTTACCACTAGACCACCAAGTTACCGGGCAAGCTCGTTGATCAGGTGGTAAGACATCTGCTCCAGAATGGTAAAGGTCATGGGTTCGAATCCCACCCGAGTAGTATGCCTGTGGATTTTTTTCATAGGACATTGGAAGTACTGAGTATACAGAACACACATTGGTGTGTGGGTACAGTCAAATTACATTCTTTATCCCCGATGCAAATTTAACATCTTTTGAATTGGGTCAACAAGTTTGAATGTTAATATATTTCTTCATCCTCTTTACTAAAATCTATTCATTTATTTTGTTTTCAGATAACCATGACATTATTTCTATAAAAACTTATGAGCTTGACGGTGCGGATGAATCTTTGGATTATGCAAATTTAAGTCCGTCGGCAGACTTCTTTGCCCCACCAAGAGGTAAGGCCCATCAATCGTCCTGCCCCCTCCCTCTATAATAAATCTTGTGTTCAGCCTAGCTAATTTTACTCTCTGAACCCTCTTTACTGTCAGACCATTCAATATTACCACTATGGTTGTGAACAAGGGAATAAAAGAGTGTTGATGAGGTCTTAACCAGTCGTTCATAGGCAGGATCATAGCCGTATGATAAAAGACTGAGCCTAAGGCGAGGTCCTTTATCCTATGACCACGACCCTGCAAAGTCTATTCTAGGTTAATCTACTTTATTGTAATGGGATGTAATTAGTAAAATGTGATGTGATGGAACTTCTAAAATCTTAAAGATATTACATAGGATTGGTTAAGGATTAAAGGATAATTGCTTGGTCTGAAAGCTTACTGATTATGAGACTCGTACTAGAACCATTTTATCTGTGAAATATTTCCCTCTCAAATGAAGTCGAAAAATGCAACAGCTGATTCGGTTTCTTACAACCAAAGTTAAGGACAGAGAATTATGCCTGGTTTTTCACTATTTTCTCTCGACTCATCCAATGGATTAAGCTCAAATGTTCACAGGTTTGTTATTTCATGTATATGGTTGATCACACAAAACATGAGCACTGTCTGTGACTAATGAAGTAGTTTTTGCCACGAAAGCTCATGCAGTTTTTTATGTGATTAGTCAGTCTTTAAGTGCTACCACTACCTTCCTTGTTTAATTTTTAAAAAAATTATTGTGACTAATTTGTCAGGTCTACCAAACCTGTATAATGCCTTTAATTGCATTCATCAATATACATGTGCCAGCTTAGAAAGGGTGCTGCGTAAGGAAATCAACTGATTTATGAACCTGGAAAATCTGTACAGGGTGTGGATTTCATTTTGGTATCTTTCTCTTGTCCGATTTTCCAGATCATGTTGACGATCCCGGTGGTGCATTCCGTGGAGGTTGGACCATGAGTCTGAAGAACATGTTCCTTCTCATCTTCTGCTGTGTGCTTGGGGTCATGGTCTGCGTCGTTGTTGGGGTAGTCGTCTTCCAGAAACGACAGGACTACAATCGTAAAAGGTTTTACTGAGGGAAGACTCAACGAAACAACAGTACAAAGGCCAGGATTTTGGGGATGGAGTCCAGTCAGGGAGGGTTGTGAATTTGTGTTTATTTCTTAGATCACTCACTTAAAAAATATAAAAAAAGGGCGAAATAAACTGAGCCACAATCATGAGCTCTCAAGGACATGCTGCTTTTTCATCTAGAAGATGGGAGTGGGAGACGGTGGTACCCAGCAGCAATTTGAAATACTTTAAGGATTTTTTGTATGTATCCAAGCTAATCACTTCTAAACTAAAACAGCATTAAATGTGCAGTCAAAAAAGTTCTTTATCTTTTAATGAAAGTTTTAAAAAGATTTCAACACAGTTTGAACAATGTGAAAAAACTATATTAGTACAGTTGGGTAAACATACCTTAGTATTGGGGACAAATTTTGAACCATTAAAAGGAAATCGATACGAAAGCATTAAAGAGATTTTGAGTAAGAAAACAAAAAGTAACAATAGTACGACTTAAATCTCATAATTGCCACTTAGTACAAATCATATTAAGACTTGTATCTCATAATTATGATTTAGCACAAGTCATAATTATGACTTGTGCCAATTAAGGCATAATTAGGAGATATATAGAAGTAATAATTATGACTTGTTCTAATTCGTCATTACGAGATGCAAGTCATAATTGTGACTCTATTTTCTTTCTCGCTCAATTTCCATTTAACACTTCTGTAGATTAACCACTTCTGTAGATTAACCACTTCAGGTTGGTACTCTTAAAAAACAATTCTGTGCCAACCCTCAGTATTATTTTTCAACACTTTTTGGAACTTCTTGAGTAATTGTTTTCCTCTGAAAATACCATTACCACAATGGAACCCAGACTTGAAAGACAACAAAAGGTTCCGGAGTCGGGGATAACACACCAACCCCCAGTAAAAAGAACATTACAAGGCGTGATTGCTTGTACCTTGGTGTCCCTCTCTGTATGGGTGAACAAAGCTTTATCACACTAGGTGCAAGCCTGGGGGTGGATATTTCAGTCAGTCGTCAGACTCCCAGCAACAAATTGAGGGGGCTCTGAAGTTGTGCCAGTCATAATAAACCCTCCGCCTTAAGCCGGTCTAGAAAAATTAGGCAGATATACACGTCGCATCCGAAGTGAAGTGGTTAAAATAATGCCATCGGTTTAGTTTTTAATTAATTCGGTATTTCATATCGTGACTTTAATATGGTTAATATGTGTGTTTAGTTTTTTCTGAGTTTTTTTTCTTGTTTTTTTCCTTTAATTTTTTTCCCAAATTGAACTTACAACTCGGACTGTTAACCACATAAAATTAAACAATTATTTCATTCTCATACAAGTGTTTTAATATTTGGTGTACTTTTGTGGCACAATCCCGTCATGTACTCAAGTTGTAACTGGTGTCAAGTGTCACTTTGTGCTTAAAATAATAAATATGATAACAACTTTCTTGAAGAAAATGCCACAAGTACTAATCACAGTAATTGTCTTGCCTATCATGTGTGGGTACTCCAGCAGTTATATCAGTGTATGTAGGACTGATTTAGTGTAGAAATTACGATTTGCGTTTTTCAACTTTCTGTCGGTAAATTGTTCAACAGTTATTTTCCATAAATGTCCATTTTGTAATTAAGAAAACTTTGTATGTAAAGTTTCTTCCTAAAAGGAGATCAATTTTTATACACTAAATTAATGGCAGAACCAACAGATTTTGCAATAAAGGACAAACATTGCAATCAATTCTTTGTGTGTAGTTTTAATGAAATTAAGGAATGCAGCTATAATTACTTAGTTTTTTTTACAGAAATAACACTGATACAAAATAAACAATGGTTTCAAGAGGTCATTTGCAGGTTAGATTTGAATAATTTCTGGTACACTGACTATTTTAGTCACAAGTTACTGCTTGAATTTGAATTCCCAAGAAAAATACAGTGTTGCTACGGGCTCATGGTTTGGGGCAATCTATAGCAACCTCCAGATGGGCAAAGCCTGGTATCATTTTGTCATACATAACTCATTCAAAATTGTTTAAATGCTTGTCCTCGACAAATTGATGTGGTCATCTGTGACTGAGCAAGTCATTGCACCAGAAAGTATTCAAGTCTAACTTGCAAATGGTTTACTTCTTTGATTTGGAGACACCGTTGGGCAGCCCAGCCTGCATGAGCTCATTTGTACATCTCCAATCGTCTCCAAAATTGTGGTAGCCACTTCTCAAATTAATATTTTGCAACTTGGCAGGAGAAAAATCAAGACATAATTAAGTCACTTGTCCATCTGCCAAGAGGGATAAAACCCGATTGGATGAGGGAGTGGGTACCAAGATGTTGAAGTTGGAGTCTATTTATCTTTTTTTAAGCTCAGTGTTCAGGAAAAGCAAGACCTGATTTTGGGATGTAATTCGTGCCTCTGTGTCAATGAAAATCTCAGCTGGATATTTATCCATCTTCCACCGGACAAATAAATACTGAAGCTCTACACCACCAACTTCCTTTTTTAAGACGGCTTGGAAGTTGGGATACTTTAGGGATGCGAGAGTGAAGTGGGGCTGGCATCATCACCTCTGAAGGGTCTGGAGTTGATCTTGTAGAGTATCCATCACCTCCAAGCTATGAGGAAAGCATGAGGGAAACAAATCAATGTCAGAAAGTTTCACAGACTTGTGGACTTGTTATTATTATATATTTCTGGTGATGAAAACAAGGATGCCTCATAAGTGAACTTAATCGCTGCAGCTCGCAAGCCTGAGGAAACCTGTAAACAAGGGTGCTTGCTATATGAACCAGAAACACCGGGTTAACCTCTACTCTTCCTTGATAAGTTTTCTGGGTTCGTTTGCGTGCACTACCAATCCTAGTGCACGGAACCTATGGCTTAATGTCCCATCCAAAGGACAAAGCAATTATGTTAAAGTATCTTGCTCAAGGACACAAGTGCAACGACTGGGACACGGACCCACACTTTACCAATAAGAAACACCAGTGCTTGAGTTCAGTGCTATAAACCGCTTGGCCACGACACGTCACAACTTGAAAATCTCATATGACGCCACGGAAAACATGACATCAAAACAATCATATTTACCTTCTTTCAATGGCTTCTGCCCTGTTAAAATGAAAACAGAGAAGGAAATAATAATTTTTTTTATTGAAGCTGTTTGTAAGAATGTGTGAGTCTATTTGTTGTGTTTTTGATCGACAATGGATTTATGGACTTACTGGAACTGTAGCTGTGATACCATCAGGCTCATCTTTTTCACATTCTAAAACGACATAAAAAAATGCCATTAATTGAAATTGGGATTGTAAAGGTTAAAAAAGAAGACATTTCTATTTTGATGTTGTTTTTGTGTACAAAACATCTGTTTTAGTTGTTACAGAAACTGACGGTAGTTTTGTCTCAAGCCACTGGCCATGTTCATTTCTTGGAGTAGCTTATGTTTCAGTGATCCGTTTTATAATTATTGTACTTACATGAGATGAATTGTCAACTGTAGCTTCTTGCATGGCTAGATTGCGTGCCGCTTGCATCAAATGCTGCCAGAATAGAAACAGGAAAAAAAAAGAGTAAAATATGAAAGAGTTGTCATTGGCACCCAAATTAACAAAGGGATAAAAGGGTGTAACCAATCCCACAATCTTCGATCTAAATGAAATTTGGTGTGCTGATTTGACTCCTTGGGAAACCCACAGAACCCAAATTTTATGTCATTTGGTTCATTATTTTTTGAGGTATTGGCTAATGAACTTTTGACTAATTTGCATGACCTCTAATTGTTTGGACATTCATATCTCCAAAAAAGTAAAGCACCTACACTTACAGAGATAAAATTTACACCATTTTAAAGCTCTTGAAATGCCCCTCATTTGATAACATAAAAGCAAAATTATACCACATACCACAAAAAATTATGCAAAAATATGACCTTTGACCTTGATTTGTGAAAATTAGTATTTTTCAAATTGCAGATTTTTGTTCCATTGACGGGTTAGCTTAAGACGTAACCAACATTTTTTCAGAAAGATCTGAGATGGGCACACCAACCTCCATGCCTTCGTTTTTCTTACATTTACATTTGAAGTTTTTGAACATGGCTAGCACTATAGCACTAGCACTGGCAGACTAGCACTAACTAGTAGTACTACATATAGTAGTAGCACTGCAGTAGCAAGGGCAAGGGGGAAATTTTTTTAATGTATCCATCGATTAGTTGCGATGATCGTAACCCATCGATATGCATTGTACCATGTTGCACATACAAATATGCGCATGTTGTCATGTACAGCGTAATGTATTTGTTCGTGGAGACGATACCCGCCCAGAAACTTCCCCCTTTTTCAAGTTTAAACGCGCAGCCTTCTCTCTCTACGTCGTACGCTCTCTACTCTCTCAATTAACTAACCACTTAAATCAACAATATTAACCCTTGACCTGTTCTTACCTCGTTAGATTTCGACCCACGTAGAATCTGCTTGGCAAGTCCTCCCAAATCGGCCACATTTTCCTGCAGTTTCACGGGCAGTCTTGGGTCCATATCCTGCGCCTGTTGCTGACCAACTTGCCCAGCCCTGTAGGAGGGGTTACTGGTAACCATAAAATGTCTGAGGACTGGATCGTAACTCATTTTCCATAACAATGTGTCAAAGAACGGGGCGTTGCACTTTCGCAATAACCCATTCGGTCTTTTCATTCTCTCGAGATATTTACCGCACTATATATTGGTCTGAAACCCTAAACCTACACTTGTGCATAAGCAGCAGCAACACTAGTCGGGTGCTGTGTGATCTAGGGGCGGGGCTAAAGTGTTATTACGGCCGGAGAGGGTGATACTGATAAATGTTATTAAATTAAGGACATCTCCAAATTCGTTGTTTTCTTGTCATTCTTTCAATAGCACTCCACACTAGTACCCCGATTTCAGACAAGTGTGTCAAACTTCACTAAACATACTTACGCTTTTAAATGTCAAAGTTTTATGTTTTAATAAATGCAACAAAAATAGTTAGTGGCCTGACGTTTCGACCCAAGCAGAGTCTTTCTCGAAGGCTAAATGACAACCCTACGAACATTAACAGGTATACTGGTGTAACAAAAGCAGTCAAGTGGAAATAGATGATAGAGATGAAAACACGGAGAAAGCAGGAGGCTGATCAGAAAGGAGGGTAACAAAAGGGAGGGGGATTGGTGGAAGGGGCTAGTTGACCACTAGAGATGGGGAACACACAAAGGACAAAGTCAATGATGGGGAGAGGGAGAGAAAAGTAGTTTATTGGTGAATGAGACAGACGGGTGGGGGGGGGGGGGTTATCTGTGGTAAAAACTTAAAAAGGAGACGGCAAAGGCAAAAAGTTGTTAGTCATCATTCTTGGATGTTCAGACCATGGGGTTGCATAGTCTGGAGATGTCTTATCCATAATTTCTCTCTACTCAGACGAAAACTCTTTGGTTTTATAGTGCCTCAATGCCCTGTAAAATCATGTCAGAAATTGAGTGATTAGGAAGATTGAAATGATTTCCTACGGGTGTATCCAGCTTATGGGTATTGACTGTGGAACTGTGGCTGTAGAAACGTCTCTTGAGTGTAGTTCTTGTTTCACCTATGCAAGATATTAAATTAAACTTTGCAAGATATTAAATAGATTAGTTTTAATTATGTTTACTCGTGTGAAGTGATTATAAAGTGTAGTTTGGCGCGTGATCGCATGAATGGTTGACAGCCGAGCATTCATGTGGAGTGCTATATTACGACTTTATGCCTTTTGTTTGATTGAGCACATTTGAGTATTAAAAAGTAGTCTTTGCAAAATAAGCATGGTTTGAATTGGCCCTGGTTGGATGCTAGTCTCCCTTGAATGCAACGGACGGAGGAGTCCCACTTGGGTTAGGTTTGAGTTGTGTTTTTATTTAGGCACTTTCGCCATTTCCTCTTGTCTGGTGTGATGTAGACAAACAAACTTGGTAATGTTGGCTAGTCCTACTAATGTGTATGCATCAAAGAGCCTGGGGGCTATACATTTTTCCGGCTTAGTACAGTTTACTTGAAGATTCTGGAGCTGGCAAGATATAGGTCTACAGATATAATTTTATAATTGTTTTCCCTTTTTCAGAAAAAAAATGAAAGTGATCTTTCAATAACTCTTTTTTTTTCATTTCCAGAAGAAATCACTACGCCTGAACATCATCATGAAGGCATATTTCTGTACATCTCGTTTCTCATTCTTATTGATGATGCTAGCTCCAACATTAAGTCTTGAATATGAGTTTCTTGTGATATCAGACAAGAAAGTAGCTGACTTGAAGAATTTCTGGGCAAGCACAGGTTTCTGGTATGTTGATATTGTTGAGGATTGTCGTGTCGGCAATTGTTTCATTGGAAACTGGTGCCCAAAGATTATAGAGTGCTAAAGTTGCAAGATTGGAAACTTGGGCTGAAATGCGAAATGTGCACTGGACGTCATTTCAGCAAGCAACTCTTTTAGATTAGTGCAGACAATGACCATTGCTATCAATGATATAACTAAACATTCGCTTGCTGAAATGGCGCCCATGCGAATTTCACATTGAAACAATACAGCTCCAGTTCCCTATCTTGTGCCTTCATTCGGTGCTCTTGTCAGTACCCTCAATGAAAACAAGAGGACTAACTGTTTGGGTCAAAGCTTTTCAAGAAATGGTGACCGAGTGTGTCATTAATTCTTTCTTTCTTCCTTCCCATCTTTGATTTTGTCCTTTGTGCTTCCAACCTGTTGTGGTTAAACCAGCCCCATCCCTCCACTGCCCAGACTTCTTCATTGTTCATCCTTTGCTTTTTCTGTGTCCTTTCTGCCCCTCTCTCTTTTCATTTCTTTCCACTTGACTGCTTCTGTTACACCAGTAATCCTGTTTATGTGCTTTGTGTTGTCATTTTTTTTTAGCCTTCGAGAAAGACTCTAGAGTCGAAAAGTCTAGCCATTAACTATTTGTTTGCATTTATACCATAGGTCCTTTTGGTTGGTAAGCAGTTTGCAACAGCTAATCTATTAATTGATCGTATTGTCTCAATTTGTTATACTTTTGTTGCTTACTTTCATGTTTTTTTGTTACTTTCAGCCCGCCGCTTCCACACCAGAAAGCTTCCACATATTTCCTAAATGAATCAGAGCATCAGAACTTGATGTTAATTGGATCTGTGCCGAACCAAGGAATTCAGCAAGTCCGGATACACTGGCTGCTAGACCTTGTCAAACTCAGGTATCTAATTAAGTCTGAATATTTATTTATGTAATTTTTTTATTACACTTTCCACTGGCAAAAACACTTCAAGTCATTAAAAGTTACATTCTACAAAATAAAACTATGACTGAGAATATAAAAGTATGTACAAATTTTTAAAAATGTATACAATATTAAGCCAACGAGTGACAAGGAGAAACAGGTGACCAGCACCTGTACAAGGCCGTCCCACCACAAACATTGTCAACAAACACCCAGCCCCCCAAACAAACAATAATGAAAATAGAAAATACAAAACAAATATTGCTTTTTCAGGGCTCGAACTTGGGGAACAGCAAAAAGTAGGTAATTTGTAACCACTATTAGAGAAGTGGTTCTTGGAGAAACCAGTGGTGAGGTAACTTTATAAGCCTCTATCTAGAACAAGCTAGACCTCCACTGACGCTTGGGCTTAGATAATGTAGGTGCTTCTTGTGGAGAGATTCTTGTTTGGTTGGAGAAATGTTTTGTGATGGGGCTGAGTTACTACAAGAACCTTCTCAGACCTATTAAGCTTTTTATAAAGCAGCCCACCGGGCTAGTTAACTACGTTTTACTCGCCCCTGGAAGTTTTAGTAGCCGATAATTTTTTACATGTGATTGTCATAAATGTATCTTTCTGCTGTATTAATGGTAGTAATCTCAACCAGTGCTCAAATGAAGTTACATTCACACACTCAAAAGCAGATTTTAAACAAGTTATTACATGTATTATTCACATCTGAAAAGGAAGGAATATGAGTGTTTAAACAAGTAAGATGTGCAGTTTTTAGTAGCCCATAGGGCAAGTTAAGAAATGGTGTTTACTAGCCCGTGCAGTTTTTACTAGAAAATGTATGCCAGGCTAGTGTTAAAGGAGACCCTGCTTCTTTTCCGAAAGACTAAATCACTCAACTGAAATTCAACTAAGATTTCCCATATTCTTTTTAACAGTGAGAATAAATCTGGAGCTATCACTTTCAACTTTGACCTCTTGGATCAGATGATTGACAGAATCTGGAGAAATGGACTCCGCCCAGGATTTGAAATAATGGGGAACCCGTCTGATTGGTTCACAGACTTTGAGGATGTTAAACAGGTGTATGCATGGAGAGATATGATTACTGCGTTGGCTAAAAGATACATAGGTACAGTAAGCACGTAGTGTCCCTGTAGACAATGCTGTGGGGTCAGTGCAAAAGTGTCATATCTAAATTTTGCAAAAACATTGAATCTTGATTTTGCAGAAGTGTCTTATCTTGCACAAAAATGCACTATGCAAAAATGTCTTAACTTGGCGTGTACTTGTTTTGTTTGTGCATCATTGCTACTTTAATTTAGATACAACGTTTTGACAATTTCAAACTCGCTCATAACGTTAGTGCTATTTTAGGAGACACACTGTTTTTACACTGACACAACGATGTAATCCTTGTTTACCAAAAGAGCGACTGTGTACATCCAGGGCCTTTCTGGCAGGCAAGATTCTACACTGGTCAGTTGGGAAATTTTACATTTTTGTGTCGTAAGTTTCACATAAATTCAAGAGTTATAAAAGTAACAGCTGTACAAGTTTTGAGATGTCCCTGCCCATTTCTTCATATCAAAAGATGGTAAAATCAGACCAGGCAATCTTTATAAAATGTAAGATTTTATGTTTTCTGCCATTGGGCTGTCTACAAATCATACCTGCAGGAAGTCCAGGCTCTGTAGCTCTTTTGTAAACATGTGATGTTGCAGGTCACAAGGTCAATAATTATGTCAGCACAGAGGAGAGATTTTTCTCATCAAAGTGGTTGTCTCATCCCATCACTTTCCTTTCCCTAACCTTTTGGTTTTCCAATTTTCCTTTTTATTGAGTTTATTTTGCAAAACTTAGAAACCAGATTATGTGATTATCCATTGGAAGATAAATGCTGTTTTTTTTTGTTCAATCAGCCAGTGAGCCTGGCATGAAATTCTCCTACTTTTTTTGATTTGATTCCTGATTATTTTGTTCTCAGAAAAAGGCAAGCAACATTTTTATTGAGTGGCCTGAAAAACTATTAAAAGCATACAATTCTGTATGTAGGTCCACCCTTGTACCCAATAAAATGTTCCCACTTCTTTTCAAGGACCAAACATCATACCTAATTAACACCCTATGCTTTAGACATACTCATCTGTTCTCTTGTTTGGTTCCATCGCAACCCCATCCTGAAAGTCCCTTCTCCAATTCCTCTGGGCAACAAAGCATCCATCCTGGGCCCAATTTCATAAAGCTGCTTAAGCACAAAAAGTAGCTAAGCACAACAAAATTATGCTTACCAAAAGAAGGTTATCAGCCAAACTACCATGTCACATGTACAATTTGTGACTGGTATCCTGCTCATTTCTGCTTAGCAGACAATTATTAAGCAATATTTTCTGCTTAAGCAGCTCTATGAAATTGGGCCCTGAAGACATCCGTTACTTGTACCTTTTCCCACAAAAAATTAGAAATGTTTTTTTATTTTTATTTTAGTGAAATACGGTTTGGATTATGTGTCTGAGTGGAACTTTGAAACATGGAACGAGCCAGATCATAAGGACTTTGATAATCTCAACATCACTCTTCAAGGTAATTTGTAGTAATTTTTAAAGGACTTTTATCACAGGACCAAGTTAAAGGTAGTGTCGTACTTTGGTAATGCCCCCCCCCCCCCCTCAAAAAAAGTGTATTTTTTTTCTGAAAGCTCACTTGTTATAAAGACTGTAATAGTAGTAAGCATCCTGCGAAGTTATTTAGTGCCCCCTGTTGATTAGAAATCACTATTAAAAGTATGTCAGAAAATAAGTGAATATCCCAAGATCACCTAAAGAGGACTTTTTGAGATTGAAATTTCCGTGGTGTCTGTTTGTGAATGCTGAAGCCAGAGATGCAGTTGGTACCAGCTGTCACCTCGCTGAACGTGGATGGATATGACATTCTTGATGAAAATACCGTTTTAGGTTTTTTTTCTTCTATTTTCTCAACAAGTAGACACTGTATTCAACTCAAACTTTCACAAGTGACTTTTATTTTACCTTTCTTGATAATCTTGCCTATAAATCAGCATTATGTTGACAAAACCAAACGATGACCCTACATTTAATACTGACTTTCTAAACTTAGATAAGATGCCTCAGAAAATGAGTTCAGTAAGAGAGGAAAGATTGGTGGGCCAAGATTGTGATGAATCCAGTGGATTGTCCAGTGGTTGTCTTTCAAGCCATTTGTGTTTGTTGTCCAGTGTCTGAAAAATAAATAGAATTTACTGTCACAAACTGCATACCAACCAAAAGAAACTATGGTATAAATGCAAAAAATAGTTAACGGCCTGATGTTTCGACTAGCAAAGCCTTTCTCGAAGGCTAAAATGACAACATAACACACATAAACAAGTAATGGTGTTAACAAAAGCAGTCAGGTGGAAAGAAGTGAAGAGAAACAAGAGAGAGAGGCAGGAAGCATGCAGAAAAAGGAAGTGTTGAATAGTGAAGAAGGAGACAAGGGGGGGTGAGGGGAGAGTGAAGGAGCTTGTTTAAAAGATAAGGAGCAATTGTCTATGGTTTATTTTTTGTCTCAATATAGAAAGGGTTGGTTCTCTGTACTTCCCACTCTCTGAGGACAATTGAAAACTCTCTCTCTCTCTCAACAACATGTAATAATTTTTAAAGGATTTCTCAACTACTACGATGCGTGTTCAGAAGGTCTCAATGCAGCCAGCCCTAGACTTCGTTTCGGTGGCCCTGGGGCTGCCTGTAGCTCCAGAAAGTTCTCTGTGAAATGCTGGGCACTGTTGCAACATTGTGAGAATGGAACCAACTTCTTCACCGGGGAAACTGGTGTTCGCATCGATTTTATCTCATTTCATCACAAGGTAAGAAACTTAACAAGTCCACGTTTGTCATGATCGCAAATGACTCATGAAACTCCTTTTTTTCTCACCATCACAAGGTGTGAAACTTAATAAGTCCACTTTTATCATAATCACAAATGACTCAATGACACAAATGAAATCAGTTTTGGAAAGTCCAGAACCTCCACCCTAAATTGCTGACATAACATGGTATGTATTTTGGCCACGTAGAAATTAACAGAATTCTTTAATAGATGTTAATTTTGCAATGGGAATAAAGCGTACTTTTTGGTTTTTGCCCTTACACCAGTGTGTATTATACATTGTATACTCGTTACTTAGTATACTCACTGAGTCCTGTGAAAAAAACAGAATATCACTCGAATGGAATCCCCCCCCCCCCCCTTCGGGTGATATCGACGATGCGGTCGAGTGAAACGCAGACCATGCACATGTGATTTAAGTTGCAAGTTGACTAAAGTTAGCACCCGAACTTGCTCAATGAAACAATAGAAATTGTGATGCATGGTTGGCAAACAAGCAACCTCCTTTTGACATCTTTGTGAGGGCGCCGCACTGCTGTGACATCATTTGCATAGGTCTATTCGATAATTCAGTCTCAATATGTTTCATTTCAGGAGTTTTATGGATTATTTTTTGTAATATTTTATGATATTTAATTTTATCCATACGCTAATGTGTGTAAAACACTGTGATGTATGGGTGCAACCAAAATGTATTCTTTATAAATGATGCAAATTTAAATCTATTAAATTGTCGGTACCTGCTGCTAAAATATAGGGTTCAAACTGCATCTAGCTACCGACCAATCTCGGTGGTCTAGTGGGAAGACATCTGCTCTAGAATTGCAAAGGTTGTGGGTTTGAATCCCACCCAAGTTATATGCCTGTAGGTTTTTGCACATGACTCAGAAAAGTATTGAGCTTTACACAAACTGGTGTATGGGTAAAACCAAATAATAGTCTTTATCCACGGAGCAAAATTTAATATCTATTAATATTTTGTATTTGAATTGTTGACTCCTTTTACAGGGTGAAGGTCACTCTTTGTATATTTTGGAGCAGGAAGTGGAAACCATTAAGAGCATTCAGAACTTGTACCCAAAACTGTCCAAAGTTCCATTGTTCAATGAGTAAGTGTTTGAAACTTGAATCTATTAACCCCTTGAGCTGACATCACACACGACTGCATATTTCACAGGTTAGCAGGGAATATTTTGCTTGTGCGCATGCTTACTCCACATAACTAAGCATTCTCTGCTTACACAGCATGCGCTTGCCCTTTAAGCGAAAAATGGCGATCGCAAGCGCAGAACTCGGCAGCAATCAGCGCCATGATATTGGGCCCAGGGATAGACCTTTCCTTTCTCATGAAATATGTAAACTGCACGTCGCGCATGAGCAGCAATATTACTGGTTGTCAAAACGAGGGAACATCACACCTTTTTGCATGGGGCTGATGGTGGCTTGATGCTGGCTTGATGCATACGCATTTGTGCGCCTGCCTAGTGCACAACCCTATAGCGCTTGCCAACCAATAGTGTCTCTACGCATGCATGAATGTAATTAGCATATTCATTGGATAAGCTAATTGTGGTACATGTAAGAATTTCGAGGATCAGCCTATATTTAAAAGTGGAAAGAATTCTTTTGAAATTTGCATGCATAGGGAGAGATAAAGTTGTTACAATGGCTCTACAACTTCATTGTTTCCACAATTCAAATGCAAGTTTACAGCGCAGTAAGTGTATTTATTCAGACTCCATAGTGAAAACAAAGAAGAGACACTCATGTTTCTGTGAATTCATGCCACCTTAAAACTGTCTTTATTTAATTATTCTGGATACCAAACTAAAATGTCTAAACACTTGTTGATTGTGACAAAGTGAGAATTTCTTGCAAAATACACACGACCGTGCTAGCCAATCCGCAAAAGCTGATTAGTTAAAAGTAACACTTACAAAAAATGGCCCAATCATTCGCAATGAAAATATGTATAAACCAAATGATGGTCTCCAAGCCATCGCTGTGCACATACACACACAGCTGTCAGACGTGAACTTGAAATAGATCACCAGATAGGCAGTGCAGACCAGTGAACCTGAAAATCACAGTCTGAGGGCCCTAGCAAACCCGTTTCAAAGCACGCGTATGCAGCATCAATGTACATGTAAATGTAAACTGAAAGCAATACGTTGTGCGGTAGTATGTACATTTTCACTGAGTATAAAGCAATTTATCATTTATTGATGATGAAATGAAATATTAGAAAGAAATAAGAAAAGAAGTGTTTATCATTCTCATTCTCATTCTCGTCTACTTTCTAGTGAGGCAGATCCTTTAGTAGGATGGAGTCGTCCAGAAGAGTGGAGAGCCGATGCCACTTATGCAGCTGTGGTTGTCAAGGTAACTCTTTTCTTTTTTATGAGGAATTAAAATTAGCTGTTGCAAGCTGCTTACCAACCAAAAGGACGTATGTGTAAAAGCAAAAATAAATTAGTGGTCTGACGTTTGGACCTTATCAGAGTCTTTCCTAAAGGCTTTTCTTTTATATAATGGGGAAAAAAAGATGGTCTTTCTGATGTTGTTGCTTAAAGAGCAAAGAAGGTATGCTTAACTGTCAAGCCGTCTTCATCTTTTATTGCGGAGTGTAGTGGCTGAGCAGATCAGTTTACTTCAACTCTTCACATGCCTGCAATGAGTGTCAGTGAGCAAGCCACTTATCCACAAATGACATTTCTTCACCTAGGTGTCGTGGCTGAGTGGTCAAGCGCACTGTACTCAAGCTCTGGTGCTTCTGATCAGCAGAGTGTGGGTTCAAGTTCCAATCTTGACACTTGTTTCCTTGAGCAAGGCACTTTTACTTTGTCTTTCGGATGGGACGTAAAGCTGTAGGTCCTGTGTGATGTGTAATCCACATAAAATAACCCAGTTACACTTATCACTAAGAGAAGGGGATTGCCCCAGTGTTTCTGGCAGTGGCTGCTGAATGCACCGCAGCACCTTGTAAACCCTTACAAGGTGCTACATGGATGGGTCTCATATTTCATATACCTGTCTTAGAAAGTGTTTCTCTTTGTTCAGGTGCCTTAAGCATCTTATTGGTGGATATGGCACTAAATAAGACTCCACTATTATTATTATAAATGTGAACCAGAGAGGTGAAGATGGTAATTGTTTTTAAACCTGTAGCTCTCATTAGCTGCATGGTGATATTTGGTTCTTAAGTAGTTAAGAAATGCCCCAGGTGTGTCTTTTCCTTGATGAATAATTTCTGCCCTCCGTTCCTTTTTTTCAGATCATTGCCCAGCATCAAAATCTTCTCATCAGCCAGCATCCCGACGTGAACTACGCGCTGCTAAGCAACGACAATGGCTTCCTTGATTTCAACCCTAATTTCTTCACCCAGCGGACTCTGGTTGCTCGATTTCAGATGAATCAAACTCATCCACCAAGTGTACAGACAGTCAAGAAACCTGTACTCAGTGTGATGGGATTGTTGGCATTGCTTAGAGACACTCAGGTTGACGTCCTATCAGGTACACTGGCTCAATCTGTTTGAAGAAAAGTAGTACGAATGACTAGAGGACAGTGGCTGTGCGGTCAAATGCACTGGACTCAAGCTCTGGTGTTTCTGATCAGCAGAGTGTGGGTTGGAGTCCTGGTCGTTACACTTGTGTCCTTAAGCAAGACACTTGACCATTATTGCTTCATCCTTTGGATGGGACGTAAAGCTGTTGGTTCCATGTGTTGTGTAATGCAGGTAAAATAACCCAGTACACTTATCGTTTAGAAACTTAGAGGTTTCCCCCAGTGTTTTCTGGTAAGGTTGACTGCAGATTGCACCACAGCACCTCGTAAACCGTTATATGGTGCTATGTAAATAAATAGGTCTTATAATTCAAACATAGCTACACATGCCTGGTAGAGAAAAAAATAAGCGCTTTGAGAAGCCTTTTGGTGTGTTTAAGCGCTATATAAGAACTGTGTATTATTGTTATTATTTTTGTTCATTTATTACACATTCAGATGTGGGAAGAAAAACCCAGATTGGGAAGACCCACAGAATCGGGTAGGGACTGAAACCCCAATGCCCATGCAAGGCTTCCGCCTGATGGGTTCCACAGAGGTGAAAGGCAGGGAAAGAAACCACTGAGCCAACCTGATCCCCCCAAAAAGTCCAGTCTTGAGAGTCGGAAGTCATTTCCCAAGAAAACACATTGCAATTTTGTTGTTTAAAACAGAAGTAATATTAATTTGACCATACATGAGGTTGTTGAATTTTCACCAGCCAAAGTTTCCAATCCTACACTTACATTGAGGCTTCTCTAACATTACAGGACAGGCCAGCAGTAATGACAGTGATGTGGGGATTTTAGCATCAACACACACACCAGTAAATACTTCACGAGACAGGTGAGGAAAGGACTTTTGCTTCAAATTATTCCCTAAGGATTATTTTGCATCCTACTTCTCTACCTCATTGAAACACATTTTAACATTCAAAATGGTAGGAGGAAACGATAGAACAGCTCAAAAATCAAAGTTCCACTTTTCACAAGACCTGTATGTTCCAACAAATATCATAAAAGTACAAAAACAACCTCCAAACAAATTATCTTTTTGGAGTTTTTTTAGGCACAGGGACCATGAGTATATTTTTATCTTTATATTAGAATACTTACAGGGCTTGAATTTTACACTGGACTGCAGGTGCAAGGCCAGTGATTTTAGCATCGGGCCACTAAACTCATTATCAGACAAGTCTGGCAGTCTGATTGGTGTTTTTCAATTCAGCTTTACACTAGACATATACACACATGTGTAGCTACCTTGCACAAATTTTGGCTTAATTCTGGTCCAACAGGGCTACAAGCCCTGTTGTCTTGTGGACTTTTTCAGGCCTAGAGTTTTCATCTTTGAGAGGGCAAGGCCACTTTTATTTTGCAAAGGGCACTTCCATTGGAAAATCTTCAAGTCTATGGGAAACTTTTGACAGGGCACCAAGGCCAAGACCAGGGCAATTAAGGACATGGTCTCCGAGGCCTTCATTTGCCAGTATATCCAGGCCTGGTT
The DNA here is from genome assembly GCA_023634235.1 of Pisaster brevispinus. Classification (NCBI taxonomy): domain Eukaryota; kingdom Metazoa; phylum Echinodermata; class Asteroidea; order Forcipulatida; family Asteriidae; genus Pisaster; species Pisaster brevispinus. The sequence continues at coordinate 8,995,565 of JAMKCF010000012.1, read as the reverse complement.
TTCCACCAAATTTGAGCCCTGACATTTTGTAAAGTACATACCAAATATCTTAGCCTTAATGTGGGCAGTGGAGTAACTCTTTCATGATACATTGCTAATTCCAGCTGGCAGATGAGCGTCATTGTATACAACAGCAACGACACGAGTAACCAGACTGGAAGTGATCATGTGACGATCAACGTTCAAGGTGTTTCTAAAATTCAGCAAAACCAAGGTATGTCTAAATCAGATACAGTCATAAGAATCTCAGACTATTTAGGTAATTTTAAAAAAAATTATGGGATCAACACTCAGAGTTTAAAATCTTGCATTTTAGTTTTCAAGATCTTCCAAAGAACAAATTTAGTTCTAAAATAATTTGGGGTTGAACAAAGTAAAATTGAGTAGAGCGAGACTTGAACCCAGTGACCTCCGGATTACTGTGCCAGGGCTCTCGCAACTTAGCTATCGTAGAGGGATACCTTATGGGATGTGACTTTTAATTGCTAATATAGAGTAATAAATCACAAGGAAAACTGATTGGGTGAATTTTTATTGGTACTGGTATTGGTTTATTTACATTCCATTCGTGGCCACTGGCCAAATTGCTAGAGTGTTACAATGGTGTAAACAAACTTTAAATGTTAAAAATGGTACAAAAGATACATGCAAAACACTAAACAATGCAAACAATTACTAAATAGAGAAGGTAAAAAGATTGTGTTCCAGCCACAACAAATGACCACAGTAAAATAAACTGTTTAAAAAGGGCGAAAGAATGACACCAAGAAGTTGTAAAAAAAATATGTATATGTAATATATATATAAAAGCAATGGTTCAACCACCTTAAAAATTAACAAATAAATAGATAAATAATAATATCTTTTTAAATAGCTTCTGACTTGATATTGTGGTAGTGTAAGATGCATTTCTGTATTTTCTTTCAGACATGTTGTATGTTGTGTATCTTTTGAACAACACTCGGGGCAACCCATATCATTGGTGGACAGGCTTCAAGAAACCAGTTTTTCCAACCAGAAAACAATTTGCAGAAATGAGGAAAAATCAGGTAAACAAGAAATCATGCTGTTTGATCTACTTTTCTTCTCTTGGTACATGAAATTCTTACGTTTTTAAAGTAAAACGATGCACACTTAACACTACATACACGTCACAGCTATGGGCCTTTTCACACTATTGATGTGCGATTCGTGGCAAAACTTATACTTCGATCCGTGTTGACTTGGACAAATTTCAAGACGGATACAAACTACTCTGCTTCTACACTAGCTCTGCACGAAAATCAGCTTGTGGGCTACATGTGTAACTTTCGATCCGTGTATTGTGCGATTTGTGGGAGCAAAGTTTCCTTTTGAGCCTGTTGATGTTACATAAATATTCCCATTAAACAGTGTGTCTATTTCTCTGTTTTTAGGCATACAGAGGCTTGATTTTCCACCCCCAAAACGCCAAAAGCCCCTGGACCCCACCCATTACATTTTTTTTACCCCCCCCCCCCCCCCCACTGTTGTGTTTCCTGCCTTTCACCTCAGTGGGCTCCGGTTCAAATCCTACCTTAGACCGAAGCCTTGCATGTGGATTGGGTTTTCAATCTCTACCTGATTCCTTGGGTATTCCTGATTGGGGTTTTCCTTCCACATCTAAAGTGAACATTTCTTCTTGTTTGCTATTTATCCTGTTATTGGCGCTAAGGCTGTTGAATGTGTGTTATAATACAAATATAAAAAAATAAACTTGATGATAATCTTGTTGGCTTTACTCTCACTGCTCTAGCACTTAAGTACTCATTTTTTTTCTTCTGTATTTGTGCCTGTATTTATAAAATAGTATTCAACTGCAATTCTAACCCTAATGCAATTTGCAAGGAAAGCAAGTAATAGGTACTGTCTTTGCAAGTTGCAATAAGATTTAGGAATGCAACTTGTCCTCTCAGTTAGAGGTTAATACTAAAATTACTTTGTTTCCTCTCTAGGAGCCTGTTCGAGTTGAAGGTCCGACTCGTTTCACTGGCCCTGGGATGGCGTTTGACTTTAACTTGAGCAAACCTGGGGTGATGCTCATTCATGCTTGTGCTAAACCCATGGCAGTTCCACAACAGGTAAAATATTGTCTCACAAATTAAACCTAAAGCATGTTTTTGAAATAGTATTGTTGATAACTCCTGTTTCAATATCACCCATACCAGTATCAGTCTAAATATTTTCTTTCTCTAGTCCTGTCTCATTATTAATTTTTTCCTTAAAACAATTCAAAAACAAATGCTCTAAGTGTGGCATTCAGAGCCCAGTTAGTCTGCATCTTTAGAATAATGTTTTTAATGTTCATCTTCTAAAGCTGATACTTTATACTTCCAGGTAAAGATAAGTTACAAAATATTAATATTTTGCTAGTTTTGGTGCTAGACATTGTTTTTCATTATCACTCGACTATCGCGGTTCTATTCTAAACTCTATGCATCCATACAAGAAAAAACCTGACTTAATCCTATGCACCCAAGGCCTATCACACTTAAAACACTGAAGGGTTTGTGGCTTCCAGAGAACGCCCTCAACGTAAGACTGAGAACAAGTCTTTCTGGGCCCTGTGCTTACCAGCTTGGCTTCCTAATAGGTCCTCTGCAGCAGCTTTCAAACATCGCAGGAATATTTACTTTTCATACAATCTAAGAATACAATTTGTAGATTGTTGTATGATTTTGTAACTACCTTTGTCATCGATTGATTGATTTTGATATCATGTCAAATTAAATAAACCTTGAGAAAAAAGAAAGGAAAGAAAAGGAAAACTCTAATGTGATAACTACATCATATAAGAAACATTCTTTCTTGGCCAACTTTTTCAGGTAAACAATCTGCAGCTCCACAAAGTCACTGAATACGACGTTTTGATAAGATGGGAAGATGTCTCTTCACATTGTCTCTTGACGTACGAGGTGGAATACGCCACTGAGCAAAGAGGGCAGTATTTACGAGTGAATGACGTTGATTTGATATTCACTGCATTTCTCTTCTCAGCTGATGCAGTCAATCATGGTGAGTACTTGCAATGATTGAATATATTTTGATAATTTTTCTGATGAAATGATGGTATGATTTTGAAGATTCTAATCATTTTGAAAGTAGTTCTGGAAGTAACTGGTACTAGTAAACTTGCAAGCACAACCATGTTTAAATCTCTTTTTGGAGGAGTGATGGCTCTATGCATACTGCTCAAAACAGGCATGTCATGGTGGAGCAATTAATGGCGCAGGCGGAATCAAGCTCTGTGATCACAGGGATGTGGTTTCTCCGGGGTTTTTTGGAAATTCATTTTTTTTTAATTCCCCCCCCCAAAAAAAAAAAAATAAAATAAAATAAAATAAATAAAAAAATAAAAAATAAAAAATAAAAAATTTAAATTAAAAAAAATAAATAAATAAATTAAGATCAAATTTTTATTTGTTTTTTTCCCTTACACCGATGTTTTTTTCATATAGCTCGGGAGAGCACAGAGTATACAGTGCTTAATACACATCGGTATAGGGGGGAATAAATTCCCCCATGGCCCCTCTACTAATAAAAGCATTGCCAACCCCCCCTGCCACCCCCCCCCCCACCGAAAAAGTCCTGTCTTGCATTGCAAAGTTTGTCAGATCACTGAAAAAGTTACAAACCTACTTTACTTATCAAAGTAGAAAAAACCACCTTTTTTCTTATTTATTAACAGTTTCTCCAGCAAACTTCACCACCAAAGGATGGTATCGTGTAAGAGCTCTAGACTACTGGAACCGTCCCAGCGATTACTCTGCAACCGTGCAGTTGACTTAGACTCCGCGTTAACTTCAACACATTTTTGACAGGGTTTTTTCATACGGCTGTTTCAAATACTTATTTTGGGAGATGCTGTCTTTCGCTTCAGGAAATAGTCAAGTCAAGAAATTTTGGTTCAGTCTGTTTCCCAAAATCCTGTGAACATTTTTTATTAACAATTGGTGCTTAAAAATACACTATGTATGTATTTTGTATGTTTATATGTCTTTAACATTTCTATTTTAACATTTATTGTAAATAAAACAGTACTTATTTGATGTATACATTTTTATATACACAATTGTTTTATCAACCCATCGAAAATTTTGGGTTGAATAATGACAAATTGACTAGAGCGGGATTTGAACCTGCGACCTCTGGATTTAACAAGCCAGTGCTTTATCAACTCAGCTATCTTGCCCTATGTTAGAGGTCCCTTTTTTTGTAAGTAAGTATTGGGTTAATTTGTATCATCTGGCTGGTCCAGAGTTTTTGATTGTCTTTTGAATACTACATTTTTATATTGTAAGCATGTATAGTTTATATTTATGTCGTGTCATGGTGGAGCAGGTAAGAGCACCAGACTCAAGCTCTCTTGTTTCTGATCAACAGAGTGGGGTTCGAGTCCCAGTTGAGACACTTTTGTCCTTATGAGCAAGATGCTCTACCATAATTGCTTTGTCCTTCAGATGGGATATTAAATGTAGGCCTCATGTACTGGGATTGGTAGTGCACGTAAAAAACTGAGAACACTTATCTTGGAAGAGAACATGTATTTGTGTTAACGCACCATGTTTCTGGTTCACATGCATACACTGTTGACAGTTTTCCCCAAGCTTGCGAGCTACAGTGATTATTGAGTTCACTTATGAGGCATCCTTGGTTTCATTACAAGAAATATATGAAATAGTAACTTGTCATATTACTAGTATTGCCCAGTGATGCTAGAGATATTTTGGTGTGTTTAAACAGAAATTTAAGAAATGAATAAATAAAGTGAAATTTATTGTTTTAGAACCAGCAGATCTGTTTCCATGTTATCCTTTTTTGATTTGTTGTTTGTGGTTTAGTTCCCCCCTTCCAACCTGGAGGGACGACTGAAGTCTGTAACATTTCTTTAACTACTCCCTTTCGGAGATTGTCAAATGGTTGATAGAGCCCACCCCCCTTTTTTGGGGCGGGGTGGGTGGGGTGGGTTGATTCTTTATACTGTACTGTATTACTTGTACATACGGACGTGTGTACGCACGACAGCCTCAGCTAGCTATTGCGGCCGACATCGATCCCCCGAGTCCTGTGTGCGATCGTTGGACTATAGATATTTAATCTGGGAACAAGCCTGTCACTAACTGTCGGGGGAGGGAGGTCAATTGCTGTAAAATCTGATCCACAGAAACTTCGGTAAATACATTTTTCTGTCAATTTAATGCGTTTTAATGTACATTTTATTGTATATGAGGGTGCTAGTATTCTTGTAAATCTTATGCACCACCTTACGGTTAGCGAGAAGCTGTTACATATTCTCGTTTGCTAGGCATTATCAAGTGTCCCAGTTTCCGGACGCGGTGTTTTTGCATTAGGATTATGTTTGCACCAACTAGGAATAGGATTTTTACCCTTGCCTTCTTTTTGTGTGGTTTGATGTTCGTGACTGACAAACTGAGGTAGTTGGTGCAAACATTTTAAGTGTATTACTATTATTAGTATTTCATCAGTTGATGGCCAGGGTTTTTAGCAGCTTTTAAGTTAATTGATCTAATTCTAATTTCAATATTTCTAATTTCTATTCTTTAATATTCAGCTAGACCCAGTAACTGGGCGCTGTACTCCTTTTTTCGTTATGCTCATCTTCGATCATCTAGTACGATCAAAGATTTAGAAAATTTTGAAAAAAGGAGTACAGCGCCACAGTTACTGGGTCTAATATTCAGCATAGTTCATACTCATTTATCATGTTAATTTTATTTGGATTGGACATGTTGGATAGTCCTACTCCTAGAACTATTCGGTTCGTTCCACTATCGTCTCCCCGGGGAGACGATAGCGGAACGAACTGAATAGTTCTAGGAGTAGGATAGTCCATAGGACATTAATTATCTGTTTATATTAATGTAAACATTTCCATATCCGTCTGCCACTTTTTCTTTCATTATTATTTTCCCAAATGAGATATTGCTTTTGGTAAAAATGAGTGAAAGGTGACACTGTCACTGACAGTCAGATGTGGACATTTGTCCATATTATATTCTATGAATGATTGCGCAAACTGGCTTTTGAGTTATAGTGTAATGGTACACTTTTGTTTATCCTGGCCGCCTTAGAATGGATTGTTCCCCTCCCACGCTGTCGCCCCGAACCAAATAGATTGGGAGCGACTCTAGGTTGACCCAAATAAATGTTGGTTTCAGACAGGCGAACTTAACGTAACACTTAATCAGGTTCGGCTCATGACAAGATCGATGTCTGAAACCAAGACACACCAGAGTTGTTCCGAACAACTGCAACAGTCAATCTTTTGGCTTCCAGCGCGTCTAGTCGCTCCTAACTGTTTCAGACACCAATCTTCTCCTGTACTTAATTCAATAATATGGTTTGGCACGACTCTAGAGTGCCTGTCTGAACCAGGTGTTAGTTACTGCCAAAACTACATGTAAGTGCAGTTGCTCAAGAGGATATTATTAAGGTGGGAATTAATAAAGTCCAACATTCACCAAAGATGTGAATCACACAATTGACCTAAATGACCTAAAGTGGAGGTAGCAAACAGACAGTTTGCTATCAATCATACAATGAAAATCAAAAACAAATATAACAGAAAGAAGTTACGTTTTTTATAGATCATTCATAGGATCGGAGTTGCTACAAGTACAATCCATCACTATGACCATGAAGAATACAACTAGTCTGCTGCAGAAGCTTCGGAGTTTGATGAAAGCCAAACAGTACATCGGCTCCGATGCGATCCAAGCTTACATCATTCCATCTGGTGATGCTCATCAGGTACTTTACCCTGCCATCAACTAGGGATGACACTACCGTTGTTAGGATGTTATCATAACCCTCCATCCTCCCAATGTTTTAGAGAATCGAAGGTTACGATTATTGCTTCTAGCTAGGATAACACCAACATTATTAGTTTTTTGAAAAATAACATTAAAATCAGTTTGTGATTGTCATACCCTTCGGTCAAACCTAGGGTCTTCAAAAGCTATCTCCTTGTTTTGTCGTTGATCAAACTTCAAACTGACATTTATTTCTCTGGAGGATTGGTTCAGAAATTCAATAAAGAAATATAAAAATGTTCCAATATTGTCTTTAGTTTTTATGAAAGGGACCGTCATTTTGTTTTTTTCCCAAGAGTGAAATAATTCCCATCCTTAAGTTTCCAACGAACATACCATACAAACTATACAACCAGTGAAAATTTCATCAAGTTTGGTGGTCACGTTTTTGTGAAAATTTTGAGGGCAAAGTGGAAACCCTTGCAACTTTAAAACTTGCACAAGCAAACTCAGAACTTGCCTGCATTTGCGCGAGGTTAAACTTCCTCAGAAAGTTCAAACCTGGTGCGGGCAAGTGATAAGCTTGCCTGGGTTTTTACTTTGCCCTCAACAAAAACAAGGAACAAGTGGTGTTTTTGTCAGATATTTTTTCCCATGTTCATATCAGGCTTAAGTCCATCATGGCAATCAAAATCAGTAACAGTGATTATGAAGATACTTCTTGACTTTTCCTCCACTTCAACTGAAATATTTCTCTTGATAATTGGTACTGGTATGAACTTCAGAATCAGTGAGGTTTCATAGTGACATTCTTCAGTTCAATCATTCCCAAATTGTACTTTGTATTTGAACTGTAATGTTGAATTGAAGTCAATTTATGACTTTGCAAAATATGTATAAATGATTGATGGGATGTTTTTGATACTTCTTCAGAGTGAATACATAGCTTCTTGTGATTGTCGCCGAGCATTCATGTCTGGATTCACTGGATCCTTCGGTGAGTCAATGATCAAAAATTTCAAACTTTTATCTGAACTTGGACTTGTTTATGTCTGCCTTGTGAAAAAAGTAGCTACACATGTATAAAGAAATCACACTCTTTGATCTACTTCTCTAGCACTGAGGATACTGTTCCCAGAAGCTCCTTGAATTCTGTAACTCCAGGGGTTACCAAAAGGTGGAAATGCCATCATTTCATTTCAACCTCCTGAAATTCAGATATTAGTTTCAGACCTTTTTGTCAGCAATGATTTTTCACCCTTGGGTTAAAGAAGATGAAAATAATATTTCAGAGACCAAAACAGGTTATTCCCCTACCATAATTACTTTTAGGTCTCCTGTGAAGGTGGGGAGGGGATGTCACGAGTAAGAATCTACCCAAAAATTTAAAAACAATTAATGTACATCAATGTTTTGGGGAAGAATGAACTTATTCCAATCTTCTAGGTTTTAATGAACATACTGTAAAACCAACCCATGACAAATTCATTAAATTAAAGACCAGCTTGAACGAAAACGGCAACAAGTGATCTTTGTTGAAATTCATTTAAGATGTGTTCAATCAATAAGGAAATTGAGTTCACACGAGAGTAAACAGATTTTAATTGGAAAAAAACAAACAATCGTTTTGAATACCCTCCAGTGCTTTTCAGAAAGATTTGCAAAAAGTCCTGTCACATCATCACTCATGTTATGTCGTATGTGGGAGCTCCGTTTTCTATAGCCCCTTTTGTTGCATAACAAAGCAACATTCCACAGCGATGTCAAAGTATTGTGATTTTGATGCACGCCGTCAACAGCACAAGTGTAGCTAGTTTTTCAAAACCTTGTGGTTGAGGCCTGATTATTTTATTGATTATTCCGAAAAATTCAGAAGTGTTAAAATAACAAAAATTACAATTAAATGACAAACAAGCACATTATAAACAAGTTTAAATACCATTCCTGTGAACAACTTTTTTCGCTCGAGTAGCTGTTTTAGTGGACCTGTTTAACTGAAACATGCGGAAATTGAAAATAAGCAACGAAAATTTTTAAGTTCTGTGTTGAATCGGTCCTAGTATAAAATTAATATTCAATGAGATTTCGGAGTGAAACCGATCTTGTTTCATGATTATATGTACCAATCATGAACTTGTTTTTGAAGAATATGTTATTTATTGACAGGTACGGCAATAATCACAGAGGACGTTGCGGCAATGTGGACTGATGGTCGCTACTTCTTACAGGCTGGACAGCAGATGGATTCCAACTGGACTCTTATGAAGCATGGTACTCACATTTCTCAATTAGTTATTAATAATTTTTGTTTTTCGGAGTTTTCCCTAGAATTGTGGGGCGTTCTTGGCCCAAATTTTGGAGGGTTTGGGCCAAAGTACACTGAATTGAAATAAGGTCCTCTGAATGTTTTCTGCTTAGTGTTTATCTTCATTTTAAAAGCGCTATTGTGGCCATTTGAGGCATTCTAATTATGGTTTTTTATCTTGATGATTTTTTATTTTTTGTTAAAATTGTGTATCAGCTGGAATTCACTTATCGACCGGATACTCCAGCTTGTTCATGTGGAAAACCTTGTTTGGGAAAAAATAATATCCTCACTTTATAAGATGCAAATTTCTTAAGTATTCACAATTCTGACGTGTGATTTACACAGATCAGTTGAAGAAACTTAAGATATTTTAAGTATTTTTGTAGTTTCTATCTTTTGTTTTTAGGTTTGAAAGATACACCCACACAGGAGGATTGGCTCGTCAAGGTAAAGCAGAACTCCTCTTTCTAATGATGTTAGTTTTCCCGATGCAAAATTATTATTTATTAAATTGTTGCGGTACCCACTGCCAAAACAAAAAAGGATTTGAACCTGCCTCTAGCCGTCGAGCTAGCTTGGTGGTCTAGTGGTAAGACATCTGCTCTAGCTATGCAAAGGTTGCGGGTTCGAATCCCAACCAAGTGATTCGCCTGTAGATTTCATTTCACAGCATTGGGGGAAGGTACTGAGTATATCGTGCGTAATGCACATCGGTGTAAGGGCAAAAACAAATTATATAACTCCTCTTTCGTTTTGAAAAACTTGAGCTGTAAATGTTAGCTCTGTCTTTATTTTAATAATTGTACCGGAATTTTTATTGAACAGGATTATGCCAATGATTGTATTTTTAATTTGGTTGTAGAATCTGCCAGAGGGTGCACGTGTAGGGGTGGATCCTTTCCTATTGGCAAATGGTAAGATTGTGTTTGTATTCCAACTTGGGTTTGATTTTTAGTTGGGATAAGAAGACATTATTCAAATGCTTATTGGTTTAAACAAATGTATATTGGTGTCTATGTTGAAATTATGTCCAAGGTTTGGTCTTGGGGCCCTTTTTTGAAACCCTGGCTTGTGCTTGGGCTAAGGCTGCATCAGTTATTTATAAAATGTGCGCTTTCCTTTATGTCTTCAAACGGGCAGAAATAGCCTAAGCCAGAGCCGAAGCCAAGGCCAGGTTCTGGAAAAGGGCTTTAGTCTCACATTCTGTGGAGAGACTCTTTACCATGATCACTTCTCTCCACCTGGAAATATTAGCAATTTTTTTTTTGGGGGGGGGGTAATTTAAAGAACTTAGGCATGAAATTTTATCATTAAAGATGGCTTACAAAGAAAGTAGTTTAATTTACTGAAACAAAATTATTCTGAGCAAACCAAGTCAGGAACTGTTTACAAATAATACATTTACATGCAATACAAATAAATAGATTGTACAAATACACACCTTTGTATTTTAATTTATCATGTGTTTCTGTTGTACGCTTCTACAGTATATATGCCTAGCGGATTTGTTTGCTTTGCATAAAGATGAAATTGCCTCCTGTAAGTCACTGACTGGAACTTTTCTCATTCCAGATCTTTGGAAGAAGTTCTCAACTACTTTGAGTGGTGCCGGACTCTCCCTCGTGCCGACAGTGGTCAACCTGGTAGACTTAGTCTGGGGGGATGACCGTCCATGTCCACCCACTGATCAAGTCATGGTTCTAGACACCAAGTATGCAGGTAACGGCTTGAGTATCGCTGGAGTACCATCTCATTTCTTTAGTAGCATTTAGAGTTTAACGTTTAACCGTCAAAAATATCCTTTGAAATCTGTTTTCAAATTTCCTTAACTTTTAAATGTGCAAAGTCAAATTATTCATTAAAGTGTCTTTGTTATTATATAGTTGTCTTCTTGCTTCAGTAGTTTGATTCTTATTTTGAATTTCCAGGTATATCTTGGACGGAGAAGGTGCTTAAAATGAGAGATGTGATGACCTCAAAGAATGCTCAGTACCTCGTCTTGACAGCCCTTGATGAAATCGCTTGTAAGTTTTCTTGTTAAAACAAAATTCATTTTCAAAAGTTGTTATTGCAAAGTTGAAAATTCTTTTGCTTTGTGTGATCATCCGTCCCGCCATGTTTCGTTTTCGTTAAACCTTCTACTCTTGGTAAGATTTTCCAGGGAGTTGACGAAACGTTTAGAACTAATCAACAGCTTGTGCTGTGTATGGTGGTACAACTGTGCACAGAATCTACTGTGTACTGTATAGATGGATTCGACACATGATATCATATTGCAGGCTGGCATAGTTTATCTATCATTCAAAACCACAGTGGATAATTTTGAATGGTCAAACAGTAGGAGGCTTAACTGTGTACCATGTAGATGCATTCCTTACATGATACCATATTGTAGGCTGGCGTAGTTTATCTATCAATCAAAATATCATTAGATGATATTGAATGGTCACACAGTGGGAGGGTTAAATGACAAAACCAAAACCTTTCTGACCATTTTACATAACTTGAATATTTGTTTGCGTTTTTACCTCTGCAGGGCTTTTCAACTTGAGGGGTTCAGACATTGAATATAATCCAGTGTTCTTTGCATATGCAGTTGTTAGCATGGAGAGTGTCCAGTAAGTAATGATAATGCTCAGGTCTTATGTGGTGCTTTATTTAAGGCGTCTCAAAGCGCTTATTTTGTTTAAGACAGGTTTGCAGACAAGTTTTGAATCTTGAGACCCATTTATATAGCACCCTGTAACAATTTACAAGGTGCTGAAAATTACACACCAATAAGGCTGTATCCGATTTGGCGACTACGGCTACAGCTACAACTACAACTTTTGCTATTGGTGTTCCTATACTTCAACACATGATGATGTGGTGATCCAGCCAAAGGGGTAGCCGTAGCGACCCATCTGCTAGAGTTAACGCACAATAGTAATTACCGACTCATTTTAGTTTGAGTGATTATTTCATGATGTTTTGTTTTTTACTATTTCCAGTCTTTTCATAGATGATCAGAAGTTAACTGAGGAAGCTCGAACCCACCTGATTCAAAACGGCATGAAAGTTGACGTCCATGAGTATGAGGCTATTCAACAGTTTCTAGCTGATCTCTATCCAGATGGGAGTAACACTGGAAAGACATGGGTAAATTAAGCTCTTCTCTTTCCAGAGGAGTGTGCTTGAAAGATCACACAAGACACTTTGTTCTAGTTTCTTTTTGTTTGTTTTAACAACAGTAATAATGATAAAAATAATAATTAGTTGCTTTTAAAGATTATCAAAGTGCCTTACACTATAACTACCCCCTGTTCATTAGACCTTAAGATGTCCTGAAACCATCTCAACTCCTCAGGAGTATGCACCACCGGCAGCTAAAGTGGTGCACAGGTTGCTAATCATTCACAACAACAATCTCTACCCTCACAGGTGTCCAATTACTTCTGATTGATCAGAAGCAAACATAGTTACATGTAAGTGTTTTGCCCAAGAACACAAATGTCATGATCGGGATTCAGCTTTGATGACTCAGCTTTGTTTAGAGTATTTCATTTCAACATGGACATCTTGTCTTTCTTATTTTCAGATAAGCTCAAAGTCCAGCTATGCTCTTGTCAGTTGCATTCCAAGGGTAAGCTCACTCAACTCTGTGATATATTTAATTTTTGCCAGACAGTAATTTAGGAATCACACAAAGTAATTAACTGTTTTCATTGAATCATCAGTTGGAGAGTAGACCTCAAAAAGGGAAAGGTTTCATTTTTATAAACAAATTCTTCAAATACATGTCAGGAAATGTAGATTTTATTGGAAGTTTGGAATTTGCACTCATCAATGAACTTATGACAGAGTTTTGCTCTCAAGTATGGTGCAATTTAATGAAGGCAACAACTATAAAATTGTGTTATTATAGCGGAAGTGTACGGTGCACCATAATATTTGAATCATTTTAATTAACCTTTACAGTCCCAAAATATTCGCTATCCAATTGCCAAAATGAAGGATTCAGAAGAACTGAATGTTGTAGGCCCAAATAACAAGTGCTTGTCACTGGGTCAGGCATTCCAATCTTATCCAAGTCTAAACAATTTGGTGTGGAGTGACGTAGGAGAAGAGGATTGAGGCCACATGCTAGCAAAAATGCTTGGTCCGTTTAAGGGTTATTGATTATCCCTTCAGTTCTTAAAAATGCACACCTGGTAAAAGTTACATAAATTATAATTAAGAGTGCATTTATAATCACAATTGTTCCTCCTAAGAATTTTGTTTTATAGTTTCTTGATTTACGTTTTCTTCTGTAGCGGAAGTGCATTCTACAAGGAACTCCAGCGATGATGAGTAAAGCTGTCAAGAATAATACAGAGATTAAAGGGATGAAGAATGCTCATGTAAGATCAAAGGATTTCTGTTCCATTGTTTAAAGTAATCGGATTAAGGGATGAAGAATGCTCATGTACAATCAAAGGATTTCTATTCCATTGTTTAAAGCAATCAGATTAAGGGATGAAGAATGCTCATGTACAATCAAAGGATTTCTATTCCATTGTTTAAATCAATCGGATTAAGGGATGAAGAATGCTCATGTAAGATCAAATGATTTCTATTCCCTGATTTAAACCACTCAGATAATATGAAAGTTTAATATTAATTGGTCATTGGATTCACAAGAAAATGGTGAAAAAAACCCTTATAAATTGTCACTGTTTTCAAACATTAGGTTTTGGACTTGGGAGGTTAAATCTGTTTTACTCATTTCTCAATAACTGTAGCCGTTTGGGCAAAAACATTTCAAGGGAAGTTTTCCACCATGACCATCTTTAGACCATGTGAATTATGTGAAAATCTGTGAACATTTATAATTTCAATCTTACCAATGTTGAGCCATCCTGTACAGTCCTTTTTTATAGAATCGTTTATTGGATGTTGAATTTTAAGAAGGCATGTGATTTTTAAAGATGTTAAAAAAAAAAATAATAATGGTTTTCGTGGAAATCTTTAGGGTCATTGATTGTAAAATCTTCGACATAAGATCATGAGATATTAAATTGATGGTCTTTCTCATTTCATCTTGTCTGTAGATACGAGATGCTGCTGCACTTTGTGAGTATTTCAACTGGTTGGAAAAAGAGGTTGGTTTATAATCTTTCAAAACTATTTGAAAATGTTAAATTAATTGTAGATAAACATTTTATATAAACGACTGAAAGAAGGTATCAGTGGTAGTTTGAAGATATTGGATATCAAAATAAATATATGAAATATTTTATTGTAAGTCAATGCAGTATTTATTAATTAATTAATTTTTTCAGGTTCCAAAGGGTCAACTGACTGAAATATCAGCCTCAGACAAACTGGAACAGCTTCGAAGGTAGGCATTTCTTGGAAAACTTAAATGTTGTCAACAACTACATGCACAAAATAGTGGCCTGACATTCCGACCCTGGCAGAGTCTTTCTTGAAAGCTAAAAGAAAAACTCTGTTATAAAGACTCTGCTAGGGTGGAAACGTCAGGCTGTTAACTATTTTTTATTATGGTATAAATACAAAAAATTGTGGCATGACGTTTTGACCCTAGCAGCGTCTTTCTCAAAGGAAATGAAATTAAATGAACTGTTGCTGAAATTTATAAATATAAATATAATCATTCACAAAAAGAAAACACTTTTGAATTTTTCTTCAACTTCTAAAACTCTCCTTCCATGTATTAAAGCAAACACTTTCTCAGCTGATCAGCTTATTTTTATTGTCTTTTCCTTAATACAACGATTTCTTCTCCCTTAAGTGCAATTGAAAAATCGTGTGTAATTTACCTGCTTACCATTTGATAAATTCTTGCAGATTTAGTTTTTATTGTCTCATTTTCCCCCAGAGAGCAGGAGGATTATATCAGCCTGAGCTTTGCCACAATTTCTAGCGTAGGATCAAACGGTGCCATCATTCATTACAAAGCAACACCAGAAACAGATACACCCCTCAACACTCACGGCATCTATCTATGTGATTCAGGTGGACAGTACAGGTACGTGGTAGTAATTTTTTCACCTTTTTTATTTGGTTATTATTTAATGGATGTTAAATTTGCGATGTGGATAAAGAATATTATTTGTGTCTTGATTGTGTCTGGTGTTGTAAAGTAGGGACAAGCTCTTCCGGCCTTTTAAATAAAAAACCCTTGAAACATCAAAGGCCAACACCGTGGCTAGACAGCAATGCCTAAACAGGGTCTTTCGCTTTGCTTCTTCATTCACTCATAAATAATATTACATCAGTGTCAAGACAAGGTCCTGAACAGAGTGACAATTAAATAGCTGATTATCGGTATAATGGCTTTGTGAGTAGGGTCTCAAATCTCCACCTCGGACAGCTGCAGCCAGCCGCCTTGAACTGCAAGCTCAAAGGTAATAATGATACAATTGTGTAACAATTGGGTTACAGTCTGTAGTGTCTGTGTGAGACTGCCTGAACGCTAAGGCTTTGATGTTGGTTTTTTCGAAGACCCGGTTGGATCATCAGTTACTTGGGGAATCTTGCGGTTGCAGTTTGTGACTTTCTGATGTTTTGAAACAGCTTTGTTGTTGCAAGATCATCTCGATTAGGATATGCATTGCCACACTTCATCGATACCGTGATTTACCGATATCTTGAAAAAGCATCGCCAAGATAACGTCATCATTTCAGAACTTGTATTGTGTTTTTCGATAATATCATGGCATCGCCCAAGCTTACATAAATGTTTCAAAAAGATTGTTTTGTTTTTGTCTGTTCATGTTTTTAGGGATGGAACAACAGACGTTACCAGGACGATGCACTTTGGAACTCCATCAGCATATCAAAAGGTATAGAACCTTGGAATTGTACATCACAAGCTCCAATGGCGCGTGTCATGGCCAATCGGTCAAGCACACTGGACTCGGGCTCTGGTGTTTCTGATCAGCAGAGTGTGTGTTCGAGTCCCAATCGTTACACTTGTGTCCTTAAGCAAGACACTTCATCATTATTGCTGCATCCTTGGGATGGGACATAAAGCCGTAGGTCCCCTGTGTTGTGTAACGCACATAAAAGAACCCAGTGCACTTATCGTTAAGAGAAGGGGTTATCCCCAGTGTTTTCTGGTATGGTTGGCTGCAGATTGTGCCACAGCACCTTGTAAACCATTACATGGTGCTATGTAAATAAATAATTAATTTGCCTTCAAATCCATCGCAATTTTAGGTAATACTTTTCATGAAAACTTATTGTCATGTATTTTGTATTTTCAATTGATTTGTTGTTGTTGTTGAAACGATAAAATCTTTAATTTTCAGGAATGTTTTACTCGAGTGCTAAAAGGGGTCATCTCTCTGGCCACTTCCGTCTTCCCTAATGGAACCACAGGTATTGAACAATATCTAATTAACACGTCAATACTAAAGAGTTTTTAAAATCATATCATCGTGTCAGTGCAACAAGAACTCATTTTGTTGCAAACTGATTTCTCAATGTGCAACAAGATCGTGTCTTTGTTACGGAATCCTGGATTTAATTATGAAACCAATGCAGGGAGACATGTCATTGTTGCATGGAGCACATTTTGTGTTTACAAGTACCAGAAATTATCATTTGGCCAAACTGAGTTGAAATCTTGTTGCAAATATGATTTTTGGTAGTGCAATAAAGCTGTATTTTCTTAAAAACTCCCGGATTTAATCACAAAACCAATGGATTGAGATGCGTCCATGTTGCTAAATTTAGTGTCTTTGTCTATGACTTCTAACCCGAACACCCTTAACCCATCAAAATCCAACTGGTTGTTTGATTCCGTTGGACTAAGGAATGTACTTGTAAACTGGTTATGCTTTACATGGGATCAGGCATACCATCATAATCAGAGATCTACAGATTGAGTGTAGAGTTACTGAATGGTGTTAGACTGAGGACTGCACTCTTGTATTCCCTCTAGGTGCTATGATGGATTCGTTTGCCCGTAGAGCTCTCTGGGATGTTGGTCTTGACTACCTTCATGGGACAGGTCACGGGGTCGGTGCTTTCCTGAATGTCCATGAAGGTCCTCAGCAGATTAGTTCCCGAATTACGGCTCATGACGCTGCTCTAGAAGCTGGCATCTTCATGTCAGATGGTAAGCTCTGCTATCCTATTTAATATTATTAGTACATACTTCTGGTAATGAAACCAAGGATGCCTCATAAGTGAACTTAATCACCGTAGCTCACAAGCCTGAGGAAAACTGATATTGATTGTCAAATAGAAAATAAACCATTCTCAAACTACTTATCCTTGGGTAGCCTGAACATCTCACCTCAGACTTGGGAAAGGCTTGAGTAACGCCAGATATCGACCTTTAGAACCTGCTTGTTGCCTGCCAGATGTACCTTTGATCCACTTTTGTGCATGCCGTGATGCTGTGTGAGGAGGGGTGTCTACCTGTTAAATATAAGGACTTTCAGCAAAATAGTATTTGCCTGGTACCCAACTCATGTTTTGAGCATGAGTACCTGTTAATATCGACCGCTAGTGGACAATTGGGCTGTTTGCCAACTTTGCCCATTGTTTTCACAGGTCTAAACATAGGCATTACCAAGAACCAAGAACCTGGTAAAATTGCTGCCACCTAGTGTCCAATTGAGGAGCAACTCTGTTGTATGACACCCAAGGTCATTAAATCTTACTCTTCATATTATCAAAAAAGAGAACTATTATTTCTGGTGATGTGATTTCAAATTTGTGTTCGTATTTTTCAGAACCCGGATATTATGAAGATGGAGAATTTGGCATCCGGATTGAAAATATAGTACTCATTAAACCGGTGGAAACCAAGGTACTTTTGTCTTCTTAGAAAAATAGATCCATTGTCTACAGAATAAGGCTGTCACGTGAACATACATTCAGAAATACCTGATACAGTTTATCCATTCTGATTGGTGGAGAAGAGATCACATGGCCATGTTTAAATGTGGGATATAAACATGAGAAGCATTAAAAGCATTTGCAAGCTTATGCAGGCGCTAATTTACGTTTAACGTAATTAGTACATACAGGTACTCAATCTAAAATCTGTTGGTACACGCACATACGCACAACCGCTGAGCGTTGCATGCAATTTGACCCTTTGAGGAATGGAGCCCGAGGATATAACAGGAATTTAAAATTTACAGAAACATTTTACAGATTTTTTTACATTATTTTGCTTTCTTAACAGAAAGGGCATTTATGAATGGTAGTGACGTGGTCTTAATCGGCGGCTTAAAAACTTGCAGGGTTGAGACCGTGGGGTTGGCTCGGTCCTTTATCACACAGCCACGACCCTGCCGGTTTTGACCAAATATAACGTCTGCTTTTAATCTTCTTTTTTATGTTTCTTCTTTTTTTTCAGTTCAACTTCAGAAAAGTTGGTTTTCTGACGTTTGAGACGGTGACTCTTGTTCCAATACAGGCTAAGATGATTGATCCATCACTGCTCTCAGACAAAGAGGTAAGTAGTTCTCTTTCTTTCTCCCCCCCCCCAAAAAAGAATTTTTAGCTCGTGGTCATTTACTTGTCCTTCAAGCTAAAAGGTGTGAAATCATAGGCAAGTAAGACTAATCATATTGTAAAATAAAACAAATAATGAGCCATTGGCTGTATCTGAATTTGCGGTTACAGCTATGGCTTAGACTGTTGCTAAGGGCGTTGTAAAGGACGTCCTTTACTTCAACGCATGATGAAACAGTGATCCAGCCAGAGCCATAACCCCCATTTCGGACTTGGCCTGATTTGGAAGAAAATTTGTCTTTCTAAAAGTAACTGTTGTAAATTTTTCAAAAAGCTATAGCTCATCACGTTACTTTTTTGTCCAAAAATCTTTTCAGAACTCATTCTAAACTACACGGGTTTCAACTTTCTGAAATTTATTTTAGGTTTCTTGGTTAAACAACTACCATGCCAAGTGTCGTGAGATTGTTGGGGCGGAGCTTGAGAAGCAGGGGAGGACTGAAGCTCTGGCATGGATGTATCGGGAGACAGAACCCCTTGGTTGAGCTGGACATCCTCGTAAGTCAGTTATTCAACAGACTTAAACCCACCATCTCATGGCCAACCATTCTTGTCAGTCATTCGTTCTGAGGGAGATGTTAAACTTATGTTAAAATATCTGTGACTGGATCCATAGTTTATTTGTGAAAAGTTTCTGATATACTCAGATTTTTTCAATTAATCCTTTGCCAGTAAACATGAAAAATTAATTCATTTTTTGTTTATAAACCGGGATCAACAAACATCTGACGTATCTTTGTCTGTGACGTGTAAACTTTGGGTCTGAAAAACGTTGGATTTGAAATTGAAATATCTAATGAAATACAGCAGATTGGAATAATTTTGGGTTATTCCCAAAACCAAGTATGTAGCATTTTAAAGTGTGGTAAGTTACTTATAAACTTGAGGAGTGGAAAGAACGTTTTCTCCATGTGTAATAACTTTTACAGTTCCATGCCCAGGTTTGTGAAAATTTGTTTGATGGAATGTTTGATAGGGTTCATTTGTGACAATGAGTTAAAGTTTGGTCCATTTTCAATTCCAGTTAATGGAAATATGGAATTCTTTTATATGCCCAGTTCCTAGCTTAGATAAGTTTTTTGAAACATTTAAACAAGTGCCTTTGCAGCTGACGAGATTGTAACAATCTCAACTAAAATTTCATAAACACGTTCATCATTGACTTAAACAAATACATATCAAGAATTTGTGAGAGTTTAGTTTAAGAAACAAACTATTTGCGTCACTTTTTAAAGAAAACAAAATGATTCCTACAGTTTGTTTCTAGCCTCGTGATGACAATTTTTTTCATGAATTTTGCTTTAAGAGTCAAAAATAACATCAAATCTTTTGGAAAGATTTTCCACAATGTTCAGTTTTATTTGCTTTTATGAAATACCAGCAGTAGTTTATAGTTTTGTAGTTTTGAAAACCAGAGATAGTTATAGGAATTGGCAGGAAAAGGTGTTGAACGGATGGAATCTTTTGAAAGATTTTTAATAAAGGAGAAAATTGTATTAACGGTTATAATGTGAGAATGGAAGATGAAATGTTCACAATTTTTAAAAAAGTAAGACAGGGATGTACTTGTTTTTAAGTGCATGTATTTTTAAGAGGTCTGTGGTGAAATCTGTGTATGACACCATATGTGTTTTTAATCCAATGGAATAACTCATGACCGTTGATGTTCGTGCTGAATTTACATATCTGAATTTACATATCTGAATTTACATATCTTTCTTAATAGTTTGTTAAAGTCATATCTGAAATCTTTCATATTTTTGTTGTAAGGATGGAATTCCATTTGTATGATGTGATTGTATCAAATCATGAAATGTGTTAAGATATTTTGTGATTGTAAAGCTACACCATAATGTATCCATTTTAGGGGGCTATCTAAAGTTTTCAGCATTTTCTCGGTCATTCAAAGAGTTTGACAGTTGGGGAGCCAGTCAGTGGCTTTTTAGGTCTTTAGATGTTGAACGACGTTGACATTCCTACAGTAGAATCAACAGAGGAAACATAAATTACTTAGAAATCTTGCAAGCACTTATGTTGATATTTGTTGGGAGGGGGCGGTGATAGCGTGAGCAAAATGCTCATACACATCGGTTTAGACTGTGCAAGTCTCGCATATATTCAAACAATTTTGCTTTTACATGTGAAAGAAACAAACTCTCACACTTAAACAGGTACCAATGTTCAATGCGTGAGACTTGCACAGTCTAGTGATATCAGTTAAATTTGAGTTGAACAAAATTTGTTTTACTAGAGTGGCATTTGAATCTGCGACCTCTGGATTAACGTGCTGGTGCTCTACCTTCTCAGCCATCTAGCCATCTAATGTCAATGGTCTCCCTATTTATGTCAATATCTTTGTTCGAGGTGCCAGAAGTTATTGAAAGCACATTTTTGACAAGTACTGCTTTGGGGTGGGGGGGGGGGGGGCTTACTCTCTGAAAATCCATGAAGTTGTTGAAAACTTTGGACGATGCTTTAGTACTAAGTCATGGTTAATATTGAAAAGTCTAAATAATTGTACACTTGTTTTGTTATTAATTGCTTTACAAACAGCTTTTACTCCGGAATGCTCTACACAGTACACCATTAGAACTACATATCAATGTTTCTTTCATTCATCAAAGCCAACTGTTAGCAAAATAAAGTACACATTTCAATAACTTAATCCCAAATGGTAAAACGGAATACTGATCGTCATAAGCAATACTGTGCCTTTCCTACCAGTGCCAAATTTTGACGATGCTGTTTAGCACATAATTCTGTGCTTACAGCATTCTATAAGTCGTAAGTTGTAAAATTTGGTCCTTTATAGGTTATATTACACTTGTCTAGTTTTAGCCTCTTGCATATGAATCCAGACTACTGTTAATCATGTGACGTACTTTATAGGCCAGTCACCTTCGATGATTAGCTAACGAAACTAAAGCTACATATATACAATGAAGTAACATTTATTTTGTTTCACAATGAAACAATTGTTTATGTAATTAACATAATTTACGTATTGTTTTTCAAGCATTTCAAATCAATGTAGACATGAATTACCTAATATGCAAAATGGAAGTTTTTTACATTAAAAAAACGTGATTTAAAAAGAATTGTAAAAATGTCCATCGTTTCATTAACATTTAATTGCATTCTAAGGGTTAGGGTTTGGGAAAAGGATAGGGTTAGGGTTTGGGTAAAGGATAGGGTTAGGGTTTAGGCAAAGGAAAGGGTTAGGGTTTGGGTAAAGGATAGGGTTAGGGTTTGGGCAAAGGATAGGGTTAGGGTTTGGGTAAAGGATAAGGTTAGGGTTTGGGCAATGGATAGGGTTAGGATTCGGGTTAGGGTTTGGGAAAAGGAAAGGGTTAGGGTTTGGGTAAAGGATAAGGTTAGGCTTAGTGTTTGGGTTTGGGTAGTGGATAGCGTTAGGGTTAGGGAACTATGAAGAAACAAACCTTTAAATTACCAATCCTGCATTGCTGAAGGCATTGGGAGATATCACTTGCTACGTACTAAGGGTAAGCGAGTAGACATTCATTTTGGAATGCATTGGTGCCATGGAATTAATCAAATCATTGCCCTCCCCCTTCTCCCATCGCCCTCTCCCATTGCCCCCTCCATCGCCCTCTCCCTGCCCTCTCCCATTGCCGTGTCCAGCCCCTCTGACGAACACTGATTAATACTTATTGTCTGTACCTGGGCCCCTGATACCAATAGATACAACTGCACTGACCTATCAGCCAGAGTCGCATCAAGCACACCATGGCATGGTTTATGGGAGAATTCTCAAAGCTACGATGAAGAATAAAGAAAGTTCTAGGTGTGATAAAGAATACTTGTCACTTACAATGATCACATACTATGATTAAATGCAATTTATTTATCATAAATACTATGGTATTAGTATATTAACAAAGAAATACAATAGCAACCATGTAAAAAAAGTAGACAAATATAAAACAGAATTCTTCCATGCTGACCATAAACGTGCTGGATAAAAGATAAATGTAACACGCTTCTTAACACCTCCGCAAAAATGAGAATACAAATTCCTTCATGTGAAGTTTCATGAGGCCTCATTTCCTTAGAAAAACTTCCAGTGTCTCAAGATTTTGTTATTAATTTCATTAATTTTAATTAATTCTACCATAATGCATTTGTTGTCTCAACAAGTTCACTTTGGGATTAAAATCAAAATACTTTCCCCGTTATGCGTGTGGATTGTTTCAGTAACAAAAAAGGAGTTTTTTCCTAGCCATTAATAATTTATTTTGAAAAACAGTATTAGCTGTTGCCAATTGCTTACCAGCCACAAGAAACTATGGTATAAATGCACAAAAATAGTTAGTGGCCTGATGTTTCAACCCTAGCACAGTCCTTCAGACATGTCAGACGGGACGAAAAACCGCCTCGTGAGGTGTGTAATGCACATAATAAGAACCCAGTGCACTTGTCATTAAGAGAAGGGGTTCGCCCCAGTGTTTTCTGGTTTGGTTGGCTGCAGATTGCACCACAGCACCTTGTAAACCATTACATGGTGTTCATTAAATAAATGAGTCTTATACATCAAATATAGCTCTGAATACTTTGTAGAAAAAATAATGAGCTTTTTGAGACACCCTCGGGTGTGATAAAGCGCTATATAAGAACTGCATATTATTACTGATTCAAGTATACACCTAACATGGACCAGACTATTTAATCTTCCAGCCTCACTTTGGTTACACTAATTTAAGTGTGAGTAAGACAAGATAGATGCATGGTGATTAAGGTCTACTGCTGACAATTTAATAATCACTTACTGGGGTCATAGATTGTTTTTTTGTCAGCATAATGCTGATTTGTAGACAAAATTATAAAGAAAGAAACAATAACAGTGACATGTGAAAAGTTTCAGCTGAATACAGTGTCTACTTACTAAGAAAACAACCATAAACTGTCAAGGTATTTTCACACGAACATTGAATCCATCAAAGTTTAGTCAGGTGACAGCGGGTACCAACGACATTGGACACCGACCCTCAGAAATCTGAGAAACGATTCATGCACGAATCGTCTCTCCAATTCAAATGTAGGTGTGTGAAAAATTATCCAAACCATTTTACTTCGAAGGGAATCCTTTTTCAAAACAGTTTATGCTATCAACAGCTCCAGTGCTTCTCACCAAGTAAGTTTTTCTGGTCATTAATTTTTTTAGTATTTACCAATCTATGACCCTACCTTTTAATAATTATGCGCAGTTGGTCCAACATACACAACCGGTTCAGCTGAATATTTTCACTGACATTGTTTACTGAAAGTTACTGGCCTTCATGTGGTGAATCCATCCCAACACTACACTAAACTCTGGGTACAATAACTCCACCCTTCTAAACCAGGCAGTTTTAGTGGCCAGCTCACCCCCCCCCCCTCACAAAACAATGAGTTGGGGGGGTCTCCTACACAAACACGTACTACTTTGCTACTCACTTTTTGTGAAGAACACATTAGTGTTGGATTTGAAATCGACTGGAAGCTTACACTGGATTGACTCGGCACCTAGTCTAGCCGCACCGATTGCAGATGACTGAAGTAAACTGACTAACGTCAAGTGTTTTACTTCTACATTTATCTTGTTGCGTGGCTTCAATCCTTGTAGGAACCCTAAAAATTGAGGAGACACAAATTCATTTCAGAATTCACATATAATTTTTGTTTCAGTTTTGCTCAATGACACATTAATATAATGAGAATCAATTAGATAACCAATAAATGGTCCCCGGAGAGGGCGCACTACCACATCCCCACTTTTGAGGTACATCCAAGACCCAACCTCAAGCTGCCCACCAGGCTCTGACCCTCTGCATTGGGATTGGGTGAGACGCAACAGACTGGCATCGAGCGCTTCAATACCAACATGTGGAACCTTGCTGAGACTCCAGCCAGTGACTGTGGGGGCAGAGCAGCAGACAGCTTACCATGGCATGTCGTGGCCGAGCGGATAAGAGCACCGGACTCAAGCTCTGGTGTTTCTGATCAGCAGACTGTGGGTTCGAGTCCTGGTCGTGACACTTGTGTCCTTAAGCAAGACACTTACCCATTATTGCTTCATCCTTTGGATGGGACGTAAAGCTGTTGGTCCCACGTGTTATGTAATGCACGCAAAAGAACCCAGTGCACTTATCGTAAAGAAAAGGGGTTCGCCCCGGTGTTCCTGGTTTGATTGGCTGCATATTGCGCCACAGCAATTTGTAAACCATTACATGGTGCTATGTAAAGGAATAGGTCTCATACTTCAAAAACGTAGCTCCACAATACCTTGCAGGAAAATACTGAATGTTGAAGCGCCTTGAGTGTCACTGAGTGACAGATATGAGCACTAAATAAGAAACCACTATTATTATTATTATCATCTATGATTGACCACTCCATAAGTTGATGCTGCAGCAAGAGAGTGGCTGTTTAAGACTCACCCTGAGGTCAGAATGTTTTGGTTTCATTCGCAAGAAGAATCAGTTAGCTTTTGAGTGATGAGTCTCAATATTATCAAGGGGCCAGACTACTTGCACTCTCAGCCTCAGTATGATACCATTGGTTTATATGGAAGATATTAAAGTTGGCTCCACATGGTGCAGATTAATACAGGTCTGGCACCCATTTTACATATAGTAGATTACAAGTCAAACTCACCTTCTTTGAGAATATCCCAGCTTTTCCATACAGAGCCAACACAAACAACTTTTAGTCCCTCTGATCCGTTCAGAATGGTCTACAAAGGAAAAAGAAACAAATTAAAAATTCTGCATTTAAAAAAAAATGATGTCAGTTACAGATATTATACAGGGCTGGTAGAGCTGACAAAATAGTCGCAGACAGTGTTTATGTTTTGTGTGATCAACCATATACATGAAATAACAAACTTGTAAAACAAATTGGGCTTAATCCGTTGTGTGAGTCGGGAGAAAGTTGTGGAAAACCTTGCACAATTTTCAACATTGTCCTTAATTTTGGTTGTAACAACCGAAATCAGCTGTTGTGTTTATTTAGGTTTTTAGATTTCTTTATATGACTTCATTTTAGAGGGAAATATTTCACAGAAAAAATGGTTCTAGTACGAACTTCATAAACAGTGAGCTTTCTGACTAAAATTGAACAATGTTTTTTATCTTTACCAATTCTATTTTTTTTAATAATATCTTTAATCTTTCCAATAGAAATTGACTGAAGTGGGATTTGAACCAGAAACCTCTAGACTAACAATAAGTGCTCTTCAAACGCCCCCCCCCCCCCTGTCATGCTCCAAGCATAATCAACTGTCCCACAAAGCAATTGTCAAGGGTCAAATTAAACTTAAGATTTGTTTACTCTTATTTTCCACACAATTGGTCTACTGAGTAATCGTTTCGGCAGCTAGAATAGCCAACAAAATCCCTTCATTTAATTTTTCAAAAAGATCTCTCAAAACACACCTTGTGTCAAAAAAACATTGTTTTTTCTGCCCACTCCTAGCGCTCCCCGATTGTATTGTAAACTTAGGTGTGATCCCTGGCTAAACACCAATTACAGGTTGAATAGCTTCCGACTTGCACCCCCGAACAAAAATATTTACAAGAAAGGGAGACCCCCAACATAGGGCTAGATAGCTCAGTTGGTAGAGCGCTGGCACGTTAATCCGGAGATCGCAGGTTCAAGTCCCGCTCTAGTAAATTTGTCTTTGTTCAACCCAAAACTATTTAAAACTGACCCAGTCATTTCCCCTTGTGGTTTAATACTTGATGTTTTTTTCCTTCTTCAGTGAACACCTTGTTGATGGGTTTGTGTGCTTTACAAGTCTCCTTTGTTATTTATTAATAACACTTTGACTGCTGCCGTTTTTTACACTGTCCCACTCCAAGCCCAGCGACTGAAACCATCGAAAATAACTCCATCGTGTCCCCTAATGCACATCAATACATTTTATACAGGAAAAGTTTTTCAATTCTTGACCTACAGAGGGCAGCAAAACGCTGTACTACCAGCCCGAGAAATCTTGGGAATAGCAGCTACTATTGGGTAATAATTCTCAGGATTAGCAGTCAAGGTGTTAAGGTCATTTAAAAGGATTTTGTTTTGTTGATGCTTTACCTGGTCTAACTTGGGTGCGACAGCGAGTATATGGCGTCCCAGTGCCAGCCCAGCTTCATAGAATAACTCTATGCACAGAGGATCCTTATCTTTTGCTGCGCCTGACATAAAAATAAAAACAATTAATAAAAACACCAGAAAACTTTGGTAAAAGAAACATTTTAGGTAACCTTCAATTAATACAGATCTATGGAATTCTAATTCCAGGAAGATTCAACCTAACAAGCAACACCTTGTTCCCATTTTCTTTATCACCTTTGGAGAGAAAAATGAGAAAATCATCTGATCAACTTAGAAATTGCATCACAGTTCTTATAGACAATTAATTTGATGTACTTCCACCTAAAGGTGGGGTCATAGGTTAGTTTTTATCAACATAATGCTGATTTATTGGCCAAATTGTCAAGAAAGATACAATAAAAGTCACTTGTGAAAGTTTCAGTTGAATACAATGTCTACATATTGAGAAAATAGAAAAAAAACTAAAATGGTATTTTCATCAAGAACATCATATTCATCCACGTTTAGTGGGCTGACAGCGGGTACCAACCACATCTCTGGCTGTGGCATCTGAGACAAGATTCATTCAGGCTCACTTTTCAGCTTATTTACAGCTTATTTACCTTGAGCTATAACTACACAGAACCCAGCAATCTTGGGCTTGTCAAAATTGGTGTAGAAGTGATCCAGGAGTCCAAAGCTCTCCGATACCTGAGGAGGAAAGAAAGAAGTGTTTTAAATGATGTGACGGTGCTGGACATTTCAAAAGCACTTAATATTTTTGTTGCTGTTAATTTTCAAAGTGCATAGTCTGATTCTTCAAAATACGCACAAATAGTTAATTATGTGTAAGAGATTAGGTGCCAAGCACAAGTTGAACAGCCTTCAGCTCAGTCCATTAACAGCGGCCAGCCACCAATCTAGTCATTACCACGCAGTGAAGACTGGCTCTCCACACTGTTATTCCCAAATTATTAAACAAACAAAGTAGATTTTATCTATTAATCAAACCACCATAAAATGTCTTACCCCAAAGAAGTCATGCATGGCGTTTTTGACGTATGTGATGTCATGTGAAGGTTCAATCATGTTGTCTTCGACGTCAAGAATAGTCTTGACAGCTTTCAAGGAGATCCAGTATGCTAAGCAAGAAGAAACAGAAGAATTAGTCTGCATTCTCATTTAAAAGTTGTGCTTCATTTCAAGACAGATCATAATAAGTCCAGGTTTTTATAAGTTTTTTATTCATTTACGCCATTGTGATTATTGTCGCAGCTGAAGTCTCAAAGTGAGTATTAAGACCAAAGAAAAGTTGCATGTTTGATGTGAATCAGTGTCACCCTAAACAGTTCCAATCCAAGTTTATCGATAACACTATATCTAAATTAAAGTCCCTAAAAATGGAGAGTTAATCTTGGGCTTGAGTCTGGAGTCCCAAGTCTGGAGTACCAGTTCTAGGGTCCCCAGTCTAGACTCAGAAGTCTAGAGTCCCATGTCTCGAGTCTCAAGTCTAGAGTCCCAAGTATTGAGTACCCAGTCTGGAGTACCCAGTCTGGAGTACCCAGTCTGGAGTACCCAGTCTGGAGTACCCAGTCTGGAGTACCCAGTCTGGAGTACCCAGTCTAGAGTCCCAAGTCTGGAGTCCCAAGTCTGGAGTCCCAAGTCTGGAGTACCAGTTCTAGGGTCCCCAGTCTAGACTCAGAAGTCTAGAGTCCCATGTCTCGAGTCTCAAAACTAGAGTACCCAGTCTGGAGTACCCCAACCTCGTCCCCATGGTTTACTTTATTTCCAACCATGTTTGTAAATAGTAAACCCTGGGATGGAAACTCCTCACTTGGACCCTGATTGGACAACAACATTACATTAGCACATGTACATGTTTCCAATACATACAAGCTACTAAATCTGGTACCGGACCACGAGACTATGGCGAAGATGTGAATTTCGATATGCAGCCAGACTATTCTAATTTGCATGCGTATCCAAAATTGTTGGATATGCAAATGTTCCAATACCAGGGTGAGAGAGCAGTCAACCTCGTACTGCTCGACACACCCTGGGGAAGAGGTTGGGAGTACCCAGTCTAGAGCATCCAGTCTAGAGTCCCAGGTCTTGACTCCCAAGTCTTGAGTCCCAAGTCAGGAGTTACAGTCACAAGTCGGGAATCAACAGTCTGGAATCCACAGTCTAGAGTCCTAAATCTAGAGTCCTTAGTCCTCCACTACTCACCACTGCCCTCATCTCCAATCTGATGACCCCATCCTCCGCAGCCATAATTCTGTCCATCAGGATTTATAAGTTGACAGTTGGATCCTGTGCCACTAATCAATACAATACCACCTAGGAGTAAGGACAGAACAATCTCTTGAATCAACGCTGAGTAAACCAATCGCAGACTGAGGGTATAAAAATGTAGACATGAATACATGATAATTGTATCACACATTTGAAGTAGGGTCATAGATTTGTTTTTTTTTCAAGGTAATGCTTATTTATAAGTCAAGTTCACTGCAGAACAGAGCACTACAAAAAGAGCGCAATCCCTTACTTAGTTTGGCAGCTAAACAGTATTCCTAGCCGATAATAGCATAATTGTTGAAAACATATCCCCTCCTCTTTTTCAAATTTCTGTGTTAACAAGCGTGCTGTTTATACTTTATGTTTATATATTTGCATTTTTGTATGTGCTGGTTGTTAATAATCTGCCAATATGCTGTGTGGAATGTTTCCTACTAAACCAATTCAAATCAAAATAAAACAATATGCAAAGTTATCAAGAAAGATACAATAAAAGTTTCAGCTGAATACAGTGTCTTCTTATTGAGAAAAAAAACAAAAACAAAAAAACTGTACCGGTATTTTCACAAGAATGTTAAATCCATCCACGTTTAGCATTCATGCATGAATCGTTTTTCAGATTCAAATGTTTTTGGTTGAAAAATTATGCCAACCACATTACTTCAAAGGGAATCCTTTCTCAACAGCTGCACCACTTTTCACCAAGTAAGTTTTTATGGTAATCAATTTTTGGAGTGTTTACCAATCTAAGACCCTACCTTTAACATTTCAATACTCACCTGCCTCACAAGCTGTTGCTATGGCACCAAACGTGTCTGTGCACATATGATATGCTTCACTGACGTTAGGGTACATGCTTTTCATTCCTTCAATCACTCGTCGCTTTCCACCTGCCTGCTCCCCGCCACTAAGTGATAAACCCTGTGAGAGGGATAAGAAGGTACAAACAGGGAGATGAGATTACAAAATATAAAAAGAAGGCAGTCCCAATTAAAAAATCTTGCGGTCAGTTTGTGCAGTCTAGATTCAGTTCCTTAAATTGATCTTATCAATAGCTATTTCAGTCAACATTCTTGCAACTTTGGTTTAAAAAGATTGTGTACACTATGTAGCCTCCATCAGGCCTTGAAATAACCCACGGCACCCACAGTAATTGCTGTGGTGCCCTGTGCTTTTGCTGTGGTGCCCTTTGCAAAGTTTCAATACAAATTTCCTTTTCCTCATAGAAGTGCCCCTTACCAGAGGAAAATTGCCGTGACCCTTCAAGAGCAAAGTTCAAGGCCTACCTCCATGTATTATCATATTGCATGAATACATTTTGTGACTGTGCACCCACTACAGTACAATCATTCCCATCATGCATAACTACATCCTGAACATGAATTTGTACGAGCATTCCCGACCCAGCAGTCTTGGATGAGACCCGGACCAAATTTCATATAGCTGTTAAGCAGAAAATACAGCTTGGCAATTTTCTATGCTAAGCAATAAATGAGTGGGGCATCAGTCACAACAATGTAAAACTTATGGAATTTTGGCTGGTAACCAGTTTCTGCTAAGCAATATTTTTTCTGTGCTTAGCAAGTTTTATGAAATTGCGCACTGTGGGGCCGAGCGAGTTTAGACACTGCTTTCCAACACTAGGTGGCAGCACACATTCCAAGTGTTTACATAGTTCTGAGCTTGCACACATTTAGGAGCAATGGGTGTACCTGGTGAGTCTGCTGCCACCAGGAGACCCTAAACGCACCCACTGAGACTTTTAGGGTGTTTTGAGGAAGAAGCTGCCACCCCAATGTGGACTCAATCCCTTTAGGATCCTGACATCATCATAACTCAATCCTGACACATGAGTGGCATGGCTTTCTTACCAATGACTTTAGTGGTTTGTCAACATCCAGTCCAGCTTTCCTCTTGGACTCTACAGCCATATCATTGATGCGGACAAGACATTCCTCTACTCCTATTAACTGTAGTAAAATATAATTATTAACTGTAGAAAAAAAGAACGGTTCTTCTAAAAAGAAAAAAGTATGAAAATCTGTTAGTGCCATCACTATTTTGTTTACGAGAACAGTTATTTCCATTTTCAAGGCCAGCAATTTAAAAAAAAAATTGTAATAACTGTTTTAATAAAAATTATTGCTCTCAAAAATAAAAAAGTAATGGCACTGTTGGGCTGTCGTAGAAAAGAAAATTGAAGGCAGCCACATTTTCACGCATTCATGACCAAATATTCATAAAAAGTAGTGGTTGATTTTAGCAGCTTTCCTGAAGGAGCAGTTGCAATTAAAAGACTTTAAAAAATATATATATATTATTTTAAACATTGGGGCAATTGTTTTGTTTTGTTTTGTACGAGGCATCCCAGCCTACAAAGATTTTGCTTATATCGGTCATGCCTCCATTCAGTTTCAGTCTCTGTTTACTTATCAAGTTGTTTATAGTGATATAGAAATAAAGATTGATTGATTGACTGATTGATTGATCATAACTAATAATAGTGAGCAAATGAGTCCTCATTTAGCATAATTGTATACTTTTACTTCCTTCTGTTTTGTGGGGTTTGTACCTCCTGCCCCTGGCCTAACATCGTTGCAATAATCGTAACCCTCTATTCTCCCGATGGGCATAGGAAGTGACCCAAGACTTTGCTTAGCAGTGCATGAAAAAAGGGCAACGAGGATCTAGATTTCAATGATCATTTCCTTGTTATTCTGTTATTGTGTTGAACACTTCGTTGATATTCTTCTTACCCAGTGATTAGTACTTGGCCCCTCTGACCATGCGAGTATAGCGCCATCACCTGACATGAGTACCATCTTAGAATGTGTTGCTCCCCTAGCAAAAACCAAAGCACATATTTAAACAAAAAATAGTAGTTGGAAATCCACACCATCATCATTGACATCATTCAACTGTAGTCTTAAAATAAAATTTCAATTGTTGTGGAGAAAAGTTAGTAACCTCATTTGAGTATAGAACTTGACAACCATATCATGCATCGATGAACCACCACCGGCAGAACATTAATTAATGTACCTGTTTACCTGTTTACCTGTATACCTATATATTCAGACTCTGAATAATAAAGGCTAAATGTAGACTTAAAAAACGCCCATCCATATTCACACAAAAAACTACTGCAAAAGTACTGAATGCAATGGGAGTAGCAAAGTCAATGTGCAAAGCAGACATGAAGTACTTTATCCTTCCATTGCGGTGAGCATCCTGCAAGGCTCTTGTCTTGGGCCACTCTTGTACACTATTTTTACTTCCAAACTGTCTGACACTGTTGACCAGCATCTACCTGATGCCCACAGTAACGCAGACGACATAGTACATGTAGTAGTAGTAGCAGGTACTTTTTCATTTCTTTTTATCTACTGTTTTTAATACTTTTTTGATAGGGCGGTTGATCATTTTTGTGGAAATCGCGCAATAATAAAACAATATTTGTATAAATAGTTTATAATAAGTAATAAAAAGTGCATACAAGGTCTAACAATGAATTCTTAGAGGCCCTCCTTAAGGCTATAATGTCAATTATGATGTTTTTGGTGAAGTAGTCATTAGGGCAATTTTTGAACACATTTGTTGATTGAGAATGAACAACTGCAGCTGGTAATTAGTTCCAAACCTAACAGACTCTCCAAGTGAAATTATTCTCATACATTCTAGTGGCACTGCGTTCCTTATTATTATCTTCAAGTCATGGCCCCTCTACATTTCTTGACTATGTCAAAATAGCTTGTCTGGTTGAACATCCTGGAATCCATGCATCACTTTGAAAACTTGTGAGGTCACCACGCAGTCTTTGGTAAGCAAGTCTCTTTTCAAGTAGGAGCATACTAAAGATATGGACGAACCATAGCCTAGTGTCTTGAAGATCAATTTGTTCCGAAGTCAACTCGGTCCCAATTATTCTTGCCACTAGAATATGTCAAGTACCCATCAAAGGCGTGATTGGTCTATCCTTATATCAGGTCACACATATGCACCTAGTTTATAACCAAATGTAATATAAAAGCAATCGGACATTTCACTTGGGCTCTAGGGGTTTCAAAAATGACGAAAAGTCATCATGCAGGCTTAAATGTCCGTTTTTAAAGACCTACACCGTGATGTACAAATGACCTGTGCTACTTTTGACAGTATAATTTAGTTGATGGGATACCAGATACCCTTCAAATTAATTTGTAGCTATATATCTTATCTCCATTTGTAGATACAGACCTCTAAAAATGCCGAAAACACAAAAAGTCAAATTGAAGGGGCGGGGCTTAATTTTGTAGGGGGTCATATCTCAAAAATATTGAACTTCTGAAGAGTAGGATTCTAAAATTTTGCGTGTGTTCATGGCACCCATACCATAGAGGATTGGGGTTTTTTTAAATTAGCAAAATCTGAGACGGAGCCTGCCAACCCATGATCAGGTGAGTTGGCAACCCATCAGGTGAGTTGGCACGGAATGACCCTCATGCTCATGCCGGATGATGCTTTCAGTCTCAAAGTAGGCCTACGCATTTAGTTTCCCTTCTCTAATTCTAATTAATCTAAAATATTCTCAAGGGAAAGTGGTCTAGTTAAAAACTTCATACTGTATGATACTTGATTTTAGTTTATTCAATCATGGGGGTGCTTTGTGTTTACTGCAATCCCAACTATAGTTGGGACGCCCCAACTTTAACACTCAAGTTGGGACCAGTCCTAACTATACTATAGTTGGGATGGAACATTTGTTCCATACGCCTACTCTTTTTTATGTAGTGTAAACTTTTTCTATATTCACTCACCCTTCGATACCTCCATAGACAGCCAATCCATCACCCATTTTGTTTGTCTCTTTTGTTTATAACAAAAGCAATTGAATTGTTCCGGTTTTTCGGGCTTGGCACCTTCAGGCTTGGACAACTCACTCAACCCGGAAATAGATTGTTTACAGTATACAGGAATTATAATCACATTTGTTCCGTCGCGCTGCCACTTTTCGCCCACAAACAAACAATCATTATCATGAAACAATGTACGGCACCCACTATAAAAAGGTAACTGCTTGTTGTAAGGTTGCTGCCATTAAATCACCAATAATAACATAAGGGGGCAACTAAGGTCATGGGCGGCTAATAGTTACGCTTTAAAGGACTACCGAAAAGCACCTGTCGAATAGGAAAGAGCCCTCTGCAGTTTAAAAATGATTATTTCAAAAGTGATAAAGTGAGCCCTCTATTGATAGTTCTTACAGATCATAACAAACTTGTGAAAATGGCGAGAGAGGTAAATTTTGTGAAACAGGTAAGCCCAGTTTATAGCTTTTTTATTGCTAAATACGGTGGCATCAGAACAGTGCTTTCTTCCTCCGTGTTTATTTTACCTTTCTTGTTCTACAAGTTGTAGTTAATAACTGGTCAACAGGTGAAGTATCTTCCTTCCTTCCTTCCTTTTTAGCATGTTTAGACTCGGTGCAGCTTTCAAATGTTTGCAGATAAAAATTGCACTGCCAGACACACACCGACCGGGGCAAACCCTAGCCCTGGTAGGACGTCAGTGTCACTGCACTGACGTCCTGGGTATAAAGCTTCTCTGCAATGCGAACAAATTTTTGACTAATATTTTTTTATATTTTTACCTGATTTAAGAAGCTGAAATTCTCTTGTTATATTCTTCATGGCCATAACTACACTTTTGATGCATCAAAAAATAACAAATATATTCATGGATGGTATTATTCCAGAAAATAAATCGCACATCCACACTAACGTTTTAAACATCGTGTACCGATTGACGAGTAAGCACGTGTGCGCATGTGCGAAATGCATAGCGGTTCCATCGACTTCCGGGTCAACGCACCTTGTAGCGCGAACGAATGTAGTCTAGGTGCAAGACTTTGTGTGACGAACTTGCTATGGGCGTGCTTGCGTGTGAGTGTTCATAAACGGAGTCTGAACAGAAAGTTACAGAGGAGACGTCAATTTCCATTTTATTTTCGCAAATAATGTCATCCAAGGATAAAATCAACGATTCTAAGCCCATCAGGCTGATAGTTCAGGGCACCAGGAATATGTGAGTAAAGCTTCAGCTTCACCAATAAGGTAAAAATATTTTAAAATGTTGGTATAAAATTTTTCGCATTGCTACGGTAGGCTTATACCCTGGACTCCGTCGCGTTGTATGCAACGGAGGAGTCCAACCTGGGCTAGGCAAACCCCTTCTCTTAGTCTTAGCGGGCGCTGGTCATCTCGCCCCCAAGCAAGCTCGCCCCCAACAAAGTCGCCCCCTGCAAAGTCGCCCCCTAACCGGCTCGCCCCGGGTTGTTACAAAGTCGCCCCCAAACAATGCCGCCCCCTAGCAAAGTCGCCCCCAGACAATGTCGCCCCCTACCTAGCAACGTTGCCCCCAGATGTTATTTAGTTCGGGAAATAAGGCTTCTTATGGTGGTAATCGTATTGAAAGGAATATTGAGTAAAGCCTAATTATAGCCTGTATGTTTAGTTTGTGCTTGGGTAAAAAAACGTCATCAAATAATAAACTCCATGCCCCAAATTTGTCAATGATTTTATTAACATCGCTCAATTTATCGTAAATTATGAATAACACCCAACAAATACTTAATAAACGTTATAGACATTTTTTGTACAAATATAATACCTAGCAATTACTGAATTACAGATATAACATTAAAAAAATCGTTAGCCTACTTGTTATTATACAAATAGACTTTTTTTTTTGCAAATAAATAATACATAAAAATTAAAACAAAACAATCATTAAATTTAATGATTATTGACAGCGTTATTTTTTTCATCCTTTTAATTTTCTTTATAGTGGATACTCGGTGGAAAGCTACAATTTTATTAGGGTTTCTGAAGTTCAAAACTAGAAATAGCCTCCCCCATTTGGGGACGATCAGGGGGTCTGGCATGCCACCCAAGTGTCTATTCAAATTGGTGGTTCGAAAGAGTCACCTTTTGTATAAAAATACTAAAAGTGGCCGACAATGACCAGGAAAACCTGTAGTAAATTTAACATTAAATTTATAGAGTAGATTTTCAATGTGAGGGGGGGGGGGGGATGAAAAACGATATAGGCCCTATTTAGACCTTTCACAAGCATTACTTCAAATGGAATCTTTTCTGAAAATGATTTTAACTGTATTTTTTTCACAGCTGCTACAGTGGATCTTTCTGGGTCTGGCCAATTCAAAACCGTTACCATAAGAAGCCTTAATTATTTTCCGAACTAAATAACATCTGGGGGCGACTTTGCTAGGGGGCGACATTGTCAGGGGGCGACTTTGTAATAACCCGGGGCGAGCCGGGTAGGGGGCGACTTTGTTGGGGGCGAGCTTGCTAGGGGGCGAGATGACCAGCATCCCTCTTAGCGATAATGTGTACTGGGGTCATTTACGTGCATTGATGGAACACACGGGACCTACGGCTTTACATCCCATCCAAAGGATGAAGCAATAATGGTTAAGTGTCTTGCTTTAAGGACACAAGTGTCAAGACCGGGTCTCGAAGTCGAACCCACGCCACACTGAGTGTGACACTCTGCTGATCAGAAACACCAGAGCTTGAGTTCGGTGCTCTTAATCGCTCTTAACCGATTGGCCATATGGTAACTACATTAGAAAACCATTTTATTCAGCGGCACCAAATTTATGGAATAATTTGCCGACCTTCAATTCAATGTTTTTGGGTACTGAATTTGTACGTTATGGTCCAATTTAATTCAGTCCCATAAAAAGTGACAACAATATACCCAGGACTCCCTCCCCTAGCCTCACATAGCATTTTAGGAACTGTGATGATCTTTCGAAGAAAACACCTTGACTTGACTAACTATCCTAAGACTACTTCTAAGTTCTACCTAGTGAAGTCATGCATACGGTTTGTTAGTCAGCGTGTGCACATGCCATTAATTAAACATCGTGGTGACGACGATGTTTGAACGAGTGACTGTCAGCTCGGTTCGGAGACTTTTCATAAAATTAAATTTCAAACGAGCTAGCACAAATTTGTAATTAGCAACAATAATATGCAATGGGTAAGTGAATATTGGGGGGAATAAGAATCTGGCAAAAAAAAGAAGTGAGTTTCCATTTGAAAGATAATCACAGTTTCCTGACGCTAGTATGTGTGTGGGGCTGTTGCTCAGAAGCGGGGAGTCCAGTATATTGGTACTATTTATGGGGCTGGGACCAAATATGCATTAACGTCATTACAGTAGCAATGGATGTAATAGCAATGGATGAGTCAATGAGCAGCTTTCTCTTGACCTCTAGCTGAGGGCGCTCTACTCAAATGATGTCATGTGCACACGGCCTACTGCTGATCTGTATGTAAGCCCTATACAACTCAGTAGTGTAGAACCCTGTGGAGGTAGAAATAAATACAGGGGAAGGCTGGGAAAAAACAAAGTTGAGCCTCTTTTTGTTTAACTTTTTAAGGAAGCGGATATCTTTACTCTTACTTTTGCTCTGTCTGTGTGATTAATTGCTTGAGGTTCTTCTTTTCATATTTTAATCAATGTTCCCATATTTGTTTTCTTCCAGTTTGGCCACAATGCAGGGGACTATGGGTCTGAGTTTGAAGTGGACGAGGAGCAGGACGCAAAAAGAAGGTACATGCAGTGATTCAAAATTATGCAAAATTCTTGAAAGTAAAAATACACATAGCAGTTTGTTATAAATACGATTTCAATTTTTATTGCCCAAATTTGTGCGACCATTACATACAACCAACATAGTCCCGGATGTTTAAATATGCACTAGACTTGCACAGTCTATTGAAATGTTATAGGTTCACATCCAATCTAGCTGATCATGCTGATGACACAATGCCAAAAACAAGCTTTGCCTCTAATAATAATAATAAATCATTCTTATAGAGCGCATAACATAACCGAAAGAAATCTCAATGCGCTTAACAAAAAACATAGATACAAATTTATACAAGTTACAAGCTGACTGAAAACATAATGTTCTACAATGTGTGTGGATAGGCTAGTTGGAATAGGTGGGATTTTAGGCTGGTTTTGAAACGGTCGAGAGTGTCTACTGCTCGAAGTGAGGATGGTAGGGCGTTCCACATCTCGGGTGCAGCATGAGAAAACGCCCTGGAGCCGTATGACTTGGTCCTGGCTGTGGTTGTTGTGAGGAGGCCTTGAGAAGATGACCGCAGAGATCTTGACCGAATGTATGGACGGAGAAGCTCGGAGATGTAACTGGGTGCTTTTCCATTCAAGGCCTTGAACGTGAGTAGGAGTGTTTTGTATTGTATTCGCTGCTGGATTGGGAGCCAATGAAGGTCTCTGAGTATAGGAGTGATATGATGGCGTTTCTTAGAGAGAGAGACTAAGCGGGCAGCAGAGTTTTGAATACGTTGCAGTTTCTGTATATCCTTGTCGGGGAGACCAGTTAGTAGGCTGTTACAATTGTCGAGGAGTGATGATACTAGCGCATGAACCAGGATCTCTGCTGTGTGTTTGGTGAGAAAATGACGAATTCGACCAATTCTCCTCAAAGCAAAGGATGCTTTGCGGCATACGGCATTGACCTGTGGGCGCATGCTAAGGTGGCTATCAAAAATCACACCCAGGTCGCGAACTGATTCAGTCGGTTGAGCGTGGAAATCACCAGAGGTTATGGGGGAAATCATTGGGCTCCCTCTGGCGTATGAAGATGATAAGTGAAGCACTTCCATTTTACTGTCATTCAAAACGAGGTAGTTGCTTGTCATCCATGCCCTAATGTCACAAAGACACTTCTCGATTTGTTGTGTTGCTTGGTGTCTGTTGGAGGGTTTCATGGGTATGTACAGTTGTGTATCATCTGCATACAGGGCGTGGGAGAGACCGCTTGCCTTTATGATATCTTGGATTGGAGTTGTATAACACACGAACAAGAGTGGGCCCAGCACAGACCCCTGTGGAACTCCCCATTTCAGTGTCATAGAGTCGGATCGTTCATCTCCTATGGCTACTCCCTGTTGTCTTCCCGATAGATATGAGGCAAGCCAGTCTAGAGCAGTACCTTTCAGTCCAAATCTATGGTTCAGACGGGAAAGCAGGACTGATTGGTCTACGGTGTCAAAGGCAGAGGTAAGGTCCAAAAGAACAAGAACTGCTTCGTCCTTCATGTCCAGGCTGAGTAAAAGATCATTGTATACTCGAACTACAGCTGTTTCGACACTATGGTGTTGTCTGTAGGCGGACTGGAATGTTGCAAGCAAGGAGTTTCTATTGAGGTAGGAGATAAGTTGCTGACTGACTACACGCTCTATCACCTTTCCTAAGAAAGGCAAATTGGAGATAGGCCTATAGTTCTTCAAGATCTCTGGATCAAGTGAGGATTTTTTTAGTATTGGAGTGATGAGCGCCGACTTTAGGATTGGTGGGAAAATTCCATGTTGCAAAGATTGGTTTGTTATATCAGTTATCGCAGGCAGAAGAACATCGATACAATTGCTGATGACACATGCAGGAGCAGGGTCGAGGGGGCAGGTCTTGATCGTTGTAGATTTGATGACCTTTAGGACCTCTGCTTCTGAGACCTTGAGAAAACTTTCAAAGGAGTGATTGACCCCGGTGACATTAACTTGTGATTGTTGAGGTATTGCAACGTCAAATGCCAAACGCAGGCCACGTATTTTGTCTTCAAAGAAATGGATAAAGCGTTGGGTGAGATCCCTGTCTGAGTTGTGTGAGGGGAGAACCTGTAGAGGTTGTTCAACTGTCATACTCCGAACAATGCGGAATAGATTACTTTGGTTACTGTTGGAGATTTTCTGTTGGTGGTAACCTTTTTTCGCAACTTTCAGTGCCGTGCGATACTCTGAGGAGGTTTGATGCATGAGTTCTTTGTCAACAGTTAACTTGGACTTCATCCACTTCCTTTCCGTCGATCGCTTCTTGCGTTTCAGTGCCCGAAGGGATTCGTCGTACCACGGAGCATGTGGACGAAGTTGGACATATGTCGTCCTAACCGAGGCATGGAGGTCAAGGGTTGTCTTGAGTGTGTTATTGAAGAGATTTGTTTTAGCTTCGAGATCTAGAGCGTCTAGGTGAGTGACTTTAGCAAATGAGTCCTCAATGCTGGTCTTGAAACTAGTAAAGTCAATGCTCCGGAGGTTACGGAAATTAACTTTGTTCTTTTTGGTGACGGGGCGTGACAGGGCAGCTTTGAAGACAACAGCCGCGTGATCCGATGGCATGGCATGTACAACATACACGCATTCAACACAGTGTTCATTTTCAGGCACAATTAATAGGTCGAGTGTGTGCCCGTGTGTGTGGGTTTGCTCCGAAACTAACTGCTTTAGACCAGCAGAAGAGAGTAGGTCATTCATAGTTCTAGTTAAAGGATGCATTGGACAGTCAAGGTGGATGTTGAAGTCTCCACAAATTACTACATGACTTGTGAGGAGATTGGAAGTTTCAAGGAGCTGCGAAAACTCGGCGAAAAACTGCGCGGTTGTGAGACCTCTTCGTGCATTGGGTGGCCTGTAAATTGTTACAAGTGTGAGTGAGTCGTGCCCCGGAGAGTTAAAAGTGACCTCCAAGCATTCAAAGGTTAGGAAGGAGTGGGGCTTTGAAGCGGTCCTGTAGTCCGTGCGCAGGATGATGCAAATGCCCCCTCCAGACTTCCCTTTTCGTGCAAGTTTCAAGAGGCGGTAATCTGGGAGGGTGTGTTGTATTTCTGCCAATACAGGACCATCACGACTGTCACCCTTGAGCCAGGCCTCGGTGACAGCCAAAATGTCGATGTTTTCGGATATGATGAAGTCACATATTTCTGTCGATTTGTTCACCATTGAATGTGCATTCCAGAGCGCCACTCTACTATGTGTAACAGGACTAGTGCTGGATAGGGGAACCGGGATATTATTAGTGGAGAGCCGATAGTTTTTACGACTATGCTTATGTTCCAGTCTTTGTGCACTGGAAACAGGTTGGTAGATAGATGGACGATTGCCGATAAGAACAGGTATACACCTGTTGGTCTTTCTCCGCCTATGTTTGCCAGCCTTGCAGCCACGATGGGTACGACGGGTGCGACGGATACATGGATCGCGATCGGAACAGAAAGTTGCACGGGTTCCAGAGTGGAATGCACACGGTCTACGTAGTAGATTGAGGGAAGTGATGTCGCAACAAATGTAATCAGGAAAAGGACATTGAGTGTAGGAATCTGGTCCACCATTAAGAGAGTGAAGAAATGCTGTTGCATATCTCTGTTGAGGGTATAGTGATGAAGCAGTAGGCATTGTTGACCCAATAGAGAGACTATCTTCTCTGCTGCTGGAGCAGTCACAAGCTTTCAATGGGTTCATTAGCATATGAAGCGCTTCGTTAGTAGTTGAGGAACATCCAATTGTTGCCAGCAGACAATGCGATCCACTTGTCACCAAAATCATGCAGTGGGCTTGATGTGCAGTGAGACTGTTGACTCCCGAAGGGCGCCGGAAAGGAAGAAAAATCTTCCAGAAAATACTCCAAAACCAGATAATGATATGAAATTTCTGGTGAACCATGGTGATCAGGATACACTAATGTTTCACATGTTGTGTAAAAATAGTGAGGAAAGTCACCATAGGAGGAAAATTAGAGTAATTTAAGGAGAGCAATTTGTGGAGCTGCCAGTGAGTAGCGCTGTCCAACACGTTCTAAGAGACGGGAGGCAGTCACTTATGTACCCTCCTGAAGTACCAGGCCTAATGATAACACTATTTTACATCCACAGATCAAGATATGATTTAGCCACCAAAGGTCATCGTTCAAGCGCTGCTTTGCCATCTAAGAGACTCGTTAGAGAGGAGTACAGTAGGTAAGACAGTTTGAAGAACTCTGAAGTTATTTCGTTAAAACGGTAATGAGCTGAAGTGAGTGAAGGTCTACAGATGTGGTAATGGACGCATGCTTAGACCCCCCTCTGAAAGGCTAACACTTCAGTTATTAAAACAATTTGTGAAAAAATACTCCCAGCTTGACTATTTTATTGAGGTGCTAAAGCAAAAATGTTGCTGAAAATCACTAATGGTACACATAACATAGTGTTTTGGCTAGTAACTTTATTCTTGTAGGCATAATTGTTTTGTGCTTAGCTACTTTTTGTGCCTAAGCAGCTCTATGAAATTGGGCCCTGGGTAAGCATATAGACAAAGCAAGAAATCAAATAGGTTCATATTGCTCATAGCTAGAAATATTTTGAAGACTTCGAAGCTGAATATTTGTTATTATATTTCCTTGACATTCCGATCATTTTGTTTTCTTTGTTAACAGGGAAGAAGGCAAGAATCAGAGATTTCATTTCCTAGCTCTGAATGCTGTATCCTTTGAAACCGTGAAATTCCTTGCTGTTTTTGCTCATGCCCCATTCTCCAATCCTTATACATCCCGTATATATCTACATTTAGATGGGATGAAAACAATTGAACTGTTTCACATCCATTAAGATTTTACCATAGAGAATCTCTATGGTTTTACCTTTACTTTTCTGATTCTTACGAATGGTAAACCAAAATTGCTTCACTTGAATGAACCTCCTTGACATTGCTCCGCAGTACGGCCGCCACAAACAGCTTGTGAATAACTACATCTTAGCGTACGCTGGTACCAAAGAAAACCCATTCAAGAGAGACACGTAAGTAACTCGGATCAAATCCAAAAGAATATTTTGTAAAAGAAGATCACGGTCACATGGGAAAAAGGAAGTTAAAAGGAGCAGGTTTGTGATGTAAAAAAACCTTCAGTTGAAATGATTTAGAGTTCATAAACCTAGAATTGTAAACATCCAGCAATTGACCATATATTTGACCACATGAGGGCGCTTTCAAGATGCCTGAGATTTAATGATTGAGATACATCTGTTTAAATCTTGATATCTTTATCAATCCTAGAACCAATGACAAGACAGACTTGGATGTGATTCGTGAGAATCATCGTTTCTTGTGGGAGGATGCGGATGAAGCCGAGTCCACATGGGCTAAGAAGCTTGCTAAGAAGTACTGGGATAAACTCTTCAAGGAGTATTGCATCACGGACCTCAGCAGATACAAAGAAAACAAGGTAGAGGCCCATCATGTTTCAGCCATCGTTGGTATGTTTCATAGTTTTTAGCATGCATGATGATTACTGAAATGCGTTGCCAGTCTATCCTTTAGAAGAAAAATTCATCTGTACCTGAATGTAGACTGTGCCAACTATGGTATTGGAATAATGTCAAAACAGTGTTATTTCATTATCAATTTCTCAATCGTGATGATTTTGACTCTCTTTAATTTCTATGGTTTCTTCTTGGTTTAGATTGCACTCCGATGGAGGGTTGAGAAAGAGGTTGTAGAGGGCAAAGGTCATTTCAGCTGTGGCAACAAACGGTGCACAGAGACGGAAGGGTTACGCAGTTGGGAGGTTAACTTTGCTTATGTTGAACACGGAGAGAAAAAGAA
Organism: Pisaster brevispinus; assembly: GCA_023634235.1. NCBI lineage: Eukaryota > Metazoa > Echinodermata > Asteroidea > Forcipulatida > Asteriidae > Pisaster > Pisaster brevispinus. The sequence goes on along the minus strand of JAMKCF010000012.1, from coordinate 8,952,114 downwards.
TGCCCTCGTCAAACTAAGTATGTCAGGGTTTTTCATCAGAATGATTGTTTTGTTACTTTAGTCATGTGTAGCCTACATACTTCCAAACAAATTAAAAGCATTAGGCCAATATTTTCTTGTGAAAAAAATTCTCAAGTGACCAATTTTTAATAGATAGTTGAAGTTTGCTCACTCATTTTCCACCACGCAGGACTTTGTCCAGAATGCTCCTACAAACTCAACTTTCATCATAAAAGACGAGACGTGACGAAGAAACCCAAGAAGAGATCCGCTAGTGAAACATCCTCCCCTGATCGGAAGAAATCAAAACATAAACGCAGGAAGTCTAAAGCAAAAGAGAAACATCGGCACAAGAAACGGCGTAAGCGTAGGGAGAGATCTTCATCATCGTCATCATCGGAAGAAGATGAATATGAAGAGAAGACGTCACATGGGACAAAAGATGAAGGTAAAAAGAGCTTTTGTACCCCTGTACTTTTTGATGTTTTAGTAAGATTGCGGTGTTCTCAACTTTGTTGTTATTACGGTCATCAGAACCTTTTCTCAATCACAGTCCTTCTGTTGTGGCGTGTCGTGGTCGAGCGGTTAAGAGCACCAGACTCAAGCTCTGGTGTTTCTGATCAGCAGAGTGTGGGTTGGAGTCCTGGTCATGACACTTAATTGTTATTGCTTCGTCCTTCGGATGGGGCGTAAAGCCGAGATGGTGTTTGCCCCGCTGTTCCTAGTTTGTTGGCTGCACATTGTGCAGCACCTTGTAAACTATTACATCGTGCTATGTAAAGGAAAAAGGTCTCATACTTCAAAATGTAGCTCCACATACCTTGCATGATAAATACTGTAGCGCTTAGAAACGTAGTATTGCTATTAAATATCTCCCTGATTGTTGAACAAAATCTCCTTGATTGCAAGATGCAAATGTTGGCAGCTCTGCTACCGTTAATTAGTAATGCGTAGAGTAAAATTCTAATGATGTAGATATTTATTTCCAATGTTTTGTTGTAGCTGCGGCAGGTGGTAGTGAGGTTTTAGATAGCAAGTTTTGGAGTGGTCCTGCACCCATCGTTGAAGACAAATCCAGGTATTTGCATACAGGTTATATTGTATAGTATTGTACTGGTACAAACAGCCAAGTGGTCAAAATTTTAAGATTTTATTGCTGTCGTTTATATTCTGTAGTTCTCCAGACAATGGGAGACTTTTGTGGACACTAGGTGGCAGCAGACTTGCCAGGTAAATCCATTGTTCTCAGAATTGTGCGCATATTCAGAACTACAAAAAAAATGGAAGTTTACCTGGTAAGTCTGCTGCCACCTAGCGTTCCAAACAGGCATGCAACTGTAATTGTTTGTAATTTTCAAAATTCTTCAAAATTCTGGCGATAAAGTCCCTAGTCTTGATATTTACTAGCTGCGATCGTTCATTTCAGTAAACGAACGTAAAAACACGCATGCACATTGTTAGTCTGGCTCTCTCCTCCGTGTTCCTACTACAATACGCTAGGCGAGTAGGGAAACACACAACTCGATTTTCCAGGGGTTAAAAGACGTGCGGTGGAGTCTAATCGAGACCTCCTTCCGGTAATATATTATACAAAATTGTAACCTCGTACTCTTATTTTTGTTCATTTATTTTTTTTTCTTAATACTTCTTCTTCTTCTTCGTACTCTTAAACACATCGCTCTCGCCGCACAATTTTCCCACTGTGAATTGTCGACCGATCGTTCGACCGATCGTTCAATCGAAAATGTATTGCAAAAGAAGTTTTAAACAAGCGATCCTTTATTCACGAATCCATGGAAATGGTTGTTGATAGAAAAAATATTATCATGGGGGTAAAAAAAACCTCCATGGTATTATTAAGGGCAGAAATTAGGGGATAAGATCGTTCAAAAACGCAAGTTTTCGAATTTCAGTTTCCGTTGTTTGTTTGTTTGTTTGTTTTTTTTTTTAGGTGTTCGGGCATTCAGCCCGGAACACCTCTTATTTTTGTTCATTTTTTTTTTTTTTTTCTTAATACTTCTTCTTCTTCTTCTTCTTCTTCTTCTTCTTCTTCTTCTTCTTCTTCTTCTTCTTCTTCTTCTCAGCGTCCCTTGTCCGCTAACAAAAACACCTTTTCCAAGCTCATATGAACCTGAAACTTCACATATAGTTAGATATTTATTAGGAGATGAAACCGCTTCAGTTTCGTGATGATGATGTCATCAGGTGTCGAGTTACGTTAAATCAAAGTTTAATATTTGAAAAAATCATAACTCCAAAACTACACAATGGATTTTCACAATCTATACATCATCGGATAGGCCTGGTATGACTCTAAAAACGCTACACTAAACGCGACCTCATTTGACCTTGACTTCCGGTTCAAACCGGAAGTTGAATATGAAAAAAATTCATATCTCAAAAACTACTGATCATTTCATCACAATTTCTACATCAGATTGTAGATCTGTGATCCTTCCGAAACTTTTGCACAGAAATGATGCCAATATGACCTTAACTTCTGGTCCTAAATGGGTGTTACAGCCAAAGTTAGTATTAACCGCAGTTAATTTGTGTATGGAGAAAAGCGCTGTAACTGACTGTCCGCTCCATTATTCATAAGGTTCAAAGTCCACGAAGCCTGTGCGTATAGTCCCACACAACAGAAATGTATCATTGCGTTGCTTATTCTTGTACGTTGTAACAACACGTGTCCCGCACATAAAAAAACTCAAACTCATTCAAAGTTCAGTGTGAATTTAGTTCCGCTGTGCTCGTCTGATGGCTTAATGGAAAACAAAGAATAAAAGAGGAGGTTTTACTGAGATGTCCACCTGCTTTAGGGATTTGTATGACTTTGACTAAATGACAAAAACTTCAACTGAAAAAGAACGACATTGGTTTGTTTCTCATCAAACACCGAGACCCACGTCACGTTGATCGACGTGACCATGCCTGCCAAAGGCGCTCTAGGCCCTCTGAGTATGCCCTTCAGACACGGTGATTAAAATGGTAAGCTTTATATCAAAATCACCGTAAAAAAGAGGGGGCATTCCTTTTTTGTCTGCAATAATGTTGAAATGTTTCATCCATGAACTTGCCTAGTGTTTTTTGTTTTGTTTTTTACTACCAAAAATCATTATTTTGTCATGGTTTAATTTTCAACTATCGGATTGAATTGATGCTAATCCCCGCTCAGGTATATTATGAATATGTACTGTGTATGGAAAAAAACATAACTCGTGAACCAAAAAGTGTGCAACTTTTTTGGAGTTGATTTTAACGATGTTGTAGTCTGACAAGGGTCTGGTTAAAACAAAATAAGATTTAAGAGCGCCATCTGGCGGCAGGTTAAAACAGTTCAAAATAAAGTTTTAATAGAAGCCTTTTGCAGAGTTTTTATAATTGTTTCAACATGGGCTCCACATACTTCACAAAAATGAATATGTTGGTGACCTTGTCTTGACCTTTTAACCTGTCTAAACTGGAAGTTCTGTAAAACGCTTTAAAAAACATTATTTAATAGCTATTCATTCTGTTTTCACAATAACAAACAGCACAGCTCACGATTACTCCAGTCAGCTTTACTTGAATCCGAACACCTCGAATTTGTTATCAAACAAATTCTTATGTCTAGTTTCAAATTATTTTCTTTATAGCTTCGACAATTGTATGCACCTTTGAGTGTTTAGATAAATAAGTATCTATCATGGGAGATTTTGAGGATAAAGTGTCCAGTGCACAACCAATTGTACCTTCACGACAAACCCGGAATGGCGTATTGTGTGGTATTGTGGCTTCGAAAATTTTCCTTTTTTTTTTCATCGGGCAGTTGCATGCCTGTCCAAAGTCTCCCATTGTCTATCAGAGTCTGTAAGAATCTTTCAATCTAGTGAGGTCCTAATTTACATATTGAAATGGGGAAACTTTGTCAACACTGAATTGGTCAGCTGGACCACTTGGAGAGAATTTTGACTGGTCCTCGGGTGTTATAACTGGCATTTGGCAAGCGAAAGATTGCCAAGGGAGAACGTTGTGTGCATTGTTAACCAAATCATCTTAGAAAGCAGTGTATTAATTGTTATTAGTTGGTAAATTACTCCGTTTATAAAAATTGTTATATTGCAGGGAAGAAGAATTTGAAGAATACCTACAGGACATATTTCTCTGATGTCACTTCTTGCTGGAGGAGCTGATAACAACCACCAAAGGTGATGACAGCTTTTATCCTGACGGAGCCTTGAGAAAAGACTAGGCGATACTTCCTGCAATTTCTTGACTGTAACAAGCGCCAGGCTAAGATTGTGTGCTTTGGTTATAGAGATTGAAGGTTACACAAACACTTCCATTGAGAGCCTTGGGAAGAGACTAGGAAGTACTTCATGTTGGATTACTTGTCTATAAGACCGCCGATTGGCTTATTTTGAACATCACTGAGGAAGAAGGCTGCTACTCATTCACGACATAACCTTGAGACGAGACTAGGAAATATCTCCTGCAATTTCTCGATTGTAAGAAGCACCAGGCTAAGATTGGGTGTCTCTATTAACAGAGGAAGACAGCTAAAATGTTACTTCAGAACCTTGAGACGAGACTAGGAAATACTCCTTACAATACCATGGGATTACTTGTTTGGAAGGGCCTCTGATTGGCTACACAGGAAGAAAGCTACACATCCACTCCATGGCAGAACCTTGAGATGCCACTCAGAAGTACCTCATTGCATTTCAACAGAGAATTATGCGTTACAAAATTTATAACCAGAGTATCTCAAATCAGTCATAAGCCAACTTTGGACTTCAGTTGATGTTAGTGGATGCAGGGTACTTGGTACTCAAACAAACTGGTTTAACATCACACCAGCTGTACAGGAATACCAGTGTTATCAGCGTCCAACTGATTTAATCCATTCAGCTTCTGCATGCTGATGTATTCAAGACAGTTATGGTTAAAGAAAGTTTGAACAAGTTACTTGTGATTTCCAAGTTCCTTTTTTTTGGTAAGGGCTGGCAATATTTATGGAGCTCTTGTTAACGACTGTCTTTATAAGAAGTCACAACTCTGAAGTCAGACTATTAAATAGTTGTTTACTTGACGGTGACACATGGAATAAAGCAAGCTTAATCAGACATTCAATATTAATCAACAGTTTATTGCAACTATGTGGCAGTAATAATATTGCAACTCGGTGAAGTTAATTAATGGATGGAATAAAAAGGATTTGAGTAAATACTAGAAACAAGACATTTTTTTAGTAACTTCATGTTCCTTGTACTTTATCTGCAAGTTAAAACAAAAAAACAGTACTAATTATTTGATTCATCAGCGCTAAGTAGTAACAAGGAGCTAGTTGGATTCCAAATTCAACGAAGTGTCGTTTATTCTGAAAAAAGTTCTTGGCATTTTTAGCTGAGATGTTAAGTCTCTGATTTGTGCTGGATTACTCTAGTGTTGTCTCTCCTAATACTACTACTAAGGTGCATTAACTGAATGCGATAAAAGGGGTGATGGTTCAGGGGGCGGGCAATGATGGGGGTGGGCCGTGATGAGGGCAGGAGAGGTGGAACTGACCGAGAATTGGATGGGGGTCACAATCAGTAAACCACTTTCTCTTAGATACTCTAACAGATTCGTAAAAAGATATGCTAACACTTTGGAAACATTTACCCAAAGCATTTTTTTTTAAATAGTAAAGGTCAGAGGTTCAGAGGTTAAACCCTGACCTCTGACCCTCACCAGTCAAGATCGGGAGCTTTCCCCTTGAAATCTGTCAATAACAAACTGCAAATTTACAACTTATCATCAATCACGTCATCTCAGCTTAAATATTTAAAAGAACACAAGTTGAAATTAGCGAGGCAAAACTTAGACCTGCAACTTTACAAACGATTGGTTAAGATAAATCCAGATTTGCTGTCTCCTCATTAATTCTCTTTACAGTAAACACAAACGTCCCTAACCTCTGCACTGCCACAACTCCCTATAATCGTTCATTGAGAACTTGTGATAACTGATTAACAAAATTCAAGCTAATACTACTGGCCAAGGTGAACACTGAACACGCCAAGGCTTCCTAAAAAATACTTTTTATTAATAAAATAGATTTTATTTTAATACCAAGACTTGATAGATTCCCCCTGCTAGATCGAAAGAATTGCAATAAATTGACTTTTCTTTAACTCAGTTGCAAAGTTGTTGACACTTTCTCTTGTCATTGACCGTTCTAACTTTCCTGGAATTTGGTCTTTAGGCAAACGATTAATTGTTATTTGTATATGAGCATTGGAATCCAGTTTGGACCCCAATTTTTCCTTCCAGTTCACCCTAATGTCTTGTGAAGCCTCTAGAACTAATCTGCTTGAACAGGGCAGTAGGATAATTCAACAAATTAACAATAGTACACATTAAAAAACAATCTTCCTCCATGTCCCTTCGAACGGTGCCAGCTGCTAATGTAATTGTCTAAACTTGGTGGATTTGTCAAGTTTACAATACTGGGAAAATAAAACAGCACACATCAAGGCTAATACTGACTAGTCCCTTGTGATTAGTTGGCAAGTGACTGTCTGGAAAATATCGTCACATTATCCACTATCCCTGGGTCCGAGTTTTGTGTCAACAATTCTAAATATTGTTTACATTCTTTTGCTTGCTTTTAAGTCGTGACACACCTACTCGTACTTTGAGGTAAAATAGGGATGAATCCTTTGGATTCTAGAGAGTACTTGAATTATCAAATAACAACTATCAACAGGTTTCAGCCAAACTTCCAATTCCGATATACTTCTACCCTGATTGGAGCCCTGGTCTCCCAATGAGGATATAAATGGGCATTCCTTTAGAGACAGTACCTTTAACATTTGTATGGCTCACTGGGTCTGAATTTAACTACCCCAATTGGGTTATACTTCTACCCTGATTGGAGCCCTCGTCTCCCAATGAGGATATAAATGGGTATCCCTTTGGGGACAATACCTTTAACATTTGTATGGCTCACTGGGTCTGAGTTTAACTACTCCAATTGGGATACACTCTTACCCGATTGGAACCCTTGTCTCCCAATGAGGATATACATGGGCATCCCTTTGGAGACAGTACCTTTAACATTTGTATGGCTCACTGGGTCTGAGTTTAACTACTCCAATTGGGATACACTCTTACCCGATTGGAACCCTTGTCTCCCAATGAGGATATACATGGGCATCCCTTTGGAGACAGTACCTTTAACATTTGTATGGCTCACTGGGTCTGAGTTTAACTACCCCATTTGGGATATACTTCTATCCAGATTGGAACCATCTTCCCCGATGACAATATCAAACTCCCAAATAAAAGGAAACCCTTAAGGTGAGTTATTGTCCTACTAAAGTAATTCCATGGGGAAATGAAAAAGTAACAACCAAATAAATAAACTTGAACAAAGAAAAAATCCAGCATTTACATAGGAACAAATTGAAATAAGTTGTCATGTTACTTCAAGAAGAAGAAAAAACATTTACAAAAAACAAGAGTGCTTTTGTGCTAAAATGGTACCTTTCTAGTACACCTGAATACCAGTTTTTGTGTGTATCTTACACCAGGTACTTAATTTGAAGGAGATTTGCCCGGTTGGTTTGGTTCATATGAATCAGTTGTTTAGCAAAATGAGAAATAAATTAGCATCTTCTACTGAAATATGAAATCAAAAATCACTGAGCCAATTTCAATATATAAACTATTTTCTTTCAGACCCAAGTAATAAAACTTGCATAAGATATTAACACATCAACATTAAATTTACCTGTTTTTTTAAATATTGTCTTCCGGCTTTGCCTACTCATACATGTGCTTTGGAAGATACCACTGCTCATATAAGGGGTGTGCATTCTCTATACATTATACATACACTCTCTTAGCTAGCATTGCCGGTTAGTTTTTGTGCACATCAAATCTGGTGAAATATTGAAATAATTTCTATTTAATGCATAAATCACTTGGTAGTTAAACTCTTTTAAAATTTCAATATATATTTAAAGCATTACTCGCTAAACTCTGAAAAGCTGCTAGTACAAAATTTAAAATTGAAAGTACTATAATAATGTTGACACTTCTTAACACGGTCTTTGTTAAACAAAGCTAAATACTTTAATTGATTTATAATTAAAAGTGCTTCAAAAACACCCTGGGCTGTCATCCTTCAGTTAGAAGTGGGCCTCATGTTTGATGAACTGTGTACTATATAGGCAACCAGTCTAGTACCTCTTCTCTTACTGATTCCATCTGCAGAGTCACCAAATCAGAACCAGTCTATCATTTTCTTTTGGTTCACCCTGTTTTTTAATTTTATGTGGAATCTCAAAGACAGTTTTTGTTCTCCAACCCAACACTAACTTGAAAGACTAAACTCACCAAATAAATTCATAAAAACTCCAACATTTTATAATATCTCTGTAACGGAACACAAAAACCAACTAGTTTACATAGGCTGAAATATCTCTATTTGTATATAACATTATTTACATTGAGTTTAAACACTAAACCCTGAGAAAGTCTTGAACGCAACACAGGGAAGCAAGCCAAAGCACATGGCTAAAATAATTCAACCATCCAGCTCTCAGCTTCTAACTCTGAAGGGTTTTTCCGTTCCCTGAATCCCCCCTTCCCCTCCAACCTTACAGCCTAATAATTAGACCTTCATTTATGTACATGCTCTGGGCAGAGAAATAGTCTTTTGGGGTAGAAGATTTAAGTACAATTGCGAGATAAGATTAAGATTCAACATTCCATGACCTTCTTGTAGTTCAACAGACTTATTTAAACTCAATGCCAAAATCATTGCAAATTAAAAAGACGGTATTTTATCTTATTCCGTCAGTCTCGAGGTTCCCGTCATTTTTAATTAAAAATTTATGGCAAGCAGAAGATTTTTGGCACAAATTAAAATATTGTAAAAATCAATCAAATCTACATCGTGGAATATATCCAATAAATTAATAAAACATTACATAACATGCTATTAACACAACTCAGAAATAACGCAATTCTTAAATTTGTGTACAGGTCTTGAATATGCTTTAATAATGTACAACATTTTGCATAAAAAGAAACTTGATAAATACCTCATTGTTTTCATTTCTGCCCCCTCTACCACCGTGTTTATTGCACACACACAAAATATGTTGTGTTCACTGTAAAAAATATACAAGGCTCCTCTAATTAGTACAATCCTAAGAGAGGAAGATGGATAAGTTATTGATAGAAGACTCAAGAATCACAATGGAAATAGTGATATGAATGGATAAAAAGGGGCATTATCTAGTACAATACACCTCACTGTATTAAAGATTCCGTTTGAGAAGACTACTGTTCACTAGGCAATGGTTACAAGTCATCAAAACAAGTGCTTATCCTTTGAAAGAGCTTAATCTGATATTACAGATTAAATAAAAGATTAGTGAAACTTTTCATTCCACTGCAGATTAAGAGAAGAAATATTTTAAATTAGTCCCTGTCCATAAGGTTTGAATACTGTGCTTGAATACTATACTTGAACTTGAAATAGCCGCCCCCCCCCTAAAAAAAAACCTACATCAATATTTCCTGCAATTTTCTACCTTAAGTAGTAAATTTAAACACATACTATAATAAACTCTAGCTCCCTAGTGTCATTGGCTAGGGATTCCATTATCCTCCAAAATCCTCCACTCTATGGCAACTCAACAACCAAATATCTGGACTAGATACAGTTAGCACGCCCTGGGGCTGCAGTACCATGTCCTACATAAGTCAGATGATTTCTTGAGTAGGATTTTGGAGGATTTTGGAGGATTTATGACCGTTAGGAATAGTCAACCTTTGACAATAAGTCTACGTGGCAGTCCCCAGAATGTGTTTTCGGGAGGCAGTTTGAAAACAATACTGTGCAAATTAAAAAGATATCAACTCACAGATGTCCCACAGGGCTTGTACCTCCAACTGTGTAGTTGGATGACTGTGGTAATATGATATAAGAAGGCCACAAGAATAGTGACATATCTTAGGGGTTCAAGACTAAACCAGAGCACAGAAGCTACTTTTGTTCTTGTTGGGGGCCAGGGCTTCCTTGCACTGGCTGCTGACGACGTTGCTCATGCGGCCATGCTCTCCTCCGCTGGTGTTACTCCCGACGGAATTCTTCTGGTTCTTGTTGTAGGTGTTGTCTCTGGAGGAAGAAGGCTTGTTCGCCTCGGCTTTCTCCTGCGCCTCCTTGGCAAGGAAAACTTTCTCATCTAAATTAAGACAATTGGCGCGATAAACAAGAGTCAGTGAGGTACACAATTTGAGGAAAAAACAATTCAAAAGGACGACAGATTCATGATACTTTTCTCAAAGTAAGATTTTTCTTCAGGAGCACAAACTTTTGGACAGTGTTACAAGTTTGTTTTGTTCCCCAAAACCAAACAGATTCCTTGACAATTTTCCTTCAAAGCAACTGCTGTGTAGCGGAGACTTAATTGTGATGAGGTTCAGTTACCTGGTAGATTAATCTATAATTGTAGATTGATCAATAATTTTTAGATTGATCAATAATTGGTAGATTGGTCAATAATTGTTATATTGATAAGTAGTTGGTAGATTAATCAATAATTTTTAGATTGATCAGTAATTGGTAGATTAATCAATAATAGCTAGATTGATCAGTAATTGGTAGATTGATCAATAGTTAGTGGATGGTTGATAATTGTTAGATTGATCTATAATTGCTAGATTGATCTCCACCATGATTAGGAAAAGTATACTACATCATGACTTTATTCAGACTTACCGTAGAGCTGCATATCAACTTGATTATTCCAATTCAAACTAGCCAACATTTCATTGTCTTTTACTTTTCACAATTTTCTCAACTTATTCTCTGCCAATTGAGAGAAAAAGTATCCACCTACTCGACACAGTTCTTGTAAGTTTAAATTTTTGTGAATATTTAATTTTACACACATGAATTTGTCAGGTGTTTCAAAAAGGCTGGTGCCTTCCCATTAAAAACATTTGAATTGTTAACTTCCAGACAGGGAATTAGACTGGTTCAGATTAGACTAATCATAATATTTTCTTCAAGTTAAATAAAACAGTTGACAATTGGTAAAATGATCAAGTGAAAATCCTTAATCAGCAATGTAAGAATATACATTCAAGCAAGCTGTAATTTATTGTCAATATTTTTGTTGCTGTATGACAGCCGATTATAGACATACAGGTGTTTAAAACAAATGCAAGCATGGCAAAGACTGTCAGACAAACAGTATTTCCTTATCACTCTGATTTTCATCAAACGGATGCCCAAATTTATGTTCCTGCAATATCTCAAATTATCTTTATGCAAACTTGAATCCTTGATTCTGATTGGTCGATCCATAGCAACAATAGTGTGATATCAGCCTATATTGCATGGCCCATATCGCACCCTGTTCTAAGGCGCTGTTCTAACTCCGCATATTGCGCTGTTTTGAGCTATGCGTCAAGTTTGCTTGAAGATAAATTCGATATCACACTTGCACTGGTGGCATACAGGAAGAAACAGCACGTTTGTGTCCCATTTCCAACTCGGCCTGAGATGCTCTGCTCGTGCTGGTGTGACAACAAATAACGTTAGCTCATGCCGTCCAACAATGCATGCTTTGTATTGCATTTTACATGTCTTGGGCAAAGATTTGAGATCAGACAATAATAAGAAAACCCTCTCCTCTGTTAGCAATATTGTAGCAAGATGCATGAATTCTTATCCAAAGTGAACTGTACAACCACAGGTTGCACTTACAGCCATTTATTTTCTCTCTATCCAAACACAATTTTATTTCATCCTTCATATTTTTGCGAGTTTTAAGTGGACAGTCAGACAACTTGTTAACCCTCCTGGTCCCAATTGAATGGCTCTGCTTACCACTGAATTCTGCACTGGCATCCATTGAATCATGTGCTTAACAGGGAGCGGTAAGAGCAGGTTCTGCACTAAGCAGAGCTATGAAATTGGACACTGCTGTCTTACCATTCCATACCATCCACTATGGTTTTAATGTCAGCCTGCATTATGATATCATGTGATGAATGCATCTACACAGCACACTCCTGAACACAGTTCTGTGCACAGTTGTTCCACCATACACAACCCGTGCAGTTGGATGGTTTTCAAATGGTGGGTCAACTCGCTGGATGAATGTGACCAAGAGTGAGAGGGTTAACCTAATTAATTTAATCAATCTGTAAATCTGCAATCCCATTAGCTGTACCAGCTCATCGTTTGGCCAAGAATCCAGTCACACTTTGACTTTGCGGAGCTAAGCATTGACAGCACTTGCAACATTGAAATAAAAATCAAACTACGAGCAAAGGGGAGCGTACCCAGATGAACCGGTTACCGTTGGGAGACATGACAGTGGATTAGATGCATGCAAAGAACAAAAACAGGACATGCACAGGCAGAAATTTCAGTGGGTAGTCAAAACTTGGTTTGTTATGATGAGAAATGTTGTCATTCAAAGTGTTGGGTTATTTACGCACTGGAAGAAAAGTGAATTTTTCAATGCAAGCGAGAGATTCTTTTTCCCACAAATCAATTGAGACAAAAGTATGTTACTTAAGATAAAAGTAGACTTTGAAAAAAATAATTTTTCTACCAAAATGAATTTAAAGATTTATAAAAATCTACGTTCAAAAGTAATATGAAAAGATATTTTCCCATGTGATGCAAGATAAAATTTTTGAGTTAGAAAATTGCAAAAATAAAAACACAACCGCTGGAATATGGTAAAAAACTGCCTGAATCCCAAGAACCTTCAAAATTTAAAAATCTTAAAGAAAAACCGGACCCTTTGAGGAAATTAACATGGACAAGGAAAACATAAAGAGGGCTAAAAACAAAACCATACTTTTGCCCAAAGAGACTGAATACACCCTAAATAAAATGTTTAAAATGTTTTTTACGTCCAACTGGATCTCGGAAGGAAGAGGTAGCTTAAGGACTGGCAAACAATATCTAGGTTTTCAACTTAATTTACTGAAGACATTAATATCAGGGATTTTCACTGCTAGATAAAGCTGAAAATGAAAGCACGTACAAAACAAAAATTGACAACATGAAATGCGTTAGTGACATCATCTCTCTTGAAAGGACCTTGCCTGAGCCCCTCCCCCAAAATCACATTTCTGAATTTGATTTCATTTCAACTTTTGCTAAAAAAAAAGGGCACTATAGATAAAATGAACCTTTCTTCCGAATTACCTATTCTTTAAATTTCTTTTTAACTGAAATTTGTTTATAAGTTATGATTCCCAGGAACATTTGGGGAAAAAGACAAAGAAAACTAGTTTATTGTGAAAAAAAAAATCCCACATTTTCATGGCATTACTTGTTCAAGAATCTGCTTAAATATTGATTAATCCATAGATAACACAACTTGGGATAAAAACAGCCAGTTCTAGCTCCACACTTGGAGCAAAACGAATTTCCTGAAGCCAAAACCCAAATATATTGCCAGGAATAAAGTATACATTTGACGCATATTTAAAGCCATTTAAAGAGATTTTACGGGACTGTTTGTCAGTAAGGCGGTTTTTTAAAAACTGGTGTCGGGTGTAGCAGTTGTTATAAAGTTTAGCGGGTGCCCTATGAGCACAGACAGGCAATGACATGATGTGTGTGTGTCAGGAGAAACATTGAATGAAAACATAGAAATGAAATATGGAAGAATGAATGAATGACAGGCAGATTTATATACATGTATACAGGTAGAGGGCGCAGCATGGTTACCACGGTAACCACATGACCCCAACTGAATACAGAGAGGGAAGGAAAATAAAAAATAAAAAAATGATAGCACTGCAAGATTCTACCTCACACCGTTGGTTTGAGAAAAAGTCCCAAGTTTGTAAACACTTACGGGGTTCTGTTGTTTAGAGTCGGCACGCACTGGCCGTGGTTCGCTTTCTAAACTGCTGATCCACAGGGTTTGAAAAATGACAACAAAAAAAGGGGATAATCGGGAGTCAACATAAAAGTGGTGAAAGTTTATAGACTTAATCCTACCCAAATCCCCTTGCCAAACATTAAAGAAAATCCCTCTACCATGTTGAATGACTTTCTCTTTATATACCATTTAAATTGTAGTTTCTGTCAGCGTCACCCATACAAATGAAAATTCACCAGTAGTTTTGAAGCCAAATGAACATAATTGTCATGACATACAGGCAGTCAAAGTGACCCAGTTCTTGTCCTCTAGCACCCCATCCACATGGTCAGTTTCTTGCGCTCTTGTCACAGGAAGGGGACTTTCTTTGATGCTTTTTATGCAAGGTCACTATGGAAACCCTCAATGCTACAAACATTTCATGTTTTTGTTTTCGGTAATATGTAATTCGTTTGTCATTTCTGACTGTAATAACTCTAGTTTCCACGGCTTTTAATTATCATAATTTGGTTCTGATTAAAAATGGTAAAGATTGAAAGAGATGGCAATGAAAATGGGCAGATTCTGTTAAAATAATAATTGACAGGTTTTTCTCTAGTTACTGACAGGGAAGTAGTCCTTGCAGAATCGAAAAGAAATTAATGAAAACTGAATCCAGCATTTGGTTACAAATAATCAGAGATGGTTTTCATTTGTACAAACTAAGAACTCAAAGTTGTCTGGCTCAATCTTACTCTGTTTGATTTCAAATGCATTTCTGTTTTGGGGTGGTTTTTTTTTCATCTTCGAACAAAACAATCTTCACTGACACTTTATCTTATCATAAACAAGAAACTGACAAGGCTGAAGTAAAAAGCAGAATTTGCATCAGAGGTTGGAGAGTGATCGTGAAGTTATTAGAGTGACATGCTGAGAGAGAGAGAGAGAGAGTGACAGAAAAGTGACAGAGAGAGTGAATGAAATCATGCTCTGATTTGCTGATTGTCCTTTCATGCATTGACCTCAGGATGACCTCAAGATGACCCCTGACATACATGGTCTTCCTTGCGTTTTCTTTCAGCCAGATTACTGGGCACAAATGTAGTTGACATGGGCCAGCAAGCTCGTTCAATGTTGTGCCATACAAGGATACTGATTGGGGTTGGATTATTTTCTAGCATCATTTAAAGAAGAGACAAGATGAGAAGTGAAAGAGTTTGAACTGAATGAAGATTTGAGCTGGTTTGAACCGAGAAGTTTAAGGATGATTTCGACAAACAAACAAGTTTTAACAGCTGAAAAGAGACGTACTTAGTAGACAAAAAAATCAATACAAATTTCTTACAAAAAGAATAACTGATTATTGAAAAGATATTTCGCACTAAACAATTTGAAAAAACATACTATTAAAAAAAGTGACAATGTAATTTCATGTTTAAATATTGTCACAAATTTGATCTCTGGAAGCTTGTTAAAGTTGAAGGGAGCTATTAATATTTTAAGATTTTACTACAGATAGAAATATGTTTGAAATATTAACAAAATTGAAAAAATATATATATATTCTGATAAATTTCTATGAAAATGATGATGTACAAATGATGTACAGATGAGAACTATTTTTCAAAAGTTATTTGTCATACTGGGGAAAAAATCTGAAATTTCATCACAAACATCTGTTCATAATTCGGCATTTTGTTAATAAAACCAATTAATAAGATGCAAAATCAGAAGTAAGAAGGACGACATTCCAGTTCAATACTGTTTAAAACAAAAGACTTTAACGGCCAGCCTTCATGCAGCCAGCTGCTAAGAAAGTGCAGAAAGTAGATAGACACATCAGGCATGCAATCAACCATTGCATACTGGTAGTGCGTAGGTAGAAACCAATGCATTCATTTATTTTGTGAATGTGGGTGCGGCAAGGCAACCAAGATGGCGGAGATCATTTATTGCATTCCAGTTGATGATGAGATGATGAGAGAGATCAACGACAACAACGCATGCCTGGAATGGTTGGTGGTGGTGGTGGTAGTGACGAGTGAGAACGGGGGACCGTCGTATCGATCTCCAAAGTAACCATGCCATGTGCAGCGGCAGCAGCAGCAGCAGCAGCAGCAGCTAGATAGATGAGTGATGATGAATGATGGTAGTGAAGGTGTCGACTTGATGCATGGAGTGACAGAGAGACACACAGTGGTAGGAGGCATGAAGGAGGTCCATCCGAGCTCCCCATGGGCTTTATTTCTACTCAATCTATCTCACCCTTACGCTCTTTCCCCTTGTTGCTTTCATTATTCTGCATTTTTTTCTCCTGCTTCTCTTTTTCCTCTCGGGCAATGCGCTCGGCCTCCGTATCAGCCAGGGTCTGCCAGTGGCTGCGGTTGTTTTGTACCCCTTGGAACAGCGGTTCCAATTGCGGCATCAAACCGGCTAGATTCTAGGCAACAAAAGAACAAGATGACCGATAGGTATAAACATTTCAATGGCTTCCCCCGATTTGGATTCTCAGGACTAGCCACAGAGTAACCCTGAAGATCAGTGTGGGCTGTTGATGGTGTTAGAGCTTTAGTAGATGAAAGAAGACTGCATAGCCTTCCTGGTAGTCAAATATTAACAGCGAGTGTCAGCTTCAGCTCTCCACAACAAACTCCTGCAAAGGTTAAACATTGCCACAACAACAAGCGAACTCATGTTGAGAGAGAAAAAAAATAATGGTTAGTTTGAATCAATGTGAACTGTGTTAATACGAAATGGAATGGATTGAGAGAAAATTGCCTAACCCTCGGGAATTCTGCCCTCGGACATGGCCAGCCAGTTGTCACGATTACGTTTAACGCCATCATAGAGCGGAGTCAATCCTGACCAGGTTTCAGCAAAGATCTGGTGTGTAGAAAGATGGAGACATAGAGAGAAACCAATGCCAAATGCAAAAAGAAAACTTAAAATGGTTAAGTGCGGCAGGCATAATAGATGTGCAAACAAATGTCCCACATTACCCATTTGTACCCACTGTAAATGTCAAACAAAAATTTTAAAACGATAGATATAATTTTTCTTAGAATGTAGGGACAGTTGAATGTTTTTGAACTTCCAAATTCATCAACCTTGCTTTAAAGGGGCAATGTCACCATGATCAAAGCAGGCCTATCGCTGTTCATTGAATTATGAACTCTCACCCAGTTACTGCACGCGCAAACCTTCCCTCAAACTTGAAAGGTTGAGGTCACAAGTCAGAGTAAAGTATGGAATGGGACAACACCTAGTTTTTACCTTATAGACCAGCATCGCATCAATGAATCCAACTTACATCTTGGGAAGTAACTGGGTGAGAGTTAATTATCAGCCACAGGCCTGCATTGATCATGACGACACAGCCCCTTTAATATCACAAGGTCTCTGCCTAACTGGACACTTTACCCAACTGGGAGCTTTGCCCAACTGGGGGCTTTACCAAAAACTGTTTTTCTTTTTGGCTAATAACTGGTTGATAAAATGTAATTGATGGACTGGAACTATGTGGTGTGTGAATGGAAGATATTATAAGTGGACTAGGTGGGGGTGAAGGGAGAAGGGGGAAAAGTGAAGGAGTATGAGCACAATGGGACGGGGAACAAAACTTGGTTGATCAGTGCTTACTTCAGAAGAAAGAATTGTGAACACTAAGCCTTCTTGTTTGTGAGTGGTGTCTACACATAAATTCAAAATCATAGCCCCTGTAATAGTTGTCAAGAGTGACGGTATAAATTTGGTTGTTTATTTTGTTGGTTTTTTTGTGGTAAATTTGAAACAGCACACATATTTGTCTTGATTACAGGGATGTGATAGGCTGTTGAGAAAAAAACCTGAACTCTGAGCGCAAAGCGCGAAAGCAGGCGAGCTCGAAAACTTGCAAGCATGAAGCCCAAGATTATTTTTTATCTTTTATTTAAAATAAAATAAAATAAAATAAAAACAATTTGGGGGGGGGGGGCCAAACAAAAAACAGAATTTTTATTTATTTATTTTTTTTTTTGAGGGCAAACAAACAGAGAAATCACATCCCTGTGATTTACGACTATCTCCACATTGTTACAAACACAACTGTGTTGACAGTTTTAACGAATAAAAAAATTCCATGCCTCTATTTCTTTTCATGCACAAAAAGAAACAATATTTTAGGAAATGGGTGAGTGTCCAGTTAACATTCAAAATAATGGGGCTGCGGCCGATTTCACAAAAAGCTAAGATTGATCTTAAGTGCCAATCACTCTGAACTGCTAAGCAGAGTGTGATGTCACAATACAAATCACTATGGTAATACTGACAACTCATCTCAAGATGAATCTTAGTGATTTGTGGAATCGAGCCTTGGCTTTTTGGGATGATTCATTGGTGTAACGGGCTCAGGGGTAGTAGGGGGAGGGTTGAAGTGGGGAAATTTAATCTGGTTATGAATAATAATGAGTTGTGTTGCCATAGAAGAAAATGTGTTGCATCATGACAGAGAGATGATAACCTGCAGGTAAAAGTACATTTTAATAATGTGAAATGTTACATCAGATAAAAAGTCACTGTGAAAGAAAAGCCAGAAGAACAGATTGCCCAGAAATTAATAACACTGACTCACACACACAGTGATATGGCATCAAATAATTATACAATGGAATGGGACTCAATGCAGTTTTTCAGTGAAGGGGAGTCAAAATGAAAATTCTTGGGTCAAAATGAAAATTCTCCGGTCAATATAAAAATTCTCAAATCAAAAAGAACATTCTCAGACCAAAAAGTTACAAGTCAAAACAAACTATCATTGAGTGACTTTCCCACATGTTTTGACACAAATATCTGATGCTAATGTCGTGATGTGCTTCATACAAAACCTATTGCTGGTGCATCTCAATCATACCATCATATCTTTTTTTTTCTGTGTAGAGATTTGTTTTAAGGGGGAAAAAACCATCAGATATCTTTTCAGCACAATTTTTTTGTTTAAGTATTTTAACCTCAAATAATCAGTTGGACTTAAGGTGAAATCCAATCAAACGATTGATTTGGGTCAACAAACCGACTGAATTTTTGATGGAAAAAGAAAATTTCCACTAATGCAGGACTAAATGGTGCACTTTTCAATCAAATGAAGTAAGTCAAGATTTTGACATAATTTCTACACAAAGCTTAATGTGGCACATCGGATCCAATTGAATGCGCAAGCCTCAAGCATGTTTGAACATTAAAGTGTGCGATTTTGTTTCTTTCACATGTTAAAGCAAAACTTAAGCAGTCAATTTCTGCGTCAAGAGACTGCTCTTGCAATGCAATCAGGTGGGGCACCAGTATGCCTAATGTCGTACCTCCATCCATCGAGCCTGTCATTAAATTGACCCTAAGTTTATATCTACCACCCTGACCACTAACTATTCAGCACATTGAGTGTTGAGGTCATCCTAACCTTATCACAAATCATTTTTGAAAATTCAATTGTAGTGAATGATATAGACATCTTATTCGTTATTTTATAGCCTTTGAGAAAGACTCTGCTCAGGTCCAAACGACAGGCCAGAAACTTTTTTGTTGTTGGTATTCATACCATAGGTCCTTTCGGTTAGTAAGCAGTTTGCACCAGCTAATTTTATTTTCTCAATATTTTATAAACTGTTTGTTTACAAAAAAAGATTCCTCAAGAAAACCACCATGGTTGCTTCTCTCCTTCAAGGAGGAAATCAGTTTCTGTGAGACATGCAGGTGGGATGTTGAGTGTCTTGGCAGCATATTCCAAGAGACTTTCCGTCGATTTCACCAAACTCTTCCTAACTTAGGATTAATCTTAGGACTTAGGACGAGTCCAAGCCTTGCACTGTAACATGTAAACCTCAAGATTAATCCTACATTGGTGTGTAAGTTAGGACTAGTTACTCGTCTGAGATAGGATTAATCCTAGCGTTTTGTGAAATTGGCTGCTTGCTCCTTTGGAATATTTTCATTTTCTTCATGTCAACAGGAAATTCCATGAATTTAGTATATTTCTTTTGCTCATGCGTATGTATACACACACACAAATTTCTGGACTGACTTCAACTATAGAGCGCCCTCAATTACATCCGCCGGTAAATGTACACCAATAAATTCCATTGTGTAAGGTACACTGGCATGCACCTTCCGTGCTACGCTTTCTGTCATTCAAACAAAGAGGGACACAAGGTACTGGCATGCATGCCTTGTAATGTCCCTTTTCTGGGGGTTATTGTGTTATATAACATCAAACCTCGGTACTAATTATGGAACCTTTGTCAAGTCGGGGTATCATTGTAGCAACAATGTTTTAAAAGGAAAACGATAACTCAAGAAGCTCCAAAAAAGTCAGAAAAATAATACTGCAGAAGGGCACAGAAATTTTGTCAGAATACCAATGTGGAGTGAGAGGGTAAGCTCACAAGTCAAAGTGAAGCATGACGAGGGACAAAACCTAGTTTTTACCTTATAGACCGGCATGCATATTGCATCGATGAATCCAACTTGCATCTTGGGAAGTTCACTCTTTTTCCTCCTGTCCATCATTGCCTTGAGAAAAAGAAAAAAAGAAAAGAATTAAGACAAATCTGAAGTTGCATTATTTTGGTTTTGCCCTCACATCAATGTATGATAAGCACAAACAGTGTTACCACTGGCTACTTTAGTGGGATTCGAACCCACAGTCACCAACTTCTAGAGCAGATATTCCACAGGAAGTTGTAAGAACAAGCTTTCAATGGGCCCTTTCCAATACTCTGTATTACTCATAGCCTTATGTCCCACGTGGAGTGCCATTGGCTGCAAAAATCCTAAGCCTTGGGTAATACAACTACAAAGAAGTTAACTTAATCATAAAAGCCTTCAATTTTCTAAGATTGTTCCTTTAACCACTTCACATCAGATGACGTGTATACCCGCCAAATTTTCTGAAAAGGCCAATGACGTTTTTTGTTTCTGACAAAACCAACTTCAGAGCGCCCTCAATTTTTTGCAGGCAGACAGACGGCTGACGTTAATATCCACCCGGACATTCCACTGTGTAGTGTGCACAAGCATTCACCTATCATGCTACACTCTGTTTCGCCCTTACAAAATGGGGGAGACAATGTACTGGAAATCATGCCATGTAATATCCCTTTCCTACGGGTTATTGTCCAATCCCGATTCCAGACCTTTGTCTTGTTGTTGTACAAATGTGGCACACAAGAATGGACAGGCTGCCACTATTGTTTATCATTGTTCTCGGCTAATGGGAGGTAAGTCCGAGTATTCAGAGATTCCAACATACCATGGCAGATTATCGGCAGATTATCGGTCGTGGCTTACGGCCGTTTCTGCGAATTATGGTGAGCGCTATTTATATTTTCTCACAAGCCAAAATGTAATCACTGTGAGAACCTTTGTTGCCTTTAATTTGTTGAGTCAGGGTTTCATCGTGGCAATGGCATTTTTAAAGGAAAATGGTTACTCCAGAAGCTCCAAAAAGTTTTTAAAAATAATACCGTGGGTGGGCACGGAAACTTTTCCTAATACCGACCCAGTGGTTAATACTCACTATAGGTTCCTCTTTCAATTGCTCCCGCTCCATGTCTCCTTGCTCAAAGAACTCACTGGCGACAAGCTCAGCAACCTTACGCTGGACCTCCCATGGCTTGGTGATGGCTGAGACATCACAGGCTGTCATCATCATTCCTCTAGATTGATGAAAAAAATAAATCAATAAAAAGAAGTACATCACAGAAAGAGTTTTATTTCTAACTGTTAAATATTTTACTCAGTAAGTGTTTTTTTATCAAGAAAGTCATCAATGGCTTTACTTTAGCGCAAACGGACAACATCAGTAATTGTCAAAGACCAGTGTCTGTACTTTATGTGATCCAAAATGTAAATAAAATCTGTAAACAAATTTAAACTCACTCGGAGTCGGGGAAAAAAATAGTAACAACCCACTTATGTTTTTTAATGTTTTCAACCACTTGGACTTGAGATCACAGTTAAATAGTTTTACTCATTTTTCAAAATTATAGCATTCCAAGAAAAAACACTTCAAGGGAAGTTGTCCACCATGATCACCCTTATACCAAATGTATAAACATTTATATTTTCAATCTAACCAAAGTTTTCCACATCCAAGCGGGAAATCTTTTTATAGTAATTAAAAATAAGCCACTTAACTAAAGTATAAGAACTGAAGAAAAATATTCAGATATACTAGCGAATGGTTTGTGTTTGTTGTTGTTGTTGTTTTTTTGTTTTTTTGTCTTATTGACTCTGTGAATTATTTAAGTAGACACTTCTTTTTGAATATCGTTCGATGAGCTGCTTTCAAAAAATGTGTTGTGTTGGGTGAGTGCTTGGTGGTTTACTCTGAAAATAAAACCAACTCAAAAAGCAAGTCATGTCTATTTAATTATATTATAATTTAACATCAGATAAGGCACAAATGAGGACCTCCCTTCCCAAAATTTCCAATTCAAAATTCCAATTGGAACCAACTTGGAATTTTTCCAATATTGTGTTTTGGCACAAAACCAATTTGACACAATTGGACACAATTGGACTCGGTTAGTCCCCCTAAAACATGTTTTTACCCATGAGAAATTAAATTTCCAGTTTGAAATTATATTAGGAGGTGAAATTTCCAATTGGTAGAAACAAATTCCAACTAATTAAATCAAGCCAACTGACTACAATTGGATTTCCAGTTGGAGTGGGTTGGTCTGAGATGTTATTCCAATTGGAAATTCAGTATTCCAATCTAAACCAACTCACACCAACTCAATACCAACCCAGTCAAATTCTTTCCAACTGGATATCAAAATTGGAATGAATTGGACATTTTGGTAAGGGCTAGCCATGTGCATCTGGAGTTTCCCTGTGAAACAAATATTTTGCAACAAACAAATCACAATTCAATTTATCCACCAATTCGAAAAACGCAATTTGTTTACTGCGTGATTTGTGTGGAGTGTGCACTTCCGTCTTTCTAGCTCGATCCTTCTTTACAACATGCGACCATCCATGCAGAAGGTACTGTATTAATATTTACCCCGGATCGGCCAAATTGCATCCACTTTACAATGCCTGAACAGTCATACGAATTAATAGTATGCATACAGAGACGCTGTTATGTTCATTTGAGCACGTATGCATTTAAGCACGTGCCTGTATGGTTGAATAAGGAAACGTGTATATACAAAACAAAATAGATGATAGTCAAATAAAGCGATGTGGTTTTTTTTTTAGTATTGTGTAAAATTTGTATAGTCAGTAATATATTTATCTTTTCATTCCACTCGAGCTTGAGGTCATGATGGATCATTAAAAAAACAAACATTTTTAAATATTGTGTTGTGTGCATGCCCACTGGAATGCTGATGGAAAATATATCTAAATAATTGTCTTCAAGAAATTGTTACTGTGACATTTTTAAATTTATACCTAGAATATGGTATGCCATTTACTCTGCTTGTACTGAATATCATTTGTTTTATGTTGATAAATTGAACATCATACTTGCTGTACTTCTTTCTCCATTAATTGCAAATTGCCTGCGGGCTTAGTTCAATTCATAATCTCAATAGAACAAAATCTCAGAAAAGTCTCGCATAAATTTGCTTAGTTTTGAGATAAATTTAAGGAATCAATACTCCCGGGATGAGTATTGCCAAATGTGAAAATTCCTGAAAACGTCTTGGGGGCATGCATGCCCACTTATTCTAGATCCACAACCTCTCAGATGTTTCAATTCAGGAGATTTACAAACTCTGTGTATCACCAGAAATACAAAACTACAGGTTTGGATGCAATACGGACTATTTCTTTCTCCTTGTAATGACTGCTTTTGAGAAAATCCAGAAATCAGGAGAGAAAAAAACTGAGAAGTCACATGTTTGAAACTCTCAGAGTTTATTTGTTCATCTTTGAAATGAAGTTTGTCAATATGAGAAATCCAACATTATACTTGGTCAGATTAAGATGATTGGGAAAGGAGAACTTTGCAAAAATTTAACGGTGAATCAAAAAGTTCTAAAATTAACCATTTACTAAAATGTTTCATGCTTATTCAAGGATCAGCCGCAACAAGGAAACATTTTCCTCAAACCACTAATAAACAAGTTAAATGTTGTAAACAAAATGTTGTAATAATGCCATGATTCCTTTTCTTTTCTTAAAAAGTAGATGTTAATTTTGCATCAGGGATAAAGAATATTAATTATGGTTTTTACCCTACACTGATGTGTGTTAGCACTGTATACTCAGTACTTTCCCGAGTTCTGTGAAAAAAAATCACAGGCATAATACTCGGGTGGGATTCGAACCCACGACCTTTGCATTCTAGAGCAGTGTCTTACCAACTAGACCACCGAGATTGCCCGGTAGCTAGAGGCAGTTCGAATCCTATATTTTAGCAGCGGGTACCGCAACGATTTAATAGATGTTAATTTTGCATCGGGGATAAAATGCGGATAAAGTTGCGGTACCCGCTGCTAAAATATAGGACTCGAACTGCCTCTAGCTACCGGGCAATCTCAGTGGTCTAGTTGGTAAGACACTGCTCTAGAATGCAAAGGTCGTGGGTTCGAATCCCACCCGAGTAATATGCCTGTGATTTTTTTTCACAGAACTCGGGAAAGTACTGAGTATACAGTGCTAACACACATCGGTGTTAATAGATAAAAAGTCTTCCATTTTTCTCCTCGGACAATGGAATTTTTGCCAACTTTTCAAACAGTCTGGTTCTAGATCTAAGTAGGTTTGCTTTGGGAAAAATCCCACTGTGTGTTGTGAAGGCTCTGCAAAGAGCCAATGGTGCAACAACGTTACCTTTCTCTCCACATTCTTTAATCTCTTTACACAAACTGTCTACACTGATTACCAGAAGCCCAAAGGAGTTGCATTGAGATATTTTCTTACAAAAAAAAGTTAAATAAATGGACTTGGTTTGTACATACGTTCTTCAAAGACTATGGTCTGCTCAGAATCCAAAGTTGGTGTCATAAGAAATGCTTTTTAACAATGTAATGGGTGATTTGGGGTAAAATTACATACAAACATACGTCAGCTTTGGAGCCCGGGGTAGCGAGAACTTTGGGCGTGTAGCAGAAATGCATACACGTGATGCAATGATTTACTAACGAAGCCCACAGGCATTGTGTAGTTGGGGTGGGAGGGGATAATGAAGCTTACAGGGATTGTGTAGGTGGGGTGGGGGTGGGAATGGGTAATGAAGCCTACCTGAGCAAGTCTTTGTTAATCGGCTTCTGCCAATCCTTCTCACCCTCCTCAACCAACTTGAAAAATGCATTACGCTTCCTGGGGTAAGAAATCATTGACAACATTTAAGTCAGCTGGAAAGTTTAGAGGAGCTATAATCAGGAAAGGGATTTGAACGAAAAATTTCAATAAAATAAAAAGGAATTTGTAAAACACTGTTGTATACTTGTAGTAAAATGTCATTGAATGAGGGGAAATGTTTACCATCTCTGTATAAATATTTTGAGGTATGAAGTTACAGATCTACAGCCTTCCACTCTGATCCATTATAAATATTTCAATTTTGTAACTCTAGTCCCAAAGTAGAATATAGACTTTGGAAATATCTTTAGGATCATTTCATTAAAAACAGTTTCTCATGATAAAGAAAAGAAAAGATGAATTCTGAAAAAGGACGCAGAGTTTCTTCTCTCCCAAGCCCTGGTCAAAATAGATATTGGGGGACTTTTGGGATGCTAGGTGGCAGCAGACTTACCAGGTAAATTTGTTGTTCTCAGTATTGTGCACATGGTCAGAACTATGTAAACATCAAAAATTTCACCTGGCAAGTCTGCTGCCACTTATCGTTCCAAAGTCCACATTGAAAGTTCTGCTCATTTCCAGGATCAATATTAAAATCAGCCCACCACCAGAAGTACAGATGTAACACCATTGGCTGCACCATTTTGTGAGTCAGTTTTGTCTGGTATTACCGTGCGTTTTAGGCAAAGCATGCTTGCTTCCCACCTTTGTCACATCTCTACATGTAATTTGACTCCCCAAAACTGGCAGACCATGGACAGTGTCCACTTGCGATGCCAGCGTGGGGGGGGGGGGGGGGGCTCTAGAAGCCGTGAAATGAAAGGAAACTTACTTGAAGTACAAAGCCAAGTCAGTTGAGAGTATAGCACTCTCCAGCATCCGTATCAATTCCCTATAGTCCTCAGGAGAAAGAAACTGGAAGATATTGTTCCCCTTTCAAAGACAAAAAATCACAAACATCAACAATCAGGTCATAAGTGTACACAACCAACGGGTGCTTTAGTTATTAAGAGTACAGAGCCTTAAGAATGGATATCACTACCTGGCACTGTGCTCAAGGGAACTCCGGGGAGTGATATCTCAGACGATTTTTTCAAACCAGCAACAGGGAATACGACACCTGAACAATCTCAGACGGTAAAGTGATAAATCTTTGGTTTATGCAACAATGGTAACACTGGCTTAGGTTCTTTGAATTAAGATATTGAATACCTAAACCGCCCTGTGAAAGAACAAGCTTGGGTTACATTTTTCTGTGTGTAAATGAGAATTCAGTAAAATGACACGCACTTGGAAGATTTATATTTCTGGAAGACAATAATAATCTTACAGAAATCAAGTCATCACAACCTTACTAAACCAACTTAATTACATTAATTTTAGAGGAGCACTCGTCCAGTACAACTAAAGACAACATTTCAGTTGTGATATGTTAATGAAAATACTTTTGCTAGTATTTGTAATTTCCCTTTAACACCAATTCCCAGGGATGTAGCCGGTCACCTTATCTTCAAACACATCTGTGAGGACATTACAACCAATTACTTTGGCCTGTGGTCTAATACTCAGAGGTCATTGTGCTAGGATTGTATCATTCTCTGGTTTCATTGTTTGAGACTGGGATTTTTTTTTCCCACTTTCATGAGCACTCTGGGTATGTTCACACTAGTAGCTAGCTTTGCTGTTAACAGCGAAAACTTGATCGAGTGAATGCAAAAGTTGGCTAATGGTTGGAAAATGGGTGCACCACAAAACTGAATTCGACCTTGAAGCCCCCCCCCCCCTTCTAACATTATCTTACTATCCAATTTCCCAGGTAGGATGCAGAGGAGACTAGATGTCCCACCAGGGCTAATTAGTCATAGAAAAGATTCTGTGACAGTTGAAAATGTCTTTCTTCTTTGAGATTGCTCAAGCTGGTTGCCTGCAAATTGCCCCAGGAAACTGTTTGTTGATACAGTTTTAACAAATAGTCCCACAATTTTCTTCATCGACAAAACATTTCCCGACATATCTTTTCTTATGAGTCACCCCCCCCCCCAAAAAAAAAGCATAAATTCATTCAAATGTATAGTTGTTACAGCCCACCACTTTTCCTTAGAAAAAAAAGAACAAACATTAAACAAATTTACTTGATAAATAAAACTTGAACACTTTTACACAGGACTTATAATATCAACTGAGTTGAGCTCCAAATTAATTTTTTCTTTTTTCTTCGTGCATTTGTCTTGCCTCTGATATGCAGTTGGGGGTAAAAACATAAATAACAGAGAATCTCGCCAGCCAAAAATATAAATTTCATATCAATGTGTCCTTGCCGATGAGACAAAGGGTCTGTAACAAATTTAATCACGTAATGACGTCAATGATTTTAGAGTCAACCGAGGTTGCTTTGTCCGCTGTCATTGTCAACTCGCTATAAATGCATTCAAGTCACCACGTCGGCCAAAAATCAGCAGATACAAAATGCCATCATGGATGAGGAGGACTTTTATAAGTATGATAGCATACTCACATGGGAATGCAGGAAGCTGCTCTTCCATGCGAACAATTTAAATCTCCAAATAAATTTTTCATGATAGTGTCTGTTTTTCTCATAATTTTCTCAGTGTTCACACACTTCATTCCTTGTGTATGTTTACATTTTTTTTTTACATGAAGGCACCATACCACACACTGGACATCATCACCACAAGTATGGTTTACAAAAAATAATATCTCACACATAAGTTATTCCTCCCAGCTGTCAAATTGACCAGCATCGATCTATTCCCTCACACTACGACATGAAGTATTATAATGGAGGTAATACTGGTGTGATGTCAGTCATTGAACACTGTCAGTACACTCCATCTGGTGACATTCTTGCAACATGACCTTCTGCTTGACATAACATATGCACTAGAGGCTACTGACCCTACAAAAAGTGTAAGGTATGAACAGAAAAAAAAAAATACAGCACCTATTTTTTTAACCTTTGAAGCGCCCTCTGTTGGTAATGTAATGTCAGATGGGAAGGACTGAGGTGAGAAGTTTGTGTTTTATTTTGGCAATAACAGTGTGAGGGGCCCATGTTCACATTAATTGACGATGACATTTAAGTTGACTGCCATTAATTAATGGCAACATAAATTGAATGCCATTAATTAGGCAATAACAGTGTGGGGAGCCAGTCTTCACTGCGTGGTAAAGACCGGAAAGGTCGCTGGCTGTTGTTAATGGACCGAGTCAAAGGCAATACTTTTAGAATTGTTCTATTCTGGTTCAAGGGCAATTCTTTAGGTTGTTCAACTTTTGCATGGGACCTAATCTCTTCCACATATTTAACTATTCATGCAAATTTTCAAGGACGAGCTTTGAAACTTAACATCACCATAAATAGAAATACTTTGGTTGGTGTTCAGTTGTATGCTTTGCATTATGGTGGTTTAATGCGCATACCAGCTACCTTAAAATGAATCAATGTCTGCGTGTTCACGTGGTACATGCGTGCACCCCACACAATCTCTCGGCCATTACCACGCAGTGAAGCCCGGCTCCACAAACAATTCTCTAATAAAAAATTCATGATTTATGTGACACAACATTATCTGTTGTTTACATACTCTGAATTAAGACAACATTTTTGCAAAAAACAAAATCTAAAAACTAAATGGCTAAAAATGTCCTTGATATGTTTATATCAATGCTCCCCCCCCCCCCCACATAGAATATAATTTCTGATGAGATTCCAACTCTAATCAATGTTGTCTTGAGGTTGTTGTAGTTCCCACTGATAACAGAAACTGGAAGTTAGCAAACTGTAATTCACCATTTGCATCCAGGTGCAGCAGCTGCCAAAATTGGCATCTTGCAATCAAGGAGATTTTGTCCAACAATCAGGGTAATCAGATAATCAGTTAATCAGGTAATTAACATAATAGGGACAAAGTTTCCATAATCAGGGAGATTTTCAAATTTCTACATCAGCACAGGGAAAGATTGGTAAATTTACAAGGAACTTTCTGCAGAATCAGGGAGAGTTGGCAGCTCTGCAGGTGGACAGAAGTTAAGGGCGAATTCCTCTAAAGCCCGTCTGCATTGAGTAACTAATGGCTTTGGCTGATGCAGCTACAGCCATTAGATATCTAGCCATGGCAGGAGTAAAGCCGGTGGTTTGGATATGGCTTAAGAGAACGAGAGGTCAGAGTTTGTTAAGTCAAAGTTTTGCTGTTACCTCACTGTTGAGAATCATGATGCAGTGATCAAAGTGATGATGCTCCATAGTGGATGTTCCATACAGCTGAGACAGGGCTGATGACGTCCTGCAGAAAGAAAACAAAATTAAATCAGCAAATTAACTGGTGCATAAATGCCAAAGACTCAGAAATTTTGGGATTTATTTTTTGTTTAATAATAGCAAACATCTCTTGTGGGAGGGGGAAAAAACACTCAATTTGTTCTTTAGTTTCTGAGCTCCATTTTAAAATAAGTTTCTTGAATTGTACAAATTTTGTGTTTGTTTCTTTTAAGAAACTGAATAACTTTGATTGCCACAATATGCACTACTACATGTTCATTTGTTGAAACTAAATTGTTGGTTTTGGGGTTTGTACAACAATAAATTTCCTTTTATCGAAATAGGATCTAATACTCCCAACTGTATGACTTGTGCCATAATTGCTAGCAGTCGCATATGTTCATAATGTGTAATTTATTCCAAGGAATTCTAACAACTGCTTCCTGCGGCCAACGACGACAGAGCCAGACAGCTGAATCAGCCAGCCCAGCGAGTCATAAGCTCCGTCGGGTTAGGAGTCCAACGGTCTAGAAGCATCAGGCCGGTTACACTCACACATGCTTCGCTGCCCACCTTCCGTCTTATCATCTACAGGACCTCTGTCTGCTCTGTGTTCCACACAAACCCCCCCAGGTCGGAATTTCAGCTTCATTTACAATGCTGATGCTCAAGATGTGAAGATTTTTAACACGGAATGGAGAGTCCCCCTCTCTCAAATTGTTTTACTTCTACCTGTGTGAAACTGCTAAATTTTAACACCAACATTCCAGTAGCAAATAAGGGATAACACTTTGTACTTTAATAAAGACCTTTTTTATAAAGATGGTGAAAGACTTACTTGAGCTGGAAGGCGTTGTTTGTGCCACGATGGTCAAGATCGTGACAAAGACAAGCGACGAGAAGTGCAAAGGATTCCAGATCTGACATTACCTTACTCATCCCTCCCGTCTAAATTGAAGAAGAAAAAAATTACAAAGCAACAATTAAATAAATGAATACACGGCTTTATAAAATTCTTGTTTAAAAATATTACTTTCAAAGGCAAGAAACAAGAGGGAAACCAAACAAACAAATTTTAAAAAGTTCTTTGTGGAATTTTATTTGACATTAAGGTAGAGTCATCGTTTGGTTTTTGTCAACGTAATGCTGATTTATAGGCAAAATTATCAAGAAAGGTAAAATAAAAGCCATCCGCAGCTTTTGTGAACGGACACCAACCCTCAGAAATCTAAGAAACAATTCATGCATGAATCCTTTCTCAGATTCAAATCTTTGTATTGATTTCTAACCAATGGGAGCATTTCAGATGAAATAATTGTGCAGAATGCTTACTACCACTACCATCTTTATAACATACCAGCCTATTCCCCTTACCCCCTTTGTCACCATCTTCATTGTTCATCCCCTGCTTTTTCTGTGTGCTTTTCAATCTTTCCACTAAACTGCTTGTGTCACACCAGTAGACCTGTTTATTTCTTTTGTCTTGTCATTTAGCCTTCGAGAAAGACTCTGCTAGGGTCAAAACGTCAGGCCACTAACTACTTTTTGCATCATTGTACTACAAGTAAGCTTTCGGATAGAAAAATCACTTTTATTCCTTTTTTTTTCTTTTCTTTTTTGGTGGTGGGGGGTGGGTCATTACCAAACGGTGACCCTACCTTTGAGTAGGTCGGTGACATTCCGATTCGTCAAAATACAATTTTGAACACTCTGAGAAATAAAACCTGCGGGAATAACCGTGGGATGAGGCAATTCCACTGTCTCCCACTCTGAATAATGACAACGTCTGAATAAACAATAGTTCTACACTAATTCTTCTTCTTCTTCTTTAGGTGTAGTGTCCCTTCATGACGCCGACGAGCATGGCTCTCCAGGTTTTTCAATCTCTTGTTATCAAACCAAATAGTTCAACATTAGCCAAGCCCTGTTCCTTTGTACATTGATGACGGCAGTGACATACATCTCTAGAATCCGCCCATTCAGCTCTTAAATGCCAAGGTCACTCCAACAATGCTTCTTGGTAATGATACAGAGTTCCATGTTTCTTCAGTTTGGCACGCTTTCTGAATTTCTCATTTTCTAATTTGAAGAAGTGGCTCAGTTTGCAGGATTGTTTTTTGATGTTTGTCATTACATTGACGTAATTACTGCAGACAGGACTCCAGACAATATTTAAGACACAAACCGACTGCAATATTGAACATTTTAAATGCCAACTTTTTGCTTTTTTTTTCCAGAAGGAATGGGTAGTTCACAGAAAATTGTTTTTTATGAAATAACTTTATTTAATATAAACAAAAAACAAGAAGAAAAAAAGCATGCCCAACTTAAAGATTTGTTTAAACAGTTAAACTCAACTGCTGGTTAAGTAGTCAGACAAAAAGCACCATGCTGTCTTTGATAAATGACAAACAACTTGAAAAGGTTTGTACCTTAAACATCGCAAACATGGTCTGTGCTACGTTAAATGCATGCCGCCAGTTATGATAGATGACGGGGCGGTAGTTCTTGCGCACACTCAGCAGCCAACGACATAAAACCTATGGAGAGAGAAAAAAGAAAAAAAAGAAGACCTATCAGGTTATGAGTGACACATGGACTGAATTTGTTCTTCATTCAATTGTGGGAGGTGAATCCAATCTGTTGCACATTAGCGTAAATGCCAAGGTATCCAGCACTGGCAGGAGCAGTTCTCCTAATGCGTCCTGCATATGCGCCACTTCACATTGGAATGACAGCTGAAGTGGTGCTGGCCCCCTACGGCTGCTCTGGTCAACTCAATCCTTGGATAGACCAGGACGATCATCGGACATTGGTCACTCAAATGGGTCATCACAGTCCTCTTCACAGATTATCTTCTGACACTAATGCATTATGTAAGCCTATAACTCAATTGTCACTAATCGGGTTCCTCCAAAAGGCTTTCACGTTAATTTCCTTTGACTCCTGCTAAAAGTTTAATGGAATAAATGAGGCAATGAGGCAAGAGTACAGACAAGGGGTGTGACATTAACAAGGGGATTGAATTCATCTAAAGGTTGTGTGGTAGAATCTGAGACCACTTAAGGTAGAAGCACAACATTGGTGATTCAAAAATGCAACGACCAAATAGCCACAGCATAAAAACGTACTTTTGCTGTGCATTTAGTGATACCTGAACCTACCAGTGACCATCATCGATTGGCAATAAGGTACATGTTTGTGCAATCGTTATCAGTGAAGATGATTAACTTACTCTGACAACCACACTAAACAAAGTATGATCAAATCAACCACATCGTAATGATAGTTAGCATAAGTGTTTTGAGGAATTGCATGATGAGATAACAATGTATATTTAGTTTGCCATGTGACAGTGTCTACTTTGCTGTGTAGATTGTTGGAATAAAAAACTGTCCAGCTAGCTCACATGTCATGCAGGTCAAACAATAAACAAACTACATTGTATTCCAACGTCACCGAAGATAGAGAGTCAAGCTAAAGAAACCACTTGCAACAAAGCTGATGATAGCATCAACTTTATTCTGAACTTTGTTTGGTGGCAAAATTTGATAAAAACTTGCAATAATTGTCCTCAATAGTATAAAAGAGGGCTGTTCCATGCATATATTCAGCTCTTTTCCTCTGGTCTTCTAACCTCCTTATTGAGCCCATATCCAATCATTCATGGGGAGACCGATCTCTCTGACATGCTGCGCCAGGCCTATGGAACAAATTACTAGCACAAGTAAAATCATCTGTTTCTTAAACCCCAAATAAAAAACAAACTAAAGACTCATCTTTTCAATCAAGTGTTTGAGTAATGGTATGTTTTTTCCTGTTTTCTAAGCTAAATTTTTTTTCATTTGTATTTCTTAACTACATGTATTGTATTCCAGGTTATCTAAGCTTAAAGTTTCCGTTTTAATTATTGTACATGTAGGTGTTATTGCTTGTATTGGCACCATGGGCACTTTTGTGGATTTTGTGCTCTTTATAAGTTTTCATTAATATTATTATTATTGATAGTAGTATTATTATTATTATTATTATTATTATTATTATTATTATTATTAAGGATTTAAAAGTAAAATGTCTAAGTTTCTCCGGATAATCATAAAAGACATCCCCCCCCCTCATGCCTAGAAGAAAATGAGCCTATTTATGAGGAGTAGTTGCAACGACATCACCGTGTCTTTAAGATCGCTCCCAGACAATTCACATAGGACACTACAAGTCTTCACTTAGTGAATAACGGCCCATATCCACAGAGTCCAGTGCTTTTCATATCTTTCTGGCTCCCCTGCGGCTTCAGAAATAAATAACGATTGAAGAAAAACACCATTGCCAAAGATATGGATTGTGGCTTGACAGATATGGACAAAACTCGATAGTTTCTGTCAGAACTGTAAAACGGTACTATGCGGAACTTTCACTGCCCTAGACTAGTAAGGATAATAAATTATAATAGGCTGGGAATTGTGAACATAACTTGAGATTGAAATGATTTATTCCTTTTCTTAAATGGAAGCATTTAAGAAAACGTTTCCTTTTTAGGTCTTAGAGCTTTTATATTTTTTATATAATAACATCAAGTTGATAGACAAAAATTGTGGAAAAATTGTTGATTCTTTAGAGAAATTATACTTTTACATTCTGATTTGTATAAATGGAGATTAAGTTTGACTTTTTTTAACACACATTTTTGCCCAAATGCATATTTACTATTATGCACACTTGTAAATATGTCAACACCTCCATCTTAGACTTTGGGGCTGGAACCTTTAAGCCCTAGCTAATAAATTTGTGTTCGAAGCATTTGTATCAACGGCAAAAGCTGTCATCTGACTGCTATGAACTCTCAGCCAAAGCTCAGATTACAATCTTGGTTTCAATCAATAAAGTTATCCAAGGTTAGATCCAAGATCCAAATAATCTGAGCCAGCTTGGGACATTTCCTTTTCTTTTTCCCGGTTGAGATCTTCTCTTTCTGACCAAGGGTAACAAATATCCCACACGAACACACAGTGCGCCCGTTCAATAATTACTTGAAACGTTTAATTCACACACAACAAGAGGCAATCCGCACCACCGATGTTTGGACAGATGGGAGGATAACTGGGAAAAGGGAAGTGTTAATATCCTCTACGAGTAAAACCCTCCAAGCTTTACATAAAACGCTGTCAGGCCTCTCAGACACAAGATTTCAGTTGTCATGGAAATTAATTGCCAATGGTTACGTGAGCGTGTTTGATGAGGACAAAGGTGGGAACTGCAATAAGAAAAAAAGAGAAGACAAAACAATGTGAACACCTTTGGAGGTGTTACACCAAACTCTCTTATTGCTTGTCGTTAAGATGAAATGTAACCTGACCAGAAGTCCCCAAAATGCACAGAGGGTCTTTGAATCAGATGGAGGACCAAGCTTCCCACCTTCCTCAAGAAACTAAGGAGACAGGTAAAATGCAAGGGGGAATTTATATAAAAAAAATTTTTTAGTTCAGACAAAACAAGAAATTGGTTTGCAGTCAACAGCTTGGCTCTAAGCAGCAATGTTAATAAAAAAAAATAATAAATGGAATGGTAATTTGGCTTCCAACTGGCACCCCCCACGATATTGGCAAAGGTTATAGGGAGAACACCAACATAGGTAGAGCGCCCAGCATTTTAAACCGAGGTCATTGGTTCAAATCCAAATTTGTCTTTAATCAACCCCAAATTATTTTTACAATTTTACCTAATCAGTTTCCCTTGCGGCTCACAACTTGATTTGAAAAAAAAAACCAAAAACAACATAACTATTTCGTTTTGCAACATCATAAATCACATTTCAAATATTTGTTTCTCAGGAAATTGTTTCAAATGGAACATAAAACTGTAATCTTTTGGACTGGATGCATGTGGCACAAGAAACAGAGTTTTATTTTCGTGGCCTTATGACATGAACTACAAGGGACAATATCACTCATCAATCAATTGATACAATTTGGGGCCCACAGGGGGGAACTAGAATCAATACAGTAACAAAGTTGTCCAATTATAACATGGTCCACTCTCCACCTGAGGTCTCTTCAGCAGACAGGAAGGTAAAAGGGGAGGGGGATGTAGGGCAATTGTACGCAGACCAAACAATACACCATCCTTTACTTTGACTTCCTCTAGCCTTGTGGGTAAATTACTTCACACTTTGAATTTCTCAGCGAAGAATTGGATGATATTGCGTGATGATTAAGATGATAAGTAAATATTCACATACCTAAAATGTGAGCAATTATTATGGAAAAACCATACTGACAATTCATTATCTGTAAAATGCAAAAGTGAAACCAAAAAACACCAGCAATAAAAAAATTAAGAAATACAATTTATCCTGTATAATGCAATGTTTTTCTACGGGAAAATTGTTTTTAAAAACTACTGAATTTCCATTCCATAGAGCAGATTCTATGAAAGACGTTAACAGCAATCTCATACACAGCGCCAAATTGATTGAGGCTGAGTGTGGAGGCGACAGGCCTGATCAATTTGGAGAAGCTGTTCTCGACTTAACCAATTGAAGACTGTTTTATTTTATGAAAAATTAATTTGCCATTTCATCACTGACCCACTCTCCTGTCTTTGTTAAACCCATCCAGATGTGGATGCCCTGGAGTTATGATTGTAGATTCACCTCGGAACAATTTAAGATGGAATACAAAACTGTATCTCCTGATGCTACAACTAGAGTGCACTTGTTGAATCATCGAGAACAAACCAACCGGCTCTTTTCAGAGCTGACACTTCTCTCTAGAAAAGATTAAAACATGGTGCACCTGATAATCTTCCCCATATAAACAGTGGTGAGAGTAATTGCTGACAAAAAGGTCTGAAACTAGCATCCACATTTTAGCAGGTATGTCAAAAAAAAGGTGGAATTTCCACCTTTTAGTAACTCCTGGAGCTAGAGATTTCAGGGAGCTTCTGGGAGCAGTATTCTCATACAGAAGTAGATCAAAGAGCAGCATTTCTTTATATCTGAAGAAAATAACAGCTACCTTTTTCCACCAGGTAGACATAAAAAGGTCCAAATTCAGATGAAAGTCTGAAATTTCTCATCTACGTGATTTCAAATCTCTGTTTTGACTTTTTAATCTTGTACCATACCTTCCATACGTATATTTCGTTCTTTTCTTACCGATTTTCTTTAACTTTTTATAATCTCTTACCTCGCACTCTGTATTTTTATGCATAATTTGTTTTGGTGGTTTAGTTATGTCCCTTGTCTCTATTTGTTTTTATCTTGTTTACTTTCTTAGTCATTTACTGCAATTTAATGATTTTTAAAGTTCCGATTTTAATTTGTGTACTGGTTAGCCCATGGTTAGCCAGAATCTTGCCATTTTGATGGTTACTAGCTTCTGTTTATTCTACCTTGTTTTAAAGTTAGCTTGACTCTTTTAATAAATTAAGAAATAAATAATACAAAGCCTACAAAATTCTACATCAAAACTGAACTATTTCCCACACAAGCTTTACTTTCATTTCAAAACTCAGCCTAGGATTTTTCTACAAAGAAGCAAATGTAGCCAGTCTCTTATTTCACATAACTGTATGCACTCTACCATTGCGTGATTATTCATTTTAAATTGCCTTGTCATATTGCCCTATTACTGCTACTCTACTCCTGATCAGACCTATAATACCGTGTATGATGACAATTATTCTAAACTGCATCAATTTAAAATGACACATCTTTTTACATGATGGGATTATTTTGTGCAATTTAGTAGGCTCATCCAAAGTACAACTCTTTCATTCATGAGACTAGAGCTTGACTTTTGGCACAGCCAATAAAAGGAAACTGTCTGTGCATTTTGATTGAAACCTTTCTGCTCATTCACGCTTCTAAAAATAAATTGGGTTGAACAAAGACAAAATTTCGAGAGCGGGACTTGAACCTGCAACCTCCGGATTAACATGCCGGTGCTCTACCAACTGAGGTATGTAGTCCTATATTCCCCCCCTGTCTCCCTATTTTGCCAATATCTTTGTTTGGGGACAGCCAGGGATCACACCCAAGTTTACAAATACAAAACATTTTATTTAGTCAGTCTCCCTTGTGGTTTATTACTTGACATTCAAAATTCTGTTAGTAAGTTCCATTTCCATCCTGTAGGTGATCTTTACAAAGAATAATCTCCTCATCCCCCAGAATAAAGCCAAGTAAAGATGACTACAGCTCAGGTATCTTCATTCTCTAAGAGAGGAATTTGATCACCAAAACTTAGTTGGAGGTGGGGTCTGAAGGAACAATTCCTTAGTTTCCAAAACATGATTCAATAGACAAGCCACTTTCTTTTAGAAAAGCAAACTTATATGTGACCCCAAAAAACAAGTTTATTTATTCTGTTACACATTGAACAGCACAATTAGCACAAAACAGGATGAATAGGAAATGAGAAGAAATGTTCAGTTTTAGATGTGGCAGGAAAACCCCAAACCCACACAGTCAGGTAGGGACTGAAAACCCAACCCACATGCAAGGCTTCAGTCTGAGGTGGGATTTGTACTGGGGTCCACAGAGGTGGACAGAAGTGAAAGACTGGGAAAGAAACCACTGAGCCTACCTGATCTCAAGTTGCAATACACATTAAAATCACTGCTATGAACAACTGTAACCAGTTGTAATTAATTTGTTAGAAACAATTCCTTGAGTTTCTTGTTGAAGAAAAGCGATCAAGTCAAAATTCCTTCCAAGGAAGACAAAATTGTTGACATCAAATTGCCACTAATGTTTTGTCTTGCACAAAAACAAACCAGTTTGTCGGAACAATGGATTGTTACAAAATTGAACAAGGAAATAATCGGTGAAACTGTTTAAGTCAGAATAATAATAAACTATAAAATATTCTCGATCTCATGTAGTGAAAGAATCTTGGTTACAAAAACAGA
Organism: Pisaster brevispinus; assembly: GCA_023634235.1. Lineage (NCBI taxonomy): Eukaryota > Metazoa > Echinodermata > Asteroidea > Forcipulatida > Asteriidae > Pisaster > Pisaster brevispinus. The sequence continues at coordinate 8,913,756 of JAMKCF010000012.1, read as the reverse complement.
AAGGTCAAAAGCAATCAAATAAATTCTTAAAATGCTTTGCATTTTGATTAAGACAAAAGCCTTCGGATTCTAAAGTAATGCATGCAAAATTTCCATCAACTATCCCACTACTTGAAGACATAATCACCAGAAGAGAAAATAACCAAACTGAGTTCTAAATCGCCCTTCTATTTGGAACGCAAGGAAGGACAGTTGTCTCGATATTAAGAAGATTGTTTCTCAGCAGCAGTCATCAACCCGTCAGTCTGGGGGTGGACAATCAGTTTTTGTTCTAACTCTCTGATAGTAAAATATATCACCTACTGCTTCATATCCCAGTTCTTATTAATTTTTTTAAAATGTTTGTTATTTGTTTATATATATATTCAAATGGACTATTTGCAGATTTGCCGTTGTTCAAAGCTAGGAAATGAGAGTCATGTGTGCAACGTTAGAAGTGTTGTGCTATTTATTATTCTATCAATCAAACTTCCTTTTGTTAGAGGAGAGGGTGTCTGAAGTTAAAGGAGGTAACACGAGGCCCCCCAAAAAACATGACACTCAACTCCTGCCTCATTGGATGGAACTTTTAATTATAGGGCAATTAAGTGTTTTTAGGGGTGGTCCTATGATAATTACCATGCTATAAAGAGTTTGTAGTAGCCTGATGATAGATAGATTACATTATGTTGGCTGCAGACCTTATCTATAAATAATATTCAAGGTTCAATGTATAAACGCATCTAGGCCAAAATCTGTACATGTTTCAATGGGTGTGAACATTGTATGGATTTTTTGTGTAGACATGTCAATGGGGACCGCTGCCAGCAAACTTCAAAAGGTCATGATGACCTGTTAGAAAACTTAACCCCATCAATGTCTAGACTATCTCAAAGGAGCGGGGGGGGGGGGGGGGGGGGGGAGGGGTTTCTAATAGAGTAATAGAAGATTACATGTAATAAGACGGAATTTGACCTGACGGTTCTTATATTCTGATAGAAACACAAAAATGTGCCTACTGCTGTCGCCCCAGGTCGTCACGCAGGGTGCAACGGACTGGGGCGTGATCTGTAATCCATGGTTTTAAAAGTTCACATTTTGATGAGAAATGACCAACGATTGGACCTTAGAGACAATATCAGTCACCATAGAACACGGAGAATGTTAGTTATTTGAATATACTTGACAATAAAATAAAATATCCAGAACAAACAGTAGGTCAACTTATAAATTGTTCTATCTCTGCAGTAAAACATAATCAAAACAAATCCTAGATTTTCAATTCATCCTTGGATTATTCCACATGAACTACCCCGTGTATTAACTTTAAAACGGGTGATGTCTTATTCCGGACATGTGAAGCCGCTTTTTACCGTCATGCTGCCTATGCGCAGAGTAGCCTTTATGATGGTAGCAAATTACAAAATGCACATTTCCTTAAAACATCCCGCAATGACCATGCGTCATAAAAATTCACATCGTATTCACTCTCCCATTAAGTATGAAACAGGCTGAATGTCTTCAAATGAAAACAACTAAAAATGTTACTTTTCAAAACCAACAATCACGCAACATCCCTTAACAAAATGGGTACAAAATTGAAACTTACGTCATAGGGGACGTGGAATTTGTTAATGAGGTTGCACTCTTCAAACATACAGATCGCAGCTTGTAGAGTTTCATCTTCCAGCAAGGAGAAATCACTGAAGGAGAAGTTCTGAAGGTTTAGCTTCCCCAATTTCTCAACCGGACCGGCTTGCTGTGGACAGAAACACCAACGAAAAAAGGCGCAATATTCAACTGTTTTGAAAATATGGCTCACCATGACAAGGAGTTAGCACATTCTTCAAGTAATGACAAATTGAACATGAAGCCTTAACCCAAACAACCTTTGTATACAGAGCTGCCAACATTTGCATCTTGCTATCAGGGAGATTTTGTACAATAATCAGGGAGATATTTAGAATTACATTCAACAAAATAGGGAAATTTCAGGGAGATTTTTCAAGTTTGTTCATAAGAGCATGGAAAGATTGGCTTATTTTTCAGGGAACTTTCTGCAGAATCAGGTAGAGTTGGCAGCACTGCTTATATCATAAGATTTCTCCAGCCAGTGGTAACTGATCTGTAAACCTGACCCCAAGCTAAGCATACCCTTTTCGGATTCACTGAAATTATCAAAGTCAGGCAAAACCTGGAGATGGATTTATGGCATTCAAAAAAAGAAAGAAGTTAACACTTTATCAGGCCTGGAATCAAACAGAGGCCACTGAGACCATGGCCTCCTTTGCCCTGGGCCCAATTTCATAGAGCTGCTTAAGCAGAAAATAATGCTTAACAATTTCTTGCTAAGCAGAAATGAGCAGGATACCAGTCACAAAGTGTACACATGACATAGTCGTTTGGCTGGTAACCTTATTCTGGTAAGCAAAATTTTGTTCTGCTTAGCAAATTTGTTTGTGCTTAGCAAATTTTTGTTTTTAAGCAGCTCTATGAAATTGGGCCCTGGTCTTGGCCTTTGTGTCCCTTCAAAAGTGTCCCATAGACTTGAAGATTTTCTAATGGAAGCGCCCTCTGCAAAATGAAAACGGCCTTGCCCTTTCAATTAGGGAATTCCAGGCCTGCTGTATGTCTTGAGAAGTAAAGGGTAATTGCGTTCAGTGTTATGCAGTTTACATACTTTGAGCTTATCTACTTCATCTTGCTGTGCTGTGGCATGATAGGATAGCACCTCTAGCGCCACCTGCTGCTTGGCCATCAGCTTCACTGCATTCTCGTACATCTGCGTATTGTGGATGCCCAGGCCGCAAAAGATGGCAAATGCCTGTGAGCAGAAGTTTATAATGTAATCAGATTTCAGTACGGCCAGGTGTCTTATATGTGCTACCTGCAGGGCGAGGGTGGAGGGCATGGGGGGGGGGGGGAGCTAGGCTTTCCCCTAGGCCATCCTTAAAACAGGCCAAGACCTCGCAAGTTCTCCTCAGGTAGAATTCTCTCTTTTTTTATAAACACTTTCTATGACGCTAAAAAGTACTGACTTAATCAAATGAATGCTCTATCCCATGTGATGACGTTAAACATGCCCCCTCACCCTCCCCTCCCCCTATGAGTTCCTTCAGACCCCACCTCCAACAGCTTCCCAATCAATGCACAGGAGCATTAGCGGTGCATCTCAGCAAAAAGGTTTCCCCCATCGCAGGGATTACACAAATCCAATTTCTTGCAGTTGGGTGCCATAGCAACCACTTAGCGCACCAAGAAATGTGTCTCGCCTTAACATGTGGCCCCAGGTCGTTCAGAGTTTGCCCAGATCAAGACAAATGTATTAACTTTATTAACTTCCCGAGGGTTGTACTAATTAATGTATTGCCCAGACTGTTTTTTTTGTGTTTTTTTTCTACCTTGGATTTAAGAACTGGAATGACATCACAGGAGCAGGACCGGTGAAACCGTTGGACACCTTCACAGACTCCAATAAAATGTCCTCAATTTGGCAGAGGCAAGCGCCAATAATATTAAACCAATTACCCCAGTTTCTCAAAATGAAAATGACTTCGTAGAAAAATACTTGGCTTTTATTGGACATGTTTGTTAATTCAACAGGGCTTGGAATTTCTTTTTGTCATCAATTTTCATAGAGGATTCATAAATCCCAATCTCCAGACACAAGTCTTTTGATTTACAAGAATTTCTCATCAGTCTAAGACATTCCTGTATCATAATAAGAGCTGCGTTTATAATTTTTCTCTTAAGGAAAGTTGCGTTACTAGCACATGCATGGGTCCAGTTGAATTGAGTTAGCCTTCAACCATGACAATCTGCTTGGGATCATTTTTGCTAAGCGCAGGAAAACCAGACTACACACAGGAAACCTACGAAGTAAAACTCCACTAAGCAACTTTGACAGCTTAGCAATTTTATGTTTAGTTTTTCTAGTTCCTGAAAGCAGACTTTACAAACTTCAAATATGGTTACTCGTGAGAGAATTAAGTTTGACGGGGATCGACTTACCTCTTTGATGAGGATCAACTTACCTCAAAGAGATTCTCGTCTTGGTCGGTGAAGCTGAGGTTAACGGAAACCCCGGTCTTGTTGATCATCTCGGCCACGCCGACGATTTTGTTCTGGCTGTTGTAAATTGGCTGACAAAGCAGGGAGCGGATCTTGAAATCCTTGTCTGCATCACAGATCAGCTTGAATTGTGTCTGTACTTCAAACTTCTCAATGTTGATGATCTATAGGAGAGATGGAATGGTCCAAGATGGGTGGAAGAATGATGGGGGCATGGAGGGAGAGAGATTGGGGCATGGAGGGAAAGAGATTGGGGCAGGAGGGACAAAGATTAGGCATGAGGCAAAGGGGTGGAAGAGATGTTGACAAAATAGAAAGGTATAAGAAAGAAGATGTAAATTTAAAGTATGGGGATTATAAGCGAGGCACAACTAAAAGAAGGTATCTTAAGGTCTTGTCAAACCTGGCACTTTGGAGCCATCTAACTTCAGAGAGCAGTAAAAAAAACACTTTGATAACAAAAGAGAAAATATTCTAACACTTTGTCATTCTTTCCCCCAGAAAGTATGATTTATTTCTGCCTTTAATTTGTCTTGTGTGACATGGTTCTTAGTGTCAATAGTTACAGAACCGGGGGTTTTATACAGATTAAAGCCTTTGAAAGATCTCGCTCAATTCCAAAACTCAAGATAAAGGACTCTTAACAACAGGGATGTGATAGGCTGTTGAAAAAAACCTCTGAACTGTGAGCGCAAAGCGTGAAAGCTTGCGAGGGCGAAAACTTGCGAGCTCGAAGCCTACTTACATGCACTTATCTTTTGTTTTAAAAGCTCTAATCTGCACTCTGGGGCATTTTATTTGTTTTTTCTTTATGTTTTTTATAGTCTTAATTAAAAAAAAAAAAATTCTTTATTTATTTTTTATTTATTTATTTATTTATTCTTTATTTAATTATTATTCTTTCTTTTTTTTTTTTGGGGGGGGGTAAAAAAACCTGGATTTCCGATTAAAGAAATCACATCCCTGTAACAAGGGGGAAAAAAGATCTGCAGATGGTTATCAATCTAAGATTCTACAAACCTGTTTATATTTCTCTAAAATAACAACACGTCGGTCAAGATGGTTCTGTGGGATGTCTGGGTATTTACCCAAAGCTAACACCAGATGCTGAACCGTTTCAAATTCTTGCTCCATTTCACATTTTCATGAAAATGACAACATACCAGATGAACTCAACTTTCCTATCTGAGGTTTTTAGGTAATTCACACACAAAATGTATACACAAAATTCATCTGAGTAATTTCCAACGTGTTCATGATAATATTTTTATTGACAACAGATATGTTCACTCATCCGGTTTCACTAAGCATCATCATTTCTACCGCTTGTTAACTGGCCACAAAACCAGAATTCACAAATAAACAAGAACTTCTTGGCCGAGTACCAAGAAATTGAAGAGAAAAAAAATCCCAGGTCAGGGTAAATACGGAAGACTGTCAATTCTCCTTTGCATCATTAAAATTATTTTTGATAGTGTGCATTTTTGAAAGAGCTCCGTTGTAAAACAAAGTTGCTCGTTCATCTCTGCTCAGCCCAATATTTAAGAATATGCCCTTTAAATAAGTTTCTGCGCTATGCTCTTGATCTAGTTAAGACGCTTTTTGTAGCGAATGTAACTATGTTTATCGAGACTCCACTTGGAGGAAGAAAGACAAATCCTTTAATTTCACCTTCTTTGAAGAAGTTGTCCCGCCACAAACAAGGAGCGACCGAGGCACAATGCAACACAAACATGAAGGCAGGCCGGTAATAAAATCTGATACTCAATCATTCTGAGAGGGTTCTTCCTCAAAGTGGTGGCTCAAATTGGGCCCTGGTGGCACGCCATTTGTTCAAACTGTTTCATGACTCAACTGCTACGCTGCCTTCGACAGGCTGCTTTTTCAACACTCCTCTGGGTTACTGTTACGCGGCGTGCCGTTGCAAAACCCTTCTCAGAATGCAACACAAAAAGCACTGCAGATATTTCCGAGTGGCATGGGTGATTCAATAACAGACGCACGAGGCATGTTTAAAGAAATGTTATATTAATGCCCCGGGCGAAGCGATGATAATTTGTACATGGTACAAAGAGCGATTCTAGGGTCTGTATTGCAAATGCTGAATCGGGCATGCAAAAGTCAAGTACGTATCTGTGTCAAATTTCGTTTTTATTGCATTAATTTCAACTTAGGAAAAAAACGCCTTTCTGTGATAGCCAACATAGGAACAACAACAAAAACTGTTACATACCTGTGTTTAGTATTAATCTGTGATAATTGAATAAGTGTAATATTACATCCGTATTTATTTGAGAAAGTGAGAACATTCTTACCTAAGGGGAACTATGTGCAGGTGGTCCTTCTTTCTTTGCAATATAAAATTCACTCTCTATTCTGATCAAGAGAAGTGCTTGAGGTTTTGGGAAGTCCTTGATTCTGCTTTATAGAAATTGCGTTATTTGATCAAAAGATATGCAGCCCCTCAAGGGTCCCCCCATGCACAATCTTCCTACAAATAGAAGGGATCCTCACAAAATACTTTTTTTTTTCTTCTTCAAAATACATACCAAAATCTACTACATGAGAACAGTTTTATTCTAATCCAAGGTAATGAAAACTCTCCCAACCACGTTTTTTAGTTTTTTGTTTTTTTGAACAACCAGTCAATTCAACTCAAACCATGGCCTACTTTTTGATGATGGCACAGGGGCACTGCCTTTACAAGCATAACCCCCATCCGGCATTTGCAGGAAAAATTCTTTAGGGGCTTAATTTTTTTCGCGCCTAATGCAATAAGGCATGCCGGAGACAAATTATGTAGATCGTTATCTCTTCTCACTGATGATTGGACAGATAGAAGAATTGGTCAAATGCACAGTGCAATGACTGCCTTGCAACGAGAGGGAGGAGGGGGGGGGGGGGGTAACACACTAAGGGGAAAAACAGTCTTACCTTTCCCGTTAAGGAGACGTATTTGGCAATCTCGCAGTAGACAGACTTTTTCAGCACTTCATCACTGAGTACAAAAACAAAATCAGAACTAGTGTTTATTTTTATCGCGTATTTGTCGGCGTTCAACAAATTTAATAGAATACAGTAAAAGGTTTACTCTATAGCTTAAGGTTATGAAAATACAATTTTAACAATTCGGTGGGACATATTAGGACAAAAAGTAAAAGTTTATAATAACAACAAGTATAACTGTTTTTGCCTTTGCACATAAATAAAAACAGGTATATGTCTTTATAAGTAATAGCTTTACATCATCTCTTATGTTTAAGCCTCAGATCTTATTATTTCCAATATGGGAAGGGCGGAAAAAATCCAACTTTAAATAATATTTGTAAAATCTATTGATCCTTTTTTCTAATTTACTGGAAACTGCAAAGTATATCTATTGACAAAAAATCCCATGTACAGCGAAGCAAAATGCAACACAAAATGTATCAGTTGCCACTCAACAATCATCATTTGCTAATCAGTATTAGCAATTTGTACACAAAACAAGTTCAGTTTCAATATTTTGCTATGCAAAAAATGCTGGACGAAATCATTCCCCGATATCCAACTTAAAGTTGCCAGAGCGGGTTCTGTATTTGAGTCTCTACTACGGAAGCTATGTTTGGATATTTCATCTCAGCAGAAAGCCACAAAATCAATTAGTGACTGGCCCAGGTCCCAGTTATAAGTATTTTCCAATCGTAGTTTGATGGATTTGCTTTTTGTAGAGCGGGAAAGGTTCATGGTTTGTCAACACGTCCAGCTCACACGATCCCCTCCTCTAAAACATAACACTATCACCTAATGGGATTTTAATTAAAACGTTCAATCTCGACTCCGCAAACATTAGGGAAAACAATTTTCGGTCTGACCCAAGCTTGCATTACGACTCCCCTCTTGACAATTGAAATGTCACGTGGGGAGAAACGAGCTGCACAGAGGACCAGTCTGAAGTTACATGTAGGAATACCTGTAAGCCGATCAAGATAAATGAAACCAAATTGGTGACCTACTTTGGTTAACATGAACTAGGTCAAATGTGTGTATGGCACTTGCTGTTTTTAATCTGTAAACATGAACGCGAATACTCCGACACTGCACTCGGAATTTGTTTTGTCAAGTTTTTATTTACAGTTAATTTCATTTGTCGTTGTTATTTTGACTTTGGTGGTTTGAGTTCATAAATAAAAGCAGTAAGGAACAACAAATTAATATTGTTTTTGAAGTGAGGCGTCATGCTTAGGGTTTTCTTGTACAGATCTTGTGAGTGTGACGTTACAACTGTAGCTTGATCTCCAGGCTCCAATTTCATAGAGCCGCTTCAGCAGAAAATAATGCTTAACATTTTCTGCTAAGCAAAAATAAGGAGGATACCAGAGACAAATTGTACATGTGGCATGGTATTTTGGCTGGTAACCTTATTCTGATAAGCATAATTTTGTTGGGCTTAGCTACTTTTTTGCGCTTAAGCAGCTCTACGAAATTGGGTCCTGGTTTGGGAGAGACAACAAATTTGTGTAATACTCAGTTTGACTCCACATTGTCTGTCATCTGACATTAGATTCTGATGACGCAGACATAAAACTCTATGAATACATTATACCGACAGAGGAAAAAAATCACTTTTTTAATAAATTCAAAATTAAGGAATAGATTGAGGGTAGCAAGAGAAACTGACATATTGAACCAATCATTGGATGTCTTATGGGTTACTTCAGACAGGCTGGCTCTCTTGGGATATGCCACCCATAGTGTCTAAAATGAGTTATGTCGCCCCATCAATTCTAATAAATGAACATAAAACATTCATGATGATGTTTTCAAATATTGACTACATTCATATCGTACACTGCAATAATCTCTTTGTAGGAAGAAGGGATGGTTCTGAAAAGAGCAGGTTGGTTTTGTCTCAACCTTTTTAACTAGTCATAGTGTGATCAAACCAGACCAATGTTGGAAATGTTTTTTTAGTAAGTTGGGGTGTGGGTGTACTAGTTTACAGAGGGGCTCCAGGGTCAAACTAAGTTTTGTGATCCACCCAATTTCCAATAGATAGATCAAATCCCTAAGAAAATGGAAAAGAAAAAGCCACAAATCTCTAACCTCTGACGATTAAAACAGTGTACAGTACAATCCCACTGTGTTTGATACCTTTCGAGTGCAGTTTTTGTCAAAATCAAAAACAATTTTGATGTTGTAATATAATGATTGGTAGTATGTTTTTATACACAGAATTTTAGTTCATTCCCAAATTCTGTTGATAGTCAATCAAAACGGCATTAAACTTGACCTTTTGAATGGCCAAAAATTCCCTTTTGGAATGTATAGACCCATTTGTTGTCTCATGATGTCTCATGGCGTCATGTTTCAAATTGACTCTGAAAGAGTATCAAATAAATGGCATCTTACACCATTTTACTGTGAGATTTGTATTTTTGTCTCCACTTTCATGAGGGCTCTATCTTTTGGTTCATCACAAAATTGAATTTGACCATCTCAAAACTGTATTAGGGGAGACAAATATTGTGTAATAAAGTGGGAACGCAACTTTATGACAAATTGTAAAGTAGAAGTACAATCAACAGCAATACAGCCGCACCATGTATGTTTTTAGTGGTTCAACTGGGCATCAGTGAAAAACAGCTTTCAGGCTGAGCTGATTTTACCCAGTATAAATAAAGCATAAATAAACAAACAAATAAATAAATAAATATATAAATACCAATAAATAAAAAGTATAATAAAAAAAATTAAAAAAAATGAGTTGTAGTGACTCTGAGAAGAGCTATTGATGTTGAAATCAGACTCTGTGACTGCAAATTATGAAAACTGAAGGTGAAAACTTGTTTGCGGTTACCCAAAACTCAAGATGTACATGTATGGTCACCATTTCGGACCATGTGTTTTGCAGTCAGGTGACTTCATTACTGTACAGGCAATACTTCAAAGCAGCTTTTAGTATCAAGACACTCTAAAAAAAAAACTTTCAAAAAGATGAGACACAAGAATGGTGTCATTCATGCTTTAGGAATATACACAAATAATTTGGGATTTGCTCTTCCCAGAGATTGTTATAAAGCACTGTCCCAGTAGGGGTAAAAAGAGATCACTCTGTGCTCGCTGTAAACTGTAGGAGAGCTCATGGGAGATATTACTATGGTAAGAACATGACATCAAATACAAGACAGAACCTTGCAATTACTTTGTGCTCGCTGTAAACTGTAGGAGAGCTCATGGGTCGACGTGAGATCTTACCATGGAAGGCAAAGTGACATCAATTACAAGACAGAATCTTGTAGTTACTTTATGCTCACTCTAAACTGCAGGTGAGCTCATGGGTCATCGTTACTTGCAGAATTACACTGGTTACTCATGGAGCAACGCATCCAGTTTCAAATTCTTCTATACATCTGCAAGTGCAGGAGTGACATAGCTCCGCTTTATCTTGCAAATATTGTTGAACTTCATCAATCCAACCGACATGGTCTTCCCTCTTCCTGTGATACATCTCGTCTCAACATTCCTAGTACCAGATTACGCTTTTCGCAAAAATGCATTACCACATTTGGCTGCTGCTCTCTGGAACTGTCTTCCAATTAACATTGGGGACTCTTCGATCCGTTGTAACTTTTCAGAGTAATCTTAAGACGTATCTGTCACCCACTTCTTAGTTTGTATTTTGTTGTTTTATTGTTCCTCTTGTAGTATGTAATGCACTTTAGTCATTTTTGGAAAAGTGCAATATAAAAGCATTATTTATTATACCCAATTGTAACTTTTTCAAACGTGTACAACTTGCATGTTCCACACAATAGGCTAAAGGGGGGTAAAGCCAGAGCAGGGATCATTATTAATGCAGACCTGAAGAACTGACAGCGACCTTCCTTCCTTCCTTCCTTCCTTCCTTCCCACCCACCTGGATCCACCAATGCAAACAACGACCCCCCTCTTGTCCGTAAAAGCAATCCAGCATTGCACTCAAGAGCACTCTTTCCAAAACCCAAAATGGACAGGTTTGCCAGTCTGGACGGCAACGAGCATTCCAGATCTATAACAAGCAGCTAAAGAACCACGAGCACTCTTGGAAATTTAACACCAACGGAGACTCTGATCGTATCCACAAATATTTCAATCATATCTCCCACCCCCCACTTAATGTTTAAATCTAGTTTTCTTACTCCCCAATGTTTCCTCCCCGCTTCGTCTCCTTGTTCCATGATGAGACGGAACAGCTGTGCATGTGGAATTCGATGCTTTGACTGATATTATTTCTTCCCTCTCCCCCTCTTGCTTTGGCGAATCGCATGTAAGGAAATGTGATGCGCTGAGATGATTATTGCGGTTTAGCTGCCTCACTATCCACCCTCACTGGTAATGCACTGGCTTCGTTTTGATTCTCAGGAGATAACTTTATTGGGAAAACCTAAACTCCTGAGCTACACAAATGTTTGCCTTACGGTTTATCTGCGAATTTTCGCAGATACGACTAAAAATGGTTTTAAAGGGGCTGTGGTCACATCTGCTACCTCAACAAAGGCACAATCCCTCTTTCTCTCTCTCTGAAAAAAACAAACTGAAAAGAGTCTTTGGCTTTAGACAAGCTGTTCAACTAGCCAATGTTTATCACAACCTTCGCCATTGTTTTATGATTTGTTGCACCGTCTATGCCCGATGATCTCAGACACATTGGTATTTCCCGGTTCACCCAATCGTTTCTCGGGACATTATTTTTAGCTTCTAAAAACCCACAAACCTTCAGAGAGAGTCTAAAATTTTAGAAATGCAGTGCGTCTGGGAAAATTATCATCTGGATCAAGGAGTCATTGGTCTTGGGAAGAGAGACATTAATGTTTTCTCCCGTTTTCGGCAGTAGAACTAAAATGAGGCTGGAACGATAATTGCTGATAATTTCGATTCCACCCACCTTTAAAGCGTCCAGCTCATAACATGCACAACTTGCAAGCTTTGCCCCTGTCATTATCGGCACTCATAACAACATATCAGAAAAATTAGAATGTCATGTGGAAATTGCAATCATTTTTTCTTTTTCTTGGAGACTGGAAAAGCAATTCATGCGATTTCTAGATTGCTTCTTGGTACATGAACAAGAACGCTGATTCGGATTGCACCTGTGCATCAAACACCTCATTGAGGTGTTGAATATGTGCAAAGTCTACCAGATAATTAGACAACACCAATTAATTTGTCGTTTGTCATTAAATATTGCTCTGGACCACTTCTAGCAATGAATAATATGTAACACTTCCAAAGAAAATAATAACAGACAGGATTAAAAATTATTAACATTTCAGGAAGCTTGTGTTATTCTTGTGAGGTGTTTTGCAAGTATTGATTGATATCGACAAATAAAATGTAGTTAATAAAAACCGCAGTCTCTAAAAGTTTAAATCAACAGATTGAAATTAACTGAGATAATAACCTGCATAGTAATTACCACCAAAAAAAACCTTGAAACTTGTCAAATGAACTTTAAAAATTACTGTAGAATAGTTCCACCCCAATTTCCATGTGTCCCTGTCAGATTTCAGAATCTTCACTATTTTCATCAGAACAACATAACAAGAACTTTCTGAACTATTTTGGAAGACTAGAGTAGGGCCCAAAGCTTAGGAAACAGGACTCTGTTACCCAAAAGTTTTCGCTAGATTCCAGATGTGCAAATTTATGCAAGACCAATTTGGTGTATGTCATTTTATTTAAATATTACAATGAGAAAATAGAATATGCTGTTGAAAACCGTTTACCAACCAAAAGGACCAACGGCGTCAATGCAAAAAATGTATTAGTTGCCTGACGTTTCAACCCTAGCAGAGTCTTTCTCGAAGGCAAAATCATTCAATTGATAGACTGAATGAAAAATGTAAATCAAAACTTTAATGTCTAATGCAAAACATGCCGTGAACATTATTGAATGTACTCACTGGAAAAAAACATCACAGCTCTTTAAAACTCATGGGATAACCACATGAAATTTCTTTTCCACTCGACTGCTTCTGTTCCACCAGAATACCCCTTTATGAGTGTTGCATGTCATAATTACAGCCATTGAGAAAGACTCTGCCTGGGTTGAAACATCAGGCCATTAACTGTTTTCTTGCATTGATCCCATAGGTCCTTTTAGTTGGTAATCAGTTCCCAACAGCTTATTCTATTTTCTCAATTTTGAAGAAAAAAAAACGCTAAACATTCTCATGGACGATATTTATCCAACCTTGTACATCCCTTTAAGCTGGAAACTACAGGCTGTTTGAAAGTGGGCCACATTTCAAGCACTTCACCGCCCCATACGGAAATCATCGCACACAAAAGCGAGTACAAATAGATGTGGTTTCCTTTTGTGCGGGTCATCACCAAGAAGGCATTAAACGTCATTTACATGCCTTCCAATGTGTTTACCCCACCCTTATACAGCCACATGAGGGGATAGGTATTCCGGAATACCTCCCCCCCCCCCCCTCCTCCCCGCCGCCTCATCTTATCAAGCACGTACGTGGATGTCTGCACTAGTGTAGAAATGGTCTTCCGACTCCAGTCTGGATACACTTGGATGATAATGGCAAGCAAGGCGATGTTGAGTACTTTACCACATTTGGCTGACAGAGAAAAATGCGTCTGAGGCACACATCTTCACGGCTCAGAATAATCCAATCTTCAGCATTGCCGTGATGTCAAGCATAGTCTTCTTTTTCTCTTTTTCTTTTCTTGGCTCAAAGATGTAGCGTCTCGATTTCAACAAAATTTCTCTTTCAAAGTCTTTTCTGTTTGTCAACTTGGTTTAAATGGAGTTGTTCATGTTAAATTGCGAGGTTCACAACTTTTAGAGCACATGTGGAGGATAAAGTACCCTATTTCACGGCACAAGGAGTAAAGTATGAGGCAAACATTGATCATTGTCAAACACCAGTATCCTCACTTTGTGTGACACAACGTTTACAGAAAATAACTTGGATTCAGGGACCTGATGAAAACATTACAAAAATGAAAAAATAGCAAAGCTAATATCAAGTTGCACAAAAGAACTACCAAAAAAAGGATCAATAGAATAATGCTATGAAAAAGCGAAAAACTAGGGTGGTGAAGCTGGTGGTCACGGAGAACTGAAACCTACTGGTAACGGACAAGAGCCCTTTTGTCTGAAAAGAGCCCTACTGTTTGAGCTCAATCAGTCACAAGAAAATAGTGACAAACCCAATCACTGTTTCCAAAAGCTGGATTTGAGAATCATGAGATCAAAAGGAATTGTTTTACTCATTTCTAAAAAAATATAGCATTTCAGGCAAAAATATTGCAAGGGAAGTTTTTCCAACATGACCATCTTGATACCATGTAAGTTATGTGTAAATCTGTGAGCATTTATATGTTTAATCTCACCAATCTTTTTATTTAGCCTTCGAGAAAGACGCTGCTAGAGTTGAAACGCCACAAACTATTTTTTGCATTCTTACAAATGTTATGCACAACCTAGCATTATCTTACTTTCAAGCCAGAATGCTAAAATGCAAGACAAAAATAACTAAATCAATCAATCAAACTATGAAACTGCTAAACAAAGCTTGACTCCGACGTTGAAACATCTCATTCTTAATAACATCCTCTCCACAAAGAAGCATTCCAAGAAACAACTTTGAACAATTCTGCTCGTAGGTATCTTTAAGAAACAGGGGAGGCTTATTAGGGGATCCTGAGCTCCCAGTCAACTCACTTCAGTCAAGCTTAAATTAATGGTCACTACAAAACAAGAACAATCACTGCTAAGTATGAGCGATGCAAATACACACAAAAGAGCGCTGCCTCCAAACTGGAATTATGAACACTAAGTTAAACTGTCTACCTGCCATAACAGACGCTATTTATTTCATATTTCTTTCTAAGTGGATAGGGCATGTCAATCACGAACCACAGCTGTAGAATAACTGACAAATGGGCATTCTCAAACCAAATTGTTCACTTCTTCAACATTACTTCAAATAAATTTCTGCTGAAGTTTTATTTTTAAGCTAATAGGACCTGCTTGTAAATTCACATGGCATTTTTAAGATATCAGACTGCCCAAAATCAGTGTTAATTTTGGTTTGGTAATAAAGGGAAACGTTATGACTGCTTATACAATTTCTTTAATTTTCTGTGAATGATTCAATTAAACGCCACGCATAAAACATTATCTGACCACTTTATTTGTTGAATTGTTCCTTTCGTCCTGAAGTCTTATTCCCACTTTTCAGTTTCCATTCTCAGCATCAAGTCTGATTTCAAAATGTAACAAAGTCTTTTTAAATTTAATTATTCCAGTGAAATCAACACTGAGCAAGCATTTCAAATCAAAGCCCATCTCCACAAACTATCAGTTACATATTCAGTTACATATTCTTGAGGGCATAATGCTTGGGATGTAAGTAGCCAATCTCCATTTATTTGTTCAGATTTCTCCCCAGTGTTTTCTGGCATTCAGCTGGTTGGATATACACACACACACACACACACACCCAAAAGTCCCCTCGGAAAATTCCCAATCCAGTAAGTGTTGAAGCTCTGATACCGATTAATTGAAATCTCGTTGTAGTACTCGTGCCCGGATGATCGTGTTCCTATTTCTGAATTCTCCCCCCCCCCCCCCCGAACGCTATCGAATATTGACTGTCTGCTCCTTTGGTCATCAGGCATGCCTTCAAGGAGTCATAAACCACAGCTGGCTTTCCATCGGTTTCAACACCTAATCATGGAGTCGTCATAAATAAATATAATGAACTTTAACATTTGTCAACTTAAAGTCGTGACAAATAGGATGATGGTTTTTTTCTTCAGTATAATGAGTTTTTGTTGTTTTTGCGTCCCTTGTCTAGTTTCCGGGGGTTCAAGTATCTGATGAACGAAGTCCGTGGGTTTGAGTCCTCATGACTACCGATGATTGCCAGAATAAATAGCAACAACTAGACAGACCGATTTTTTTTTTTTTTTCCCCCGAAAATAATGGAAGCTGTTTCTGTTTGGCTGGAGTGCTATCACTTGATTCTTACTTCATACAGTAATATTAGAGTCTTATTTAGTGCATGTATCACCAATAAGGTGCTCAAGGCGCTGGAACAAAGAGAAACACTTTCTAAGACAGATTTTAAAGTTTTAATGATTTATGAGATCGATTTAATATGCAGCCCCAGGGTTTACAAGGTACTGCAGTGAAGACAAAATTTTGACATTTTACCTCAAGCAATCTAAGACTTAAACACCCTTTATGGTAAACTGTTACAGTTTTTCATTACAAAAGAATTGGTATTTGTCAGACTGGATAGAGAGTGTAAACTGTGCACGGAAATCATTTACATGCAAGTGTCAATACTCTAGAAATGATAGAGACAGTCATGTATTAGGGGCCGTTCAAAATGTTGATGCAAAGGGTATGACCAGGGGACAGGGTTGAAGACCTCATACGACTCTCTGTACGACCTGAAAAAATGTTGACAACTTTCGAGGTTCCCTTATTTTGATACATTAAGCAAGAATTTTTAATGTAGCACTTTTAGACATGAGGCAAGTCCATACTTCACACGAAGGTGAATGCGAAACAAAATACGTGACAAAAATAATTAGTACGCGCCATTTTCTAATTGTGATACAGGAAATTTACCTTGCTTTCGCAATTCGTGTGAACCAAGTTTAACTAGGTACAAAAACCAGTATGGGCTTTGTAGCAACACCTGATGAAGTAGTTGTTAGTATTCTTGTTTAACCCTGGAAATCATCGTTAAATCACACACTTCTACTTTCTGATGTGGCCTATAACTCCAAAAGTCAAATTTCCAATTAAGACTCTGAAACTTTTCCAAAATATTAGTATCTCTGTAAATTGTGATTTGTACATTACCACAAAGCTTTACTCTGCCTGAAAGAAATACTGCAGTCAGTTTTATGAGTGCCTAATTACGCCTGTCATATGCACTGTGCTTTAGATCTAAACAGGCGCGTAGTTTTCTGACAGTCCAGTAACATGGTCACCTAATGTGTCATGGCTGAGTGGTCTTCTGCACCAGATTCAAAATTTGGTGGCCAAGTCATCAAGGTGGTTTGAATCCCAGCCGTGACACTTAGGTCCCTGAGCAAGACACAACGAATACAATGGTTTTTCTTCACCCAATCAATCAATTTAAATGTTCATTTTGTAAATGTTATGTTCAATTCTCATTTATCAAGTCACAACCGAATGGGTTGATTGGTTTTACAGCTCAGGAAAAGTATGCTCAAAAAAAATTTCCAATGAAAAATTTGATTTATTCATATGTATGACTTGACGCCTTACATAGTTGAGTTGAAATAGGGTGTTTAATCTTGTTCTGGCTATTCTGTCAGGTGCCTTTTTGTGTGTGTTTTTAGGAAGAAGAGGTGCTCTTTCTTGGATCAGTTATTTTATTTATATATTTTGTTGTATTTATTTATATTTTTAGCCTTTGAGAAAGACTCCGCTAGAGTGGAAACACGAAGCAGTTATTTGAGATATTTTATTCCCAACATTTTTACTTGTGTGATCTGGTCAAGGATCGTTTATACAGTTTGGAACCCGTGAAAGTACGGAACCACTTCCCAACAATCTCCCCCTTTGGGAGACACAGAATAATCTTGTTCTTGTCTAAATGCATTTTTCGATTTCAACAGCGTAACATGACCGCGGGGTAAAGTGACTATTTATCAATACTATTCGGTGAAGAAAATAAATAAAACGCTCACAGAAATTGATGGACAGAAAGGGGTTTTTTTTTAGTTTTTTTTGTTTTTTTTGGTCAGGATTTTCCAAGGAGCCAGAGGGAAGTGAGTGGGTACATGATAAAGCTCAAGAAAGCTATTAAGCACAGCTTTCTGAAGAGGTTACTCTCCGCAGTTAAGATGTCAGAAAGTTGCTTGTCAATGGGTTTGCGCCGAGTAAGCACTTTACTGCCTTGGCTGAAACAGTGTGACATTTGCGCAAGGTATGTTTGCGTTTACTTGTGCACAAAGTGAAAAAAACCTAAACTGACTTCTTCTTTGACTCTGATGAGATCCTACATAATGGTTCTTATAAATCTTCCCCAGGCAGGAAGGGGGCGGATTGGCTAATTCACCGCTCACCCTAAATTCTTCTTGTTTATGGGGAAAGGAACTACACTCACCTGGGCTGTTTAATCTCCTCTTTATTTTGGCAATGGAGGTCAAAGGCTTTGCTGAAACCGGCGTGGAATTCCTGAGCAAGAAAATATCATAAGAATATAGGTTTGGGAGGAGGAAAGGAGACAGATATGACAAAAATCTTGATTTAAAAATGTGCTTTACAATCAAAAGTTTGCTCAAGTAAAAAGAAAGTATCAAAATGGAACAGTAAAATTGGTTAGAATTGTGATTATTGAACCTTCCATAAAACTGAAATAATTCAATTATTTGAAACCCTGATTTTTAAAAGATGCATAGACAATCCCTTGCATTTCTGTTATTGAACAAACCAAGCTTTCATAGGGACCATCTACCTTCCCAAAAATAGGTACATTCCTTCAAAGGTAGGGTCATAATTTGGTAATGACCCACCCCCCTAAAAAAAGGGGGGGGGTAAACCAAAATTGTGTCATGTTTTTTCCGAAAGCCAACTAGTTATAAAATGGTAATGGTAGTAAACATCCTGTGCATTTGTTTTGTCTGAAATACCCCAGTTGATTAGAAACCAATAAAAAAAAATTTTAAAAATTGGAATCTGCAAAAATCGCCCAAAGGCTACTGTTTGAGATTTGAATTTCTGTGATGTCTGCTTGTGAATGCTGAGGCCAGAGATGCGGCTGGTGTCCACTGCTACCTGGCATCAAATGGATGGATTAGACATTCTTGATGAAAATACAGTGATAGTTTTTTATGTTTTCTCAGTAAGTGGGCACTGTATTCAACTGAAACTTTCACAGGTGACTTTTATTGTATCTTTCTAAAAAAAAAAAGTTACCTGCAAATCAGCATTAAGTTGACAAAAACCAAATAATGACCCTACCTTTATTACTAGATTTGTTTGTACAATTTGTGTAAATTTGCTGTTCCTTACTGAAGCTGTCTGAAACCAACATTTCTTCAATTTCTTTTTCAGATTTAAACGCAGACATAAAGATGCTGTTAATTTATTTAGAATCCGGCCAATTCCACTCAATAAGAAGGGAAGGGTGGACTGTGCTTGTTTAATCAGTAACTTGATTAATACTTGAGGTGTTGCTACACATGGTCGGCATACTGATGATGTAAGAGTTTGCCTCCAGCCCCGGAGCGGTTTTTTCCACCATCGTATAGAAACTGTCCGCATCTTCACCGGTTAAGGTAGACATCCCTTGCCCGGGATATTAAAAACGCTCAAGCCCCTTGTAAGTGAGTTGGACAAACAGGGCCTCGTGGCGTTATTATTACTAGCGCACGGTGTTAAGCACTGGGTTCTTAGCTAGCCCACTTTTTCCCCGGTGGGCTTGTGGGGGTTACAGTGTCACATATTCATTTCCCTGGCTGGTGTTACGGAGGGGATCTCCGGGCAAAGCAGGCAAACAATGTTCACAAGAGAGTAAACCACCAGAAGAAACCCCTTGTGTAATTGTTAGACCCAAAACAGTGGGCCATCATTGCTCTAAGGCAAGTGCAAAACACTTCAGCAGTACACAGTGTACAGCAATAACATTCAATGTGCCATTTAATTACAACCATTCTTCGGGCCCTGGGTTTTTTTCTGTTATTTTTTTCTTCTTTTTTTTCAATTCTCACTGACTTTTCATGTGCCAGTTCATGCGCGAATCTTCCTCCATGATGGAGTTGATCCCATAGTAAGTTCAGAAAAGTCTTGCATTATGTATTCGTTTAAATTACTAGGCTTTGGATGAAGTCAAAGATTCAGCTAAAACTTGGATGTACAATTTCAGAATATTCCCAAAAATGAAACAAGCAGTAAAAGTTTGTTTAACTTTGCCTTTCTTTCTTCCTGCCCTGAAATACTCAAAGCAATCACCAAAGAGAGCTTTTGCTGCAACAAATGTTTCTTCAGAAAGGACGTTTTAAACTTCCACTCCACCGATTTAATTTTGATTAATCAGTTTTGTGTAAAGATGCTGTCACTTTATAAATTTATTTTGTGAACATCCTTTTTTTTTAACTTCGAATCTCATATTTTTAAAGTTTTTACTTGAACTTTTATCGCTATACTTGTCATTTAAACTGTGAAAACTCAAGGGACATTTGAGTTATAAGATACAAAAAATGTAGGTTGTAAAAATTTTGAATTCGTAAAGTGACATCTGCTGCGAATGTTTTTTAAGTTTTATGATAATTTTAGGAGTGCATGGGTTTTTTTTTTCGGAAATGACCCACGCTTGACCAAATGAAAATAAACAACTCTATTCTCAGAACCATTGAAATCTCAAAAACAAATGATTTAAATTAGTTTTCTAGGGCCATGGGGCTTAGGCAGTGACCCAATTAAAACTATTTTTCCAAGCAGCATACAGTGTTCATAATTGTTTATTTTTTTAATAGTTTTTTTCATTAGTGTCTCGATCAATATGGGCGGGGAAGAGAAGGGGTAAATTGGGAAGATATTGTCTGTATAAGATAGGATATGTTGACGCCTAAGGAATGTATGGATTACGAAGGGTGTACTGCTGACACATCATTTATTTTACACTCACGGCAAGATGGCCCGACTGATTTAATTAATTTTGCAAGTCACAAGAGAAGCAGGATTCTACTGGTTCGGATCAGGTATCCCCTTTGCTACCGACTCTCAAGAATTAGTCCTCGACAATTTGTCAAGACGTTCTTTCTTTTCCTTTCTCCTTTTGGGAAAGGAATAAGAACGGGTGGTGGGGGTACTGTCCCTAAAATGGTTTGGATGCATGACTTTGGATAAAATAAAGCTTTCTTTTATACTTGAAGCCAAGAGCTAGACTTTAAACTAGTAGAATTTGCGTATTAAATTTGCATCTAGTGCCATATATTTACATGTAGAAGGTATAACAATGATCTTACAAGGTCATGCCAAGGTTACCCAAAGGTCATACCAACCAGCACAACCTTTTAAGGTCATACCCACCGGATGAGCAATACAAGGTCATACTTATTGGTCAGACATTTTGGTTTAACTTTTTATGCCAAAGCTAGCGGGACAAAAATACAAGTTCGTATCTAGTGGTAAATACTTTGCAAGGTTGGATCTTGAAGGTGAGGGTTTAACAAGATCGTAGCCAGTGATGTGACCTTCATATTTTGTAGTGAATCAACTGATGTGAACTTTTACAGTCATGTCAAATTAATTCAACCTTACAAGGACCTAGCTTGAGATCTGACTGTGCAAAGTTGTATAAAAACTGAATTTGTGATCTGACCCCAAAAGGTCATTTCAATGTCGGTCACTTCAAGTGACACCCCTATACAAGGTCGTATCTGGTGATATGAACTTTCCACACTGATGCAATCATTCATTGTACAGCAGCACATGGATACACTCTGATTAACAAAATACAGCATAAGTTGAGAAAGGGTTAGAGAAAAAGCACACTTGTAAAAGAATAGGAATGAAAATTGACAAAAAGACAAACTATCAATCAACCCAAGAAATGGAAGTTGCAGAATTGTTAGAAAATATGATGTTATTTATCAGAATTCAGGAGGTAGCCAGATTCCGAGTTAGTATGGCGAGGAACAAAGTTCAAAGATTAAAAACACCACCATGCATTGAGGGAGTTCCACATTATTACAACACACCCGGGTGAATTAAAAGAGTCTATGATTTCCTCCGATAGAAGTTAGCATGGGTTAGAAATTCATAGCCGTAAGAACAAACCAAAAACAGACGCGTAAAACAGCCTTCGTCTGATGCCATTCCTGCAGTGAACAATCATCCTTGGAAATAAATTCAACATGTAACAACAAAGAGAAATGAAAACACAACGCTTCAGTTTAAAGAGTAAAAACTGCGGAATTGTTAATCTACAACATTTCATTTTGTTTTAATGAATCTAAAAAAAACATAGAATGTAATCAATCAACTCTTCATGACTGGGAATTTGTGAAAAGTAAATTACAGTCTCTTCCCGTTTCCCCGAAAGCAGATTCTACACCGGTGAAAACGAATGTATGCGTATGATGAAAGAATACTTCTACTGATGGGGTACAAAAATGTTAGGAATGTTTTAATAAGCGATGCAGTCGATTCTTTAGAATAAAAATCAACTTGTCTGAAACACTCCACATATCTCACAATTTTCCCACCAACATCATCTTTTTTTTTTCTTTCTTTGACTCTCACATTCAAACAAACAAACACAAAGTTTATTATTCGATTATCACAATGAGGGGAAATAGAAATAAAACAGTCAAACTGGTCAGAAAATTCTGAACACTACTAAGGGAGAAGAACAGCACATTGGAAACTCAAAAAATGGACGATTCTGGAAATTGGGCTTGCACAATCGATTTGAAGACATTTATGGTAAAGATTCAACTGAAGTATGTAACATAGGAATCCCTGTATGCAAGTCACATTCATTCCTTATTAATACAAACAAAACATGAGGTACATTACAAGGAATTCTTTCAAATATTCCTTTAACAGTTTGAGGTTTTATATCAAAATCATTCATATCATGCGTGTTAGTTCATATCATCAAAATAAATCAAATTTCATTAGCCTGATAAAGTTTTTTCAGAAACAAACCATGCGCTGTTTCTGGACATGTCTACATGCAAAATGAAGCAGTCATGAAGAAAAAACCATATAAGGAGCAGGAATGATTAAAGAGAGCAGAACCCAAAATAAAATTGGAATGTAGTCAAGCATGCGTAATGTTCTGACCGGAAGAGCGCAATGAAATTCTTAATTGAATGGCAAAATGGAAATCAAAAATAGAAAAGTAAAAATAAAGTCAAGTCTGGAAGTTTCCTTCGACTGGATCTCTTTTATCCATTGCAAACGGGGATTTATTTATGTTTATTAAGCTCGGTTTGTTTCCCTTAGCCGGGGAAAAAAGGCAGAGGTGTGAAGTTCAATCTTGTCGGTAACTCACGGCTCTGTTTTTTTTTTCCCCTCTTCTGTTCTATTCTATTCAAAGATATCAGAGATATGCAGCCTTCCCCAAAATAAGACAAAAAAGCTGCTGTAGGACTGATGGGGACTTCCTTGACAAGGATAAGGACATGGCCTTCCAGTCTTATGAAATGGTGTCACAGTAGCTAGGAGGCAGGTCTATTAACCCCGATTCTCGCTTTTAAATCTGAAATTTGAATATATCATTGTCAAGTCAATTCATGATCCAAACTGCTGCCAATTGTGACATGTGCTCGCATCAAAAAGCTGGCATATGTAAGAAAACACTGCTGTATTCTAAAAAACGGGCTTTAGTATTTGAATAATTAGGAGCAACGTGTCTCTACTGGTGCTGTAGGGCTTCAGAACGGTACCAGGGAGGTAAGGGTAGGGGAGGGACAAGGGGGTAACTTTCCAGACTTGACTCATCAAAGCATGCAGCAGTGAATATTTACCTTTGTCAAGTCGAGATCTGCATTGCTTTTGATGGAGACTGGTGATTCAAGTGCCTTCTTGGGGCCCTGGCCTACACTGAGCACATTTGGAAAGGCCTGCACGTCAAAGAGAGTGCAGCAGGGAAAGGACACAGACAGACAGACACAGACCGGGACAAACAAGTGTAGGAAGAATACAGCAAAACGGAGACAACAGATAAAAACAATTAGCATGATAAGCATATGTGTTTGGGGGTGATTAACATGTTAAGATTTGCATTGATCAGACAAAACACAAAAAAATTCAAAAGTGGTGCAGTGCAAAGCAAAAATGAAGTGCATTTTGTGTGTGAAGGCAACATAAAATGTGTACAAAAAAAGAATGTGACAGAAAGTATTGGTGATGACAATGGTTATCGCAAATCATTACGCATAATGCAGTTGGGATGAAGGTAGTGGTGACGAATTTATACATAAGAAGGGAACAAGAGAGGGAGCATGAATCAAGAAAGGAAATTATCCAAAGATAAAAACATTGTTGTAAGACGCACAGTAAGAGCAACATAGAGAAAGATTGTCAAGATAGGGAAGATTGCGGGACATTGCAGTTGATATGCAGATCACGGAATAAAAAAATGGCGGCACAACAGGCAGCCCAAACGACATACGAAGACATGTGGACAAGATCAAACGTGATGAGAGAAAAGACAGGTTGGGTTGGAATGTGAAGAGGATGTGATTATCAAACCACGATCAAACGACGATGAGTACCAAACACCACAGCGGAACAATTAAACGAGATGAGAGAACGAGGACAAGGGAAACGGGTAAAGAGAGAAAAGAAGAGATGGGAGGAAGGTGCAAAGATCAAGCTGAGTGAAACTGTGCGAGCCCTTCTTTATCTTCAAGGGGCTGTCATAAAATAATCGCTCTTTGAATTAAAGCATCATCCCCATAAGCCACTTATCTCACTCCCTTAAATTATCGCAAACGTCAAAGTGAAAGTGGTTTTCTCAGCATTGCACACAAAGCGCAGAAAAATTGACAAATAAAATCTGTTGAAAAAATCTTTTGCGCAGAGTTATTGGCGTATTGATTTTGTTGTTAGCAGAGGCCACCTGCTTGCTGCGATAACAGATAAATAAAAGGAAAACGGGTCAATGCAATGACCAAAATAGACTTAGTGATCGAGATCACTCCAGAAGATGAAGTAGAAAAAAAACACTCCAAAGTTGTCATGAGTACCAGTTGGAAAAACATATTTTACAAAAATAACAACCCAAAGAACACTTTACCAAGGTGGCCAGCCAACAGCAGCCATTAGAATCCCATTGCATTTCAATTTCAAAATAAGTTTTCGGTCTCTCTGGACACTACTTTATGATCACCAGAATAATGTCAGCTTACAAAAGCACAGGAATATTGACATAAAAAACACTTTGGGAGCATCCCTGTCCCTGTACAGGTTTCGAGTCCGTGTGAAATTACTGATGTTTGTGTACAGGAACCCGTACATTGTGCTGACAATTTGGGATGAGCTCATCGTTCCAAATCAACACTCTGGTAAGTTTCACTGACAGAAAGCATTGTTTCACTAAAGACATTTTGGGATGGTTTTCCGTTGTTGTTGTTGTTGTTGTTGTTGTTGTTGTTGTTGTTGTTGTTGTTGTTGTTGTTGCTGTTGCTGTTGCTGTTGCTGTTGCTGTTGTTGTTGTTGTTGTTGTTGTTGTTGGTGACACCATGGCGTCAGATGATGATTAAGTGATTGTGATCGACATGGCTGCATGTGACAGTGCAACAGTGGCATGGTGCATGTGCGATGTGCTCATTCAATGACTTGCATTCTACCAACACACTGATATAAAATGCACACATTACTAGAGAAAACAAAACAAATACACTATTTGTCCATTCTATCGTCACACAGCATACAGTCCTAATCAACAGTTTCACAGACTATGAATGAGAAATGAGATGAAAGTGGTAAGGCAGATGCCCCTGAGTGAGTTACACAAGTGATCTTCAAGACATACACATAATCTTAACTCTACCTCATCGCAACATTTCTCTCCGTTTCATACAATCACATTGTACACTAAGATTGATCTTTTGTAGCGATAAGATCGTTACATGACGTGTGACACAAATTCCCTTTGACTCGGAGAACAGACCAGTTACATATGATGTCAGCTCAAACAGCGCCCTCTCTGTGGTCAAAGAACCACCTCTCATCAGTTAATATGTACGTGGCGTATACACACATGCGTGTTACTATTGTTTGACCTCAGCGTTGACCTAAGCGATGGCGGTATATGCAAGAGGTCTACGAAGGTTACAAATTAAGATCACAGCACAGTACTCCCTAACCTGATTCTTTGTTCATGTGATTATGGCAGCGCAGCTTAACTATGCAAGTAGAAGGGAAATGGGAGGCACCAAGGCAATGACCAGGGGCATGGAGGCGATGGGTGACTTTTTGGGATGCTAGGTGGCAGCAGTCTTACCAGGTATTGACCCCTTGCACATCGCGAAACGCACCTCCGCACAATGGGCGTCAACCATATACAACCATTTGCAGAGTCAATTCCTTTGTGTACATTTTGACTCCCTAAATGGCGGACAGGATAAGCCCATGTAGGTGTGCTGCGGGCCGTGCAAGGAGTCAACATCAACTGATCTTACAAATGTGCGCATGCTCAGAACTACGTAAACAAGTCTGCTGCCACCTAGGTCTCCCATTGCCTCTCTCCTCTGTTAAGTGTCAAGTCTGCACCTCTGCTTGAAGATTCTAAAATTGCAGTGCCCAGTGCCTTCATATTTGTATGCAGACTCTTGGGGGGGGGGGGTTAACAGCATTTTAACGAACAAGTAAAACAAGCATGATATATTGTCTTAAATTAAAAAGTAGGAAACTTTTAATTGTAGGAAACTTTCACTGGAGTGAACCAAAATAAAGAGTGCCTCCCATTTATATGCAGAATGGGCTCGCTACAGTTAATCCCAACGAAAGTTCAAAACCTGACTGCGAGAGGTTCCATTTTACTTGGTACTTATTTTACTTATTTTAACAGTTTGCACATTTTTCAACATTATATCCTTTCTAATCTCATGGCTACTCACTTACTTTTCCAATCTACATATAAAAAATTGACAAATGTATTCAACGCAGCACCACCTTATTAATATTTTCCCACTTTTATGTGGTTCATTTGCTATTATTTATTTGTTTTAAACCTTAAATTTAGGTCCCAGTCATTTTCTCCCAATAAACAAACAAACACCACAATTTATAGTAATCATTCTGCATCACTCAAAAGTTTATCAGTACAGGTTGTAAATAAAAAAATAAATTGCAAGTCCTTGAGAAAACTGGACTGGGCCATTTCCACTTGACATCAACAAACCGAGGAATATTCCTACCTTCAGCTCCCCTGTGCTATTTTCATCTTTAATTTGTCTTCTTGTCGCCTCTTACCAAGAGTGGCTTTCAGCCTTGTTTGGGGCAGACTTGCATAAAACAAAAAACTAAAACCCAATGCTTTCCTACAGAAGTAGTGACCCTGACGAACATCAATTACTAGATAAGGACGCAAGGGTACAGGGCATAAATTTTGGTGTCATACTATAAAGTTATTCCAATGCAGGACATGATCAATCACTTATATACGTGCTGTGTATTCCGTCAGGGTTGGACAATTTATAAGTTGAAAATTTTCCCAAGAAAATAAATCAAAGTGTTCAAGGCAACTTCAACATCATGATAAATTCACGTGTAAATGCTGACAACTAATCGTTTGATAAAATATAAGCAAAACCCAAAGCAACTATCTGTTTAGTCCAACCACACTGACTAACACTCCTGGAGTAATCGCCAAAAATAGCTGATTAAAGTGTTGAGGGTAAACCTTAGAAGTAACGATGATCGGGAATCGCTGGGACTAAGTAGAGATAGTGGGAGTTTTTCTTTGAAATGTAAACATGACGATTGTTTACACGAAACGATAACGTTGATGGGCAAATGTTGTTTCACTGAGGAGGATTAATAACCACCGAAATTTCAGAAACTGTCTATAGACGACGAGATTGCAATTCTGAGAAGGAGAAGTCATCTGATTCAAATGCATCTACATTCTGCTAAATTTAAAAAAATAATAATAATTTAAGTTTCAAAAAAAAAAAAATTCCACTTTTGTAACTGTATAGCACCTTAGGAATGGTTGTGGGCTGAACTTTATTGGAAAACTGCAAGCCAAGGACTTCTTTTGATATCAAGATCGACCGATAATGGAGTTTTTCATTTCAAGTGTATTTTATTACAAACAATTTTATAACAATTCTTTTTAATATGATTGTGATGGGCATAAATCAAAATGAGTTGTCCAACGCACTGACTCAAATATTCTATCAATTACACGGAAATATTGCAATAACTCTGTGCAGGATTGCGATTATATTTCCAACCGGCATTCCACGGTTTCATAAGATAGGGAAATTTACCTCTCCAGGTCAGAAAGGGGCAAATCTGTACACAAATTGCCTGTTGCTAATGAAAATATGCAATCTCAGGTGATTTAATCACTTCCATGACCGCTATGTAATTGTCATTCAGTACCGGTAGTGTATAGAGCCCATCTAGATGCCATGTTTCATAACAGCCTATTCTATGGCAACCGCCGAGCTTGGCGGTTGACGTCACCGGTTGTTATTTTCCTGAGCATGTTAATTTGAAGCCAGTTGTCACAATCTACAGCCAACCTGCTGGATGTTGAAATACCAGGAGCCCACAATTACACAGAATGTTCCAATGTACACCCCAGTAATGGAGCTCTCCTGATAGCCCATGGGTTCCAAGAATACCCTGGTAATTTACCTCTCCTTATACAGTTATAGCCCATGGGTTCCAAAATAACAATATGGGCTCCTCTTGTATTCTGTTGAATTTTCGACTCACACCGTACTTAACCTAAATTGTACCGCCTTATGAAATATTCAACTAACTCCTATGACCGCAACCAATCCACTAGAAAATAACGCAGTGCCTTGTTCATGGATTTAACCTTGCTTTTATTGGTAGTAAAAATATAAAAAAAATGCCATTTAAGAAGAGTTACAATGTAGGTCTTGAATAACAAGTTAATGCATGACCTAGACGTTTGAATGTGAATGCGCTAATTGGAAAGCAAGGACTGTCCATCCCGGCCTTGTCAAGACCTAGCCTTAATGAAAAACCCACTCAAATCTGAGGATAAAAATGCAGTCTTCCTTTTATCTCAGTCTGTGCAAGCTTGATTGATAAGAAAATAAAACAAAGTAATGCATGTAAGTTGTAGAAATTTTATTTGTGTACATTTTTATTCCCCCCCCCCCTCTGTTTTTTCTTGTTTCAATTAATATCGTGCAGTATTACTGCAAGACATAACACTCAAGAAATTGAAGTAAAATTGCCAACTATTTGGGTTTGGGGGATTTGGGGGGTGGGGTGGGTGTACACATTCAATCCAGGACCTATAACAAAAGGGGCAATAGGGTCCAGGCTAGGTGACAGTCCCCATTTGGAAATTATGTACAAAACCAATGTGCTCGTATTCGGTACTTCATGGAGACCAAGGACTAACTTCAAAAAGGCCTCCATATGGAAATTCTAAAGACTGGGGTCTTAAGAAATTTGGGGTACAAAGTCTTTGGGATGATGTTAAGTACAGGGAAAAGGAAAAAACAATAGAAGTCTCCATAGGTATGCATTTCTGAGAATGTTTCACTGTTGGTTTGGGGGGGGGGGGTTGAGGGGGGCTACAGGTAGGGGGACATTGTTGAACTTGCTCCCCAAAATGAAATAAATTTTGAAAATCAGAAGAAAGGAAAAAAAAGCATAAAACACAATTTCAAACTTAAATTAAGTTCTCTTTGTCTCAGGTGTGCTACAAGAAAGCCCAAGTCATATTTAAGTTTTGACCTTCTTCCGTAAGGGACAAATTCTTATTGCATGAAAGCATCAACAACATAGTTTATCAAACAAACAACTTTAATAGACAAGCAATATTTCAGACAATTCAGAAAGAAAGAAAAAAAATGAAGCATTGTTCGATGTTCCAAACCAAGCATGTTTACCTAATGATGCTGTCGATCCTAATAGCTCTGGCAAAACACTCCCAGACAGTCAACAATTATGACGGTCAATCTGTGACTGTTGTTTAAATTCAACTTTCCACTTTTACTCATCAATATTTGTCCAGAGCTCTTTTGGCTAGATGAACTTGTCTGCTCAGTGCTCAACAGTCTGGCTGTCAATGACGCCATTGTTTTATTAAAAATGTTGGTAGTTGTTGATTTCCTTGTTTTGTTATATTTTTGGGGTTAAATTTTTGTTCTTTCCTTTTTGGGGAGGGGAGGGGTACTGCAAGAATATTTGAAACACATTTTACCAAAACAGACTGAGATTTGCAAGAAAATATTTTCTCCAACTCCAAGTATTTTTGAGAACGTGAAGGCGTGTGTGAACCAAATTTATGTGACGCAAATAGAAAAAAAAGCTGGGTTTTTTTCTCTCTCTTATTGTTGTTAAAATTATTATTTATTTGGCCATTGATACAAGAACATACAGGCAGTCAAAATAAGAAAACATTGCAACCGTGATGCAAAGAAAATCGCCGTTCAACGCGTCATCATGTGGTCAAAACTACCGTCAATTAGATTTAGTTCACAAGAAATGAAATACAACCAATTCATGAAGCTGTAATGTGTTCACCATTCAATTCCAACTGAAATTTGAAAGAAGAAAAAAAAAAAAATAAATATAGTTGTGAAAGAAAGGCCTTCCAAAAACAAAGTAGTCTGCATGAACTACACTTCCAATAAATAGAATCAGGGATGGGAGTAATCGCTTACTAAAATGTCTAAAACCATGCTCCAAATTTTAGGAGATATGTTGAAATGATGACATTTGCACCTTTTGACAATTGGAGTTATAGATTTTAAGGAGCTTAAGGAAACAGTATCATCCCCCAAAAAGATAGCACATAAAACAGCAGCGTATTTTTAAACATGGAGAAATTACAGCTACATTTTTCACGGCGCAGACACAAAAAATGTCTACAAATTTCTCATCCCTTTAAAATCTGCCTTATTTGTTCTATTCTGTACAGACTCAGTGGATGGTTTGTTGCAAGTCTGTGGCTGTGGTTCCATACAAAGGTGAATGTGAATGTAAAATGGGTTACTGTGACAAGTGTCGGAGGAATCGCATACAGTATAGTGTGTCCAATCACTATAATCACTACATTTGTATGTTAATCACGTGTAATTACAGTGCAACAACTTGGGGTGTCCACACAGAACAATGGCAGGCAACTGTGCAAAGGTCTACTTTAACAATTAAATATAATTGGTGTTAATTATTGCTCCGGAAATAGTTAAGCTTTCATTCATTTATACTTCTGGCCGTGTTAACGAATCATAGCTGGTCAATTTCCATTAGGAATGTGCAACTTCGTTTGTTTCAAACTATTTTCTTTCTTGACACTGTAAACATTAATCGTTAAAGATGGGTGCATCTCCTGATACAGCTGGATAAATCAAGCATAGTATGAATTTGTCCAGCAACATTGCACCGCAAACTATTTAGACTGAGCATGTTTTGTGCATACTGGATGCTGATATGGAGGACCCAATGATGATTTTTGAGTAGCAACGGATTTCATGCAGCATTTTGCTCCGCAAGGGAAATCGTTCACTGTCAACTGTATAACAAATAATTCAAAACAAACGTAACTCTTTAAAATGTCATACTGGTATCATACAAATACCTTTATCTCCAGTGAACTAAGCATCCCCCCAACTTTGGTATCAGTTGAAGGACATTGACCAACTAATATCATTTCTTTGGCCGTATAATTGAAGTTAATTCTTTCATCACAATTATTTTAGTATAACAAGCATCAGACTAAGCCGGTGCTGATAGCGACTGAAATCTTTTGTACACCTTAGTTTGACCTACGACCTTGTGTCATTAGTAAACAGCTGACCTTTATGTCATGTGACTTGATTAGTTATCTATACGCTACAGTTGATGCATGCAGTTTAATCAGTGGCTAGATGATTTCTCATATACATTACATCTTTAAGACATAACCAAGCGACGTGGTGAGTTAGAGTTGAAGACAAGCTTAAGAAGGGAAAAAAATATACTTAAACACACAACCCGTCCCTTTTTCTTTCTCTTCTTGTTTCTTTCAACCGAGCGCCCTGAAACATGCCCTCATTTTCTTTACAACCCGCACGGATCATAAAGAAGAAGGAGAGAGTGACAACAAATCCTTGCTGGAAAATCGCTGTCTTCATTTGCTCCATCTGGGAATTCACTCATCATCTAGCTTCACTGATCATCCTCCTCTACCGTCTGCAGCCTCTTCTCTCTCTGGCCCACTGTCTCCCAGCCATTCCATTCATCTACATTTCATCACCGGCAGCCTTTTCATCATCTTTATCCCCCTTGCTCAAAGCCTCTGTCTCTCGTCACCTCATCATCATAATCATCTCCTCTCTTTTTTAGTACCAGGTCAGCCTTTCTCTTTACATCACTTCCACTGTTTGTACAGTCTACATTTTACTCACTTTTTCCCTCTCAACTTTAAAGAACACACAATTACTCTTGCAAAAAATGTCCGGGATGAAAAAGGTAAAAACCCGGACATTTTTATTGGTAAACTCAACAAGAGATGCCAGAAGGGTTAGTTTGAAGCTGTGTTTAGCATCACCTCCAGTCTCTTGGCAACAGCACAGTAAAGGCTTTCAATTTTTAATTGACAGTGAATCCGCAATTGCAATCCTTTCAATATGGTGGAATTTACTCAGGCACTAAATCCTGTAGGAATATTGCTGTATCGGCAGGTATGGCTTTGGCATTTGAGTCGCATTATATCTAATACCAACGGCATGCATTGTACCGTATGCATATAATACTCACAGAATTATTTGCAATACACACCATTGGACACATTCCAAAGAATTTTCCCATAATACATCTATCCTAGTTGGGATCCCTGACTACAAAAACAGTTACTCACTGTCAATCATAAGGGGAGCCATACTATTTTGGTCTTCTTTTTGACAATGTAACCACTGGGTCTCAGTTTCTAACTGACAATGACATAATTGCCTTAGTGACGTCACATTGATTTTCCTCACAGTTGTCATTGTCCTAGAAAATCAACAATGTCACATTAGCTCATGCTTGTCACTGTCATTGTCACAGTGATCTTCACCTGTATCGCCACAAACCACATGACTTCTTCATCACCATTCTTGTCACTGTCATTGTCACATACTTTATAATGGCTCACTTACTACCATCACTAACAATGCTGTCATCATCCTCAATGTTACTGTTTACATAATTTCATCCTTATTCATGTCACTTTGATCATTGTATGTGTCATCAACTATCCTTGTCATTGTCATCCCTGTTCTTGTCACATCATCATTGTCACATATCTTTCCGAATCCCAAGAGTCACCAATACTGTAGTTGACAATTTGTCCTCCTTTCCATCAGTTTTTTTTTTTTTTTATCAATTTCATCTGCTGAGTCATCATCAATTCCAACCTCATCTGGCATCTTTTTATCATAATACCTAGGCTCTACACCTATAATCACAAGGGCTTGATTCCCTCGCTTCCCTCTTACCGATTTATCATGATCCTCCAGCAGGAAAACCAAGCAGCGTTCGCACTTCAGCAGCGTGATGGCCTCCTTCATAATCTTGTGGACGACACTCTCCAGGGAGGTCTGCTCCTCAAAGATGCCACGGGCCAGCTGCAGTAACATCTGCAATGGGCAAGAAGATCACGACACGGTCAATGCTGATGGCCAACAGGGGCCCCCTGTAAGTCATGCTCATTTTTCCTAATAAAAACTGGATTAGGTTATAATGCTGAAAAGGCATTTACAGCCCACACTAAAAAAAACTTAAATTAAGTAAACTAAAGGTAGGTTTCTTACTTAAGCACCATTTTGGTTCTCAATTAAATGGTGTTCAAATCTTTCAGCAAAAAAAGAATCTCATTTTGGACTTAAACTCACTATTCTTAAACAAAAAAAGAAGTTATGCAACTTCCTAAAGCTCTCGCACATTGACAAACATCATCGCTTACACCCCGGAAAATAACTTATTTTCAGACTAAACATGAATGGAACATGCATCAATGCTAATGGATCGGTTTATTTTGACAAAGCTGTAATCCTCTTTTTAAATTTGACGTTAAGTGCTGGATTTAACAGCAATTGGTTTGCAATTTGCAAGCTCACGTATTGTCAACTACTGTACATTCAAGC
This sequence comes from Pisaster brevispinus, assembly GCA_023634235.1. Taxonomy (NCBI): domain Eukaryota; kingdom Metazoa; phylum Echinodermata; class Asteroidea; order Forcipulatida; family Asteriidae; genus Pisaster; species Pisaster brevispinus. The sequence continues at coordinate 8,879,886 of JAMKCF010000012.1, read as the reverse complement.
AAGCCATTGTCGTCAAACCTTACCTCCATCCCATACCCAACCCCCCCCCCCCCCCTCATCCCGGACAATGCCACCGTCCTTGATCCTCCACCAAAGACAGCAACTATTGGAGAATATTGCAAAACCTAACATGGCACTTCCTTTATTCTCCAAGCCATTGTCTAATTTATGCAGTGACTTCTCAGAGTAGAACATCAAACAGATTTAAGGGGTCTCTACTGTATGTAAAACATGCTTTCTGTACTCACAAACTATCCCAAACTATTGGAATGCCAGTAAGGTTTTTTTGTCTTTTCTGTTGCTTTTTCACCATCTTAGATGGAGAGCTTCCATAGGGAATTTGAAGATGCTGATTCAGGTCATCGAGCGGAAAGAAATCCAACTCTTTACTCCCTCCCATGGCTAACTACTGCAAACAGGCCACACCAGTGCATGGTGTTGCTAGGCAACGCATCATCTTGTTGGACTATCTCCCGCTCTTCAATTTTTTTTCTTCGTCCCTTTGGTTTTCGTTTTCTTCTGTTTTTTTCCTTTTCTTCTTACACAACTGAAGTGTAAATCACTTGGTGTTATGAGATTGAAGACTAAAGACCGGAGATGATAACAGTTTTTTATGTCTCGAGATGTGAATGTGTTGGGTGGACATTATGAAAGACCCATACAGATACAGTCAGGACGCCTAAAATATGTTGTGTTTCTGTGAGAACAATTTCAGGGAACATACCATACTAGCTATATATGGCCTTCCCACTTTGTGTACTTAATGAACATTTATTTATAATTACTGCCGCAATTAAAAGCTTGATATGAACGAGCAAAAAATCCCAGACAAAACAAAAGTTGGTTTTCCCCACAGTTTTCAGAGGTTGGTTGTGTAGTGTGTTTATTGAAAACCAGAAGTTGGAAATTGGTTATCTCTTCAAAAAATTTTTTTAATAATAATAAAAATTGAATTTATGGGAACATATCACTGATGATGTGCTTACCCCTTGTAACGCATACTTTCAAGGCAGAAAAAAAATCAGCTATGAAATCCTTTCAATCGATACAAAAGCTCTACATTTCCAAGTACATGTAGGAATGGCCAGCTATTAAAAGATTTGACTTCCAGTCTGATAGCGCAAACTGAGGCACAGGCAGCCCCAATCTGGGCCCGATTTGCTTCAGCAGAAAAACATTGCTTGACAATTTTCTGCTGAGCAGAAATAAACAGGATACCAGTCAAAAATTGCACATGTGACATAGTAGCTTGGCTGGTAACCTTATTCTCATAAGCATATTTTTTTGTGCGTAGCTACTTTTTGTGCTTATGCAGCTCTATTAAATTGGGCCCTGGTCATTAATGACAAAAAATCACAATGAACCTAGTGTTGACCAGTGATTGCTGTAAACATATCATGCACAACAACCACACCCAACCCCATCCCAACCACGCCCCAACCACGCCCTAACCACACCCAACCAGCAAAGATCTTCTTATTCTCAACAAAACAAAACAGTTTCTGGAAAAAAAGGAGCAGATTGGAAAAGCAGCCCTAGTCTAGGATGTCTTTATGAAAGTCCAATGGATATATTACCTGATTGCGTTTGTACTCGTTGACTGACATCTCAAACAGCTGTGCGTTCATGATCCCAATTCCGCAAAATGTCAGGTAATTCCTGAAGACCTAGAGAGTGGACAAGAAAAAAACACAAGAGGAGAACGTCAACCAAACTGCAGTGTCTATTTAAAACAAATACTACACCCTTTCTGATGGGATGTAAAGGCAGAGCTGCAAACATTTGCATCTTGCAATCAGGGAGATTTTGTATAACAATCAATGAGATGTTTAGAATTAAATTCAACATAATAGGGGGGAAATTTCCATAATCAGGGAGATTTTCAAATTTGTTCATCAGAACATGAAAAGATTGGTATATCTTCAGGAAAGTTTCTGCAGAATCAAGGAGAGCTGGCAGCTTTGGTTAAAACCGTTTGGTCCCATGTGTTGTGTAATGCACATAAAAGAACCCAGTTACACTTATCGCTAAGAGAAGGGGTTTGCCCTGGTGTGTCTGGCAGTGGCTGCTGAATGCACCACAGCACCTTGTAAATCCTTACAAGGTGCTACATAAATGGGTCTCATATTTCAAAAACTTCAAAAACCTGTCTGGAAATAAATAATGATAAGTGCTTTGAAACGCCCATAAATAAAGCGCTATATAAAAACTAGGTATTATTATTATAGTTATTTTTATCCCTAAGTGATCTTAATTGACATGACCCAATTTGGAAAGAGTAAAATATCTGGTAATTTCAAAGACATAAACCTCATCACATTAATTAACAATATTATGGGTTTAGTTTTTCATGGTTTTCTCAAGTTCTAGGGGATTTGTAAGTCACTGCTATTGCAGGATGCAAATCGGAATTGAAATATTTTAGACTTGGTGAAAGCTTGGTGCAACATGTCAATGCCAAGTAGGATTTCTCAGAACTGGAACAGGTTCTCGCCGAACGAACGCCAACCCTCAGAAATCTGAGAAATGATTCATGCATGATTTCTAATCAATGGGTGCATTTCAGACAAAATAATGCTTACTACTTTTACCGTCTTTATAACAAGTAAGCTTTCGGATAGAAATTACACCCTTTTTTTTCCAGAGTCATTACCAGACTATAACTCTACCTTTAATGAACCTGTAGTGACAGAAAAATATTGACTTCAATGAAATCTTTTTAAAAATAATAAAAGGACCAACTCACACCTTAAAAACAGCTGATAATTGTAAATTATTAGTGCATCCTAAAACAGAGTAATATATTTCAACCTTTGAAATTCTCTTTGCACAGACAAACTATTGACTTGTCTACACATGTACCCAAAACCAAAATTACATAAATGACTCAAATGTACTTTATGATGAACATGGCATATAAAGTTTCCACACGAATTACCATTATTTGCAATTCATTTAAATTTACCGTGAAACCTTTACAATGATCTAATTAATTTACGAGCAGTTGCACCCATTCATCGTTATCTTTCCATTCACAATATAACCCCTGTTAAAAGTGCATCCAGTAATTACAACTACATGTATGTTACTAGCAAACATACATGATTAATGAACGTCGCTCATATGTATGTAAACTGTGAACCAACTAGAATGGAGTTTCGATCTCTAGGTTTGGGTTCCAAGTTGAAACGGCTAATGGCTCTATCAGAAGGACCCAATTTCATGCAGCTGTTTACCGGTAAGCAAATTGTTGTGCTTACTGTAACAGACAAACATATGTTAGAAGTGTTTCTGAAATAGAAACTGTGCTAAGGATTGTTCCGTAAGCATAAAATGCCTGCGTACAGGCCCAGCAGCTATCTTTAAGTTTTTAAACAAGCTAGAGGCATAGCCAAATGTTCATCTAAAGCAAAGCAAAGGTTTTTGCAGTTGTTGTTGGGTTTTTGGTTTGGTTTGGGGTTTTTTTTTTTGGGGGGGGGGTTAGGGGATGGGGTGGAGTGGGACATTATAGGTGGAATTAATTGACATTGAAAAAAACATCTTGGTGCTCTGCTGTCTTTATTTGTAGAATACCCAAGGTTACGGTTTTATTGAGTCCATGGCATATAATGTCCTTATCTAAGCCTTGATGTAGCCCCTTTGACAATATCCCCCAAATAATTTTTAATGGAAATGGCCTTTACTGGAGAAAAGTCTGACCTTGCCCTTACACAAATAACAATCCATGCTGGCAAATCTATCCAGGTGGAGGTCCCCAATGATTTACGACACAATTTACCACCAGTGTGTACATAAATGCGTAAAACATGTGTTGTGATCCACACAATATCTTCCCTTAAGCCCTAACCAAACTACAACCTTTCAAAATCCAACTTTACAGTTTGTTTGATTCTGTTGGACTTAGGGTTGCACTAGTACACTGATTGCACTTTACATTTGATCAGGCCTACCACCATAATTAGAGTCCAATGGTTTGGGTGTTGAGTTACTGAATGGTGTTGGACTGATTGCTCTATGGACTGAGGACTGCACTAGTAAACTATTTATGCTTTACATGGGATCAGGTATACAACCATAATCAGAGTCCAACAGTTTGGGTGTTGAGTTACTTGGTGGTGTTGGACTGAGGACTACACTTACAAGTAAACTGATTATGCTTTACATGGGATCAGGCATACCACCATAATCAGAGTCCAACAGTTTGGGTGTTGAGTTGCTGAATGATGTTGGACTGAGGACTGCACTAGTAAACTGATTATGCTTTACATGGGATCAGGCATACCACCATAATCAGAGTCCAACAGATTGAGTGTTGAGTTACTGAATGATGTTGGACTGAGGACTACACTAGTAAACTGATTATGCTTTACATGGGATCAGGCATACCACCATAATCAGAGTCCAATAGATTGAGTGTTGAGTTACTGAATGATGTTGGACTGAGGACTGCACTAGTAAACTGATTATGCTTTACATGGGATCAGGCATACCACCATAGTCAGAGTCCAACAGATTGAGTGTTGAGTTACTGAATGATGTTGGACTGAGGACTGCACTAGTAAACTGATCATGCTTTACACGTGATCATGTATATTACCATAATCAGAGTCCAACAGATTGAGTGTTGAGCTACCATGTAATGTTGGACTTTGTTGGAATAAGGAAGGTTCCTGGTAAATCAGAAAAATACTCCAGTGGGTTAGAATTCTAATGAACACTTGCATCAGCTTTTATACAACAGCAAAAAGGTAAGCATGACCAAAATTTTAATACAAATCATCCAGAGGACAAATCAAAATAAGGATCAAGCTATCTGGCAGACAAAGAGTAATTGTGAGGGGAGATTATTTTGAGATTTTAACCAAATATTTCAGCCAGGAATGACTGCAAACGATTGGTTTTTAGTGAGGTCAGTGCTCCTCAGATGAGCATACTGTACATGAGAGGCACAGACATTTACATAACAACACCAAGGACAGTTAGCCAACACAGTTATCACATTATCATATTAAACCAAGGTATACTGCGTAAGTATCTGACAATTGTTAGGTTCTTGTTTTCAGAAGTTTTGTTATGTTATAAACCACAAGGGAAACTGACAGGGTAAATTTTAATTGATTCGGGTTGAACAAATAACAATTTACAAGAATGGGATTTGAACCTGCAACCTCCGGATTAACATGCCGCGGTGCTCTACTAACTGAGCTATCAAGCCCTAATGTTGGTGGTCTCCCTATTTTGTCAATATCTTTGTTCAGGGGTGCCAGTCAGAAGCCATTCAACCTGTAACTGCCGTATACATGGGATAGCCAGGGATCACGCCCAAGTTTACGATACAACCCAGGAAGCGGCAGCAAAGAGATTTCCTTGAGGGTGTGACTTTTTATTTCAAATAGCAAGTAATAAACCACAAGGGAAACTGACTGGATAAATTTTACTTAATTTTAGTTGAACAAATACAAACTGACAGGATTGTGGTTTTGTTATAATGTTACTTGTTTCCACTGTTGGCAAGCTATTATTTAACTATCAAAAACGTAATTACACTGAATTTGTACAATATAAATAAAACAGTTGAGAGACTATAATTTGTACATTGAATACCATCTCAAAATGTTCCTATATTTGAGAATGCTTACTGATGAATTATATCTGCTTCGGTTGGAAGGATTGAGGATGACGTAGCCTTTTTGCTGAAATTGAAACCTGCCCTTTAAAATGTATCTCCTTACAGACCTTGGATGGCGAATCAATGACAGTGATTATTATTGTGACAAACATAACACACAGGTGGGCAAAGATAATTAATTTTCTTTGTCAAAAAAAAGCTTCACTCGCAACATGGAATTAAGGAAGGGAAATTACTCCAAATTGGACTTGCAAAATTTAATTGCATTACAGTCTGGAAATGTTTCTGACCAAATTACTTGATGTTTTCTTGCGTACATGAAGGAATCTTTTCTTGGTGAGTATGAAATATTGATAAATCTTCAATCTGGGTAATCAGAAGGTTTAAGAGTAAGTTTCTCTTGAAAAGCATAAACCGAACAAAAGAACACTTCACCAAAGATGCTGATGATGCAAATTGCAATGGAAAAACGTTTTACATCCTGTTACGTAGAAATTGTCAAAACAGAAAGTACAACACACCAACTCAGTCTTAATTAACGAGGAAGTGGTCATGGGTAATTACAGTAAAGTTCCCCGTTTACACTGTCTTCAGTTTTTAATTATCTCATTTAAGTGATTGCATCATAATTAACCTCTTCAATGTCTTGTTTGCTTAACAATTTTGCGCATGAATACGTAAACGTCTATTTCTAGTCTGCAGAATCTATTCTAATTGCAAAAGTTCCAACACTGATTTTTGTTGAATGCAACATTTGTAACAACATATAATCTTTAGTTACAGGTAAGTGAGACAGGGATAATAGATCTGTCTCTCTCTCTCTCTCTCTCTTATTCTCTTGGTGGGTGTTCCCAAAAAGAATACAGCCATCTCATGATGATGATGTCTTTTTTTTAATATAAGGTGCAATTACAAAAATATTGACGTTTGGCTGTCGGGAATAGATTTTTGTCTCTCTCAAGGTGATCCTAGATTAATAATGTAGACAAATTACAGATGTGATGCAGAGTGCTGCAAGGCTGTATTTATGAAGTCCGACTACAGAGAGGTAAGCTGAACACTTTTTTAATATATAGCACGCCATGATATATTGGGGGCCATCTGCAATAAGGCCAACTCCATCATATAAGGAAGCCGAGGTTTAACTCCAAAACATCTGAATGTTTTTCATCTTATTAAATCGAGGATGCTTGGCCGTTACATGTAACAATCTCAAGCTTAGGTTTACAGCTACAGTTCACCTCAAAGTTTGTAGAATTCACTCCAGGGAAATCAACAAAAGGCACCGTTGCCAGGTTGCTCGATGATCCTTAACAATCGTTAGCAGAGTGTTTCAACCCATTAACGAATATCATCTTGAAGTATTGACCAATATTTTGAAACGTCTGTGCCTTTTCTTGTCTTTTTTTTCTCAAGTGCCTGGCGCTTTGCAGTACATTGCACATGGAGGCTAATAGACGGAATATGTTTGTATAATTTATGTAATTTAGCTTGACTAATACACACCAAGGCCTCATAAATCATAACACAATTAATTTTAAAAGGTTTCTGTGCTACATACATGAAGTGTTTTCACACATCGATGTACTTTTCTACAGAAAAACATGCAGTGTAATCAATCAGCACACACTCTTTACCATCAAGGCCAACAGAGATTGTATTTTTGTTTTCTTGATAATTGTAAAAACGCAACATTTTCTGTGACATTTAGAGAAGATGACCATTTCGACAGGGTTCAATTTTTTTTCTTTTCTTCTTTTTTGAGGGGGGGGGGGGATCTGCAAGACCACAGGGCTTGTAGCTCAAAGTTGTCACTAGACAAGGAAAAAAAAAGGAGAAAAAAGACTACAATACCAGAATCCAAATGACAATAAATTATCTATGCAGTTTAACATAAAAAAATGTTTATATTTTGACAAGCACTGAGAAAAGATTTATGATCTCATTTGTATCATGGGTAAGTATTCTTCAACAATCAACAGAATTATATTTATCAGACTGAATGTCAACATTTGAACGCAAACACAAGACCGCCGGACTTGTCCGGTCATGACTTTACTGGCCCATTGCCTAAAATTACTGGCCTCGGGCCAGTGGTTCAGTGTGAAATTCGAGCCCTGGATATATTACACAGTGAAGTATTATTATTCAATTGAAAAACACAAGACAGGCAAACAAGTCCGTTCTCACTGACCCCAACACTACAATCACTGGCACTGGGCCTGCGGTCTACGGTCAATTTTGAGCCCTGTTAAAGCATTATTAAAAGCTTGGAATAAAAAAAAACTAAAGGTAGTACAGTAGGTAAGAATTATTGTCCCTTGGTTTGTGGTCTTCAGACTTAAGAATGTAAATATAATTATGTCATACAATATTTGGGGGTTCCCATATATTGGTATCACTAATCTTCCTTCATTTGAAAGTGAATCTGGCCCTGTCTTCAAATAACATCCAAGCAAAGAGAGCCACACAGCACAATGTTTAATTTCCAGAGCAAATATAAGCGAGACTAAGAAGTAACTATAAATTGTAAACTTGCTGGTACATTCACGCGCAAATCTCTTTTGGAAGGAGTGTTGGCTCTGAAAAGAGCTGATGTGGTCGCATCTCAACAGTATACTCTGCTCGTCTTCAGGTGAATGCTGGACTGCTGATGATGATGCAGCTTAAGTAGAGCTAGAGGGATGAACTCTCCAAACTTTGAGACCACACCAGCTCTTTCAGAACCAACACTCCTCCCAAAAGAGATTTTACACACGGTTGTACCCGCAAGTTTACTATTTATAGATACTTCTTATTTTCCATACCATGCAAAGCTTCAAACATCACTTATAAGTGAGAGTCATAAACAAAAAATTAGAACTGTCCATTGGGTAGTTTGGTTCTTCTATCAAAGTTAAATAGTATCAAGTAATAAACCACAAGGGACAAAGATATTGACTAATAGGGAGACCGCCAACATAGGGCTGGATAGCTCAGTTGGTAGAGCGCCGGTACGTTAATCCGGAGGTCGTTGGTTCAAGTCCCGCTCCAGTCAATTTTTCTTTGTTCAAACCCCAAAAGTTAAATAATATAAGTTTTCCCCATCCATTTTCTGTTAAAAAGCAGCCATTTCACTTTCATGCATTCTTATTAAAGCGATTTTGCCTCTTCAGTTGAAACAGTCCATCAATTTCACTTGCATGCGAATTTATATTGCATTGTAATCAATTGAACATATAAAACGTTCTTTTGAGCGATGCTAAATCAGCATTCAATTTAGCAGAGTAGGTGCAACTAGAGACTTATACCAAATTGTTACTTTTGTTTTCTGTTTTACTACAAGCGATTTCGCAAAATGAAGAACATACAAATTTAAAAAACTAGAAACAAATGCAAATCACAGACTTCATTAATCCTTTGCTTCTTTCTTCACTGGCTCAAGTAAGGGAAAACAAAGGATTTATAGATTGGGCAAACTCAAGAAACGTAGTGTTTTTTATTCTGCATCTGTGTGGTTTTTTTAAACATCTATAGCTGCTGGCATGCCAGGTATCTGAGGATGTACTTTGGGCTGTGGTCATCCATTTCTTTACAGATTCTTCAGTTTCAACTGGTATTATAGCAATCGTTGTTGAAGAGAACCAGGAAGTACTTCTTGAATAAGTGAACCATTTTCATACATTTTTTTAATTAAGGAGAGGCCACATTAATTAACCATAATCAAAGCCTCAACTCAGCTGCCAACTCCCTCCAATTGCGAATTTGAATACTGTTTGATTGGACTGTTTAATTGAACGATTACCTTTTTATTCCTATGTTGCAAGAGAACATTTGCCTACACATTGAGTGAAATTGAGTGACTGTTTCAAGGAGCTTTCAATTCGCACAAAACGTGACAAGCAAATTGGCGAAAATGTCTGGGAAAACCCATACACTAAAGAGAATTTTTATTTTAAAGCAAAAAGGAAAATGTGTGTATTGAGTGGTTTTATGAGCAAGCATCCCACAGAATGGAAGTCTAGTCAGCCGCTTACAATAGTCAAGTTTTGTTTTTTTGGTTTTTGGGTTTGTTTTTTTGGTTTTTTTTTTTGTTTTTGTTTTTTTTTTTTTTTTGGGGGGGGGGTTTGCAAACACTACACAGGAAAGAAGCTTTCAAGTTGTGTTAAACACGAGAGTATTCTTGTCACAGCCATCATTGAGCTTGACAAAGTCACGCACTCCTATGCATCAGACCAAGTCTGAAAGCAACATATTTCATCAATTTATAAAACCCTAGTGTCCGAGTGATACTGAATAATTGATACGATGTCTTGCCTTTCACAGATGCGCACTTATAAATTGTTCTTCCAAACAAAAATGGGGGGGGGGGAGGTCCCATAGACTCTAGCCTACACATGTACTTGCCGTCATCAGGATAAGACTTAGGTTATGAGACACATCAGCGAGAACACACACTCTTTACATATGGCAGTTACTGGGTACCTCCATTGTTGTTCTATTATTCCCCTTTCTTAAGAAGTTCTCTGTGGGGTACCACTCGAACAAAGAAAACCTTGTAGGGGTGCATTGTTCCATTGTTTAAAGTACCCTGTAAGTTGGCGTGTGTAAGGGCACCGAGTTGAAGAAAGGGTATCAACCACCCATTGAGATGGGGGAAGGAGAGCATGGAGAGGGGGAATGAGGGTAAAGAAACTCACAAGTACAAAGTAGTATATCATCCCAGGTGTCCAAAGCATTTTAAAGATCAACTTGAATGAAATCACTCAAACTAAACTTGACCATTTATCCTTGGTTCTTTTTTGTGTAATTATTATTTAATCATAAGTTAAAATGTTTCCTTCTTGAAATTTCAATAAAATTTGATCAGAAAAACTAGCCCCCCTTCTTCGTTTTCTGAACTAGTATTTTTTCTCACCATTGGCGGTGCCCTGCATGGTTCAAAGCAAAGACCCAGGAAAACGCAGCATAAAATCAACACTGAAGTACCAGTGCCTCAGAGAACCAGCGTTAAACCAGTCCATGTTGTGATGTAGAATACGTCACAGCATGGACTGGATGAAGGTTGTTTATCTTCATTGCTATGCATTTGTCATTGTCTTGTTCAGATGAAGTCCATAGTGTGATGTCACAGTGCTGTTTGGCTTCCTAGGCACTTAAAAGCTTTTCATCTTTACTCAGCATGACACTGATGAAAGTGTGTTTGTTTTTACATTTATGAATAACCAACTCGTATTTAGTTTTACTTAATTATATGTAAATACGCACTTGTTTACCTGTCTACAGCAAATGAACAATAATGATAATATCGCTCAAGTTTAACTTTAATATATAATAATAAGAAAAGAGTTAAATAGTGTGAAAAGCCTGCATACTAGCACTGCATGTATAAAGATGAGTAGAAAGAGCATCATCAATTATTACACACAACTAAAAACATCGCTTTACTCTTGTACCTCCTGACAATTTACCTTAATTCAGATCACGGCCATCAGTTGCTCTCCTACTTAACAAAGTACACGTACATTGTGATCTAATTCCCCTAAAAGTGCTCATGACCAGTATGGAAAAAGTCATTGCAACAGTTTTAAGAAATCATCAATATTTCAAGAAATATACTATCCTTCAAATGAATTATATCACACAAGAGCCGGAAAGGAATTTGAAGCAGAGTTCGGATGTTACGAATAACGGAATGAAGTATGTCACCGAAGATGCACGATGATCAATAAAGTATACAGGGGGAACTAATTGATATTTTGAATCACTACATCTAAAGCACACACAGACATGTACACAGGAAAAGCAGATCACCTTCAACAGTCAAACATCTGATGAATGGACGACAGAGTTCAACTTGCATCTTGGATGAAAATCAGACCGCCTTGTAATATATCAATCAAGTCAAACACTGTGTCAATGTATTCGGTCCCAATGGTTTGGAGACCAGGTCCAAGACCAGAGCAAAGACGAAATAGAAGGTCTCTGTGGTTGAGAACCATAGGAGAAGGATAACAGTTAGAGTTACAAAAAGAGAGGCGGGGGGTGACAACATATTCATCTCCAAGACGTGACAGGTGCTCCTAACATAATCAAAGAAAATGAAGACAGGGAAATCGGAGACAGGACGGGCACCGTGCCAAAAAGATGGAGGGGGTATTCTTAGACAGACACCTACAAAGAATAGCAGACAGAATCCCAAAGCCACAATTAGACCGAAGAGGCTGACAAATTAGAAGGGATGGCTAGGTGAAACATATAAACAACCAGTAAAAGATTAGTTCCACTGAGACAATCTGTGAAAGATCTCCAGCACTTTTTCCTCAGACGTTGGACCAAAAACACGCTCATCCGGAATCTCGAACAGTTCATCGTGCTGAAAGTTAGCAGTGGTGAGTGAGTGCCAACCTAACTCTACCGTTACTGCTGAGCTGCAAGTACAAATTTTCCACCTTGTTGAAATTGTTCGTTCTGCTTTGTGTGCTTGCCAGGTCATGTGTCCAAGATTCATTGCTTTGCACCGTTAAAGAAAAGATAAATCAAATACTGTGTTTGATAATGTTTATGTTGACAACTACGCAGCCACATTTAAAGCAACTGTCTAACCTGGAAAATACTTTGGGGGGGCAAAAGTTTAAAATTCTTGTGCGAAAACTATGTCAAGGGCGTCTAGCTCATAAATTTCATAACTGCCAAGGAGTTGTAAAAACCTTCTTGGTTAATAGTGCAGTGTCTCCGATCAAAATGTATTCGATAACTAATTCTACTGACAGTGTATTTTTAATTTGATGCAATTACAGTAATTGTTCACTGGACCAAACAACAAAACTAATGTTGTAATTACACTTTTGAGGGCTCATAAAATTTGTACCGCATCTGCATTTGTACGGCATCTTTAATCAGTAGCGAAATGAGGGCATGGGTATGCAGTATTGTGAGCATGCAGTGAGACATTATTAACCTCAATGTTGGAACTTCATATGGAGTCCATCACAGGGAGAGAAAAAAAGCCAGCAAGAATGTAGCCAGGCATGATGCATGACATTTGCAAACATTCCGCTGGCTTTAGGTTTGACTTTCATTTCCCACCAAGGGCACCTGGTAAACATGCCGAGCAGCGCAGACAGGCCAGAGACCGAAGTGAGGGGACTGAGAAGGAGACCCATGTAGGAGACCGAGGCTGGCCGTGTCCGCATCTGTTGACGAACAGGAGATTGCTGGGATGTACAGAGTGACTGTTGACTTATTAGCCGTACAAATTATATTACATGATGCTTGCTTTAAAGATAACATGTTTGTGTCAATGCTCTTTATGGATGTATCTATTCTACATGTGGAAATTATTAAGTTCAAGGCTCAAGGTATGTTTTGAAAATTGAATTCAAGCATGGGTTACAAGTAAGTTAATACAAACATTCCCAAAAATTAAATACCTCAATAAATTCTGCATTTTGAGGTCACTACCCAACACCTTCCCCCTTCTCTCCCCTCCCAGAGTAAGAAACACAGTGTACATGTAATGGTAATACCATCAGAGTGGGGACAGTAGAACAAAGGAATACAAAAGGGACAATGCTGTCCTCTCATTGGAATCCTTTGTATTTTTGTGTCCTCACGTTTTTTCATGAGCTAAGTCTATGGAGAGTGTTAAGTTAGAGGGACAAAGGAAAGTCCTCACATAGATAACAATAAATTGATGTATGTATTGACGTTACATTTCATTTTCTTACTTTAACCAAAGGTCTACAAAAAGTTCATGTTTAACATCTGGACTGACATCCTTGACAAAATTTCATAAGGCAAGTAGTAAGCAAATTATTGTGCTAACTACAGAAGAAAAAAATGCGTTAGCAAACATGCCTTATTTCATACACAATCATCAGGAATGTTCTAAACTGTGCTTGTATGTGTTCAAAGTGGTATTGCATTGATGCCTCAATTGCTTTCCAACACAGTCTGCTAGCCTATTAAGCAGAAAATGTCTGCTTTGAATTGTAAATTGTTTGCTCATAAGCAGAAACTGTCTGCTGATTAGTAAGCAGAAAACGTCTGTTACAGATGAGCACTTCTACTTCGGATTGCAATCAATTTGGTAAGCAGAAAACGTCTGCTTACAGATGAGTCACTCTGCTTTGGACTGCAAACTGTTTGCTAGTAAGCAGAAAACATCTCCTTACAGATGAGTACCTCTGCTTTGGATTGCAAACTGTTTGCTAGTTAGCAGAAAACGTCCGCTTAAAGATGATTGGCTCCACTTTGGATTTCAAACTATTATCCAGTAAGCAGTATGAAACAGGCCCTGACATTCGTGGTAACGAGCACGTCTCCGGCAGGAAGTAAAGAAAGGTTTCCTCTCGATGGATAGAACTACATATAATTGTAACTCGATCGTAAACAGTGTCCCTGAAATAAGTGAAATACATGTTTGTCATTGCTCCTTAAGTTCACCAACAATTTCATCAGACGATACTTGCCTCCACATCTCAAAACCGATGAAACATGGCGCACTTGAAAATAATATGTCCAACGTCCTTAATCTCTTTATTTATTTTAGTAATATTATTACGGGTAGATCAAATAACAATCTCAAGGCTTTGTCATTTATCAATGGTTCAGGTAGAAGATATGCATGTTGTATCCTGAAAGCGAAACTCTATTGACCTTAATGGATGCTCTAGTCAGCAGTGTCTGCAGGAGCATAAATCACAAATAATTGATCGTCCAAGCTCCATACATTCATGCAGAGCCACGACTAGATTTTGCGCAGCAGCTGTGTCTGGGACAGAACAAAAAATGTAGTATTTTCAGTTCATTTTCTGTGTAATTTTTATTTTCATTTTATATATATATATATATACTTCTTCTTTTTTTTAAATTGCGGGGGGGATGTACTTTGATTTTCAAATCAATTACAGATTGCTGGGCATTCCTGGTCAATGGACACCAAGATGGACCACTTGGGAACATCAACTTCACACTCTTTGAGGCAAACACTTCTGCAATTGGCCGATATGCTCATCCCAACTGGACCTACAGATTACCTCCAACAATATTTACCTTGGCCATTTTGCAGTCGACAACTACTCATAAATAGGTCATATAATTTTCTATGTAGGGAGAGGCAATCCTGAAATCATATGCCGAGCCATGCCCCGTCCTCCCCACGGGCAAATCCTCTGCCGCGTCTAATCACCCGGCGTGTGATCTGCATTAGGGAAACTCTGTCCTCTTTTACAGCGGAGCGTTTTACACACTGCTGCAGTATTTTCTTAGCAGTCCGGGATGATTAAATTTTGAAATATGGGTTTGTCTTCTGAACAGCGGGCACCAAAAGCAGGAGAGGGTCTAGGAAGAGAGATTGGGGGATGCTACTTTCGAGACTTGGCACATGGGCAGAAGGGAGTTTGCCTCAGGCCATCATGCCCTGAAATCCAATTAATGAACTAATCAGTACGGGCAATACGCGGCCATAATTTGTGCAAATTGGTAGTGCAGACTGGGCCAACATCACGTTCATCACATTCCAGGCTACAACGCATACAGATCTCCGAGGAGGAAGTTATCATAGTTTGCTATTGATAGAGTCGACCTACTCACAACCGTCAGAATCAATGTCTCTGAAATGCCTGTTTGTTCTGATACACAGTTTTGCAGATCAATTGATCAGACTAGTTATACAATCTTCAAAGATTATTCCGAGTTTGCCCCCCCCCAAAAAAAAAAAAAAAAAAAAAACCACGCTTCAATCAAAAATGCTCGTCTCCAAAGAGAGGACAAGATGATACAGAATCAAGGACTCCTGAGTGCTGATATTGAGCTGATTGCTAGAAACCGCTCGTTTAAGGGATCAACATCTAGGCCACTCTTCAATAGGGCTGATTAAGGCGGCATTTGTAACAAATCAATGGAAATGAGAAAGACTCCTTGCATACCAGGAATGGCATGACGTTGTTTATTTAGTTTAAAACAGAATCCAATTGCTTCTGTGTTCACGTCACCAGCTTCCAAATGAGTGTTTGCCCAGCCCAACTGTCAAAACAGGCAGGCCGCTCTGCGACTTTTATGAGAATTTGTTCAAGCGATAGGCTCTAATCCGCACAAGCTTTTGATCATGACTTTACAAAGCGCTCTTGCACAAGACGGCAGACCCAGAGCCCTAGAAAACCTAATGAAAAAAAAAGATTGATTGTGCTAAAATATTTACACCTCATCAATTGCTTTCCAGTTTGAAAAGGGCCTGGGAGCTGGATTGTAATAATTCCATTTCACATGAATAGCTAGAATCTGGAGAGTCATCAATGAATCTTAAACTTGAAAGTAAACCAAAACCCTTATATTCTTTCATGCAATAATAGCTAAATAAAATCACGGATGTACTCCTTCTTGCTTGGTTTCCCACAAACTGGGAAAAGCTTTTAGGTAGAAAATGAAATCGATCTAAATTTTAGAACTTTCAGAAACCTCAATTGGTAGAACACCTTAACATTGACCTGGAGGTCACATGTTCACATTCAACTTTTCTTTGTTTGTTTGGGGTTTTGGGGTGGTCTCTCTCTCTCTCTCTGTGTCTCTCTCTGAAAGACACCAAAATGTGATTATTGTCAGCCTGATATCTTTAATTTGCTTTCAGTGTTATCACAGACCTATACACACCCCCATCCATTTAGGGCCTTTCATCTGAGGACAGGGTAAGGATAATTGCCTCCAAATCCAGTTGACCGAAAACAAATCCGTTTCGGTTGGCCTCAACAAGCCCCTGCTCTTGCTGATCCTGTTTGTGAAATTAAACGATGCCACCCTCTGGTCTAGCATGGCGGCAAGGAGAGTTTTATGCTTATCCTGTTATTCACTGAACCCCATTTTTTTTATTTCTCTTCATTCTCTCCTCTCTTTTTTTTTGTTGGTTAGTAATCCTATCATCGGTGCTGTACATGGTGGCCAGCCGGCTGGGATGGTAACTGGAGAGGTTGCAACATGGTTAAAGGACACCAGAAAATATCGGCATTCCTCTGATCTCTTGCTGCAGTGCAACTGCAGAATTGGAGAATTATTTACATGAAATACCAGATGTTTAACATGTTAGTTTTACTCATCTTTTACAGAAACACACATGCTATGCCACTTCAATTCAACATCTTTTGTGCTTTCTATAATTTGTCAAATTATACCATGCACTCCATAAGCACAGGAGCAGTGTACTTAAACTGAATTTTGATGCAAAAAACACTGTAAATTAATTCAGATTTGACAAAAATCCAGATGGATTTCACAGTCATCAGACACTCCCTTAAATTAATCTTATTTTTTCTGTTTCCTAAAGTGTTTTTGACACCCCCAAAATCCCAGCCTCACTCCAAAGCATGCAACGGTTAATAGAATTCAATCAACAAAAATGATGACAATTTCACAGTCTGCAGCCTCCCAGTTTCTCATCCGGCTACCTTTAGACAAGTCAGACTCATGCATCCGAGGGTAATTAACGCAAATTAAGGCGCGAGAATATCAGGGACTCTCCTCACAGCAGAGAAGTGTGATGATAAAGAATACAGCATCATTATTGAAAAGCGAGTGCTAAAAGTTAGTAGTTACTCTGTCAGACGTCATATTCTTTTGGCTGCATCCACTGAAGGAACTTTTCAATATTGTCTGAAAAGTTTCATACACAAGGAGGTATCAAAAGAAAGGGAGAAGCCTCAGGCAATACCCAAACAGGAGAGCTCACACAAAGATTTGTTTTTGTTTTAACTTTGTTTAATTGGTTTAAAAGTATTATACAGGATTGGTAGAGCTGAGATCATCTAAAAAGTTACATGCGAGAATAATACAAAAATTAATACAAAATGTAAATAGTGCACAAATGAATAAACAATAGATCGTATGGGGCAAGACTGAATGAACCGTGTGTTGAGATACAAACTAAAAAATTCACCACTTTATCCAACTCTGTAAAATTGTTCTTCATGCATTCATACCAGAGCCGCCAACATTTGCATCTTTGCATCTCAAGGAGATTTTGTACAACTAACTATCAGGGAGATATTTAGAATTACATTCAACGTAATGGGGAAAAAAAGTTTGCATAATCAGGGAGATTTTCACATTTGTTCTTTAGAACGTGGACAGATTGGCTTATTGCACAATCAGGGAGAGTTCTGTCCTACCAAGAATCTGGGAAAGTTTTGTCAAATGACAAAATTAATCGTTGCTTTTTTCCACCCCAAAAAAATATATATTTTCTCACTACAGCCAATGTTGAAAGTGTCTACCTTCCTTTTAAATATTTATGAAATAAGCGTTAATTACAAAATATTGAAATTCCCTCAACTCTCCAACCTCAAATTTATATTTGAGATTTGACTTTCAACGCCCCAATGGACAGATCAATTATTGGGCAAGGTCTTCTATGATGTCACCCGTAACCATTCTTGATGCTTTCCTTTCTCAAGATGTACTTTGAGATGTTAAAAAAAATGTTTATACAAGTAATAAATAAAACTTTGGGCGTTCTCAGTAAGTAGAACTTAAATCTTTCCCTAAGTGCACATCCTCAGCATGAAAGAATTACTGTACTCCTCCTCAACTACGAACCAATTTTTGTTTAAAGACTTGGCAGTAAATGTTAACGCTAGACTGATCGGCGCCTTGCAACCAATAACTCCCCTTCAGACCTGCTGGATGTCACACGTCCAAAATGACTGCCCCTGACGATGCAGAACCTAGTGTATGACCTAATGACAGCTACGATCAACTCATATATTTTACCGACACGCACGAGCATAATGATGCTAGCTAGGAGCCAAGTTGGGAGTCTTGTCCAAACATGTACAAATGGACGGCAGAAGTTCTGTTTTCAACAACTGGAGCATCATTTTGCAAGATTCCAATAATCCAGTAATTGTCCAATAACTTTAATGATGTAGAGCCACATGGAGTTAGTAAAGTTTTTCAAAGCTCCGTGTATACTAATAATTACAAGTGAACACTTAATCGAGAATTACTCAAGTATATCAAAGAAATTGCCCCAAACCAGTTGAAATACAGCAAACTTGTAGTCTGAGGAAGTTAAAATGGAGCATTCACTTGTGACCAGAACACTGTAACAAACAATATGTAAACTTATCTTGAAAATTGATTCTTGAGTCACTTCCACATGTAATAACCGGGTGGTTTCAGAATTCAGACTTCTGCACATAACGCTGTTTTTGTTTTCTCATGCAACGTAAATCACAACTCCATATCGGATCTAACTTGTAAACAGCATTTTACACCAACCCACCAACTAAAATAACATCTCAGCCATGTGTAAGAACATTTTATATCCACACTGAAACTCAGCCAGAACACATAAACCATACATTATCACCATACCAGTGTAAACAGAGAATCACCAACCACTACCCCCCCCCCCTGAAAAAGACAAATAAATGAACGTGTTTCATAAGCATGCAGCCAGTATTCGATTGCTGAAGTGCAAACATGATGCCTCTGAAACATCGCCGTTTATTTCACATTAAAGGTACAGTCATACTTTGGTAAAGATCCCCACAAAAATTGTGTAATTTCTATCCAAAAGCTTACTTGTTATAAAGATGGTAATGGCAAATTAAATTGAATCTGTGAAGGGATTCATGCATGAATTGTTTCTCAGATTTCTGAGGGTTGGTGTCCATTCACGAAGACTGCAGCCAGAGTTGCAGTTGGTACCCACTGTCAACTCGCTAAACGTAGATGGATTTAACGTTCTTGTGAAAGTACTGTGACAGTTTTTTGCTGTTTTCTCAACAAGTACACACTGTATTCAACTGAAACTTTCACAGGTGACTTTTATTGTATCTTTCTTGATAACTTTGCCAACAAATCAGCATCATGTTGACAAAAACCAACCTATGACCTTACTAAAAATTCTGTAAATGTATCCTTGGAAATCCAAGGCAAAACCCCAAAGTTTCAGCTGTTCTTAAAATTAATGGAAAGAGCATTTGAGGACCCATGGCTTATTTTTAATTGCACAAAATCTCACACAAAATGTGAACTGTTTTTCCATAGTTTTCGTAATGAAATTCATACAGGTTGGTTTTACGACGTGTTTTTAAACAAAATATTTTTAAAAACCTTAATAAAAAACTTTAAAACTATACTTTCCCTTTAAAAAAACAAATCCACTGTTTTAGCTGCAAAGGCATTTTCCAATCAAGTTTAGAGGAAAATAACAAGCAAAGCCAGCATGGCCATGACTCCAAACTAATCACATTCCCAGATCCCCGGGCTTTTCAGATTCGTTTTCATTGTATGCTCTGTAATCAGAGATCCATTTGCACTAACTCAGCATTTCAAAGAACTACAGGAGTTGTTAATGTATGTTTTTCATACTTTGTTGATTACACTGATTACCAATCCACATGACTTTATTCCGTTTTATATCTCACAAGGGACAAGGAAAATACCACATCCAATACATGGCTCCAAACCCAATTCTCTTTCATACTGAGAAGTTAATTAAGTTATTGAGTGTATTTATTCATTTTATTCTGTTGCTTTATCCTGTTCATTTTTATCTTCCAACTAGTTTCCCAAAATTTTCAAGTTTTCAATTTATTTCTAATGTCAACATATTCCTTGTTTATGGAGCCCATAAAGGGGAAAGGGAGGGTTTCTTTTCCTTTGAAATGGTATTTTGTTCCCTCGAAATAATATTTTGTTCCCACAAAATAATATTTGAAGGAACAAAATCATATTTTGAGGGGACATGATAATATTTTGAGGGACTGAAATAGTTATTCAAGGGAACAAACAATATTTCAAGGGAACCAAATAATATTTTTAGCGAACATAATAATATTTTCAGGGAACAAAATAATATTTTCAGGGAATGGAATAATACTTTGAGGGAACAGAATAAAATTTTAAAGGGAACCAAATTATATGTCAAGGGAATGCAATAATAGAATTTTGTGCTGTTACGGACTCCGTATTTAATTCCTAGCTGCTTGATCATAACTACATGTAGTACTGAACCTGTACAAATGATTCCCGAAATACTGAAATCATTGTATACACTTTATGTTTTGGGAGATAAAAGACATAACAATTCTGACACAATTTCAGCTTTCCGTGGATGCAAACATCTTCCTGTCTCCTTTCTCCACTTTTATTGTGCGTTAGGAAGAGGCAGCTCAAGCCAAATGAGAGAAAATGAGTTTTATCAATTGTATATTAATCCTTCCTCATCCCAGCTGCTGGATGCAGTCCTTCCTCTTCATCAAGAGATTGTTCAATTACGGACCAGCTCTCATATAGGGAGCTGCAAACAAAGACGGGGGCATTTACGGAGCAGGTGCAATCAAGCTTTTGCTGCTTCAAGATGATACAATGAATTTGTTCGGCGGCGGCGGCACCAGTGAAGGACCGCCCCGCTCAGTGCCATCTTTAAAGATGCACTCCCGACTGACTTGATTTCCACAAGTTCTATGCTTGATTTTTGATGGAGAAAAGCCATGAAGGCAAAGCTCTGGCTGTAAGGATCAGTGTCTTTTAATCACAGTATGTTAATTTCATTTATGCATACACTACATTGGACGTTTTCAAGATGACTATAAAAGTAAGGTGATTTAGCATATTTTCATTTAGTTTAACGGGTAATGTAATAAAAAATTATCATTTCCAATACTCAAATTTACAAAAACAACATTGCTTTAATATTTTGACTCAACACACTATTTTTCATAACTTGATGCTCTTGTTTCTACTAATCACTATGGCTGGAGTGGATCTTCAATTTCAGGAGGAACATGGCAACAGGAGTGCATCTTTAAGAATGAGGAGACCAAGGCATCGATAGCGTCTCTTCCCAGACTATGTCATCAAACTCTACTTGAGAAACTAGGAAAGTAATATCTTATTACTACTACTTTGGAATTCAAGGACATTTACAAGCTTCAAACATTGACTTCTTTTTTCGTCAAACCAAACGAAGTTTCAACATCGCGAAATGTCAATTCCCCTTAAGGACTCGTATAAAACATCTTAACGCATTTTCAGTATTTGCCCAAGATGACATCTACAGATTGCTTTTGGGTATGGATGCATTTACATACCTTAGGTATAAGTGTTTACTTGCTCGATGTATAAAGAGCATTGATGCATCTTAGACACGTTTTGTACTAAGTAGAAATTGTTGGCCACTAGACGACCAAAATACCAAGTGGCTGTAATGACAGGACAATGGTCCACTGTGAGATTTTCAGGAAACGAAATCATGACTAGTCTATGAACATGTCTATCAGGCCTGAAATAACACTGAGGCCATGGAGGCCATGGTCTCTGTTGCCCCATGTCTTGGCCTTAGTGCCCCTTCTTAAGTCTCCCATAAACTTTACAATTTTAAGTGCCCTTAGCAATATAAAACTGGCCTTACCCTCTTAAAGCTGAAATTTCAGGCCTGTTCTATTATAAGTCAGTGCATTATGGGTGAACCATATGAGCATAACATTTGATTGTGATACAAAATATTTCATCCGATTCTACATTGTAATCAAACTTTAGCTAGAACTGACTGCCTACAAACTTTGGTGATTATGTTTCTTGATGAGCTGGCCGACATCCAAGATGACGTTGCCGGGCTGTGGGCACATTCAATCAAAATGAGGGCCCCTATAATCTGGCCAAGAGTCCCTGGGTCGCCCGGGGTTCTCGGCCTGCTCTCGCTGTGGCTCCCAAAAGAGTCTGGCCAACGAGTAAGCTCACGGGATGGGACTCATGTTCAGGGCAGGTATGTTATCAATCACTCTGCATGGAGTGCTTGGTAAAGCATCCACAGAGGCCTTGTGGCCTAACAAGTCGCACAGCGCCGCATATTAAATACCAATAATGGAATATCATGCAGTGTGAAAAATTGCATGACTAATTGAAATCTAAAACTCTATTATTTATAGGGGATCAAAAAAATGTGTCTTAATAATCGCATTCGCAGCGGGTCTTCACTAGAATACCAATTCAAAAAAATTTGCATTTTTCAATTTGCATATTTCAAGGGCAGTGAATAGTCTTTGTGGGCAACACAGGAGCCCGTCTGAATCCAGATGAGATATTTTTTCAGATTGAGAAATGTTTTCGTTGAAAAAAAAGATGAAAGTACTGATTTGTTGTCTGCAGACAGCGGATGACAAGCATTACGGGGAAATCTGAGAGAAATATTCCAGAAAGCCAAGATTGGGAATCAATTCCAGCATCTGGAATGAATTCGCCCCGACAGTCCAGTAGGCACGCACAAATGTCCGATGATAGCTCTTATTTTACTAAGTCTGGGTATATGTGCACAACTATCTCCAATATACGGGAATTGGGGACATACATGTACTGCGCAACTGAAGATTAATGGAGATGGTTTAAGGAGACCACAAACAGAGATTCACTACTAAAAAACGGAAACCAAAAGAACCCTGCCTAACTAACGTATAAAGGACAAATATCAGAAACAAAAATGTTAGTGACTTATACAGGATGAATTTCCTTTTGTTTTAACAAGTGAGTTCTAAAAAAACTAAAAAATGTTAAACAAGGTCTTTTGAAAACAAGCTCTCAATAATGGTAGTAAAAAAGAGACAAAACTTTTGACGACAAGTCACACAGTTGGAACGATTTCATTCAGCAATTTTGCATTGCAAAACATTTAGACTGAACATGTTTTGTGGACACTAAATGTTATAGACTATGAAGGTCTCGCATGCATTCCAACTTCCGGGACCATTGTGGTCCCAACCATATGGAGTTTTACGTGGGCGAGATTTTGTTTCGTCAGTTATTTTATGACCACGAACATTACAAATGTTGTTGGGAATGTAATACTTAGTGAAACAAAAATTGAAAGTAAAATCAATTCAGCATAATAGCGAAAAAAAGCAGAGAATTCAACTTGACCTCAACTTCTGGTTACTGCAAAAAAAAAAATTGCTCACCTCCAATCACAAAACTTATGTAAGCGCTTGTTTTGGATGCACGATGATAATTGCCAGATGCTGTAATTGCAACACGAAGCCTTTTCATTGTAGTCTATAGTTGTTGAGGCCTCAGCATCCTCTATAAACTGCGCCACGGGTCAATTTTAGGCCAGTTTGACCATCGCGATCCCCCGTAAGGGGTTTAGAAAAAAGTTAAGATCACATAAGCATCCTTGTCCCAGAGTTTTAATTTGGTTTCAATTAATATTTAACACATTATTTGTGTACGATTTATTATGAAAGCTAAAACTAATTTTATAAAAAATTGTAATAAGCATTTTTGTTGTTCAGATTTTGTCATGAGATATATTTAAAACAAAGATTTTATTTCAGATAAAAAAAATTGTCTTTGTTTGATGTGTTTTTTTCGTTTTCGACTTGTTGAGCAGCAACTGATAAATTTTTTGAAATATTTTGCTATGCTATACAAGGGAAATTATTCAATGAAGACCTTACTGTGGAAACCTTCAAGAACCCACAGGCACCAATGACAGATTTGTTGTGCCAAAAACATTGCATCGAAATGTGGTCCCACTCCTTCCCACCCTAAAATGTAAAGGGCGGGGTTGTCCCCATTCTGATAGTTTCTTAAAGGTCCATACCTCCTCATCTTTGTTGGTAAACTCATGAGATCCGGAGACCTTGTTGATGACTTGAGCCACTCCAATCACCTCTCCATCATGGTTAATAATAGGCATACACAGAATACTGTAAGTGCGGTAGCCGGTTCGCTTGTCAACTTCTGGATTAAAGCGAGGATCCTGTTCAGAAATGACAAAAGTAAAATTTCTTTTTAAAGGAACACAATGCAAAAAGAGATCATTGGTGGTGTAGCAGTTTAGGCATTTGTTATGAAATGTAGGGGTCGTGGGTTCAGATCCCACCCAAGTAGCCTGCAGATTTGTTTTCCACATAGGACTCTCTGGAGATACAGTGTAAAGGACAAACAAAATAGAATAATACATAAAAACATGAATTAGGAATTTCCTCAAATGTATTTTTAAAAAATTTAGAAGTTTTAAAGTGGTTATATTTAAGTGTTTATAATAGATTGGTTGACTTTTCAAATTCGGGACTAAGCTAGGGATTCTGTTGAGAAAAACAAACAGTTCAGAATGTTTTCAAAGGAAAGGATTAAAAGGAAACACGTCATATCTATACCGTCGGCAATGACTACTCAACTGCCTGATGTGTCTTTCTACATTATTTCAGACCTGGAATTACACAGAGGCCAAAGAGGTCATGGCCTCTCCGTTGCCCTGTTCTTGGTCTTGGTGCCCCTTCAAAAGTTTCCCATAGTCTTTAAGGCTTTCCAGTGGAAGTGCCCTCTGCAAAATGAAAATGGCCTTGCCCTCTCAAAGATGGAATTTCAGGCCTGTTATTTGCCATCTCATTAGTTGATGGTAACATTTACGTCTGTCCAATAAAGGAAAAAAAAAACCTTGGATGTACTTTGTCTGAAATTTTACTATTCAATTACTGATCAAAAAAAGTTCATCATTCGATCAATCAAGCAATCTTGACACAAAAGGTCTGTTGTGAATAATACAGCAATTTATGGACCATTACAAATTTCTAGACCATAATACCGATGGTTTTTGTAACTCTAATGATTTATACATTGACCATTGTCCTTGGTTATTGTACATTTGAATTTGTTGCTAGGTGGTAAGCCAGACTATTACATCATTTAAATAATTTACATATCAAATGGAACAATATCCTTGGTATAATAGAGTGACGGTGACAATTTTCACTTCATAAAGTGTCATTTAGTCTAATAATATCAATATATAATACTGCATTAAAAGAGTAACCTTGGAAACAGTTGATTTGCAAAGCTCCAACCGCTTTCATTTTGGAGTAATTGGCAAATAAAAAGTATGAAAAGTTTACTATTTTTCAAGTAACCACACCTACGCAGACCATAATCCAAATGCAACAACTACCACTGACTTCTTCTGATGTTCTGATCAGCGGAGTGGAGGTTCAAGTCCCGGTCTTGACACTTGTGTCCTTAAAAGCAAGACACTTAACCATTATTGATTCCTCCTTGGTCCCGTATGTTATGTAATGCACGTACAAGAACCCAGTGCGTGTAATATAAAGAGAAGGGACTTGTCCTGGTGTTTCTGGCACGGTCTTGCAGCAATATGCGCCAACATCCCTTTCAACTCATAAAATTATTCTAAACAGGCTCAACCAGATTTGATAATTCGGCGCCAGGAGTGTCGTTATAGCAGACATGGCGCATTAAAAATTTATATTATTATTATTAGACAATAAAAAGACAAAGACAAAACCAGCTATGTCATGTAAATACAATACCTCAATAGTTAAATACTGGATACTGTACATGTAAAATTTACCCCAAAATGCACACGATAAAAAAAAAAAACATTGTGGGATTAGAAATTCGAAGAGGGTAACAAAGTTGTATGATACCAAGTCATAATGCATTTATATTTTGCAATAAAACAGGTAAGATTTTGATGGTTAAATCTCCTCAACAGAATCAGTGCATCTGAGCAAATTCAAATGAAATGCATCGACGTGCTGAATTGTTTTAATTGAGATTCAACTGAATGTCAGGATGGACATATGGACACTAGCTCGGCGCCACAATCCCAAGCTGCGCGTTGGTCAGAAAGCTGAACATGTCTATGTTTCAATCAAATGCAATTAAGTCAAACCCTCTTGCTGATAATTGTGAGACCACTCCGGCACTGCTTGGTAACCTAGCAACCCTCTGTAGATGCAAACAAAATATTGTTGATGAGAAATACCTTTCTCCTTGGTTTCATGTTTAAGAGCGTTTGTAAGAGCGTTTGTAAGTGCTACGTTGTGAGTACACCGTACATTACGTACATGTTTTGTTTGGATCGAGTAAAACAACAATGTCAAACTCTGTTGGGGCTTTCTATTGTCAAATAAGTGTGGTACAAAAATAAAATCCCCTTACTAACAAATTATTCACAGACCTAGAAATGATTTCACCCAAAAACTGTATTCCATGATTGAATTTGATCACACACACGTAGTCTTATTTTATTATTATACGCAGATTTGTAGGCACAGTTTTAAATAGATTATTTTGTCGAATTGAATACCAAAATTTCATTTCAGACGAAAAAAGAAAAAAATATTTCTACTGAAGAAACTGTCATCATCTTTGCTTTTAGTCGTACACGAAAGGGCAAGAATCAATCCTTCTTAAAATTGCTACGGATTTCATGAGTGAATAAGGCGCTATGAGACAAAGCAACCATGAATATTTAATAGTCACCTGTTTTATACAGGGTAAACAATGTGAAAGACAGAGACATACAGCTCTTGGCACCTGGCAATGACTGAGACAATCTAGCCGTGCACCTTGCCTTTAAATTCACCAGCAGGAAGAATTTAAATAGATTCCGTCAGTCATCAAGCATTCTTCTTGAGAGGTTTTCTCTGTCTTATAAAAAAGACTGTTCCCTTTGGGCTATTCGATTGAATAATTAGTTGGCTGAATATAGTTCTAGCGTGCGTAAGTGGCTGCAGTTATTCTTATAAGGATTTGTATTTCTTAGGCTGATACGAGGAGATCAGTCAAAATTGCTACGTATTTTGATCGAATAGAAAATCCAGCTGATGCCGTAAAAACTTCAAATAAATTATACTGGACGACAGGATTATGGAACCCCCCTTTTAATTGATTTTTATTAATAATACTTTAAACTATTATTTTATTTTACGCATAATAATAAGAACAATAACACTTTTTTACTTGGTCATGTTTTAATTTACAACTTGGTGCCAAGTTTACAATAAATTATAATTTTTAGATGAAATGATAGGAGTTAATGCTTTGGTCACTTTAAAAACAAGTTTCAGCAATCGGCGTAATTGACTTGTCTTTTTTCCCTTCACATTCGTCATATGAAAATCAAACAGCCTTAAATTCTAAACTCAACGATACCCGGGCTGAGGGTTATTACCTACGTCTCAGTATCGTGATTTACAGGAACAAATTATGATCTGATTAAAATCCTGTCTGGCGTAGTGACAAGCACGTACTCGCTCCAGCAGACTCATCACAATAGAGACACCAGCCACACCAGACACGATTTCATTTCGGCCAACTGTGCAAAACTCAGCACATCAATTAATGTTCACTTGACTACGACTATATTTGTACCTCTCCAGTAGGGTTTGTGAGAACAACATGTACACGATCTCTCTGCTAGTCAAAATAACTGGTGGTGTATTAACTAGACTGCTTCTCAAAGCAATGTTTTACATATTACATTTAAATTTGTAACATGGGAGGAAAGAAACAGACCCCCCCCCCCATTCACTTTTTAGTAACACTGGAAACCACTTTAAGGATACAGTCTGATGTTTACATACAGTGCACACAAGTGAAATGTACACTAACAGTCTGCGTCACGAGACATTTTCTTCTTCTTTTTCACAAATTTTGTAGTATGGGGAGGGGGGGGGATAAGCGGAGGCAAGGATGTGATTTAGGGGGGGCTAGTTAATGTACAAAACACTCATTGTGCTTTTTTTAAATCTCATTTTGGGGCAAAGGTTCTGAGCAGGGGGCTTCCCCCTTCTTGGTCACTGCTTAAGGCCTACAATGTGTGTACCAATGGTCTATTACAAATTGCATCCACTGCACATTTTCTCAACAGCTTGAAAATGGCAGGGAGAATCATTCATTTCTCATTTCCCTTTTATCCACGAAATACCTTCAAATGAATCCTCCACCATGACCGAAGCAGAAGACTCCATTTCACTAAAGCCACCAGATAATACAAATGTATATTAGGATAATACCACTTTAAAATTTGTAAACTACACAAATTAAGTCAAGCTTGATCAATTCCCAGCTTGGTTTTATAGGGTTTCTTCTGTGTTCTAAGCCTTCACTACATCACAGTTTAGTCTGGTCGTTGTAGGGTTTTGCAAGACCCATATGGAGTGACATTTAGATGCGTCCATGTACATGTGTATTCCTTTAAGTTTGAGCAGTGCTCACTCACAGCAATATTTGCAGTCGCGTGCATGGTGAGCGAAAAAAAGGAAAAAGATGCATGTATGGACAGCTGTAAAACTCACAGCTTTGTAACCACAAAGCCAACTCTTGGAAATAAACCCGTAATGAATTCACTCATATAGAGCACAGGATGATAGCATTCCAAGGCCCCTACTGATAGCGGTTATTTCATCCCTCTTTGCGGAGACTGTTTTTACTCTGGATACCTCACTAGTGTAATTCACTGTATGTCTCATCACATGTAGAGTCGTCATTAACCACCAACAGCGCAGTCAAGACCTGATTCTACATAACTCTCCTCTGCAGCTACACTCTGCACACCCATGATGACAACTTCTCTTCCTCTTCTTCATGTTTTTCCTTATTTTAATTTCCTCCTTGACAAATCCGTTTGTATAACTTCACGTCAGAAACAGGCCTGGAATTTCATCTTCGAGAGACAAGGACAAGGCCATTTTCTTTTTGCAAAGGGCACTTCCAGTGGAAAATCTTAAAGTCTATTGGAAACTTTTGAAGGGGCACCAAGGCTAAGACCAGGGCCACAGAGACCATGGCCTCCCTGTAATTCCAGGCCTGCAGAAAGTTTCAACATAAGAATTTATTGGCATCACATTCAAAGAAATAAAATGCTGCCCCAAAATAGCTTTGAAGTTTGTTAACAGTTTCTCTTCCTTGCTTCGAGTGTGAAGGAAAGTTTCAACTTTTGTTGGAACATTCATCATTCATGGCTCAAATTTTACACTGGACCACAGGCCCGAGGCCAGTGATTTTAGCATCAGGCCAGTAAACACATGACCGGACAAGTCAGTCTTGTGTTTTTCAATTCAATAACGATATCTCACTGTAGCCTAATATCTTGAACAGAAACAAATTATATTCAAATATTGACTTTAAAGGGAATGTATACCTTTGGTTTTTTACATTTTGATTGCTTTAATCCTATATTAATGAATATCCAGTAAAACTAACCTGTGAAAATTTCATTTCAAAAGATAGTTTTGAGCTTTCGCCGAAAATCCAGAGCGGTTATGCCCACGCAGGAAGAATAATCCATAATTGGAATACACATTCTGTCTCAGATTCAAGTTTTAGGGGATAAAAACTTATATCTTTTTCCATAACCAAATTACTTTGAAGTGAAATGATTCTCAAAATGCTTAATACTATCGAAAGCTGCTGTACTTCTAACCATGGAGGAAGAAAATACATTTTCTTCCTCCATGTTCTAACCAAGTTAGTTTTTATTGCCATTAATTTTAAGAGTGGTTACCAAATGTATACCTTCCTTATTAAATACCTGATAAGTCCGATAAATACCTTTCAATTCGTTTGAGTAATGAAATATACTAAATACCCATAAATGAGGCAAATCTTCTCTTACAAGCCTTGGTGTTTGATCAAATAAAACAATTAAATGCATGTTATGTATGAGGAAGTTTTTTCTCATTTTGATTCTGGTCTTGGAAAATCCTTTCTGGTCTAGTAAACATTTTGAGCTACATTGAACAAGTCTCCTGTGGTCTTGTGGATTTCAAACCCTGCTCATATTAAATGATTTCAAGTTCTCAATGTGGAAAAAAATGAACTTAAACAGTATCCCACACAACTATTGATTCTTTCAAACACATATGAACCTCAAACAGAAAAAAAGTACACCAAGGTAAGCTGATTACAATCATCAGAATTATTACACCAAAGACACATAAGAAACCAAGCCATCTACATTTACAACCTCAGTGACTGCCATTGGTAGATCTTAGAGCTTGTTCCAATAGATGTAGGTGACTAGGTTTACAATGCAATAAAAAAAGTAATGTGTAATTTAATAAGCTCTCCTGAAGTCATAAACATCAGTCAGCTCTACTCTTTATAGCTGTGTGAAAAAAAGACAATATACTAACCCCTAAGTCATAAACAGGCAGGGGTTGTATTATCACAGTAAAGCCATCTTGTTTTCCATCCAAACAAGTATGACAAACTGGACTGATGCTGGAAGCAAAGACGGTCTAGACCCGTGTATGAACAACGGATTGGAATGCTTCGTATGTTGCCGTGACATGATAAAGGTTTACAGTGGGGGAAAACATGGCCAAACAGTCCCAGCAAAAATACACAGCCCTTGGAATTTATTGCATATATATGTCCATGAATGCTACTACTGGTACTACTTGATATTTGAGGCAGGGTCATACTTTGGTATCGACCCTGAAAAAACAAGACTGTATAATTTCTTTCTGAAAGCTTACTTGTTATAAAGATGGTAATGGTAGTAAGCATCCTGCGAAATTATTTCGTCTGAAAAGTCTATGTTGATTAGAAATCAATAACAAACATTTGAATCTGAGCAACGATTCATGCATAAATCTTTCTCAGATCTCAGAGGGTTGGTGTCCTATCGTGAATGCTGTGGCCAGAGATGCGGTTGGTACCCGCTGTCACCCCGCTAACGTGGATTGACTCAATGTTTGTGTAAAAATACTGAAATTTTTTTGGCTGTTTTCTCAGCAAGTAGACGTTATTATAATACAGCTGAAAGGTTTCACAGGTGACTTTTATTGTATCTTTTTTTTATAGTTTTTCTTATAAATCAGCATTACGTTGACAAAAACCAAACAATGACCATCCCTTTAAGCATGAATTTAGATTTCAATTACTAGGTGAGACCAGTGTTTCCTTCTCTGCCCATTCCAATTTGAGGTGGCCCACCTCCATCAATATTTGCCAATATCACAATCTCACTATGAAAACTTGCCTAAAAAGGAAAAACTACTCTTTCTTTTTTTCTTGTCATTTATGAGTATTTTCTAGACATCAATGTATCCTGATTTCACAAGTCGCACATTTGTGTGAGCCCTGCAATCTTGTCAATTTGGAGACTGCATAGATTTTGCTTCAATCATCGATTGAGTTTTTACCACCTCGCTCAGTTCATCATCCAGGGAACAACACAGGGTGAGACCATTTCTCCATGGAGTAATTACATGAACCCTATGTAAACTAACACATAGTCTGCAAACCAAGGCTACTTCCCTGCCTGGACACCATAGAAAAACATCATGTTCCACTAAAAGGTCTCCAGGGTGCAGTCTCAAATAAATAAATAAATAAATAAATAAACGGAGACCTTGCCATTCTCCACCTTGTGCACAAAATGTTTAGCATATTGTAATTTTGTATACAATACAGGGCTTCCATATTTTTATATAAGATCATTTAATTTTGATAGTCCCCCAGCTGTACAATAAGAGGCGGCTTCCCAACCAATTTATTTTTAGTCCGTCCAACCTCTTCGCTATTCTTCCTCATTTTGAAATCTGAATTCAGTTGATGAATGATTAATTGCACAGTTCAGGGCAATGCAGCAGGAACATACATTTCATCCAATGATAAATCTACCCTGAAATGATGGCGTACTCTCCCCATGTATCACAAACCCAATACAATATATCGGTAATTTTTCTCTGTATATACAACTGCTATAGGAATGATCCTTGTTGCATGACTGTGTGCGACAACGTAGCCCACGGCGAGTTTTTCTAATTTGTAAGTCAATACAGGAAAGCAAGGGATGGTGGGGATATATCCGAAGATATTAATGGCATTCTGATCTACGTGTATAGTGCTGTTTAAGGCCACATGCTTTTACACTCGCAGTAAATATCAGAAAATTTCAGCCAGGTTCGTGTAAATAAATGCAGGTTTTCTCTGACATGCTGACATGTACAATACATAATGAAATTTCATTAGGATAACTGACAAATGCCCTTTCACCAACAATGGGTTTTTTAAAGATGGGACCCCCGTGCAGTGAAAAGGGGAGACACGACCATATGCTAACGAAGTTATTTCTTCACCCCCTTCCCTAAATCACACAATGTAATTCATGTTTGATATATATTTGTTTTATTTTAGCTGAAGGAGAATTCAATTTTCAGACTTCAAAATGCAATTTACAACTAAACCAAACTTATGATATTGTACATTATGACACGGTTGAGTTATTTTTCAACTGCCATCTTGAATTTGTTTCCAATCATCTCGGTATCATGCACAGTTGCACTTTTCGCATGCAGCTGAAATTTCATACTCACATCAAAAAGCTTTGACAATAGATCATATATAATTACTCTTTTCAGGCTAATTGGCAGTCTCAAGTTGGGGGGGGGGGGTTACAATTTGGTTATTAAGTAATCATGCCCAAGGCTGTACATGTACACACCTTTTTCTTTGTCTTAATAAAGTAAACCACATCCATGGCACGCTGTTTGGTGACCACAACCAGTAGTTTACACTTCCTGGTTAGTAATCAATTCTGTGGAAAATGACAACATTCGTCTGCCTGCTGTGACATTTCTTTGAAATTTAATCCCATCTAGACCACAGATACTTGCCCCCTGGAACTCTCTTGCCCTGCAGCAAGATAAAACAAGTATTTGTGAGACACCTATAAGAATCATTGCGGTAGAACCGCTAAGGCTATCAACAAGAATGAAAATACAGCGCCCGGAGGTTGTGTAGCCACATTAAGGACAAACAAACAATGGAATTTTAAAACAAACGAATGATTTATCTGGCCTGATACTGAATGTACTTCATTCTTGTAAGGGCAAGGCAGTTTTAAAGGGAACCTGTGAAGTGGGAATTTAAATTTCTACTAAAATGTTTCAAGAGGCATCAAGGCAATGACCTGGGGCACTCTCCTCTGTTACCTCCCTGGCTTATGATAGAGTACAGGTATTCACAAACTTGTTGAACAGTCGTCGGGTATTTTTTTCTCTTTAGGTAAGTGGAATATACAATTAAGGACTTAGTTCTGATGTTTAGCATTCAGTGAATTATTTTTTAAGAGACTGCCAACATCAATCAAAATCCAATGGCTTTATATCTCAGCACTTTAATTTATGTACTCAGATAAGTCTGGAGATACATTGTTCATAATACAGTACATGCTAGTAAAGTTGGTTTGTGCAATAAAGAATCTATCTCACTCAGGAAAAACCATGGGAAAGGTTTTGGAAGATTTAGGAACAAATATTTGTCAGAAGAAAATCTTGTTTATTGTGTGTAAAATTTCTACATTTTAAGATTCTGACCAGGACCCGAACTCAAGGCTCTGTTTGCTGAAAGACTGAGAAAAATTCAGTGCTTAACATTCTTCTCTTACACAGCTAGCCCAGAGAGTTGATGCTAACCTTGTGATGGTGACCATAAAGGCAGAATTCTGCCTGTAAGCAGAGCTATGAAATCTGGCCCAGATGGTTCAATAAAATATTACGAGTGCAATATTTTACGCAATACAGACCCTTACGACCAGCTGTGATGCATTGGCTACCCTCAATAAAATCATTTGTAAATAAATTTAAAAAGTACAAGTAGTTTGGTGGGTTTTTTGTTTGTATGCATATTATGAAGTAATCTTGCTGCAGTAGTTGTGTAAAATACCAGATGCCTAAATGGACATTGTGTATTAAGTCAGTTTACACATGAGGAAAGGTTGCACTATGATGAACTTAAAAACAAGATGTTGGATTTGACAGGCTTCAATATTGAAGTACATTATAAGACGGGGTAACAAATCCAAGGGCATTCCATTATTGAGCCTCGACCTTGCGTTAGATTCACAAATGCCATTACCTCTAAATGGACAAAACTATTGTGGCCTAATGGAAAATTATTTCCCAAGATACAAAACCTATAAAAGCAGTTCTGTCCGAGTCTAAGCATTCGCATGGTAACACTTGCGTGGGCTGCTGTAAGGAGGTATTTGAAGTGCCTCATCCAGTGATTACACAAGTAGAAACTAACATATTATTAGATCTCTGCCTAGTCAACTTAAAAGGCTTCTTGCTACATTCTAATTTATCTTAACAAATATCATGCAAATTACAATGTCCAGTTTCAGCTACATATAATGTATAGACAGAGATTTTTCTCTTCTGCATTCCCAATTTGTTGTCTCTTGATCCCAAACCAATTTATTTAACAATTGTCATGCGAATTGCAGTAACCGTTTAAACAAACTCTCTTTATAATTGTACAAAAACAACTAGAAACATGTACAAAAACTACAAGTAACAGCATTAATGGCAATGTTTTGAAACTTATGAAATATTTAAATTGAGTTTTGTGGGGTTTGTTTATATAACGACGTACATGGAGATTTCAAATTGTGGACACTAGCCATTGAGGAAGGGACTATGACTACGAATGCTGCTAAGGGTGTGCTAAGGGCATGCTATACTGCAGCGCATGATGACCGGGCGATCCAGCCATAGCCGTAGCTGCCAGTTCAGATACAGCCTTAAGGATGCCCATAGCAACACCCTTAAGCTGCCATTTCGAACACGACCTCTTTGCTAATTTTTTATACAGTACACACAGGTTACCAGTATCTGACAGTTTTCCAACAAGTATGCAATCACTCAATCAAAGCGCTGTACTTTTGTCTTTTTTCAACCACAAGCTGCTTTTGGGACATCTTCCTGCCAATAGTCCTTCGTCAAATCACGTACCTTTAGGTCAAATACTCTGACAGACATAAAAGGATCTTTGTTGACATCAAGGGCTCCATGGTACTCAGACACACTGTAAGTATCCTTGCTAGCAGTCAACATGGACTTCCCTTCGATTCAGTAGTCAACATTTCCAATGCTAGACTTGTACATTTTTCCTAAAGCCAACAACTTCCCAGTGGACACACTTATGTAGGTCTATTTTCACCACAACTGTGTCATTTCAATACAAACGACACATTTTGTTTGTGCTGTTTCACTCAGTAAAAGGATGATTAAAATGCACTTATTCTAGGTAATACATGTTAATTTTCTGCTAAATATTATTTCATAAACGTGTGAATGATGCACATGCTGAAAAAGGTCATAATGATTTATGGAGCTACATGTCTAGCACCATGGTTCATACAAATGATTCATATACTGATGTTTTAAAGTCATTAAAAACACTTGAACTATTCTAATGTTTTCATCTGATGTTTCTTTTTTTATCTGTTCATCCTTTAGTTATAGTTATTTATTCTTCGGGAGAAGGCTTGAGTCTTCACATTTGCAAAATGTAAACACATGAGCCATCTAACAAAATTTAAACATCACCCTTTTTTAAACTGTAAACAATGCACTCCAAGTGTGCACAGGCATGTAATCTACCCAGCTCATGTGAAGTCAATATCTACAAATACAACACTCAAGTCAAGTGCTTTACAGAGATTGTACTACAGTTAAAACAAATAAATCTATACAAAGTTTCAAGTCAGTATGAAAGGTCACAATCAACTTTACACATCACATCTAATCACAGTCCACTTCAAAGCCACCTCAGCAATATGTTCATTTTTAAGTGCACTCTAATAGTGTAATTGGCTTTCATGCAGAATGTACTGTATGGGAACATTTACTGTTTCGAACAGCATTGTAATGAATGTTATCAAGCACTTATCTACATACAGTGTTTTGTTTTTACAAAAACATTCTGCTCATTAATGAAGACGATGTAAATTAACTATGTAGGGTGCAGCATTTGGATTGATAAATTTGGCTGTCAATAATACACTAGAAAACAAATGATGTAAAATTTTGCCCTTGGCCGACATACTGTGGTATTAAAAAATGTTGAATCCCCAAATACCCCATTGTCACTCACTTCATGACAATCTTTGTCCATTTCCCAGAATCAATCTGTGAAATGCGTAAGACATTGTTCCTTCCAACCTTAAATCGGTTATATTAGGATGAATAAAGGACAAAATGTCTGCTATCAGAATACCGAATGTGTCTCACAAAGTCGGAAATATTCCAGTACAAATTCACATTTCTGTCACAGAGATGTTCTTTAGCAATAAAAATCTTTCGCCTTACAAGAAGAAGCTAGGCCTGCAAATTATAAGTCTATTTTTTAAATTGGTCAATTCTTCCTTTGGCTTCTCATTGATAATCTACTAAGCACCTTACTGTTCGAATGTCAAAAGTTTTTTTTATATTTCAATTGTGACACTGTCTTACTTGAAATTACATTCCACACATGGTTGAGTAACTGGCCTCTATACAGTCTACACATGATCTTTAAATACCAAAAAAAAAAACAGTAACAAAAAAACATACATAATGAGGTCATTGTACCCTGGTTATGGCTGAGAAATTTTCATATTAAAAAATAAATTATTATTAAATTTAGGTGTTGGTTTTTGCGGTGGCACCACATACTGTAAATTGATTCTCTATCATGCATACCAAGGAGTGCTGCTGCTGAGTATGCTTTGACAGCTAGCTTCCCATTATCTGAAGACCTTCTACAGGCAACACTTACAGGAAACCACATTTTTGTGATTGCTTACTGTATAATGTATTATGCACAGCTTAATTGGGTCACATTTAGACTGGCCTGACATGCTACAAGCATTTTGCACTTGGCCTTGATGCAGTCAATCCACCAATGGTTCTGACCAACAAACTGGTGCGCTGGACTAGTGAAATGACCTGGTTTTATGGCAATTCCAGTATTTACCTGGCGAACATCATGCAA
Organism: Pisaster brevispinus; assembly: GCA_023634235.1. NCBI lineage: Eukaryota > Metazoa > Echinodermata > Asteroidea > Forcipulatida > Asteriidae > Pisaster > Pisaster brevispinus. Next base: position 8,842,706 of record JAMKCF010000012.1, on the reverse strand, counting down.
AATATGTGCTGGCTGGCATACAGTAGGCAGTGTACAGGTGTACTACATATGTACAGTTTTGTGTGTACATATACTGCAATACACTGAGCACTGCCAAAGGAAAATGCAGTTGTATAATTGCATACATTTACATGTACAATGTTACAGGCATTCCTGTAAGGTATGCTTTTACACACATGTCAATTCTGTGAAAACAATTTACTTGTAAGCACAATAGTATTGCATCCTTATTTATTTACTTTACCGTGCATAATTAACTGAGTCGAAAATACACACTGTACAATGGATATATTAACAGAGTAAATTGGTGCGGCATAACATTATTATTTACACAGGAGTCATCGTGCAGTAAAGGTGTATAGTGTGTGGTTGTACAGGCATGTAATAAAACATCACAGTACTAAAACTAATATACTTCAAAAAAAAGGCTTCATGTTTTAAGGGACACTTGACATTTCCCATTAATAAACTAACAATGTAGTGTGCATGGAGTCTGGGGAGACAGCTCTCGTGCGATAGGCTAGGACAATTAAATACAAACAGAAATGAGCTGTGCGAACAATTGGTAAATTTATTACAATGCCTGCTTTCAAATTAATCTCGCACCAAAGCGAGTGCAAAATGAAAATTTTAATAATTCCTATGTGGTGGGCAGAGGGTGCATGTACTACAAAAGATGTTAAAAATAATAAATGATAACGGCCCTTGGCGTGTCCAGATTATCAAGTTTTAGCCTCTAATAATTTTAAATGATAAGGAAAATATAATAATATCTATTGCTTATAATTTCCCAAAAGAAAAATTTTACAAAACAAATGAGCTCATCTACAGTCACATGTGCATCCAGAGGCAGCTACAATGTAATACAAAAACCTGCAAATAAAAAGGTAATAGTTAAACTTGGTTCAGAAACAATCATAAACTCATTATTAGGAATGATGAACAATTCATTGTACTGTGAAATTGGAATCAGGTAATTTGAAAGAAACTCTTTAAAAGAAAGGAGAAAAGGGCTTATTTTTAATGAGAATTTTGAGCCATGAAAGAATTAACTACGTAGCCCAATCCACATACATACTGATGGTCAAATCTCTTCCCCTAATGAAAATCATCTGTGTCAGTGATTATCACAAATTTATTGTAAAATTTACCTGATCAATGCAGAAGATGGTTTCTGAGTATTGGTAATATTTAGAAATAATTTTTAACCTTTATTAAATGTATTAAAATTGACTAATTATCAGTTGAAAACACAAAAATGCTGGCATGTGTGTGCACATGAGGATTAATGGACTAGTGTGTAACAAGGAAAAATATGCAGGCTAAACGTATACATGTAAAGTGTAAAGTAGACCGTATAATGCAACTATAAAACACTGCACACATTGTAACTTGCCATATGTTACCACCAATGCACAATTACTGGAATTTTAAGTGTAATTTTATTGTTCATGAATAAGTTAACTACTCTTCTAAGTAATAATACCTAAACATTATTGACTAGTATGGAAATATTCAATGTACAGAAAATACTCCAGCAAAAACTATCATGGTTCCAAAAGCCATACGGATAAAAAATTGCAAAAATTGAAATTGCCTTTAGAATGTAATGACCTTTGTAAGTGACACATACACACAAATTAATTCATTGGGTATCACATCAATCTCCTGGTAACTACATGTATAAAAAGGATAAATTTAATCATAGACTGAATTTATTACATGTAGGAACATTTTTGTACATGATTTCATCCACGTACAACGCATGCTACATGTACATGATTCTTACACAGTCAGGAGGGTTTCTTGTAAAAATGCCTTACACGTATGTATTTGAGTGAAGAAACAACAAAAACTACTGAAATGCAACTTTATATTCTCTACTCAAGGGCATTTTTAATTCAACATTAACAAATAAAAAAACAAGTTGACATCTTCATATTTTCACTTGAGATATTTAATCAATTCACAGTGAGCCTGATGCTTCATGGAGGTAATGGAGGCAATTGCCTTGGTGCCCCCTGGTCATTGCCTTGGTGCCCCTGGACATTGCATTGGTGCCCCCTGGTCATTGCCTTGGTGCCCCTGGACATTGCATTGGTGCCCCCTGGTCATTGGCTTGGTGCCCCCTGGACATTGCATTGGTGCCCCCTGGACATTGCCTTGGTGCCCCCTGGTCATTGCCTTGGTGCCCCTGGTCATTGCCTTGGTGCCCCCTGGACATTGCCTTGGTGCCCCCTGGACATTGCCTTGGTGCCCCCTGGACATTGCCTTGGTGCCCCCTGGTCATTGCCTTGGTGCCCCCTGGTCATTGCCTTGGTGCCCCCTGGTCATTGCCTTGGTGCCCCCTGGTCATTGCCTTGGTGCCCAATGCAATGTTCCAATAGCAATTTACAATTTACATATAGAGGTACCTTGGTGCCCTTGCCCTTTCGATAACAAAGCACAAACACCTGACAGAAACCCCCAAACAATGAAAAAAAAAATTTTTAAATGAATGCTCGGCAATTTTCATGAAGTGCTCCATGTAAAGATAACTCCAATGTATCGTACATTTACAGCTCATGCTGAGTTGACTTCTTGCACTTAAGGACATGTATACCAGACAATTCATTCAAGCGCATCATTTGAGAAGACGTGCCTGGAGCTTCAAGATTAGTAATGACCTCAGCATTTTAAATGGCGTTGGCAAACGAATGAGATCGGCAGTCATGAGCCCAGAAAACAAATGATGTTATTTGTTAATGAATGTTTGCTAGGCTCAGTTTTCAGGATTCTCCCCATGTTTTTTCAAAACTGTGGCTGGGCATTCTGGACCCGCATTTTGGAAGTCTGGCCTGAGCACGCTGGATTAAAATAAGGTCCTCAAAAAATTGTATTGCTTCAAATAGTTCTTATTCAGATGCACTAATATGTTAATTTGCAATACTTTTATCAATTCAAAAGTTATGGCTCATAAATTTTGTTTTTATTGTTTTTATTGTATACAGTTATTTGGTTCTGGTATTGTTGCAAATTCATTCCAAATCTAAAAAGTAAATTTGACCCGGTAGGAAGTTAATTAAAGATTTTTCAGGTGCTGTATAGCACAATATTGCAGGCATCTCAAAAATACCAGCCTCAAATTGACCTCCATTCACTGACCCCTATGTCTGCTGCATAGTGAACGCTGGCTCGTACTGTGTAATATTTATATCAGGTGTGCCAAGTAAAAAATGTAATATTCAAATTTCTGTTGACTGTAAGAATCCCTAATCCTCCCGAGATTAAACTGCTGTGCCTCAAGTAAAGCGGCTTAAAAAAAACTGATACAGATAATATGGTTAGCTGTCCCATTGGATATATCATAATGTAAGCAAAGCTTTATCGACTTCATCACAGCGACATAGTTGTTTACACCTTTTATCAAACACAGCCATCTTGCTTTGCCTCACTTCAAATCAGCGCAACCATACTTTGGCCCTTTTCAAAACCACAGCATCTGCTTGGGGTCTGGCTTAGGCTCTGGCTTAGGCTCTGCTTCAAACCCCATAAGGAAAGCGCACATTTTCATAATAATATCTGATGGAACCTATGCCAGAACCCAAGCCTAAGCCCTAGCCGTGGTTTTGAAAAGAATCTAAGGCCAGTTATATTCTGCTCCACAGAGGAAAATATGAAACCTTACTCTAACAATCACCAACTGGCCCCAGACCAAAAACACCCTGCTCACTGGTTTTCAGTGGTACTTGCTTCACTAAATAATTCCAGTCTACAACAAAATCAAAGACTTATTTAAAAATAGAAACTTGCAACCTGCCCTCTGAAACTGAAAACTCTGGGCCCTATCACATCGAGTCATCCTCCTTAAGAATGTTAGTATTTACCTATGCAGGAATTACGATAGACGAAGACGGCTGGAACATAACTGAGGTCTACATGTATGTAAACCCAAGGAAGGATATTACCAACATCATTAATGGCTTATATGGGAGTCGTATTCACAAACAATTTGCTATACACTGGATAATGAACAACCACTTCACTGAGTGTTTAATGTGAATTCCAGTCCGATGGAAGCAGAGGCTTTCCGCTGCGTTTCCTTTGATGGGGATCACATCATAATTTCTTGGTGCACTTGTGTTTGTACCTATGTTCATTATTAAATTAACAAGGTCTTCAATCACATCCATTAATAAACTAACGACAGTAAAAGAGGAGACGCTGTATAAATGTGTACACATTGGACCACACATAAAAGGGTCACTTTGGATATTTAACAGTCCATGGCTAGTGTCTGTGAATCATGAACATTAATACAAAATAAAAGTAAGACTCATAAAGAGCATTTTCAAAAGATACAATGATGAACCTACACTTGGTTTTCAGCAAAAGATGTGCATGATAGATCTCACAAAATAAAGGACATTGTACATTTTAACAAATAATGGGGAAACATTAATTAGAAATTGTTTCCATGTAACTTTAACATAAATAAAATGATTAAACGAAAATGGAACCTATCAAATAGAATACATTTTACTATTAGTTTAGGGGAATACCAATTGGACAACAGCTGTATCATTGGGTGACAAACATCATTCATAAAACTATTCCCTTGCCCCATACTATACACAAAAAACATTGATCAGACTTAAATACACAAAGCAATACAAACGTAGTACAGGATTGCCCACCGGTAATACACGCGGCACGGGCATTGTAAAGAAAAGTGGGAAAAAAGGTTATCTCTCTCACAGGACTGGCAACTGATAAGCTAGCCACATTTATTAAAACCTTTAAAGTCTCTTATGCTGACCCATGATTCCCTATAGATCTGCTCTGACATATCCAGTTATTGCGGTGTTTCATGAAAACTGCAAATATTTTTCAAACGAGGGTTTTGTTTTTTCGAACTGAATGTTTTGTCGAAATGACTCCAACTAATAAATTGTTGAAGTTTAAATTCCCTTTCTGACGGTTTTAGGAAGGGCTGGAGGCTTCATTGCCAGCACCTGTTAACACAAGAAACCATTTTTTAGTTAAGATTTGAGCACTCACGTTACTGCCATACTTGAAAACCTTCAGTGGATATGCCGAACGCTGATATTCAATCAGTGAATGGAAATGAAAAGCAGGGCCGGGAACATGCCAAGCTCTCAAGCCCCATGGCGATTTGTTTAAATCCTGCTGAGGAGTAGTGTTGCACTTTATTAAAAAATATACATGTTGGTTTTGGGATTTCTTGTTCATTATTTTATAAGCAAAATTTAAAACGATTTCTTGGCACTGTTATACAGTTTCCATAGTGTACATAATGCTATTTTTATAAACGCCAAAATGTCTGTGTCTTATGCACTACAAAACCTTGTGGTTGATTACTTGATAAAACATGAAAAAGACAACTAACATGGCATGCATACCAAGCATAGTTTACTTCCAGCCAAGTTTGTTGAATTGGTTTAAAATCAATTCAGTTCAAACTAATGTGTTTTCCAGTATTTCTTATTATCAAGTTTTTGTATTTGCTTGAGAGTGAGATTCATTTGTGTGAGTTCAGTAATAACATAGAACTTCTATTACAGCATGTAAACTATATTGTATGTGTTCCTGAAGTTAAACTAAAAGGTAGGGTCATAGATTGAACTGCACAAATTAATGGCCATAAAAACTTACTTGGCATGCTTGGTAAGAAGCACTGCAGCTGTTGATAATATAAACTATTTTGAGAAAGGATTCCCTTCAAAGCAATGTGGTTTGGATAATTTATCACCCCAAAACTTTGAATCTGAGAATGAACCGTTTCTCAGGTTTCTGAGGGTTGGTGTTCATACGCGGATACTGCTGCCAGGAAGCGGTTGGTATCCGCCATCACCTCACTTAACATGGATGATTTTGACGTTCTTGTGAAAATATCGTGACAGCTTTTTGCTGTTTTCTCAGCAAGTAGACACTGAAACTTTCACACTGGACTTTTATTGTACCTTTCTTGATAATTTTGACTACATATCAGCATTAGGTTGAAAAAAAAATCTACGACCCTACCTTTAATCAGTGGCTGAATTCACAGGGAGAGGAAATCAGAGGAATATATTACGGAAGCCATTCACAGTCTAGTCACAAAGTGTCAAAACAATACATGGTCTGTGTTTACAGTCTGTGGTGTGGTTTTCTTTGTTTCAAATTGTTTACTGTTTCAAGCACTGTGCTATCATTAGCTCTTTTTTGATTTGTTTGTTTTACTGGTTTTCGACCAAATACAAACACGACTTAATACATTCAGACTCATTACATCTATACGTAGCTCTTTGACATTTTTGACTTTTTTACTACAACTCTTAATGACTTGACTATGAAAGGATTTCAAACTATTCCTTTGACTTCCTGTTCCCATGAATTCACGAAATAGTTCACATGAGTTCAACAATTGTTGGTATGTACATTCGTAGAGAAAGGAATGAACATGTGTACGATTAAAGTAAACGTCTGCTTTTAAACTTGTCAGTAGATTAAAGCATGGAGGTAAAATTGTAAAAGCATTTGGTGTTTGTACAATGTTATCTTAGTTACATACTTAAAGATCACACTGCAGAAACTGATGAAGGTCAAGTGTGTGGCACAAAGCAAAAGATCAAGTTATCTTTTAAACATTATACAAAACTTGACAGCTTAATTGCATAGTATACAAAAACCACGAAGGTAACTTCACAGCTACTCATCAATCAATATTTTCCAGACATTGTTTGTTTGTTTAATTTGTGGGTGGGAGCACCCACCTACATGTAAAAACAAGGACTACCATCACATATATTTTGGTCACTGCAAAATAAATAAATAAGTTTGGATTCTTGACAACCACATTGTACCAGTCAATTTTAGGGTGAATGAAATCAAGTGAGTTGGACTTCATAATCATTCAAAGAGAATGAAATAGAAAAAAAACTTGTGTGCGCTGTGTAAAATGTTGGTAAATATCAGTCTTATCAAATTCAATGTTTAAAGTAGACTTCATGCCGGGAAGTAGTTGGCACAAGTGATGAACCTATAAGGAAGTTATGCTGAAACTGATATTATATATATATACATTTTTTTATGTAGCGCAAGACATTTATTTATTTATTTCAGTTTTCCACCTTTGAAAGGTGTATACTGTAAAGTGTATTGTAATGTAGGTCTTGATTTACAAAAAGATTAAGAAATCAACCTCGTGAAAACATAGGGCCTATGTTCTACATACATTAAAATATTATGGGAAAAATTTCTGTATCCTGCCACCACTTTTTCACTAATTTTTACCCAAAGGAATATCTCATTTGAGTAAATTAGATACTATTTAAATTTATTTTATTTCATAACAAATGAAAAAGTGGTGGCTGGATACGGAAATTTTTCCAAATTATGTTTTTTCAAGATAAATTAACTTTTAATATTTGTTTACTCATCCTGTCCTGCTCATAAAAGGGATGGTTGCCTTGACAACATAACTTAATTATAAATAACGTAAAGTCAAAGCATCAGGATACCTGTGGGATGAAATAAATGTTGAAAAAAAATAGCAGAACACAATTATGTTATTGGAATAAATGGTGAAGAAATGATTATTTGTTAGTACATTATTAAACTAACCTCATATGCATTTTTTATGTTGATGGTTTCCTTGGTTTGTGCCACATGACCTGCAATACCCTGACCCCATGGTATGTGGATTTCATCTTCCTCAGTATGAAGAGCATCCTCAACTGTTGAATTCTCCGTCACGTCAAACAGCTTCGAGACCAAGTAGCGATTCTCACGATTTCCTCGGGCTAGAAACAGACTGCATCGATCTCCATTCGTCAAGATGCTTACATTCATCAGAATTTTATGGCTAAGTGTGTTCAGGTCAAGTTCATCTGCTATGTCTCGAATCAGTTCCATAAACAAATCTTTCTCATCCAGCTGGCGTAGTGCAGATTTGTTTCTCCTGACAACTTTCCTCTTCCTTGGTGACAACAGGCTCCGCAAACTCCCACTAGCACCTGCAAAACTTTTCCGTAGTGAATGCAGCATTTTGTGCTTGTCTGTGCTTGATGCACAGGCAGAAACATCAGGCCAAGAGCCGATTTCATGGCTTGACATACTCTTTCCAACATGCCCAACTGCATGTTTGGAAAGCCAACCATCAACAAGCTCTGGGGTAGCCTTGGCGGCAAAGATCTCCATAGCAATATCATGGTGGAGTTCCAAGTATTTTTCGACATCCTCACGGCATATATCCTTCTTTTCCGACATTATTGCTACACTTTTCCCTCTGTTTTCTACAAAGTCAATGCCTGAATTCTATAAACTACGATGATACCACAAGCCGGCCTATAAGTGAAATCGGAGAGCATGATTTAGTTGTGATTGTCCAGCAGTCAGAATAATCTGACTTGTGAAGATTCTCTCTCCTGACTCTCGTAAACGAGCAGACGATATTTTACGACATAGCAGTCACACACAGACACTTCCCACGATGCGGTTGTTGCAGTTCCCAAATGGTTTTCAGTGTCATTTTAGTCCGAGAAATGAACGGGTTGTCAACATGTCAAGCTCCGTAGCGAATGCTCTACTAAATGCATATGTGCTGTACCTGATAACTGCTTGAAACCATACCGGTAAAACGATGGAATTCCGGTAAATAACCTACATTTGTGGCATGTATGGTGGAGAGCCTCCTGTGTCCTATGTGAGAGATGCTGGCACGCGTGTGTATTGTGTGCACGTACGCCGTATAGTACGGTGTAATAAAGCACCTAGGCGTTCAGTGTTGTTCCGGTACGTATCCGGAGCAGACAGTCAGCAGAGCAGTTTGTACACGCGTATTTCACGCACACGCGCATCCCACAAAAAAAGGTACGCAAGGCGGCTGTTTGTTGATCTATCAGTTATATCCAATCTGTCCAAATTAATTCAGGGCAGAGGACTACGTCATCGTAGGGATTAGTTATTTTATCCAATCACGATTTTGTAAAAGTCCTCATCGGTTATGGTTCCCTAGCAACACATTTTGTGCGCTTACATACTGATCGGTTTATCTCTGTATTGATCAAATCAAGTTATTGTCTGTTACGAAATCTGCTTGATTTTTCCCGCTCTGCAGTGATCTGAGCATGCGGCTTTTCACCATGGTTTCCAAATTATAATACCGGGAATTAATCATGGTAGAGGAACAATGGATCTACAAGAGGGACAAATCGAAATCGAAATCGAAATCGAAATGTTTACAGAGAAAACAGAAGAAGGAAATTAGGCCTATGTATTTTCCCCTTTAGCTTATGTGTCTGGGGGGGGTTCGAGACTGCGTAAATATAAGTTTCTTTGGAGCACTCAACACTTTCTCTCGCCAATAAAACAATATTTTAGGGAAAAGGTGCATGTTTCGTGGAGTTTGTTTTAACAAAAAAATTGCTTATATTTCTAAAAAGTAACATGGTTCCTGACATGCTTTAAACAGTCCTACAACGGCACTTTTTGCTGAAAGGTGGATTTAAAAAAAAAAACTCCCTCATTTCCCCCCGCCCCCCACAGAGCGTGGTGATGTAATTGAATTTACCGCGCAAAAAATGGCTTGTCTTGCTTGCAAAAAAATGGTCTATGCAGCGCCCCCTATTGATGAGGTTACTATACACGGTTCAGTTTTATTACTTTTCGAAACACGGCCAGGGCTTGGGCTCAGCCCCCGGCGTAGGCAGAACTTTTTCGGTGGGGAAGTGGGAAAACGTTGCTTTTAAGTGTGTGTGTGGGGGGGGGGGGGGCAGGGAAAATGTTTGTTGTCAGTGAGGTCATGCTTTTATTTTGGAAGGGGACGCTGCACTGACACCATCCTCTTATGTTCATGGCAGTGGCCGCTGGTGATCCCGATTGCGATCGTTCACTACATTTTGATTATACAAACACGCATTATTTTCCTCTTTCTTTCTCTCTTGTTTGTATTTTCCTTTTTGTGAGCACTATCGCATTTGGGGGGCACATGCTACCCAGCCCCGCCCACAGCTACGCCGTTACTTAGGCTCCATCCGCGTGTGGGCGAATCAAACAGACAAATGTTGATTGACTTCGTTGCATAGTTCATTTTCCCGCCCTTAACAGCTGATAGTTTAAAGTTAATTATCAATGAAACATTAGCCCTTACCAACAAGTTATTAGATATTGCTGAGGCGACTTTTGTTCCATGCTTTAATTAATATAAACAATGTATGTTTCTTTCATCACAGTGTAAGGCCTACTTGCAATAAATCAATGTGAACATTTTTATGCGAGGCCACGCCTTCCAAAACGACTGTAACGAAAGTTACTGAGTTATTTCTTCTGAACAAGAAACAGTGACGCAAGTGGGTGCCGTCTGTGCCTCTTGGGTGCCCTTTGTTTTTGAACTCACTTCAGATTATCTCTTTAAAAAAAAAAATAGTAAATGACATAATAGAACGCTGAAAATGGGCTTGTTCAAACGAAATGCAAGCGGGAACTACTTTTTTTGGTGCCTCCCCTGAAAAAAAGTTGTGCATCCCTTGTTCCAGCTAAGATTTTCCCCTATAGTTCCGGCACCGACAAGAAATGACCCGTTATTGAATGATTTTTAACAAAATTGACGAACATTTTGGGGAAATAAAACCCTGGTTTTTTTTAAAGCAACGATTCAGTGAGCTTACTGCAAACTTTTACCTCTAAAATTTTTAACGGCTTCGGGCGGTGCAGGGTCTACAGGAGTAAAGTTTTTGTAATTTTTACCGCAGGAGGGCTGGAGTGAGAGGGGGGGGGGGGTCTGGGCAGGGTGCGGGAACTACAGACCAAGTAGGGAAAGTTGATTTAATTGAAAATCTTTAAAATGAAATAGGTAATTCTCAAGAATATTATACAAATTAAATAGGTACTTCTCAAGAATATATTTCTTAATTTCTCACTCTCTTTGCCAAATCCTTGTAATGGATGAAGAAAATTATACTCTTTAACTTTTAAACCTTAATGCAGATCAAAAGATTTAATAACTTAAATATCAACAAAAGTTTACTTCAAGGCAGCACTTTATTAATACAAATATTTATTTTTGTATTGATACATTCCTGTTTTAATGACACAGTCATATTTCCTGATAAAATATACAATTTGAGGATTAATAATTAGGCTTCATTACCTTCAAATACATCTGTGAGATTTTAGTTTGAACCTACAATAATTCATTAAATGTGGATGGTCTTGATTCAGTACGTTAAAGATGCTAGGTCAAATTTTCCAGATTTGACGCAAAATTTAGATTTTAATTTCAAATAGTTAGTTTTATAGGTTCGGCAAAGTTACAAGCTTTCCAATACAGTATTGCATGAAAAATAACATCCACAATTGAATACTGGCAGTTAATTAAAAACTACAAAATGAATTACTGTCAGGATGCCAACATTGTCTCACGTCCATCAGCCAAGTACAAACAATCTCGTGTGGTAGGCCTACATGTATTTTGGGGATTATCCATGGCACATTTGAAAGTTTTTGTATGTTTTTCGTTTAGAAACAGTATCATCTGTCAAAATTCATTCAGAGAAAAAAATCGATTAAAAAAGTATTTTGGTGATCATTTTCCCATGAAACTTGAAGAAAAAATTTGACCCCCCCCCCCCCAACACAACAACGACAACAACAACTGCAAGAATGTCATGTGAAACATTTTAAATAAAGAATTAATTTTAAACAAAATCTCACAAAATAAGGAGCCTGAAGTAGCCTATTATGGCATTTAAGGCCTCATACTCAAAGCCCTCCTGGTTGGCAAAAAAAACAACCCAAAACTGAATCACTCAACCAAAAATAGACCTATTTCTTTCCTCCATGATAGGACAATATTTCTTGCACTCTTCGCCCAAACCCAAGCCCACAAAACACCATATGTGGAAATACAACCGATGCAGACAGAGTGGAATGAATAAAAGAAGTTTAAAGGGACACGTTATGACGTGGGCTATAAAAAACGCTAATCATGAAACTAATATGGTTGGCAAGGTGTTTTAAAAGTAGAATATAATGATTCACACAAATATCCCTCAATATTAACACGGCCCGCCATTTTGTGGAGTCAATAAGTTGGTTCTGCAAAATGGCGAACGTCTTAGTTCACAAAATAAAAGGAAAACCACTCAACTTCGAGGGATGTGTGGATCCTCTCGTTCTACTTTGAAAACATCTTTCCAACCACATTCATAACAAATGCTCTCCATAGCCCAAAGCAACCAATAACAAGGCAACAGAATAATCCTCCAATCTTCAAACGACAGCTCAAGACTCATCTCTTCAAACGGGCATTTGAAATCCTGGACTTTTGTTTTTGCAAACCGGCACACTTGAATGGCATTTTTTGTCAGATACTGTGCGCTTTATAAGTGCTGTTTATTATTATTTAATCCATCCCCAAAGGGCTGACCCAACGAAGTGTTGCTGTAGAAAAACATGTGGAGCAAGACTATAACTGTCAAACCCTTGCTGTATATTTCTTACATGTCAACTGTTGCATAATGCAACCAGCCCCTGGGAATGCATTCATTTGGTTGTCAAATTTGAAGGATTAATTACAGATTTAAGAATAAATTAAACACTCCTCAGCATAAATTTATAAACTTGGTTACTTTCTGTTTTATGTACTCTCTGATCTTCGGCATTAGATTTCATGTACTTTCTTTGAATTGAAGTTCCACAATTAGCATTCATTTCCAGCATTAAAGAATTTAAAATGTTACAAATCAGGGGGGGGGGGAGCCAAAAACAATCCTGCATGAAAAAATTGCAACCCCCCCCCCCCATACAAAAACAACCCAACAAAAAAAAAAACCACAAAAAGAAAGAAAGAAAGAAAGAAAGAAAGAGAGAAAGAAAGAAAGGAAGAAACCAAAGTCCTGAGACTCCTAGAATCCTAGAGTTCCTGAGATTCCCAGAATACAATGAAGACACAATAAGGGAGGGGGGGGGGCACTGTACACCATGCCATATATCGAGCACCAAATGCAGAAAAGCATGCCTCAGCTGAAGTGTGTTTCATAAACACTCAAGAAGGTTTGACAGTACAAGTACGTATTCACAATGGATTGCAATGTTGCGTCACTCATCTGTTTACAAGAACCCCTGGCAAGTTAGCAGACTTTTTACTTTGCTTATGATTAGCAGTGTTTCTGAAATAGAAATTCTGCTGAGAGTTGCTCCGTTAGCATAAAGCGTCTGCGTACAGGGGTGCGTTTTCGCGGTCGTAACCAATAACTGTTTCGGTTGACTTGGCCACTGTTTAATCACTAGTCAGTGACCGAAACAGTTATTGGTTACAGCCGCGAAAACGCACCCCAGGCTTTATGATATTGTACCCTAGCCTGTTCATCCCTGTTTGTGTCCAAACTTTTGATACAAATATCAACAATCCATGTTTACTGTAGAAACATTGTCTCCTTCATTTAAAAAAGAGGACATTTCAGAATAGCTCTTCTCCAACACAAAAAGGAATGCCTCAATGTTCCAATAAAAAAAATGCATTGCACAACCTCCTGGGAAGATAATATTAACCTAAAAACATAGGTTATGTATTTTTTTTACTTAAGAGTTACCATAGGAACAGACTTGATGCAAAGCATGTAGAGTTGACTGGACTATTAATGTTCCTTCAGGCGTAGTACCTGTACTCCCTGGCCACACACTGCAATACAATGGTCAGCGTCCCTGGAGAAACAAGAAAAGTTGTTTTTCGCATCAATCTAGACTTTAATGGAGCTTGTTCCATTCATTTGCAGAAATTTTTTTTCGGTAAAAGGAGGAAACAAATTTGAAGAAACTTTCATAACTACACAATTTGTCAACAACTGTTTTTGAATATCTTTCCCCAGAGCAGAATCAGAGGTTTGAACACCTTGGCTACTTCTAGCTGGAAGAAAATTATTCCAATCCCCAGACAAAATGGACAGACAGTAGTTTTCCACACGGTACCTTCATTCCGACCCTTTAGTTTTCAACAAACATCCAAAAGGATTAGTACATCACAGATTTTTGGAAGAGAACAAATATATATTTTTTTACAAGACTATAATGATTATGATCCTCTATTTCCCAAGAAAAAATTCCATAAAACTTGCGTCATAACAGTTATGGGTTCATTTTGTTTTATTGCTTCAAACTCTTTCCTTACATTTTCCTGCTGCATTGTCCTCTTTTTTTCACTTCTTTTTTCCTTCACTTCTTTCTACTTGACTGCTTTGGATTCATTCACCCATTGCTTTCTTGTATATAATAGCACGTACTTGGCTTGTCCCCTTCATTGCATCTGATGAAGTAGTTGTTGTTACGAAAGCTCATGCAGTTTAAAAAAATGTAATTGGTTAGTCTTTAAGTGCTACCACTACCTTCCTTGTATTATCTACCAGACTAACCCAGCTATTCTTGTATTATTGACTGCTTCTGTAACTCTACTATGTAGCTCTCAGTCTGGGTGGCAAAGACGAATTTCAAACATTGGTAAAACCACTGGTCACAACTGAGTCGAGTTTGGCTCGAGTAGCGTCAATTACTAAGACAATGTAGTATTAATTCTGGTGGTACGTACATGCGTGTGTTGTGTTGTTTATTTAGCCTTTTGAGAAAGATTCTGCTAGTGTCAAAACGTGAGGCCATTGGGTTCTCAATTATTTTAAATTTATTAAAATTAAACGGCTAAAAGTCCTTTGCACTGGACAGTGTTTTTATGAAAGTTTGCTTTTAAATGAAAATACCAATAACAAGCATGGAGGTCACTTTTTCACTATAGCAAGTTTAAAAGACCAGCAATTTCCTTTTGAATAAATTACAGCAACCCCCCCCCCCACACACAACACATCTTGTCTTATCAATGCAGTAGGAATTTTAATAATTTGTTAATGTAATGTTTTAGGGGAACGAAACATGACATTTTAGGGAAATAGAAAAATCTAAAAGTGTATACCAACAAATAATTCAAATATTTTAGCTCCGAAATATTAACAAGTTTTGTTCTACCAAATCCAGTTATTTACCATGAATGTTAATTAAGTCTTTGGAAAGTATTAATTTTTTTTTTTTTTACATCACAGATTGATTATTCTTGACTATTCTTGACTCAATGACCTGGGATCAATTTCATGACATTGCTTACCAAAGTATTCTGTGCTTACACTGCTTTGCAAAGTGATTGGTTCTTAAGCTCTAGCTTAGCGCAAAAATCAGTGCAAGAAGAGTCAAGTTTGCAGGGCACTGCTATCACTTTCCTGAACTTCCACTCAAGCAAGCTTGCGCTTTGAAAGTCCAAGCAAGGTCAAGCCCAAAAGAGGTCCAGGTCACCTGACCTACGTGGGCATACTAGGCAGGGAAACTAGCTTTGTGACAACAGATGAAATATCTACATGCATTAAGAAAGGGAGATCTGGGGACACTTCTCTTGTGACATCACTGGCCAAGGACAATGGGAGAAGCCGTAAGCGCACACTTCAGCGATAAGCGATGCCATGAGCTTGAGCCCGAAGTCATCACCACTACATCTTGGTTGTGCCAGTCTGGGAGTCGGATTACCTTTTGCGTTACTGCACAGTGCGAGTTTTTGTGATGCACGTCCAGCCAGATGTAAACCCTAACAAGCAATGTCACTCCCAAAGTGACAGACGATGGACAGACAGCAGCTGCATGTGGCCATCAGTGCAAGGGGTTCATATGCAAGACAATTGTTTTGTGTAATTAATTTATTTTTATCATATTAAATGAAAATTCACCTTGAAATGACAAGATACTACTAAATGGTTTAAACAACCGGAAAAAAAGGACCAGCAAAAACAGGATCATGTGACTGATTATGATGAGCCTTGTGCCCTGTATTTTATGGGTGGACATCATTTCGCGCTTGGGTGATTTGTATAATTACGACAGGCCCTACGGATTACCTTGATGTGAAGAGAGTTATATCACTGCAGTCAGCTATCAGGATAAACGAGCTGCAGATCTGCCTTACCTGAAAATATTCATTGGTTGTATTTTTAATTCTGCTTTAAGAAATGAAGGGATCATTCACTATTTAGAAATGTATATTTATCTTTTTTTGATGACAGTTTTTTTTTACTTTCGCCCTTCCCTGGACAGCCTCTGTTGGTATATTGTATCGCAAAAAAAAAAAAATTAAATAAAAAATAAATAAATAAATAAATAAATAAACACCAACATTTCCTTTTTCTTTTTTCTCTTTTGCATAATATTTAACATTATTATGAAAAACGAAACCAACCCCACAACTTGCTTCTCTCACAATCACTTCACCAAAGAAGAAATGTTTAATAATAATATCCATAAATCCATTTCTTTCTTTTCCTTTTTTGCACAATATTTAAAAATTATTCAAGGCAACCTAATGACCAGTTCATACTTAAGATGCATTGTAAAAGGGAAGTTTCTTTGGGAAATGGGAAAACTGGTGGAAGCAAATTTCCTTGCATTACAACGGAAAAACAGTGGAAGTCAATTTCCTTGCATCACAACGGAAAAACAGTGGAAGCAAATTTCCTTGCATCACGACGGGAAAACAGTGGAAGCAAATTTCCTTGCATCACAACGGGAAAACAATGGAAGTAAATTTCCTTGCATCACAACGGAAAAACAGTGGAAAGTAAGTATTTGCAACAAAAAAATCCATTTCAATTGAAGTATGATCAGTCTTTAGGGTTACCTCAAAAGTGGGCGTGTCATCAGCTGTGAGATCAACCTTCCATACGATCATTCTCTGGTCAATTGAAGAAGACACAACTGTAAACCGGTCAATAAAACACAGACCTGATGAAGAGATCATAAAAATACTTGATGAGTTGCTGGGAAACAACTTTGATAAGAAATGCTGGTAGCTGTGAAACTACTGGTCATTTGTGGACATCATTTCAACAGCTTTTTTAGTAAATTTCACTTTTGAAATTTCTTACCTTATAAAAAAAATGCAAGAAAAACAAGACAATTATGGTACATTAAAGGATCTCGATAAGTCGTTATTAAGCAAAATTCAGCCATTTGTTTTTAAGCAGAAATATTTAAATTGTTAAATGTCACTTCTTTAACTTTGGAATTCCCCCCATCTCTGTGTATGTACTTTTTATGACTGCCCAAGAAATGAAATAAATATAAATATACCTTTTTAACAAGGAATAGATGACAAATAATTCAAATCAACACTTTGAAACCTGTATGGTTGTCTTCATGGAAACACGTTTGTAGTGGTGTGCAAAAATAAAGTATGACAAGGATCTAGGTGTTCGGTATACAAATACAGTTATTTCACATCCATTTCAAACAAACATCCAGCTCTTTGTCCACAAAGAATAAGGCTGCTTCTGACTTGATGGCTTCAGCAGTGGCTATGGCTAATGTCCCTGCAGCCAACGGCCATAGCCGTAGCCAAAGTCGCTTGATTCAGTGATTAAGTTCACTTATGGGGCACCCTTGCTTTCATTGCCAGAGATATATATAATAATAATACTAATACATACCTGTGACCTGAGCAGCATGTGACTGACTCACAGTGCAGGAACTTTCTAATCTCAATGTCATGAGTTGGTTGGATTCACTGTAGGATACTGATATCAAGGCAAGATGAATAGCATTATCATCACCCCCACTAGCCATGATATAACGATCACCTGAAAAGAATGAGAGATAAAAACTATGAGCTACTGGTTTACCCGTACACAGACAGGCCTGAAACTTCACCGAGGCAACGGAGACAATTGCCTCCATTGCCCCTTGTCTTTGCCTTGGTGCCCCTTGAAATGTTCCATGGAAATGTACTATTTCCTCATAGAGGTGCTCTTTACCAAGGAGAAAACGTCTTGGTGCCTTTGCCCATTCAAAACCAAAGCATCAGGCCTGCAACGATGTGTGATAAGCACTTTTTACTTCCCCCCCCCCCCCCCCCCCCCCCGGGTTCTTCAGGACAAAAAATCCACAGGAATATTACTCGGGTGGGACTTGAACCCATGACCCCAGCATTCAAGAGCAGGTACCTTAACCACTGACCACTGAGCGTGCCCAGTGACAAGTCAGCCCTTCCATGGCAAAAACAGCCCAACTCAAAAAATGTGTTTATTTTTAATCTAAGATAATTTCTGGCTAAATTGAGGGCGCTTTTTCCATTTCAAGGTTTTAAGGGCATACTATGTATGGATGTGAATATAACATATCCTATATCTCAGCCTCTTTTTACACTTTCTTCACAATTTTATGGCAAAACAGCTTATCTCTGTACTTGCTTTTCTCAAAATGTAATTATTTTGAGTTGGGCTGTTCTGCCATAGAAGGGCTGCAGTTTGAATCCTATAATTAGCAGCGGTTACCGCAAACAATTTAATACATTTGAATTGCGGATAAAGAATGATACTTTTGGTTTTATCATATCACCATATCAGTGTAGGGTCAAATCTAAATATTCTTTTAGTATTCCTGATGCAAATTATTTCATCTATCAAAGATTGGGAACTGTTTAGGGGTGAGAGACAAGGTCTGAAACTAGGATCAAAGTTTTAGGAGGTGTGTTTCAAGAAGCTTTTGTGTCCTCAATACTAGAGAAGCAGATCGAACAGAATGAATTCCTCGTCAATGGTGACTACTTTTGTTCACTAGGCTGACATATACAAGTCTGAAATCAGATTAAAGTCTGAAATTTCTCATTCATGAATGTTGGTATGTTGGGGACAGTTGTTTACTTCTTGCTTTGAAGTAGTGTAAGTCCTAAACACAATATTATAAATCGGAACAAAGTACTCACTGTCTAATTGAGTGACACAAAGTGCATTGACCCCTGACTGATGGGCCGACACAGAGAGTAATAGTCTACCAATGTCTTCATCAGTATCCCATAATGCACCACACTCCTCTTGATGAACGCTAGTTGATAGCGTAGACTGTGAAAGTGACTTTTCGTTTGTCTCAAAGTTTTGATGACTTTGTGATTTTTGTTTCAATTCTGAGCTTGGAGCACCCTCCTGGCCTTGAGACAATTCCGCTGTGATTGTTTCAGAGGAGACCATGGCGTTACCACGGTTACTGATGGATGCTTCCGATGACAAACAGACATCTGAATCCATTTTGACTTCATTACTTGTAAAATCTCCTTCCACACTACTCAAAAG
The DNA here is from genome assembly GCA_023634235.1 of Pisaster brevispinus. Classification (NCBI taxonomy): domain Eukaryota; kingdom Metazoa; phylum Echinodermata; class Asteroidea; order Forcipulatida; family Asteriidae; genus Pisaster; species Pisaster brevispinus. Next base: position 8,823,579 of record JAMKCF010000012.1, on the reverse strand, counting down.
CTCCCTTCTGACCTCTTTACCACATTCCTTGATAGCTTTCTGAATATCCCATAAAGCAATCTTCCCATTGGTTCCTGCAGACAGGAGAATGGGGACAGTGCCCCATGGGCAGCGATGCACAATGCTGACTGTGGTAAGAAGACAACCTTGATGACAGTCTGTAGAGAGAAGTGGACTCAACACTTTGGAATCCTCGCTGAAAGAAAAGACCCTGCAAACAAAAATATCAATGAAGAATTGTTTTGTTTAACTTCTAGTCAATATTTCTTTGTTCAACCCCAAATCTTTTAAAGCTTACCCACTCCGTTTCCCTTGTGGTTTATTACTTGATAATTGATTTTAAAAAGTTGCTTAAGGTGATCCCCTGACTACCGCTTCCCAGTTTGTATCGCAAAATTGGGTGTGATCCCTGGCTACACGGCAGCTAACAGTTGCATGGCTTTTGACTGGCACCCCGAACAAAGATATTGACAAAATAGGGAGACCCCTGACATAGGGCTGGATAGCTCAGTTGGTAGAGCACTTGCACGCTAATTCGGAGGTTGTTGGTTCAACTTTCGCTCTGGTCAATTCTTCTTTGTTCAACCCCAAATTATATTAAATTTACCCAGCCAGTTTATTACTTGATATACATTTTTTTAACTTGGAGAAACTCTGTCTACAAAATGATATATCTTTTTAATATTAAGATCCATGAATGCTACCTGATAACAGCATCCGATCCTCCCACGCCTAATAAACAGTCCATCTTTCTGCCATCAGTCTTTGAGAGTCCCACCTCACTTTCCTTCCATACACAAACAGACATGAATCGAGTCTCTGCATCTATTGGCCGACCATGCTTCTTGAGCCAGCGGCGTTGTTTGACATTGTCAGTGTTTCCATAAGAAGCGAGATGCTCAACGGTGCAAGCTGATTTCATCCACTTGGGAATCTGAAGTTAAAATCGGCTTGAAATTTGTATAACATAATTTTTGGTTGAACAAAGAAATATGTATCGTACGGGACTTGAACCTGCGACTTTGGGGTTAACGTGCCAGCAACTGAGCTATCCAGCCCTATGTTGGGGGTCTCCCTATTTTGTCAATATCTTTGTTCGGGGTGTCAGTCAGAAGCAATTAAACCTGTAACTGCCGTATAGCCAGGGATCGCACCCAACTTCACGATACAACCAGAGAAGCGGCAGCCACGGGATCACCTTAAGGCATTTATTTCCAAAATCAATTAATAAACCACAAGGAATATACAAATGTTAAACTGTTAGAAACAGTGTCCTCAGCACTAGAGAAGTAGATCAAAGAGCAGGTTTTCTTTGTATGTGAAAAAAATTGCAGCTGATTTTCTTCAACAGGTCGACTTAATTCAGATTCAAGTCTGGAATTTGTCATTCCTGATAATGTAGGATTGGGTTCGTTTAGGATAAAAACAAATTTTTATACTATCAAGAGAGGTTAAAGGCAAAGGAAAATTTGTTTGTTTAAATTCAGACATTTTGCAAATCTTAACTGACCTGATCCTTAACGTAGCACTCTGTAGGGATTCTCACTCTCCAACACTGAATGGCTCGCCTCCCTCCAACTGAGAATAACAGTAACCTTTGACCTGGGTCATGACCTCCTGTGACCTCTCCTTGGTCCACGACATCATTTGTACATGAAGAGAGACACGTGGCAAGACAGCGTACGCTAGATATGTGAACGTTTAGACGATGTAACACGTGAATTGTTGGAGGGTTACTCAGAGGGGCTACGAGTTGCTTGTTCAGGAAAACTTTACTAAGTTCTTGGAAGAAGGCCTAAGAAAACAATGATTATCTTTAAACCAAAATAATGTTTAATTTAAAATCAATATATTTGAAATAAGTCGCATCCACTTAAGGTGATCCCTCTGATGCCGCTTCCTAGGTTGTATCATAAACTGGGTGTGATCCCTGGCTACACAGCAGTTACAGGTTGAATGGCTTCTGACTGGCACCCCTGAACAAAGATATTGACAAAACAGGGAGACCGCCAACATAAGGCTAGATAGCTCAGTTGGTAGAGTGACGGCACGTTAATCCAGAGGTCGCAGGTTCAAGTCCCGCTCTAGTCAATTTTCCTTTGTTTAACCCAAAACTATTTGAATTTAAAAGGATACAAATAACAACAGAAATATTCACTGCATTGTCTTCACTTCCTGAGGCAACCACTGCACACTCACCTACAGAAAACAAGAAGACAAGAAAATAGATTTTCTTATCCAAGTTCAGTCTGATTTCTTTTCATAAAGTTCCACTTTCAAAAACAGTTAACAGGAAAAGAATGTTTAATCCCGAAGCGAACTGGTTAACATTCAAGCTTTGAAGACACGTGGACTGTATTATAATTGGCTTCACAGTATTGAATCCATAAAAATCAGTAACAATCAGAGTAAGGATTTTGGAGAATTTGGAGTTATTTAAGGGTATCAGTCAGAATACTTAGAGAGTGCTCATTGCATAACTTACCTCCAGATACTGCCACAGTAGCTAGATGTTTGATGCAACTCACTTTCCGTCCATGCAAACTCTCCTGCAGAGTAAAAGATACAACAGATGATTGATGAGTGTGAATAATAATAATAATACAGGGTTCTTATACAGTGCTTTATCACACTCCTAGAGGTGTATCAAAGCGCTCATTTATTTGTTAAGGATAAGCAGAGCTTTGTTTTGAATTATGACATCTGTTTTGTAGCACCTTCTAATGGTTTACAAGGTGCTGTGGCACAATCTGCAGCCACTGCCAGAAACACCAGGGCAAACCCCTTCTCTTAGTGATATTGTGTAACTGGGTTATTTTGCGTGCATTACACTAAACACGGAACCTATGGCTTTACGTCCCATCTGAAGGATGAAGCAATAATGGTTAAATGTCTTGCTTAAGGGCACAAGTGTCATGACTCGAACCCACATTCTGCTGATCAGAAACACCAGAGCTCAAAGTCCATTGCGCTTGACCGCTCGGCCACAACACGCCATAAAACTGATAATTGATGAGTGTGAATACAGTAAAAACTTCAACCAATACCACCACAGACCCTTCTCAGACAACGCTACCGTTTTATCACTCGCCATGCTGGAGTACTCACACACGCACGTCTCGCACACTCGTTACTCTAAAACTGCACCAACATGTGCTACTCAAAACGCAACACTGGATGGTACTCTGCGTACGTATCCTACTTGTACTTTGTGTTCATGTATGGCAGACCTCCTGCATTGCTTCAGAAATGTGGCAATGGTGAGAAGGCCCTAGACTGTGGAAATGGCTTCAGTAGGAAGAGAGAGGACAAGGAAGCAGTGAGGAAGGAGCAGTTTTCGATCAGGTAGGGGTGGGAGATGGGGGCAAATACTCACTTGCAATGGGATGTTAATGAAGCTTCCCTCTCATCATAGTGCTTATCAATCAGGAAGGGTGGGTGCTACCCACTAGGGGCAGTGAGGGGGAGGGGGAATAGTGTGGGAGGTGAGTGGATGGGAGGGGTAAGAGTGAAGGAGGGTAAGGGGTAAAGGAGACAAATGTAAAGACCCACCTTCAGTATGGGATGTTGTTGAAGCTTCTCTGCTGGTGCTGTGCACACAATCACTTTCTTTGCCTTAATACAAGCAAAGACAGTCTGGGCACTTGCCGTTGCATCTACCTCTGTCAAACTACCCCCTACGGCAGGGGAACTACCCCCTGGGGTGGGGATACAAGTGGCAAAACCCCAAGCTCTGTGACCACCACCGCATTGAATCTCAACCAACTTCTCACTACTCTGTGTGCTCCAGATGAGGAATGATGACTGCAGACAAAAGACAAATAACTTGAAAACCAAGAAAAGCTTTCAGGGTCAACAATAAAAAACACATTTTTTGGTGATGCTTTTGCTGCTACAATCCCGGCCTAAGTATAGTTTCTCAATTTTCTTTAATTTTGCTTATGAAAAACCACCCATTACAAGGCCAAAAGGCTACACACAAGGTGAAGGCTAGAATGTTAAAACGTTTTGTACAAACTGAAAAATCAAACTCACCGAATGGAAACCTGATACTAAAATATCGTCAGATGACGTGAATTCTATACTCTCAATCCAGTTGAATCCTTTGTAAACCTGTGGAACAAATTTTTTATTTTTTTTTATTGAGGTGGAATTCGAACCTGCAACCTCCTCTGGATTACTGTAAAAGTGTTCTACCGACTGTTCTACAGTCTCAAATGAAGTCCCATGGCATCAGTCTGAAAATTATCCAGTGAAGTCCGAAATCATGTCCTGATTTATAATTAAAACCAATGACACAATAGACTGGGGACTTTGCTATTTATCAAATCAATCATACCTTGAATGTGTTCAGCAACTGAAGTCTTGTATCCTGTATCTCATACTGTCTGTATGTGCCATCTCTACCGGAGCTGTACACGTATCCAGCATGGTGGCAAACATGAGTTACACCAGCCTTACCGTGTACACCCAGAAGACACTGTGCTGGATCAGCTGGCTAGAGAATGACAACAAATCAAAACGAATAACTTCAAGTAAATATTGTCAATAATAACACTAATAATAACAACTGGATTTTATAGAGCGCTTTTATCTACAGCTGTCTCAAAGCCCTTATCATTATTTATTTCCAGACAGGTTTTTGAAGTTTCAGCAGCCACTGCCAGACACACCAGGGCAAACCCCTACTCTTAGCGATAAGTGTAACTGGGTTCTTATACGTGCAGTACATAACACACGGGACCAACGGCTTCATGTCCCATCCGAAGGACGAAGCAGTAATGGTTAAGTGTCTTGCTTAAGGACACAAGTGTAACGACTGGGACTCAAACCCCACATGCCATACAATAGATGATTGATGACTGTGAATACAATACACGAAACTTCAACCTTTTCAGATGACGTCACCATTTTACCACTCACACACACACGTCTCACACACTCGTTATCACCGCATCGGGGATAAAGAACAGTATGGCCACCCCTCTAGGAATTCCCACAGGGATTGTAAATAAATCTCTCAGCCTTGGGCTAAAAGCCACTCCTAGCTGTAATCAATCTCGTCTTCACCATATGGCTTCCAGACGGCTTGATGGGTTGGATTTCTTTTATAAAGGTACTGTTAGAAACAGTACGATGGTAGAAGCGTGTGAGTTCATTCTGATGCTGTCACTAAATATCATGAGTAAATTTTGAATCACAAGATCTTACCTCTCCGCAATCTCCGTCCTTTCCTCGTCGCAGCTGGCTGTACAGAAGTACAGATCCCCTACGATCTCCGCAGACAACACTGCCCTCTTGGTGTGGAATAAGAGCAATAGCTGTTAACCAACGTTGCTGGGCTTTAGGTAGTTTAAATGAGGTCTGTTTGTCAAGACTGAACCGGTCGGATGATCTGCTCAGCTTCAACCAGAACTAGAGGGTTAAGATTGTTAGCATTTATTTGGATTTAAGAAGTTGAATTTTTGATGAAGGTGTACAAGACGTAGTGATTATTTAATTGTTCATTTGGGCTCACTGGAGCATAGCAGACTGTGCAAGTCTATCACTGTTTGGTCCCATGTGCATAACAAAAGGAGAATCCAGTTGGCTCAGTGGTTTCCTTCCCTGCCTTTCACCTCTGTGGACCCTGGTTCAACTCCTGCCTCGGACGTGGATTGCATGTAGATTGGGTTTTCAGTCCTAATTATGTGGGTTTCCTTATTTGGGGTTTTCCTCCCACATCTAAAACTGAACTTTTTCTTCTTGTTTCCTATTCATCCTGTTATTTGCGTTTTAACTGTTGAATGTGTAATGAAATAAATAATTTGGGTTTGAACAAAGAAAAATTGACTGGAGCGAGACTTGAACCAAATACCTCCAGATTAACATACCGGCGCTCTACCAACTGAGCTATCCAGCCCTATGTTTGTGGTCTCCCTACTAGTCAATATCTTTGTTTGGGGGTGCCAGTCAGAAGCCATATAACCGTTAGCTGCCGTGTAGCCAGGGATCACACCCAGTCATAAATAAACTAAAGTGAGTGAGGCTCTGGGTGGAATGAGATCAAAGAATGAAGGATTGAATACTAACCACTAATCCTTCGGGACCAGATGCAAAAAGATCCTCTTCATTCATCCAACATAAATTGAACAACTTTCCTGAGAAAACGGAGACCTCCACTAGGGTACAACCAGAGTCTATAAACAAAGAAACACTTGAAACATTGTAAACTGACAAACAAATTGTCATACCTGATACATTAAAGAATCACAGACTATTGCATAAAATAGAGAGAAATATAATCAAGCAGTTTGGGTACAGGTGCAGTAAAGCTTTTGCAAAGTGTCTTTACATTTTTTATACTGCAAGTTGTACCAGAGGACCAGTACTGCTGAGCTGAAATTTACAAAACAAAATTTAAAATATTGAAGACAGAAACTTTAAGGAATATAGATTTTGAGGCATTGCATGGTGAGGTATCAATGTATATTCGGATTGCAGTAACACCATGTGAATATCTTTTTTGCTGTGTAGATTTTGTTCTTTGGGAACTAGGTCTTGCTTTTTATTCTACTGCCACGGAGTAGATTTCGGAGTTCGGGAGACTACTAAGTTCTGAAAAGAACTGTCCTGCTTGTTAACTTCTACCTGGGCGGAAGGTAGGAAATTGGCCGGGACTACTACTTTCGCTTAGTGGATCGAGGGGACTTCTCGTTATTAACTTCACTGCCGCGGAGTGAGTTCTAAATTGGAAATCTTGCGAAAAATAAAAGGAGTCTTACCGAGTGCTATGATTTTGACGTTGCCGTGTATATTTGCTATTGCAGCTACTTGATGAGATGGACTAACAGTAAGAATACTGAATGATTGGTAGTTAACATCTTGAGAAAGCAATTGCCATTCCTTACCATGTAAAGTATAGCTTAGTAGACACCTGACAAAAAGATGAAAAACAAATAAGCAAGAAGAAAATTATCCTTGACGACTTTGTGAGAAAAGTAGTGTCATGATTGACACTAAGGAAACATTTAAAAAATCACAAATTTATCAAATAATTTTATGTATCTTTTGAAAAGTAGAGGATTGTAAATAATGTAAATAAAATGATGCATCACACCAAGACATTAGGGCTAACAGAATTTTTTGTTTCCTGTGCCATGCTGGGAAAAAAATAGGTTTGGTATGTAGGGAGAAAATTTTTCTTTTGATTTACATGTGCACACCAAAAATAAAGTTCATTGACCAATAAGAGGTTGACTTGCCTGCAATGTGAGATTTTTGAGACGATAGCAGGTGTGCCACTCACCGGTCCTTTTCTATTGTTCTGGTTGCTGAGAACAATGGAAAAGAACCGGTGAGTGGGATGCCCGCTATCGTCTCAAAAATCTCCCATTGTTTTGTTGTTTACTTATTTTGCGGGATTAATTCTTACATTTTTATGCAATCAGATTTGAGCCCCCCCCCCAAATAAAAATCTAGGTCAGCAGGTTTTTGAATGGTTGGCAGTGGTACAGGAAACAAAACTTTTTTTGTTAAGCCTTATGAGTTCATCATAATGCAGTCAGAAAAAAGTGTATCTCAAGGAGAGATCTTTCAGAAGTTGGATCTCTTTATTCTTGAGTCAACCTTACCCATTTAAGGTCATGATGATTATTTTTCCTGAGTTGAGGACAGCGAGTTGTCTTGGAATGAGGTTTTTCACATCCTTAATGTCATCATCCGTGCTGCTATGAGAAGCCAGTGAGTCACGACTTCTCAGTATGAGATGAGCTTCGCTCTTAATATCCAATTTCTCTGTCTTAATACCTAAAATATGACAATTAGACTAGTTTTGAGTAATGAATTGAATAAGACCGTTTGTTTACAAAAATGGACACTTATAGCGATGGTATCCATCAACGTTGCCACTAATGTCCAACGAACATTACCGCTGGTCACTGGGCCATTTATTTCATTCCTTAAACCATCTCAGCTCCCTGGGGAATATACAGCCTGTGCTGCCAAGAATGTAGCGCACTAAGCTAAATCAATCACAAGAACCACTGCCCTCACAGGTACCCATTTACTCCTGGGTGATGAGAAGCAAGTGTCTTGCTCAAGCACAAACAAACTTAAACCCACGCCCCAATGTCTTGGCCACCGGAACTTGAGTCTGGTGCACCAGAACACACAGCCATGTACAATCATGTTCCTAAATGTGACATTATTCCACTCTAAGCCACGCCCACTTCACACAAACTGACCTCATTGATTACCAGAAGCCCACAGGAGTTGCACTCAGCTAGTTTTGTCTTCTTCTTTTTTGTTTATGTGTGAGAAAACTACTTGTTGGACTTTCCTCTAAGTTTATGTTGACAGGAAAGCATTTCCTGTCAGCATACTAAACTGACGCAAACACTTCTGAATTCAAAAATTCCTGATGTAAAGAAAGCCTTTTTGTTATAAAGATGGTAATGGTAGTAAGTATCATTCAAAATTATTTTGTCTGAAGAGCACCCCCGTCTTAATATTCAATAAAAGTATATCGAAAAATTTGAATCTCTACAGATCACCTAAAGGCAACTTTTGGTGATTCAAATTCCTGTGGTGTCTGTCTGTGAATGCTGCGGCCAGGGAGGAGGTTAGTCCCTGCTGTCAGCTTGCTAACCGTAAATGGAGTCAACATTCTTGATGGAAATACCATTACAGTTTTTTTCCTGTTTTCTCAGCAAGTAGACACTGTATTCAGCTGAAACTTTCACAGGCGACCTTTATAGTACCTTTCTTGATAACTTTACGTGTTAATCAGCATTACGTTGACAAAAACCAACCGATGACCCTACCTTTATTTACATGAATGACTTACATTGCTCTTGTTTACTTGCGATGGACCACATCCGTATACTGCTATCCCCACCACCAGTCACCTGATTTAAATCCAATCATACACAAAATGGAAACAAATGTTTCTGAAGGTCTGAACATTTTACAACATCACAAACAAATGACCAAAACAAACGCCCTTTTCAAGAACATGGCTTTGGCTTGGGCTCTGGCTCTCTCAGTTGTCTTAAAAACGTTCGCTGTAAGAGGCTTGAAAGAGGGAGATGAAGCCAAAGTCGGAGACCAAAGCCATCGCCACGGTTTTGCCATATAAGCCATTTTGAGATATGGTGTACACATTATAATTGCACCGTTAGGTTTGGGTCAATCTGTCTGTATACACCCAAACCAAATGGAGCACTCCTATGGTGTCCACCATATCCCAAAAAAGCTAACAACATTCATTTGGTGCTTAATATGTGTGCCCATCTCTTATTGTGTCTTCACTGTGCGCTGAGAATCTCAGGAATTCTTTAGAGGATTTTCAGGGTGGGGAAAGGGGTACTTCTGTACAAAAGGGGAAGAGTGTTTAAAGTATGGGAGTATTTGGAGGGGCTCACTCTGCCACAAATAGGGCATCATCTTAGCCTATCCCGTCGTGAATGAGTTCGGCGTCTGTCACAATCACCAATGTAGTCTTGAGAACAGACTGAGCACCCTGAGTGGAGAGCAGAGCACCAGGAGGAGAGATCCAGTGCAACAGTCTCCCAGGCAGCAACCAGGATGTTGAATGCAGTGGGCTTAGGCCATGGTGTAATGATATTCCATGCAACCATTGGATAAGGATGTCTTAAACGGACCATGTACTTACGATAGTGTTTTGGTTCTCATGGACAGCAAGGCTCCATATACTTCGTCCCTGCAATGACAGTCCAAGGAACAAAATAACATTGATATTTATGAAGCTAACTCTGGAAGCAGTTTCCACAAGAATTTAATCCTACAGAAACCCAAACTTTATGTTAACTCAAACCTTTGGATGCCTGGCTCCATTGTAAATGCAGTCAGTTTGTCTGTTTAGTGCCAAGTCCATCAAATTCAACTTATATTCAACTTAAGTAAGGATTGCCCCACGCCAAGTAAAATGTGGTTGTTTTTTCATCATAGCAGTGAATCCATCAAAGCAATGCATCAGGAAATCAATTCTGGAGGACTAAGATAAGTCAATGTTAAGACATTCTCAAAGATATTATCAACTAAAATTAAAGTCTCTGTTTTTTAGAACAACTGGACTGAACAAATATATAAGATTAAATTGCAGAAACCCAATTTTGTTACTTTATGAAAAAACATTACGGGCCTTTACCTTATGTCCACTGAATCTGTGAATAATGTCGCCATCATTATTCCATACACAACAGACTGCATCCTGTATGTACCAAAGTCAACACAATGAAAGAAGTTACATGCGAGTTCCTTAATCAAACTTTTGTGGCAATGACAAGTTTTCCTTAAAGGGTCCTGCTCCGTAAAAATCCAATTAAAAATGCCGACCTCTGTCAACAGATATGGCTTTTTTTTCTTCAAGAGAATCAAATGTGACCATGTGCAACTCTCTGGGTCAACAATGCGAAAGGGAATTGCTTTATTGTATTTGCTCAGGCCAGGAATTTCATCTTTGAGAGGGCACGGTCGTTTTTTATTTTGTAAAGGGCGCTTACAGCACTTACAACAAATCTTACAGCTGATGGGAGACTTTTGAAGGGGCACCAAGGACAGGACCAGGGAAACATAAATAATGGCCTCCATGTAATGCCATGCCTGTTTGCCGAGATATCTCAGAATTTTTGTTTTTTCTTGATTGACTTGAAGCGTTTTCATTGCATGGATGTTTTTCACTATCATGTCAGTTTTTGGCACTTTTTAAAACAAAGTGCTACATAAACAATTCTATTATTCTCAAGTAAAAAACTGAATATTTACCGTAAATTCTTTACAAATATTTCCTTTTGTAAAATTCTTTCCTGTGAACCCTTTGCAATATTTTTTACAGGTTCTTCAAGTTTGAGACTGAAATGTCAACAATTATGCTGACTCACCTCCCCTACGCTGACAATGGTATCATCCAGTATCTTAGCATCCCATACCCTTGCGCTATGACCATACAACACCATTTGGGCATCGTCACTTTGTTCCCCAGGGGTGCTTTCAAGATCCAGATGCCACAGGCGGATGCTGCGATCATCGGACACAGAGCAAAGGAGTTTACGTTTTTGATGGTGACTCATGTTGAATATAACACCCTGGAACATGAAAAATATCACGAAAAATATCACGAAATTTGTCCAGCAGTATGCGCGCAATTCTTGTTTTCATTATTTGGTTTCTGGTAATGAAATCAAGGATGCCTCATAAGTGAACATAATCACTGTAGCTAGGCATGCCTGAGGAAACTTTTAAACAAAGGTGCTTGCTATATGAACCAGCCACACTGGGATTGACCCCTACTCTTTCACAAAAGTGCTCTGGGTTCTTTAAGCAGTTAGGTCAAAGGTCACCTAAACCAAATGTGTATAAAAACATGCTGCGTGCGCACTTGGCAGGGCAGAAACTTAATGCTTTGTTTAGTCATGACGTCAGAGGGATGTATCATCTTTAATAAACCCCTTACATACATGACATCACAAGTCCAAACAGCGCCCTCACCGAGTTCAATGAAAACCTATAATTGGCTGAGAGTTGTATACATTATGTACACGCGTGCAATGTTTCTATTATTTTACCTCAGCGATGGTTGCCACTACAAGGGGGTCTACAAAAGTGACACTTAAAACACAAACAGGTAGATAAGTAAAATGTCAAGCAAAATGTGTCAAACTAACTAGGAATGTTTACCTGGTGTCCACTCAACCTTCTTGCCACCTGTACTCTTCCCATAGCATCCTTCTCCTCTCTTGGTGTCCACAGTACAACCTGGTTAAACACTGTACCAGCACAAACCGTCATACCTTCCCAAGTGTCACCAAGAATCTTAGCAGAGTAGCTATCAGTGTCAAGGTTAAGGAGAAGTGGCTTGAATTATAGAGTGTAGAAACACGTATGGTATCGGCCATAGGTGTCTCTGGGTGTTTGGGGATAACTCATGTTCTAGTAGGAAACAGGCTTTCAGTTATTTACATGAAAAGTGAAAAGTTTACACCTTTTTTCCAATTTATACAAAATTGAGACCCCCTATTTTTAATTTTATACATAATTGAGACCCCTTATTTTTTAAGTTTATATCAAACTTGGACCCAAATTTTATAATCAATTCTGACACAAGCCACAACAAAAATACATTACATATCTGTTGTCAAACAAACAAACAAACGAACAAACAAACAAACAAACAGACAGACAGACAGACAGACAGACAAACAAATACAAAAAAACAAACAAACAAACAAACACCCCAACACCCCAACAAACCAACAAACAAACAAAACAAACAAAAGACGACTAATGAGCTCAAATGAAGACAGATTCATTTACACAAAAGGATACAGAATACAGTTTTCAGCACAATGGACATGTTCTAAGCAGACTTTAAGCCTCCAATCCCAGAGCATGACGGAATTGTGAGCCAAGACGATGCCAAGACAGTTTGAAGATGACTGGGATGTCTCATGTGTCAGGAAAGCAACATCTAAGATCCAATCTGGAAACTCCGTAATGTCACAAAGCGTCCTGATCCTGTGCACAGACCAGAAAGAAATGACACTGTTATACCACAAGGTGCAGTCGACTCTCATTATAACAAGATCCCTAGAACTGGCCAACTTACCTCTTTGTAAAAGGAACATTGTTTTTAATAATAATAATAATAATAATAATTAGTTTTTATTTAGCGCTTTCTATGGGCGTCTCAAAGCGCTTTTCATTATTTATTTTCAGGGAGGTTTTTGAGACTATTGAGTTGTGAGACCCATTTATGTAACACCTTGTAAGGATTTACAAGGTGCTGCAGTGCATGCAGTAGCCACTGCCAGAAACACCAGGGCAAACCCCTTCTCTTTGCGATAAGTGTCACTGGGTTCTTTTACATGCATTACAAAACACAAGAGACCTACGGCTTTACGTCCCATCTGAAGGATGAAGCAATAATGGTTAAATGCCTTGCTCAAGGACACAAGTGTCAAGACCGAGACTCGAACCCACACTCTGCTGATCAGAAACGTCGGAGCTTGAGTTCGGTGCTCTTATCTGCTCGGCCACGACACGCCAATAAGAGGACAGTAAAACAATGAAACACAAAGCAGAAATGAGATTCAGGACTTCAGAATGTAGTCTTTATAAGCAGAACCTCTTTATAACAAGGGTTGACTGTACATTGTTTGGGAATACATTCAATGAAAAAATTGCAAGTTCAACCATTGAGGACATACCTGACATTTTCTAGATTTGGGTGAGTCAAATTGTTATTTCAAAGGTCTTATTGAAATATTGAAAAAAATATATAAAAAAATTGAACACCATCATTTTAGAGAAATGTTTAATGGTTCAATGTTTTTACTATATGATAGCTTTTAATTTACCCTTTTGGGATGCATCTATAATAAAGAAAAATTGAATTGAAATAAATTGAATTTGAAGATGCTTGTTAAGTCTTTGTTCAATAACATAAATTCTTTTACTGTTTTTGAAAACAGGTAAAGAGAGCTTTGTTGTAAATATGAGGCCCGGCTATACTTCCAGAGGTTTAAGAGCAACTGTATGCTTTCTGGTCCAATATAAACACTTCCTGCTATGGGGTGTATTTAGGAGGGAAAAAAGTGGTCAAATTTGTCAGCTACTTGCTTACTTTGATTTGCACAGTTCTTATAAGCAACAAGCTGTTTGTTTACCTAATGTTTTCCTCCATCTCAAGATGGATAATGCAAACTGCTTTCTGTCCAAACACTGCACATTCACCATCTCTACCTGTACATGAGAGAAGTCAGAGATTTTTAAAATGTTAATTTTGTTGACAACTTTTCTGATGTTAAGTGTGGTGAATGTTAAACGCTACACCTTACTGGTCCAATGAAAGTCATAATATGAATCATTCATAAGTCATAACTTTGAGTAATTTTGAGTTTATCTCATAATTATGAACTAGCACAAGAAGGTCAAAAATTAGCATAAGTCATAATTAGACCTATGGCTTGTATTTATGACATTAATACAATAATAATTAATAATGATGTCATCTTAAGCGTTGGTATCCATGAAAGTGCTCATGGCGCTTGCTCCAATAATAAAGTTCCTCTGTGGATGTCTTCCAGTGGTGCACAGTCAAGAACAGGTGAAAAGGGGGTGCTACATAATATAAAATTACCTTTACAAATGCCATGGATGACATGAGGTCCCAAGACACATGACTGATGCAAATGATTCCCTGTATTCTGGTTGTAAATGTGAAGATAAGACGTCTCCCCTGCAATTCCGATCATATGAAATTTATGAAATAAGAATAGTTTGGGACGTTAATCATCCTAACTCGCAGACCCAGCTGTATTGCAAAGGACACTGCTAGTGCTATGTGTTCGAGTCACAGGCATGCAAGGATGCCTAAATTTGGCAGCCAGTCACATCGGCAATAGTACCAGCAGTAGCACTACAGTACTACACTACACTAGCTACAGTACTAAGTACCTAGTGCACTGCAGCAGGGGGATAATTAGCTGTAATCACAGTATGGGTATCAGTCAGTCAGGCTGCTCCGTCCCAACTTGACAATTGTCCCAACTATAGTTGGGACTGGTCCCAACTTGAGTGTTAAAGTTGGGACGTCCCAACTATAGTTGGGCTCGCCCATATAGTTCAACAGGACACCGTGATCGAGCATGCGTGGATATTTTACTAGGTGACACTACTGCAGACGCACAAGCTGATGCGATTGGCGTTAATTAACAAGAATCTTTATTTCAAACCCGGGTCTCGGCTCTGTATACAAACTCATGTCATGATGGAGGAGCCGGTTGCGAGCCGGTGCCCAGGACAAGGTTTGGACTGATAGCATACGGTACCGCCAACCCTGCGTAAATAGCGTTTTAGAGGGTCCTGTATGGCTGAGTGCCCTCTTGCTCATTATAGTCATACCATGGAGGTCTACCTCCAGTTTCAAAGTAGGCCTACGCATTTCCCTTCTCTTGGAAAAACCAACATTCTAATTAATCTCAAATATTCTCAAGGGCAAGGAAAAGTGGTCTTATTTATTTTTATTATAAACTTCATACTATGATTATGATACTTACTACTATTACTATTGTTGTTATTTTTAGTTTATTCAATCATGCGGGTGCTTTGCGTTCACTGCGATCCCAACTATAGTTGCGACGCCCCAACTTTAACACTCAAGTTGGGACCAGTCCCAACTATAGTTGGGACGATTGTCAAGTTGGGGCGGAACAGCACCATGGAGGTTATCTCCATGGTCAGACTACCACCCAGTCGTTGTCATGTCGATGTCATGTAGGAACATTGTCAATCAACTGCATCTCAATTGCCATTTTGAGTTTGACATTTAATTTATTGCTGATCTCGTGCGATCCTCATTTGGATTAACTAGATAAAACAAACTGAATTACCTGATAAAATGTAATTTCCCTGCACTTCTAGAGCTGCTATGGGAGCCGAAACTAGTTCTGAAAAGAGATTTCTCATCATATGGCTGCAAAAATAAAAGCAAACAACTAAAACATACACAGCATGTTTATTCGACAATACACTACAGACATGACAGACGACAGTACCGTGCTATATAACGAACAGCGCCACCAATTGACAAAGAGCAGCAAGCTCTTTTACCGTGTTCTTCTACTAGCGTGAGTGTTGCAGCAAAACAAATGTAGGTCGTTGTCAAACCTTCGGTTACCAATGTCCATGTATTTTTGAAGAGACTGTCATGATTTATTTACAGCAGCGTTTGACCAATATTAGCACATTATTTAAAAAAAATGATATCATAGTCGGCTGAAAGCAACACAGACTGACTGAATGCAGTAATGATTTTATACGTGGGTGCTTTTTGTGATCTGTCCCGACCCCAGAAGTCATTTTAGTGAGGAAGATGAGTCAACTTATTGTGAATTATGAACGGTAAAACGGGGCACGTAGTGCTGGCCCGGACATGTACAAAAAACACCACTTAGATTTAATAAATGAATAAATAAATAAATAAATAAACAAAAATAAAATACCTTTAAAAACCTAGGAAGCTTGTGCTGACAACTCGTGCTGGCACCGAGGGTGCGATGCTACCAAACATCGGTTGAATGAACATTCATCTCCCAACTCGTGAATTTTCTCACCACATCCCTTTTGTGTGTGTGTATATCATGATTGAAAATGGCGTGCATTCTTTCAGCTAATTAGATAACAATTAGTGAGCCAAATTAGCCACCTCCAAAATTAAGTGTGCCTAGTGGTAAAGTCTTTAGGATTATGGAACATAACTTCATCTTTCTGCAACAGTAGGATACAAACTACTTTATGGTGAGTGCAGTCGTAATAGTCAGTATTGTGTACTAGTGTTACTATTGTTTATGTAGAGAGCCGAATTAGCTGCCTCCAAAATCAGACTTCCTCAGTGGTATTGTCTGTATGGAATAAGATTTCACTTTCAGATAATTTTATGAAGGGTACATTTACTAAGTCCGACTAAAAACATTTTTGTTTGAGCTAGGCCTATAAAGTGGTCCCGTATACCGCTAAATTGAACCTTGATAGAAAATGACGTGTATTCTAGCGGTATAAAATACTCTCATACCGCAACACAAGGCTCGTGATGTTCACAATAATTATTGTTTCAAAGATTGCCGAACTGTAGTCATCGCTGCAAAGGTCAGCGTCAATCTTGGGAGAAAGTGACCTCTCGCATTGTGAGCAAAATGGAACAACAGGGCAGGACATAAGTTCCACCATGTTGGAACTCATGATTCATGAACCACATAGCATGATTGGAACCCAATTCTACAATAGAATTTAACAAGTCTTTGATTTACATAAAATTAACCTCGGAGAGCTGCAAACAAACTCCACGATCATGTGAACCGAACTATTTGTAGTCTGTCACGTTGTCTACCCCCGCAGGTTGGCTGTATCAGATTTATTGTAGAAGACTGTGGCATCATAACAGGAGAGTAAAATTAGACTATGGTGCATTTCCCTAATGAAAACTGTTCATACAATAAAAAGGACAGTATCGCCACCTTTCAATGGTCGCTATGTAATTAACATCAGAATCTAGGGCACTGTGAAGAAAATTCCTGACGAATTTTACAAACATTAGTAAAATTGCTTAGATTTTCCGACTACACTCTCTTTTTTTCCAATGGCATTAAACTAACGACTGATGGTTGAATTCTTTGAATTTTTCCCCTACACGTGTATAGGTTCGAGAGGATTTGTCTTGTCTTCAACGTTTCGAAGTTGATTTCCCAACAGCTTTGCACGTGCGTATTCCCAAAGAGCATCGTCTCGGCTGGGCATTCAATAGACCCTCCCCATTATTATGTAAACCGCACATCGCGCGTGCGCACTTACACATTGGTTGGAAAAATGAGTTCCGCACGGGGAAAGTGCGACGTTTGATGCAGGCTCTGTTCGTATAGTCTACACCATGTCAACAAAGTTTTTTCTTTGTGTATGTCCTCTACTTCTTGTATAATTACAGCGGCCAGAGCCAACTGGGACTCGTACCCACACTATGCCGATCAGAAACACGAGAGTTTGAGTCAGGGTGTTCTTACTTCGCTCGACCACGACACCCCCACCCAGGGTATGCCCAAAGACCAAACAATTAATATTGGTTTTAATTTTGGCCCTGCACACATACATATGAATTTAATGTTTAATTGGATTAGAAGTAGCCTTTTATGTGCGTTTTCATTTTCATTGTATATTGGTTTACTTCCAAGATGGCAGCTGGGTGACACCAATGCCTAAGGTATTTTATGTTTGCCGACAATCTGTTCTGCTCTGCTGATCGGTCAGTTAATTATTTCAGAAAAACAGCACATTGGATTTTACGCCTTCAAAAAAAGTGTACGTTAACACAGAGAATTTATGGATACAACAGCTCAAAGGGGACAAATTTGACAGCCATAGAAAAAGCACTGCTGAAAGGGGCACTGTCGTCGTGATCACAGCGAGTCCGTGGCAAGACATTAAACTCTGCACTCAACAAAGTTCTGCACACACGCGCGCAATAATAATGACAGCCTCCTTTTGTTTGTGATGTGACGGTCAACGCGCGCGCGTGTATAGTAACTGGGTGAGAGTTCATGTTCCCAGCCACAAGAAGCAGACTACGATCACGACGACAGTGCCCCATGAGATACGTCATGAATAACTACCTTTTCCTACCATTCCTATTATCCAGGCTATCAGTTTTCTTCATGACGTGATCCATATTTTCCCGTATTTATAGCCTTTTAAATTATTTGAGTTGGCAGTTTGTTTGTAAACTACTTGCCTGATAACAAATTACAACATTCAACATTCAACAAAACAAACAACATGCAATCTACGAAAACCATGAAATAAATAATGCAACATTGTGTTGAATCACCTTGACATCTTCGTGAAGTGAATACAAAGATTACAAAGAATAACGCGGAACAAAATAACTTAAAGAACAAAAAACTACAAAGGGAGTTTGGATAAAAAGAGCAGGTTGTTAAAATAATCACAAATGAACCCCTCTCCTAAAATCGACCGTGAACCCGCAAGCATAAAAAATCAAAAATCAAAAATCAGAGGTGCAGTTGTCACCTGTTTTAGAAAAAACAGACTGACCTACTTTCCCAACAAAAACAAGAGGTGTTCGTGTACGTATTGCACAAGCACCTACAAATGCAGACACCAATAACATTCTTGTTTTCACTTCAACGTTTGGGAAAACACATCAATAGAAAATAACCGGCCAAGAAAATTGCCAGAACCCCGTGTAAAAGGCCTTCCGGTATGTCAACAATGATTGGAGGAAAATGTTTTCTTTGTGAGCATTATTAGAACCATGTATTAAAAAGCCATAATATTGCTCTGCGAAGACCCGGTTTGGTTTGTTCCCAATGTTTCGACTGGGTGGATTGAGTTGTCTTCAGGGTACTGATGGGTTGGGGTTGGGGGTGTGGATGACGCTTTTGACCCGTGTGCTGCTCTCTGAATTCGGGAAGGTTTTTTTCACACGGTTACCGCAAGAAGCAATAAATATCTCTCACAATGCAATGCCTTAAAACTTCAATGCTACATTTGCTCTCTGCTCTATATTCCGACACTCCTATGTTCCAACAACCCTATGTTCCGAAAAATCCATGTGAGCTATTTGCTAGGGCTATAGGGTAAGGTTAGGGTTATGGTTTGGATTAAGAAAATACACTAAGGTTGTCGGGTTAGTGGTGTCGGAACATAGGGGTGTAACCCTACATATAGGCTATGTTTTGACGGCTAAGAGTTACGGCTAGATCGCCGCGTCACCATGCGTTGAAGTATAGACGTCCAACACCCTTATCAACAAGTTGTAGCCGTAGCTGTAGTCGCCAATTCGGATTCTACCTTTTTTTTAATAATGAATTCACTCAGCTTAACGGCCCCTGTAAACTGTCTTTGTATTATTTAAAGGTAGAGTTGTCGTTTGGATTTTGTCAACGCAATGCTGATTTAGCACAACTATCAACGGAGATAAAAAAAAACACCTGTAAATTTCAGCTGAATTGCGTGTCTATATACTTATTGAGAAAACAGGTAAAAAAAGTGTCACTGTATTTTCATGAACGTCGAGTTCACGTTTAGCGAGGGGACATTGGGTATACCAAACGCATCTCCATGGCAGCCGCAGTATTCACAAATACCTCGGAAATTTGAATCTCCAAAAGTCGTCATTAAGCGCAAGCGCTCTTTGGAGTTGAAATTTTCCGCCATATACTTTTTATTGATTTCTGGAACAAATAGTTTCATCAGGATACTTACTACAAATGCTATCTTTATAACTTCTTCTCTTCATACATGGATGATATACCCGTGTAAAAACTCAAAGGGAGTCAGTGATGTTATTGCTTGGTCGGTGTACAAAAACTCATTACTCGTTCTGACGTTGGTCCCCGCAATGTTTACCGATGTGCCGAGTCAGATTTAAGCGACTTCAGCTATGGATGACGTCCGTGGCTGCAATTAACGACAATGCCATTAATGCCACTGTAACATCCATCAAATCGGAAACAGCTTTAGTATATTAATGGACAATTTACCCTTTTATATATAGTAGCTCATCGAAAACATACTTTGTAAAATTGTTGTAAAAATGGAAGTAAAATTCTGAAATGTTAAAAGCATTTAATATTAACGTAGGCCTATTAAGCACTCTGATTTGAACGAAAGGTACTTACAACCTAGACATAAAAGTGGCATCCTTTTTATTTTGAGAATAAAAGTAACACACGTCAGCATAATTCAGCATTAATTTGTGTGCTGTTACCCCGGTGATGAGTAGGTTATCAACTTGCGCACGTATTTACATGCAGGATGTTGTAACCGCTAGCTCCTGATATGGAAATCAAGTTTAGGTATAAATGGACTACAGACTCCGCCACGAGACGTGGCTCAAAAGTGTTCGCCTAAGAAAAAAAAAGATGTTCATTTTTTGAGATCTTTTGAGATTTGTGATACAATTAAAATGTGTGGGTTTTTTTGTGGCCTATTTAGGCCTGGAGTTACACGGAGGCCACGTACGCATACGACCAAGAGTGGGGGAGGGGGGGGGGGACAACCACCCTCCCAAGTTTTGGCAAAACGGTGAGGAAATTCGAGCACAGCAAGAAGAATAACACAAAATTGCCAGAGAAAGCCAAAAAAAACCCCACAAAAACACCCAAAAAACCCAACTTGTTACCTTGTAGGCCTACTATAAATTGGTACTTACGTTTTTAACTGTGTTAAATCTCGGGCAAATCAACACCCCCGCCCTTAACCATGTAAGAGCCCCATACATCCATACTCATGGAGGCCATGACCTCTCTTGCCCTGGTCCTGTCTTGGTGCCCTTACAAAGTCTCCCACAGACTTTAAGATTTTCCAATGGAAGTCCCCCTTTGCAAAAAGAATTGTAGGCTACTTTGCTTTGCAAGGGAAGTTAAGTAAACATTAAAATACACGTGGCCGTCATAAAAACAAACTCGTGTATCCATTCAAATGATACTTGGTGTTGCTGTTTATTGTTGTTATCAAGTTGAAGTTGTTGTTGCGTAAACAATGGTAGAATAGAAGGAGTTCTCCTAGTAAAAAAAAAAAACCATGGGTTATGACTCTGCTGAATTCGTCAGTGGCATTTTATCTTCTTGTTTACAATTTTAGCAAGGTTATTTCTGATGGCAAAGCGAACAATGTACGTACACATAACCGTTGACGTACATCCTTCCTTCAAAACTAAAAAAAAATGGCTCATAATTTCATTATTTTCTATAGTTTTTTTCCCTTCAATAGAAACGCGCTGGTGAAAAGGAAGGAAGTGGTGCTCGAGGGATCGAGTGTGAAATGCTCTCTTTTGTGCATAACGAAATTAATGTTCATTAATGTGCATGTTTAACAGTTATTTTTATCACAATTTTTTCATGATGCGGTGTTGTTTCGGGGAAGAAATTGAATGAATCCAAACATAAAGAGGGGCGGCAAAAACTCAAAGTGTCTCGGTATAACTTCATGTGCAGAAGTGTATGGATGCTTTGGATTGAATCAGAACACCATGAACGGTTACTATTTCGGTCTAAGAAAATGTTGTCAACTTTTACTCGACCGCAATCAATAAAAAGGAAGTAAAAGTCGGGAAGGAAGTAGGCCTACCGTATAGACTTGGTTCTATTCCGCTAAAAGAGGGAATAATATCTTGAATTGATGGTCGATATAAAAACCCTTGGTTTACAAATTTCATGAGCGTCTAACTTCACCCCTTCTTTTTTAACACTCATAACAGTTTCAATCCTATATCAGTTTTTGGTTCAACCACCTAATGGAAATGTTACAAGCATAGTAAAAACTGGAACATTTGAATTAATTTACTCTTGAATAACGCCCAGGAACCTCTAAACCATCACCTGCAGAGCATCTCAGTCGTAAACATCACGACGACAAAGTTAGAAAGAAAGAAGAAGAAGACAGAAAAAGAGAAGAAAAAACACCGCCAATAAAGTAAACATGAGCATTGTTGTCAATCTATTGTTAGCCGAGGTAATTTTTCAAATCATTTTCATCATTCTTTAGGATGGAACAAAAGCAAAAAGATGAACTCCTTTGGGCATTTGTGGAAAAGACGAATATAATTGAAAAAGCAAACATTCGCCTCAGTTCTTTAGAAACATAGAGCCCCTCAACTCCGTTTCCCTTATTACAACATAAGTAGAAATCCATATTAATGAAAAAGCAGCATTATTAAAACAGAGAAAATAAAAACTCTTGAAAATCATCAGTTTGTGATCGCAAAAATGATTTGCCTTTGGTTTATTAAAACAGGACATGAAAAAAGAAGAAAAAAGGGGGGGGAGAGACCCTTCACTTTATTGCCGTTTCCATTATAACAAAACCGCAGTGGAAAAATTAATTTCATTTAATATGAGCTAGTATAGCATTGACTTGCCATCAATCTGAACATGGCGGTAATTGTAGTGCATATAAAATTCACTCGTACACGATGAAAACTTTGAAAAACACAATATTCTCACAAACATATGAAAATCAAAGTCAAGGAAGATTGACAGTTTGTTATTTGAGTTCAATTAGACATAGCTATAATTGGCAATTATTAGTAATGATTTTATCATGCGATAATTTAAACCGCACTCACTTTTCAGGCAATATCAAAGTGGGACACACAATCTTTAAATTGATAACATCAATAGGCCTATAGTAATAACAAAACCGCAGTGGAAATTAATTTCATTTAATATGAGCTTAGTATATATAGCGTTGACTTGCCATCAATCTGAACATGGCGGTAATTGTAGGGCATGTAAAATTCACTCGTACACGATAAAAACCTTGGCAAGCAGAATGTTCGCAATATTTTCACAAAAATATGAAAATTACATGAATATAATCATGAAGGAATATGTCATGTTCTTTAGATAAATCAAAGTCAAGGAAGATTGAATTACAATTTGTTATTTGAGTTCAATAAGACATAGCTATAATTGGCAATTATTAGTAATGATTTTATTACATTATACAATTGCAGTCATGAAGTTACGTGCGATAATTTAAACCGCACTCACTTTCCAGGCAATAGACCTTTATCATGCTGCCGCCATCTTGGTCATGTTCCCTGTATCCAGTAACAGTATTGGATGCTAATATTCACTGTACAAAAAAGGTACCGGATTATTTTTCCTTCCAGCCTCGGTTTGGTTACATTGAGCTGAATAGGAGAAAATCAAGATGGCCGCACCATGATAAAGGTCTATATCAAAGTGGGACACACAATCTTTAAAATGATAACATCAATAGGCCTATAGTAATTTGATTATGCATCAAGTCATGAAGCTACGGTCGAGCGTAACTCAAACTCGAGTAACAAGAAATACAGCGACTTTGAAAAAGTTATGAAAACTTTCTTGAAGAGCAGCTTGAACGAAAATCTTCGCTGAAATTACGATGTTTTCAATCAATAAATAAGGAAATCGAGTTCACATCGGATTAAACTTATTTGAAATTGAAATGAGTCCAAAATAATGAAGAGGGGCGGCAAAAAAACTCAAAGTGTCTCGGTATAACTTCATGTGCAGAAGTGTATGGATGCTTTGGATTGAATCAGAATACCATGAACAGTTACTATTTCGGCTAAGAAAATTTGGTCTTCTTTTACTCGACCGCAATCAATAAAAAGGAAGTAAAAGTCGGGAAGGAAGTATAGCTCTACCGTATAGACTCGGTTCTATTTCGCTAAAGGAGGGTGAGTAGAAAGGCCGAGGTCTTTGGATCCAGGTCTTCTTTCTCATGAGAAGATACACCAACTCAGAAAACACCAGGGCCCAACTTCATGGCTCTGCTTACCGCCAAATTCTGCGCTTACGATCACCATTCTCCGCTTAGTCTGCAAGCGCCAAGTTTCTGTGCTAGCTGTGTAAGCGAAGAATGCCCGGTTAAATAGAGTACGCACGGGCACAAGTAAAAACATCTGCTAACCCGTGAACGCTTGACGTAGGCGAGGAATTCCCTGCTTCCGTAAGCGCCGATTCTCATTGCTTACGGTAAGCAGAGCCATGGAATTGGGCCCAGATGTCGCTGGGCACCCATCCGTTGACATCGACAGGGGACTCCATCATCACGATTGCTCTATTTACAAAAAGGACTACAACAGGCAGACACAAACTGTTAAACATACACTCCCATTTTTCGTAACTTTGAATAATTGTGTAGGTATTTTCATATTAATTTTTTTCTGTATTTATCTTTTTAGAATTCTACGCTTTCTTAATCTGTCATTGTTGCTGTAATCTTTTTTCTTTGTAAACTTGACTGGTTTGGTCTTCGAACACAATTTTGTTATTTCTTGTTATAGGCCCTGGTCAATCACACAAAACATGAACACTGCGACTATTTGTCAGCTCTCTTGCATAATATCTTTAATTGATGGTCGATATAAAAACCATAGTAAACCATAGTTTAATACAAGCATAGTAAAAACTGGAACATTTGAATTAATTTACTCTTGAATAACGCCCAGGAACCTCTAAACCATCACCTGCAGAGCATCTCAGTCGTAAACATCACGACGACAAAGTTAGAAAGAAAGAAGAAGAAGACAGAAAAAGAGAAGGAAAAAACACCGCCAATAAAGTAAAC
Source organism: Pisaster brevispinus (assembly GCA_023634235.1). Classification (NCBI taxonomy): domain Eukaryota; kingdom Metazoa; phylum Echinodermata; class Asteroidea; order Forcipulatida; family Asteriidae; genus Pisaster; species Pisaster brevispinus. The sequence goes on along the minus strand of JAMKCF010000012.1, from coordinate 8,798,943 downwards.
ATGAGCATTGTTGTCAATCTATTGTTAACCGATGTCATTTTTCTAATCATTTTCATCATTCTTTGGGATGGAACAATGCAAAAAGATGAACTCCTTTGGGCATTTGTGGAAAAGACGAATATAATTGGGAAAAAAAAAAAACATTCGCCTCAGTCCTTTAGAAACATAGAGCCCCTCAACTCCGTTTCCCTTATTACAACATAAGTAGAAATCCATATTAATGAAAAAGCAGCATTACTAAAAAGGAGAAAATACAAACTCTTGAAAAAATCATCAGTTTGTGATCGCAAAAATGATTCGCCTCGGTTAATTAAAACAGGAAATGAAAACAGAAGAAAAAGGGGGGGAAGAGACCCTTCACTTTATTGCCGTTTCCATTATAACAAAACCGCAGTGGAAATTAATTTCATTTAATATGAGCTTAGTATATATAGCGTTGACTTGCCATCAATCTGAACATGGCGGTAATTGTAGGGCATGTAAAATTCACTCGTACACGATAAAAACCTTGGCAAGCAGAATGTTCGCAATATTTTCACAAAAATATGAAAATTACATGAATATAAACATAAAGGAAGATGTGATGTTCTTTAGATAAATTAAAGTCAAGGAAGATTGAATTACATTCTGTTATTTGAGTTAAATTATACATAGCTATAATTGGCAATTATTAATAATGATTTTATTATATTATGCAATGACAGTCATGAAGTTACGCTCGAACCTTTAAACCGCACTCATTTTCCGGGCAATATCACAGTGAGACACACAATCTTTAAATTGGTGATATCAACAGTAATTTGATTATGCATCAAGTCATGAAGCTACGGTCGAGCGTAACTCAAACTCGAGTAACAAGAAATACAGCGATTTGAAAAAGTTATGAAAACTTTCTTGAAGAGCAGCTTGAACGAAAATCTTCGCTGAAACTAGTTTACGATGTTTTCAATCAATATAAGGAAATCGAGTTCACATTGGATTAAACTTATTTGAATTATTTTAATCGTACGAAAGCCCGTTAGTGCCATCTTTATTTATATTTTCAATGCATTTATTTATATTTTCAATGCATTTATTTATATTTTCAATGCATTTATTTATATTTTCAATGCAATTTTGAAGCAGCTGTTCTTAAACCGGAAGCTGTCACCAAACATGGCTGCGGCGGCTTCGGACGCACATAGTCTTCGTTTTATGGGGCGTTACTTTAGATTAGGGTTTAATTATGACGAAATAATTGCTTCACTTGCTTTTAATCATGATATCTTCATCAATAAGCGTAATCTGAACCGTAAATTGCGTAAACTTGACCTTTATCGGCGAAAACACCACACAGATATTGTTGATGTTGCATGTTTTATAGAAAGGCAGTTGAGTACCTCGAGGCAACTGTGCGGTTACCGGTGGATGCACCTGAGGTGCCTTCAAAATGGAATTCGGGTAAGCCGAAACTGGATGAACTTGTTTCATGAGCTGAAAGAGGATGGTCTTTTTACAGGTGATTTCTTGGACAAGTTTCTCATCCAGATGTGCTTTATGAATATAATCCAGGTAAAAGCTGAAACATACTTATTCAAGTTCCTTTTTCTTAAATAATCGCCTTTAAAATCACTTTGAACCACACAAAAGATGACTTGCTTCCCATGACATTAGCCTACCCGTTAAATTTAACTTTGTTTATTCCTCATTACTGGGTTCCCTTCACAAAAACAGCACACTCAAACCTGGCATGAACATTTTGAAAATGAATGCTTTCTTTTATTTGGGCACACTTTTTTTATTTATTTATTTATTTATTTCTTTTATACAATGAACACACTCTTTCCAAATCAACTCCAGTACTGGGAGGAGTGTTTTCTCAGAATACCCCACCAAAACTCAATGCGCTGGTTGCTCTGACTACTGCCTTCAATAAAGCTCCTCTCTCCTGCAAATGTGAGTTTCTTCTCAAGAACTGTTGCATCTGTCGAACTGAACTGTATACAAACCCTGTAAGGTTTAAGTTTATCATAGGAATCCAGGTGCCATGCAAAGTTTGGTCCTCTCCCGTTGTATGTCCTCCTCTGTAGTAGCCGCTGCCGCCTTTGCTCGACCCCCTCTGGGTCTAGAAATCCAAGAAGAAGACGCACTGTTTCTCGGCTTACCTGAATTCCATTTTCAAGGCACCTCAGGTGCATCCACCGGTAACCGCACAGTTGCCCCGAGGTACTCAACTGCCCTTCTATAAAACATGCAACATCAACAATATCTGTGTGGTGTTTTCGCCGATAAAGGTCAAGTTTACGCAATTTACGGTTCAGATTATGCTTACTGATGAAGAGAATGATTAAAAGCAGGTGAAGCAATTATTTCGTCATAATTAAACCCTAATCTAAAGTAACGCCTCATAAAACGAAGACTATGTGCGTCCGAAGCCGCCGCAGCCATGTTTGGTGACAGCTTCCGGTCAAAATTGCATTGAAAATATAAATAAATGCATTGGAAATATAAATAAATGTAATGAAAATATAAATAAATGCATTGAAAATATAAATAAATGCATTGGAAATATAAATAAATGCATTGAAAATATAAATAAATGCATTGAAAACATAAATAAATGCATTAAAAATATAAATAAATGCATTGAAAATATAAATAAATGCATTGAAAATATAAATAAATGCATTGAAAATATAAATAAATGCATTGGAAATATAAATAAATGCATTGAAAATATAAATAAATGCAGTGAAAATATAAATAAATGCACTCGCCAAAATAAATAAATGCAGAGCCAAAATAAATAAATGCAGAGAGCCAAAAGTTACTAAAAATAGACTGCGCGTCCTACGGCCTTTGTGAAACGGGGTCGTTGAACTATCAGGCCTGTATTCGATGTTGTACTCAGGCGCGCGACCCAAACTTGGTTTCGTAAAGTTCATGAAAACAAAATTAACTGCTCTGGAAAATATAATTTGCTGCAGTGAAAATATAAATAAATGTATTGAAAATATAAATAAACGCATTGAAAATATAAATAAATGCATTGAAAATATAAATAAATGCATTGAAAATATAAATAAAGATGGCACTAACGGGCTTTCGTAAAATCGTAAGTAGAAAAATTATTTTGAATACCGTTCTCCCGTGCTTTTTCAGAAAGATTCGCGAAAAGCCCTGTTACACCATCACTCATGTTATCTCATAATTATGTGGGAGCTCCATTTTGTACAGCCGCTTTCTGGCAACATGGTGGTATAACAAAGCAACCTCACACAAGGGTGCACCACACTAAATAGGCCAAAATTTATGCGCCAAGCTGATTATCATAATTTGTAGGCCCTCAAAATCTTGTGAATAATTACGTTTTTGGGGGGTCATGCAATTAATAGATTGTGTAATTATAACAATCACAACCTGGGGGCTCTGGGCTTCAACTTTTGAGGAGATTTAATAAAATTAGGTTTTAAAGCTGGTACTACTTGGCTTGGGAATGGGAGAAAAGCCTCATGGAAACTGAGAGAGAGTTTTGGAAAAGGCACATTTTGAGGAGTTTTTTTTCTAGGGTAATTAGCAAAAAATACAAACGGCTGACCTTGAAAAGAAAAGAAATCTAAAGTTTAGTTGTTTGAAAATATATCTGATTGATTTTTCAAGAGGCTGAGAGACTTTAGATATTTGTTGAGTATTTTTGAATATTTAGCATTTAGCATTGGTTACGGAAGTTTATTTAGTGTGTTGCACCCACAAATGACGTCAAAGTATTGACATTTTGACGCACGCCGTCAACGGCAAAAGTGTAGCTAGATTTTCAAAACCTTGAGGTTGGGGCCTAATTTTTTGATCGATAATTTTTAAAAAATGAGACATGTCAAATTATAAAAGTTACAATAAAATAATAAGCAAACATATTATGAACAAGTTAAAATAGCAATCCCGTTAAACGAATTTCGCTCAAGTAGCTGTTTAAAATAAATTAACTTGCCATATCAAGCTCAGGGTTTTTCTAAATCCCACGTGAAAGGTAGATTTAATAGAAATAAGAATATCAAAATAACAACGTGTTTACTCATGACAACAAAGTTGGCCTGTGCGCCGTAAAGACAAAAGTTCACAAAGTCATACCAACAATTAAAAGAATGGAACAACTTCTAGGATAGTAGGTCTATCCGTTTCTAATTCCGAAAAAACCTTCTGATACAGAAAAGGAAATGAGGACTATAATTTAATAAAACTCAGGTTACACAACGACTTATCTTTTTTTAGCTGTCATTAAATTCACTTGCAACGCAATGCAGTCTGGTGGTGCTCAACCGTGTAGCGACATTTCTAGAACACCGCTTCTTGTCGCGGAATACAGACTTTTCAAGAAAAACAAGTCTACTCTAATCTTGTTTCATTGGAGACACCCGGCAAAAATCTAATTATATTTCTGGGACTTCTTGGCCAGGCTGTATTTTAATCAATTTCGGATGCTTTATTTTGGATTGGATAATTCTACCCGCAACTTGCCTCCGTTAAACCACCAAGGATAACAAGGTAGTAAACAGAACTGGAAGAGCTGACAAAATAGTCGCAGACGTGCAGAGTTCATGTTTTTTGTTGTTGTGATCAACCATATGCGCCGATGCTATGCATGAAATAACAAACCTGTGAAAATTTGGGCTTAATCTGTTGTGTGAGTCAGGAGAAAATAGTGAAAAACAATGCACAATTTGTAAACACATTGTCCTTTCTGCAACAATCGAAATCAGCTGTTGCGTTTTTGTTTTAAAATAAATATTGTAACTGTGAAAAATACACATAATGTGAGAAGCAATCGTTAAGTTTTGATCATGATTTTATGGGACTGTGGTAAATTAAGAAACTCTTACACCTTTAACAAATTGTCCATGTGCATAAGATATAACCATCTCTCTTTTTTTTCACGCGTCCTATTCGCATGCATGATTAAACCATTTTCACTTTTCCGTTTTGCGCGTGAATAATAATTTAATATTCACCCGACTACTCCCACCACCCAATCAAATTTTCATTGCAAAAATGCAGTTAGTTTTCAGGGAAAAAATATACAAATTTAAAATAAATTTATAAATGGTATATAACAGCTAATTCATTTTGTGACTAAAGCGACGATCTCGCCCTCCCTCTATCAGCAATTTAAAGTGCAAAATTGCCATAAGTAACTCCACCAACCCACTTATAGTTCATTCATGCTCTGACAATAAAGGGCTGGTTAATGGATAGGGGTATAGACACAATGTCTGATGTCTCGAGCGCCGGTTTAAAATAAGTTGTGTGTGTGGGTTTTTTTTAAAAGTCGATACTGGCAGGGTCGTGGGAACTCAGAACCCTCGCCACACCCCCCCCCCCCCGTGAATGAGATCGAAAGCATACATAAATAAATGGTTCGATACGTCTGAATCTACATAACTTTTCTGTTTTCCCCCCGCTTGCCCCCCCCCTCTTCTAAATGAAAGTGTCTACAGTTACGCCACATCAATGCTGATCCCGCAGAGAATTTCTGTCTGAAATACTGTTAAAGTTTAGAAAATTGCATTTGTGAAGACCCAGTATTATGATGAAATGTTCACCGGCTGGTTGTGTATGGGGTAGTCGGGTTAGCGTAGCCCTGTGGTATTTTTCCGCGCCTTCCACCTCTGGGCCCACAAGCAAAGAATCGGCATTGATGGAATTCACAGGTAAGCAAGGAATGTTTACTAACTTGTGCGCATGTGTAGTTCACGTTATCTAGCAATTATTCGCTTTACACAGCTTGAGCAGACATTAAGTGCTACTCTGTAAGCGAAGAATGATGATCACAAGCACAGAATTCGGCGGTAAGCAGAGCCATTAAATTGAAGACTGCGTGGGTTTACCCTAGAACAATTCTATGGGGTTTTCCTCTCACCTAAAACTGAAACTTCCGTCCTTGTCTTCTCTCCATGGGTTTTTGGCTATAGTATAGTGATTACGTTCGCTTTTCTGAGAATCCTTGGCTTCACAACCAGCGGCCGATTTCATAAGGAGTTTAAGATTGATCTGAAATGCGAAACAATCTTAATTGCTAAGCAAAGTGTGACGTCAGAAATGCAAACCACTATGGTGGTATTGGAAATTCAACTTAAAATGAATCTTAGTGATTTTTAACATCGAGCCCTTAGAAATATTAATGAAATAAATATACAATCAATTGTTAAATGCAAGAGGACGAGAATGAATTCATTCTTCCAAAACCGTCTTTATACTAATCCTTTTAAAAAGGAATGACGCGTCATTGAAACTGTGGAATTAATTTACGCATCCTTTTCAAACAAACTGTGAAGTGTTATCAAATTCAAAAGAAGTGGTCACATTTAGAGAATACGTAGAGAATAGCAGTGAACGTTTTTCCCCAGTAAACAAGCCAGACGGACACATTTTTTTACTCAGGTACAATTTTAGAAACGAAAGCGTAGCTTTTGCCAGTGTAGAAACACTACTTACTGGATTGATTTGTGCAGACTCGCGGCATGCAATCAGATATCAGAGCAACATTTTGATTGGCCGAAGTGGATGACGTAAGCTCTCTTGTTTGACCAATCAGTGATGTGTCGTTTTATGATACGAAATGTAAGGTAAGCATAGTACTTAGTATGATTGTGTATCACTCACAGTCTCCGGGCTGAACACAGTGAGGGACGGACGACTTTTTCATCGGCGGTCCGTGAATCGTTGTAGCCGTCTCCTCGTGTGTGAATCATGGCGTTGTTACTGTTTCTTCGCATTTACAAAACTTTAGTCGGCCTGGTGGGTATTCTCGGCAACAGCCTGGTTATCGTGGTCATCTGTAAGGTCAACTTCATGCACACATTGACCAATGGATTCATCTGTCACCAGGCAGTCATCGACCTTCTCGGGTCACTTTTATTGCTTCTCCAAAGTAACATCCCCGTCCCGGACCCCGTACCAGAGACCCTCTTCGGCGAGATCTTGTGCCGTGTTTGGATCGGAGACGCCCTCCTCTGGCTGCTCTTCGTCACGTCCACGTTCAGCCTACTCGCTCTTACTCTAGAAAGATACGTGGCCATCGTGTACCCATTCCGCTTCAATGCGATTTTCTCCCAAAAGTCGGCAATAGTGATCGGCGTTGGTGTATGGCTGATAGGGATTGCTCTCAAGTCTTACTCGTTCATGATTTACACTGTGATAGACGGGATATGTAAATTCAAAGCTATACAAGGGTCCAACGTAATAGGTCCTCTTCTGATTGTCTTGCAGTACTTCATCCCTTCAATTATCATGTTGAGCTCCTACTCGCACATCACGGTAACATTGAAGCGGAGTGCTGAGCAGGTCGCACCGATGTCTTTCGACCGGCGTGGAGACTCCGCAGCCCCCGGGGAACGCGTAGTCAACGAGCAGCAAGACTCGCTCCTCCGGGCCAGGCGTAACACCTTCAAGACCTTGCTCATCGTCTTTGTGACGTTCTTGGTCTGCTGGACGCCAAGCCAGATTACCTTCTTCTTGTTCAACATGAGCTGGATCAAAATTGACTTCGATGGACCGCTGATGGTTTTCAACACTGTGCTCGTCGCATCAAACTGTTGCATCAATCCCATCATATATTCCTTCAAGTACAAACAATTCCGCAAGGCGTTAAACAAGATGATGGGGCGTCGAATCACGCGGGACGACGGATTGCATCCATCTGCAATAACTGTCACGGCAGAATCAACTCGACAAACACACGTATCTTAGACAAACCAATCCAGTTGCCCTTCAGAGACGCCTATCCAGGTTTGTTGAAACAGTAACCTGTTATTTTCATCTCCAAAGCACGTAGTCGGGCAGAATTATTAGTAACATTGCACCATGTCAGACATTAGTCTGGGTCGGTTCCCAGTCGATTGCACATTAACTGCGCACTCAGGGGGTGTTTGTGAAACCACCGCGATTGATTCAGCTCCGGCTTCGTTTCCGTTAGCGACTTTTAAGGCGTGAGCCTACGCTATGGGCTTCAAATAAAGGTGGACGTTTCGTAGAGCCGAGACTGAAGTCATGATTTGAAAAAGGTCCTGTATTGAGAATTGGCAGACCCAAGTTCCACGTCTAGCAACGGGTATTTTTTTTTTCATTTTCGAATACAATACATTTTTACCTTACGGAGAGAGAGGGGGGGGGGGAGGGAGAGAGAGAGTCTCACCAGCTAACTACAACACTAGGTGTGAGTCGCTACTCTTCAAAGCGAACTTCTGCTGTCGCCTTGAAACAATAGGTGAGCTGCGTGTGCCAAGTGCTTACTTAGTCCAAAAATGACAAAGACGCCTGCGTATTGAGTTAGTCATGGTGTGGCCGGAGATGTCACTATCGAGCTTGGGGAAATCTGTTGACTTTGAAACTCTAGGTGGCAGCAGACATACTCATGGGTAATGTCCACTGTTTACGTAGTTCTGAGCATGAGCACATTTCCGAGAACGGTTACAGCCAATTTTCAAAACCAAGGCTTGGCTTGGGCTCCGTTCACCTGATTGAAGCCTCGTAAGGAAAGCGCACATTTCTCAAATAACTGGCGGAGCCTACGCCCAAGCTCAAGCCCATGCCGTGCTTTTGAAAAGGGCTATATTATTTCACAGCAGGCCTAAGTCTGCTGCCACAGAGTCCAGAGCCAGATATTTCCTCTTCGACTGCTCATGGTTCCAGACTGCGTGTTAAAAGTCTCCTATGCGGCATGAAATCATCTTCTTTCTGATCTGAATGAGGCGGTGATGTTAATTTAAAACTATACCCAAATCTTGCCAAGCTTCTGGATTGATGTGAAAAACATCTCAGCTTCACAATCTGGGAAAGACCAATCCAGTAATCAAACGTTTACCGTAGAGTTAATAGGACTAGTTAGAAGGAGCACTCGTTATTGTAAACACGTATACCGCGCTGACCCACCATGAGCACCAATCATATGGCTAAGTTACATCACAGAGTGACCAATTACAAAAAGTGTTGGTTGGCCGTATCACATTGTTCCAGTACGCACTCTAGTTCTGGATTTTACTCAGTTTAAAAGTAGAGTCATAGATAGTACTCCAAAAATTAATGACCTTAAAATTTCCCTGGTAAGAAGCACAGCCGCTGTTAATAGATTATAAATTATTTTGAGAAAGGATTCCCTTCGAAGTAAAGATCATGGTTTCGATCATTTGTTTATCCCCCCCAAAAAAACCCACAACAACAACAACAACAACAACAAAAACATTTGAATGCTGCGGTCAGAGATGCAACTGGTATCCACTGTCACCTCGCTAAATGAGGATTTGACATTCTTGTGAAAATACAGTAAAAGTTTTTGATGTATTAGATATAATTCTTAATTGAATGTATATAAAACATACATTGAAATTCGATATGGCGTTCAGCTGAACATTTCACATGATTGTAACTTGTATAGACTAGGTATGTGTCTTAAAGTTTCACCTATAAATCATCATTACGTTGACACACCAAGCAATCTATGACTTCTTTTTAGGGAAATGCATTTATCAACATAATTAAGTATATTGGAGTCGTTTCGCATTCTTGCAATGCTAGAAGCTTTGAGTTTAAAATTCATGTAAATGGAAACACAGATCAATATTTATTTTTTTAAAGAGAGTGAGAGGAAAGGGAAAAATGGCAGTGTGAGAGTGCTAATAAATATATGAATTTGGGTAACTTTACAGTATTTAAAACAAAATGTTAAAATGTTATATCGTCACCCTTTCTAATTATTACAAATCATTTTACAAAACCGTGGATACTGTCTGTATTCACGCATTATAAATCGCGCATCTGAGAACCCAATCTCGCCCAAATCTGCTAAGAGCAAAAACATAATTGCTAAGCGTACACGGTTACCAGCCAAGTTACCATTGTGATGAATTGAAGGGGTGATTTTAATTAAGAGGGGGCTGCTAGGTCGAAGTCAGTTTTGTGAGGCATTCATTTTCCAATGGATTGAAATCCTTAAGAAAGTGGACACATCATCTCTAACCTCAAGTTAAAAACGTTAAAATGCCATTGTCTTTGGTACCCTTCAAGTGCAATTTTGGCCAATATCCTTCAACGTCCATCGACGTCACATTTCAAATTATATGGGTCTGTACATTTATTGTAAAGGATTTTTTTTAGGTCATTCCTGAAATTAACGATGTTCAATCAAAAAGTTATTGAATTGGACATGTTGACTGACGTAGACATTTTTCTTTGGATTGTACAGACTTATTTTGTTAATAGGAAGGGAAATGTCAAATTCATTTTTGTGGTGTACTCATTTTCAATTAGATAGAGTCCGCATGTGAGTGATGGGAAACCATTACAAGTCTCATATAATTTCACGTTAAAATGGTGTAAATTGCCATTGCATTCAATACCCTTCCAGTGCAAAATTGTCAAATTCCAAAACATCTGATGACATCATTCTGAGAAAAATGGATCTTTACATTTTTGTACTATGGGATGTTCTGGTTCATTTCTGACCTTTTCAGAGCGAAATTTGAAATATGACGCAATTGGATTTCAACAACTAGCCCGGGTCTTTACATTCCAAGGAGAAATTTGTCTTCAGTCAGAATGTCAAATTCAACGGCCGTTTTGATTGAATATCATTGAAAGTCTCCAAAACACTCTTTAATATCCAATGACATGTTTCAAATTTCGGTATGGTATTCAATAAAATGACAATTTACACCATTTAATTAAATTACCGAGACATAGCTGGAAGAAAATGTTTTGCACTCACGGTAAAAGGCATTGGAATTTTGATCTATATGCAGCGATGTTTTTCCTGCACTTATATAATAATATGCACATTAAAAAAATATTTCTTCTATTTTATGTAAAGATTGAAATGTTTCTTGATTTAAAATAACATCTTTCTGTGACTGTGTCTGCATTTAGCGGCTACAGCTGCGGCCCTGGCTTGATCATCACGAGACTCAAGCGCAAAGTATAGGATTCTCATAGCAACACCCTTAGCAACAGTCACAGGTGTTGCCGTAGCAACGAATTCGGACAACGGCTTATTGACCCCTTGCACAACGCACAGCACACTTACACGCGCCTATCCTGTCCACCATTTTGAGAGTAAAAAGGTACAAAAAGGAATTGACCCATCAGCCTCGCTACCACAGACCTAATTACTGGCACACTTTAATGAACCAATTCCAGGGGTTATAAACGAACAAGGCATGCTGGGAGAAAATAATTGATCACCCCTGGGAACGATGTTGGAAAATAGAAACGAAACATTTTCGGACGTGCGTTCCGTGTCTGTAAGGGGTCAATGTTAAAATAAAATTAAGCAAAACTTAATGACATTTATGGACATAGGTCATTGATCATTTACAATAGGCCAGGAGAAAAAGAATCCTGTGACAAGGAACGGAAAGCTAACCAAGTAGTTATGCTAATTCTTATCTGGGCTAACTTGAGGTTACATAACATGCTAACACGCAAAACAAAATACAAAGGCGTGGGATAAGGAGCGGAACGCCTATAGGCTAAGCAATGAACTGTGTTCAATACCATTTTGAAAAAACACTTGCACTGCGAGAGCCATCCGCTACGGAGCGAAACAAAATTCATTCCTGTTCGTACAGGCAACTACATCAGTGTAAGTATTCTTTATACATTTGTTTGATTACCTCTTTTACTTCCCGTTTGACGTCCAGCAATCGGGTTAGATTTTCAATTATGGCTTATACCAAACATAAAGTCTCTTTATTGGGACACTCCTTCATAAGAAGGCTTCGATTAGATATCATAAATGGACGACATAATTTCAAGTTTAATTTTGGAATTAAGGATATTGATGTACGCTCCTTATGCAAAGGTGGTTGGCAAATAAAAGATATTGAGGTTAATTTGCCCAGACTGGTGGCTCAGGACCCACACATCATCGTTTTTCAATGTGGTGGTAACGATCTGAGTTCTGGTAAAAGTAGTGACGAAATAGTCTGTCAGTTAATAGAGACTGCAGTGAAAGCCCTACAAATGACAGGGGCAAAATGGATTATGATATGCCAAATTTTGTATAGGAAAAAGGGTACGTACTTAAAGACCGACCATGAAGTCGGCAAATTTAATGCACGTGTAGACGAAATCAATTCCCTGTTAAAGTTTAGTTGTGCAAAGCAACAAAGAGTTAAACACTGGCGTCACCGTGGGTTGAAACAACTATGTTCAGGGCAGTCAGAGCCTATTTTAGGTCACGATGGGGTCCATTTGTCAGCAATGGGTCAATTTAAGTATTACAAGTCAATTCGCGGTGCAATATTGTTTGGTTTAAGTCACTCATCTGAATAAGTCGGGTCACCGCCAGTCATAGGCAGGTAGCCATGTTGGAACAGTTGGCCCTTCAGCGTCCTATTACTGCTACAGCAAGGTTATTATAATGGTTTAATATGTAAAAAAATAATAATAATAATAATAATAACAATATTATAATAAAAAAAATATAAAAAAAACAAAAAAAAACGTGGTGTTTGCTGTGCCAGTATTTTTCTTCGCTAGTTATAGAGCCAAGGCTGAGAGCGGGGAGCCCTCGAACTCGGTTCCACGTCACTGTCGCGCCAAACTGTTTTCCAATCTTGTTTGTACTCCGAACGGAGCAATTTTAGTGTGCAACAGTCGTATAATCTAGCAGATTGCTGGCCAAATGAGGAAGAAAATATATAGGTGTATGTGTGAGTTTACATATGTGTATGATAACAATCAAATGTTAATAACGTTTCGGCTGCCAGCTTGTTGACTGTGTTTGCACCACTGTACTGTTGGCCCTTGTTAAAAAAAAAAAAAAATCAATAATAATAATAACAATGTAAAAAAATAAAAAATTCATAATTTCATAATTTTTATAATTATTGTAATGCGCACAGTTATTTAGATATGGCCTACCTGCCGAAAGTCTATTCACTCAAACAACAACAACACCAACGTCGAGCTTGTGGATAAACAAGGCCGGCCAAGGAGTCCGTCAAAATGGGTCATAAAGGTGACAGTCTAGTTAAGTAGTATGAGTAGGTTAGGCCACGTAGCAATATGGGTTGTCATAAGTTCCTGCCCTAAGTTAAAGGCGTTTAGTGATTTCTAATTATGGAACTCATGTAAAACATTAATTGCTGTCGTGAGTTTTTATGTTGCAGAATGCCGCGTAGAAAGACTGCCCCAAAACGGGTGGCACCTGCTACACGTGTGTCTAAGAGAAAAAAAAGCTCGCACACAAGAGCTTCCCCAAGAATTACACATCAATGATGACGAAGTTACTGGTCATCAACAAGAGACACAACAGCCAGACATGCGGCAGAACCAGCAGTCTGACACAGTGCTAGATATTGACACCAATGGTCTGCATCACACAGTAACAGAGTCAGTTCTCTCTGCTATAACAGACCATATAAAACAGGCAGTGCGAGCAGAATTGGACCGGGTGCTGCCGCAACGGATACAAGAATCTGTAACAGCAGTAGGCTCTCACCCTTTGACAACAGCAGCACCTTCAACTTGGACACCACAGAACCAGAGAGTAGGAATTCAACCAACCATACCAGTAGGCAACACACAAGAACAGCCTAGCAGAGTGCCGGCACCCCGGGGAGCGACGGGGGTGGGACAGGGGCCGACTCCTGGCGCTTCTCTGGGTGTTGGCGTAGGCGAGCTGTTTTCGGGCAGCTCTGGTGAGTTAGAGGGTATAGGGCGGCACACGCCTTTTTCTGCACCTTTGTCACTTGATTTTGCAGTCAACCAAGAAACACGAAACACAATTTGGGGAAATGAATGTGTTGAATTCGGAAGCCTGCTAGACCCCTCGAACACAAGTCAGAACAAAATTTCTTTACAGAAGGCATAAAATGGGGATAATAATTTGTGTGTGGTTCCAACAAATAAAAAACTACCCAAAAACATCAATGAGTGGATATCGGCATTTTCAATTTTCTCAACAGTGTTCACAAAAAAGTTTCCGGGCGACAATGATAAACTATTGAAATATGGGGAAGCAGTGCGTCAAATTGCCGCTGAAGGCGGAAACTTTAACTTTTACGATGTGAACTTCAGAAAACTGAGGCAAGTAACTGACCTCCCATGGGATCACTTTCACACCGAATTGTTCCTTAAAGCCAATCAATCAAGGGTAACAAATAAACCACAATCTCAAACATTGGGGGAGTCTCAGCAATTTCCATTGGGGTATTGCTTTCGTTTCTGCCGTGGTTTACCTTGCAGAGGTTACTGCGGCTTCAAACACACATGCACGAAATGCAAGGGTACCCATCCGGTAAGCCGCTGTAGGTTTCAGTTCCAGTCAAACACCAGAAACTGGGGAACTTTTCGTAGACCATTTCAATCAAAGCCACAACAATTTCCTCCACAAAACAATTCCCCAAAGGAACAAGCAAACCAAAGTACAGGAAGAGGAAGGGGTTTCGCTTACCATAGACGCCCCTTCAACGCCAATAAATAGGTACGATTTAGCACTAATGTTGAAACGCTATGATAAAGATAAAACCAAGTATTTACTTAATGGGTTTACGTTTGGTTTTAAATTAGGTTTTACTGGTACTCAAAAGGTAAGAATGTCCATAAATCTGCGTTCAGCTCTTGAAAACCCACAAGTTGTATCTAAAAAACTTGAAACCGAAAGTCAAAATAACAGAATTGCTGGTCCATTTCAAGAAATTCCACTCCCAAATTTCTGTGTTAGCCCAATTGGATTGGTTCCTAAAAAACAGCCGGGCAAATTCCGCTTCATTCATCATTTATCTTATCCAGAAAATGGGTCAGTAAACGATGGAATTCCAGATTGCTATGCCTTCCATAATAAACAAATTAGGTCCTGGTTGCGTGCTATCAAAAGTAGACATTCAGTCGGCATTCAAAATAATACCGGTCCATCCAGACGACCATAATCTGCTGGGTTTCAAATGGGAAGGAAGTTTTTACTACGATAAAACATTACCAATGGGTTGTCGTTCAAGTTGTGCAATTTTTGAGGCGTTCAGTACAGCAGTAGAATGGATTGCAAAAGAAGTGTTCAGTCCGGGAGGAATGGTACATATACTAGATGATTTCCTCATTATATCAACATCAAGACAAATGGGGCAATCAAACTTGGAAAGTTTTCAAAATTTAAGTGAGGAGCTAGGTATTCCACTGGCACCAGACAAAACAGAAGGACCCTCAACATGCATTACATTGGCAGGAATTGAATTGGATACTTATTGGATGACCGCCCGGTTGCCGGCAGACAAGTTAGAAAAAGCAATAAAGTTAGTAAGCGAAGCACTAACAAAAAACAAATTAAGATTACAAGAGCTGCAATCAGTTATTGGCTTTCTTAACTTTACTTGTAGAGTTGTTATTCCGGGCCGTGCATTTTTGAGAAGACTTATTAATTTAAGTATAGGTATTAAGAACCAAAGACACTACGTACGGATTAATGCACAAGCTAAAAAAGACTTGCAGGCGTGGCTATTATTTCTAAACCAGTTCAATGGCAGAGCGTTCTTTCTCTCAGAACAATGGCTGACATCAAATTCACTACACTTACATACTGATGCTTCTGGCTCGCTGGGGTATGGCGCTATTTTCGAAAAGAAGTGGTTCTTTTCGAAGATGGCCTGAGGAATGGGCTACGGAAGGTATTACTTAAAAGAGTTGTACCCAATAGTTGCTGCTATTTGTGTTTGGGGTGATTCTTTTGCTAACAAAAGAATCACAATACACACAGACAACAAAGCTCTAGTCAGCATTCTGAATTCCAAAACGTCTAAAGACCTTAAAATAATGACGCTAGTTCGCAAACTAGTCGTTAAATCAATGATAGATAACATTCAGATTAAGGCAGCCCACATACCGGGGGTAGACAAAGTTTTAGCTGACAAATTATCCCGACTACAGGTAGAGTCATTAAAAAAACTAGCACCGTGGGCGGAGAAACAACCGATAACGCTACCTCTCGAAATGCTACCAGAGAATTGGTTCCAGGGCTGTTAAATCTACTAACTAACTCAATTGCGCCGGCCACATGGAAGACTTACCAAAGGACAATTGAGGTACTAATTCATTTTCTACATCGATATGGATTTAACAATACACTACCATTACCTCCTATCGTAATGGCTCTGTGGGTCACACATTTATATGAGGCCAAATATGCAGCCATCACTATTTCAACATTCATGGCAGCGGTTAATTACATACATAAGTTGTACAATATGCAAGAACCAGGCAAATCATTTTTGGTACAGAAAGTCATACTGGGCGTTCACAAAACCAAGCCGAAGTACGACATACGACTGCCAATAACGCTACAACTGCTGCTTAAGATTATTGACGCCCTCGAGTATTGTGCAGAAACAAATTACCAGAGGCTGATGTATAAAAGTATGTTCTCATTAGCATTCGCAGCATTTTTACGAGTTGGCGAGATGACAGTCTCGAATCAAAATACAGCAAACGTCCTCAAAATGGACAGTGTTCAGAAAAGACCAGATAACAAAGGGATCAAATTGATATTTAATAACTACAAACATTCTGGTGACAGGCAGGTCAGCATAGATATCGAGAGAAAAGGGGATCAGTTTTGCCCAGTTGACGCCATAATGAATTATGTTAAGAAGAGGCATTCATTTCGGTCAATCTTTTTATATTGCTGGCCTAACGGAAATCCAGTCAAAAGCACCGAATTCGCGCAGATATTACAAACGACGGTAAAATTTGTGGGGTTAGACCCTAAGAAATACACAGGACATAGTTTTAGGATAGGGGCAGCATGCCATGCACTTTCATGTGGCTTCTCTGACGCACAAATCAGAGAAATGGGAAGGTGGCGTTCAGACGCATTCAAAAGTTACATCAGACTGTAATTTAATAATTCATAGTAATATTATCAGGCGTCCGGGTGTTAATCATACAGCTAGAGTGGCATCGAGGCTTCTTGTGGGAGAGCCGCCCCACCCATTAAGCGTGGGACGACTTGTGGCGATTTGCCCACAAAAAACGCTCTATGTTTGCTCACAGAGTCGAAATGTTGTGTTTTATATCTGCAAGAAAATGGTAAAATATTGTACTTACTGGGTAGCTCAAAAGAAGATATCATCTAATTAAACTAAAAACATTACATGCAATAAAGAAGCTAAATTGGGTTACAAAGAGTATGGTCAAGGAAGAAGTATTAATGTTGAGATTGTCACTAAATAAGAAAGATTAAGCTGACTAAAACTAACGGCAACGGAATGTTAAAACGTTGCCCAAACACTGCATAAAAAACTAGTAAGATTAACGCTAGGTAAATTGACAGTGCTAAATGTGGTAAATGTTTTTCATCAACAAATTAATTAAATGGATATTTGAGTCTAGATAACTCTACAGTTAGAATAAGAGATAAGTATATTTAATGTTGTCATCTTCTGTGGAAGTAAACACTTAAACTTAATGATAATTATGTGATTATTGTGACTATAAAGAAACTTTGTATGACAGTAAAGAAAGGACTCCTAAACCCAAAGCCAGTTTCTAATTGAACATTTATTTCGAGTCAAGGACCTTAAGCCATAAATGATTTATACAGATCTTGTGCACATGACGTCATCGACAGTGCAATCTTTGGCGATCACCAGTGCGTATTTTAGTCACGTGTAATGTTATCTATGGGCAAGTTTGGGTGGGCGACTAGAGTGACTAGACTGTGTGACCTAGCTCTCGAATTGACTAGATCGACCATGCTCCAGTTCATGGTTGATCTAATCAATCTCCCTGTGCTCTATGGTTTCTGGTTACTCCAGTCACTCTAGTCTACGGTGGCTGATTTCCGCCAACAACAAAACACTTTTTCAGTACGGCATTATAACGCCTTATACAGCGTTATAACGCAATAATACGGCGATATAACGCCCTAATACAGCGTTATAACGCCCTATACTGCATTTTAACGGCGTTGTATGGCGTTCATTTGTAAATTAGGGCGTTATAACGCCGTGAATTAGGGTAATTAGGGCGTTATAACGCCGTAAATTAGAGTGTTAAAACGCTGTAAATAATGGGGTTAAAACGCCGTAAATTAGGGCCCCAAACGGCGTATTAGGGTGTTATAACGCCGTATTAGGGCGTAATAACGCCGTATTAGGGCGTTATAACGCCGTATAGGGCATTGTAACGCCGTACAGAAGAAGTGTTTTGTTGTTAGCGGAAATCAGCCACCGTAGATTTTCGTCAACAACAACACACTTTTTAAGTACGGCGTTATAACACCCTATTACGGTGTTGTAATGCCCTAATTTTACGGCGTTATAACGCCCTAATTTATGGTGTTATAACGCCCTTTTACAGCATTATTACGGCGTTATATAGGGCGTTATAACGACGTAAAATTAGGGCGTTTTAACGCCCAATTGGTGTTATAACGCCGTAAAGGGCGTTATAACGCCGTATAGGGCGTTATAATGCCATAAATTAGGGCGTTATAATGCCGTAAATTAGGGTGTTATAACGCCGTACTGAAAAGGTGTTTTGTTGTTGGCGGAAATCAGCCACCGTAAAAATCAGCCACCATACGTATAAGCTACTCAAACGTACGGTGGCTGATTTCCGCCAACAACAACACACTTTTTCAACATTTTTTTTATAACAACGTTTTTTTTATAACGCCCTATACGGCGTTATAACGCTGTATTAAGGCGTTATACGGCGTTATAACGCCCTAATTTACGGCGCTATTACGCCCTAATACAGCGTTATAACGCCCTATACGGCGTTATAACGCCGTATTAGGGTGTGATACGGTGTTATAACGCCCTAATTCACGGCGTTATTACGCCCTAATACGGCGTTATAACGCCCTAATACGGCGTTATAACGCCCTAATATGGCGTTATAACGCCCTAATACGGCGTTATAACGCCATAATTTACGGCGTTATAACGCCCTAATTTACGGCGTTATTACGCCCTAATACAGCATTATAACGCCCTATAGGGCGTTATAACGCCCTAATTGATGGCGTTATAACACCGTTCTTTAGGGCTGTTGTAAATTAAGGCATTATAACGCCGTATTATGGCGTAATAATGCCGTATTAGGGCGTTATAACGCCGTAAATTAGGGCGTTATAACGCCGTACCCGCACCCATATGATCGTTCAATCGCCATCTTCGTTAGTGCAGATACAGGGCGCCGCCATTTTTGTTAGTGTAGACCCAGGCCGCCGCCATGTTTTTCCCCATGGTTTCAGGGTGCTGCCATGTTTTCACGTCAACTGGCGTTGGTGTTCCGACGTCTACCCGCGATTGTGTGCAACGGCAGCCGGATATCCGCATTGGTCGGCAATTGAGCGGCTATTGTTGGGTGCGTTTTTGCGGCTGTAACCAATAACTATTCCGGTCTTTGGTCAGTGATTAACCAATGGCCAATTCAACTGAAACAGTTATTGGTTACGATCGCGAAAACGCACCCATTGCGTGGGGTGGTTGGGGTCTGCGTTGGTGTTCCGACGTCTCCCCGCGAAAGCGTGCAACGATAGCTGGACACCCGCATTCGTCGGCCCTTGCGTGTTTCATACCCGTCAGGTATGGGTTTTTTGCGGCGGGACTAGTCTGAGCGGAGCTTGCGTGAGGGTCAGATGATTTGTGGGTGTTGATTTTGGGATAAATTTGGCATACTCTAAACATAAATTGGGGGGGGGGGTTTGCCAATTAAACAAGTGTGTAATAGGAGTGTGTTATGTTTTTATAGGACTCGGAAACGACACTTAGTCAACTGGCGGGGAAATACTAAGTGCAGTGAATAAAATGAATTCAACAATGACTGAGATGATTGAATTAAAATTCTGCTCGAAAGTGGGACCAAATAATCCACATTTATAAGAATACTGCACATTTCTGTTAATGATACTTTGTCTTCATCCAGGTCTTTTTTTTTTTTTTTAGATTGACATGTATTTGTATCATAAGACAAAACAATATTGCGTACCGATTTTACCTCTCGTTACCGAGCCAATTCTACAAAATTATTACCTCTGAGTGTCCCTCCAGATAGGCTACCCCCTCATCCCACACTACATTTGCAGCATTTTAAACCCAAGAATCGCTCCCATCTAGCGGGTGCCGCGCAGTTTACTGACTTTGCGCTCCCACAAAGCTGGTTGGCAAAAAGATAACGCTTAACAAATTTAGCGAGAACCAGTCACAAGCAATGTATACCCATCATGGTCTATTAGCTGATTAAACCCATTTTCTCCCAAGCAATTATTGTCAACTAAGTGCGTTCTTATTCTCAAAAGAAAGTTTATGAAATTGAAGTGGCATCAAATAGTTGGATCCGACCTTACTCTGTCGTTTAATTCAGACATGGCATTTAAGTAATCTTTAGAATATTTTACACTGGTTTTTCCCCTGGAAAACCTCAGCACCTTTTGAAGAAAATTTTACCAGAATCTGGTTTGATTCTCCGTAGGCCTAGGGCCTAATTGGAAACTGGAGTGAGGGAAGGCCTTCCTTTACCTGAAGAAAAAACAAGGTTTGCAAACTTCAAAGAGAACAGTGAAAGAACTGCGCGTAAATATCCTTCAACTACATTGACAATTCACTTGAACCAAATCTAGATCGTAATGGCCTTGTCAATTGTCAAAGTTAAATGTCAATTTTAAGGTGGCCAATTCCACACGGAATTAATGAGAAGTCTCCACAATGTATTTCTCGTTGCTTCCTGTACATCGTTTTCAGTCTTATTGACTACATCAGTGCCTCGGTTTTTATGCAAGGCATTCATGCCGTTTGCTGCTTCCCAATTTAACTCCCGATAAAGTGCATGACTGCCGTTAATAGTCCATGATCGCATTCAATCATAATTTACAATGTAATAAGCCATTCTCAGTGGATACAGAAATGACAGGCAATTTCAAAAGACCGCCGTTTCGCTTTATCTTTGATGGAAACCTTTGATTATTGAGGCGCGTAAAAAAATGGATGGTGAAACGGTTCAAGTTGCTTATCGTAAATACTATATACAAGTTTTCAATTAAAATATTACTTTAAATCGGAATTTTATTGGATTAAAAGTAACAGTACAAAGCATCCAAAGAAATGTTTTCCATCTGAAATACTGTAAAAATTGAGGGAAGAAAACCCTATAGACTTGTGGACAAGTCGTTAAGTGTTTGTCGTGGCGCGTGCTCTCACGCGATTATACTGCTCTCGCGATATTGCTGGCTCCTGGCTCTCCTTTAATGGGACCCAGGCCCGCGAGGGACAAATTTTTGCAAAGGGGTGCTGGTTTTTTCAAAGACATTTCGCGTGAGCAGAGCGCAAAGGCATTACGGCGTATGGTCCGGGCCCGCTTAAGTTCCTAAATGCTCTGTCGAGTGATCAGAGACATGATTTGGCACAAAAATCTCTCTCTTTTTTTTTGGGGGGGGCAGGATTATTATTAGTGTAATGTGCTAAATGATTACCCCAAAATGACTTATTTACACGAGGTGAAGTTTGGTTGAAAGATATTGAGTTTTCTAGACTCTTGCAGTAAATTCCTAAAATCGTGGTTCAAATTGAAAAATATTTCCAAGGCTAGTTGTTTACGTACAACTATCGCCCTTTTCGTTAACATTGGCATTGAATAATATGTCAGGTTCAGAAGTGATAAGTCCCAAGGGAACAATAAGTGCCTCTCATTAACGGCTACCGGAAATTTTTATGGCGATTTTTTTATAAGCAAGAACAAAATATTTTTAAAGGCGTTGATAGATCATTGTTAATTATTAATCCCCCTTCACCGTTGACTTGTAAAATGGTAATAACGATAACAAATATTTTTAGCTTTAATGTACACTTCTTTCATCATCATGACAAAGTAAAAAACGTATGACTTGGCAATTAATCAGTGAGCGTTTGATGCCAGCTAAGAGCCTTCGAAAAATATTGTGTTATTGGTTGGTTTAATTCCGAGGTTGGTTTATTTCTGAAATATTCGTTTAATTCTGAGTTGTTCGTTTATTTCCGAGTTGTTCGTTTATTTCCGAGTTGTTCGTTTATTTCTGAGTTGTTCGTGTATTTCTGAGTTGTTTGTTTAGTATTTCGCTACTGTGTTGTGTGGCGTGCGCAGTGTGTTCCTCGCTCACGGTGGTTTTCCCATTTTAAAAATCTGCATTGTAAAAACACGTATTTACTTTTTTTTAAATTAATATTTTAAAATAGTTTCTTTATGCAGTATTATTTTTTTTTTATTGTGAAATATGTGTTTATTTTTTAGTTACTTCAAAAAATATTCATCTAAATTTATTAACTTTTTACGTTGGGAATTTGTTGAATTATTTACATCCTTTATTTCGACTTGTATTTATTTTAATTTTATGTAGACCTCAACTTTAAATACAGGTGTTTTTTTTTTATCTAATGAAGTATTTCTTACTGTCTTTTTTTTTTTGCACATCACTTTTGTTTTGTGCTTTTTATTTTTATGCTTGTGTAAGTTCCTTTAATTTTTGTGATTTAATGTATGTTTTTGTTTTTTGTTTGCTTGTTTGATTGCTTTTGTTTTTGTCTTTTCAGTTTTGTATTTATTATTATTTTTTTCTTTATATTTTTTTCCCACAAAGACATGAGAAAACCGCCTCTTTTGAAAAATAGGACTATACACCGAAAATCCCTGCCACGAGAGCGTTAGTCTCGCGTGGAACAACAGCCTCGCGAGAGTGAAGTTGCAAGAGAGCCGTTAACGCCATCAACGCGACAAACCTTAAACGACTTGTCCACAAGTCGAGGAAGACCTAAAAATCACTTGTTTCAAGAACATTTGTTTTTATTTTCAAAAGAAGTTATTTACATTTTTGAGAGCAGTTATTTTTGTTTTCAACAAGCAGTTATTATTATTTTTAATAACTGCCTTGAAAACAAATATATCTGCTTTTGAAAACAAAATAGCGATTGCACTATAGGGCTTTCGGGGAATGAGCTGTGATTTTTTTTATTTTTTATTAAATTATCTTAAGCGTACGTGGCTTGCAAGAGTAGGCCTATGGGTTCACCAAAGGTCGGTGACCGCTTGCAAAAAGGGCACTCGTCGCTGTTCTTTTATACTGATTCTGAAATGATTTTATTCTGTCTTGTCGTGAAGTTGTTTATCCGTTGAGTTTGATGCACAGTGACCGGTTTTGTCTGGTCTGTGATAAGCGACTTCTTGACTTGGAATGAAGAGGGAGTAATGTCCCCCGCAGGGAAAACATATCAATGTCATATAAAAAGCTGTTTGATCACAAAACGATTGGTTCCTGCAGGGGGCAGGGGGTGGATTATTGCTTCGCTGGACAAGAGAGTACTGAATAGCATGTCCTTCATAACTCGGTGATTGAGTATGGATACATCCTGTCCGCCCCCGGGCTGAAGGGCTTCTGGTTTAATCTCCTTTTCGTGTTGACAAGTTTCGCAGGGAATAATGCACTCTTTAATGTAGAATGAAAGCTAAATGGACTTAGGTCACAGGCCTTACGACGTGGGCCCAATTTCATAGAGCTGATTAAGCACAAAATGTAGGAAAGCACAACAAAATAATGCTTTACCGGAATAAGGTTACCAGACTTAATGTTACATGTACCATTATGTGACCGGTATCCTTCTCATTTCTGCTTAGCAGAAAGTTGTTAAGAACTATTTTCTGCTTAGGCAGCTCAATGAAATTAGGCACTGCTTGTGGTATACACATTGACTGTTCAAGTGCTATGGTTAAAAATACGACTCGCACGTGCTAATTTCCTGAACCAAAGCACAGAGGGGGAAAATGACCGCTCGGGGGATCACTGAGGAGCGAGTCGCAGTTTTAACCATAGAGAGAGAAAGAGTTAAAGCAGTCAATACTTATTTTATAGTTGTCTAGGTACCAAGAAGCTGATGTTGCCAGGGGTATAGACCCCTTGCACAACACGCAGCGCACCTACACGCTGATTGGTTAACAAAAGTTGCATTTTGGGTAGACTCCCAAAATGGCGGACAGGATAGGCGCATTAAAGTGCGCTGCGCGTCGTGACGCGTGAGATGGGTCAATAACATTTTTTATGTTTGTCATAAACGTACATCGGAGTAATTGCAGTGATGATAGGAGGGTTTTAGATGGTTTAAGTGCATGTTATTTTCCTCTGTGTAGAATCATAAGGAAGTAGGAATGACTGCGTATTGACACCTGACGTCATCACTCGCAAACTTGGTTGCAGTAATTTTTTGAGTCCGATTCCCCGTATGTCAACCTCGTTCTCAGGGGTAATCGATATCGTCGCACCATTTAGAGAGTTATCGATACGGCGCACTGCCAATGGTATAATAGCGAAGCTACCGGTATGTTGACCTTAACTGTGTAGAGCGCTTTCGATCGTGCGATGGTTAAGAGACGCACGCGCATTGGCACCCTATCTTTAGGCCTACAATTTGACTTTAAAAATGGAGCAATTTCGGGCGCTAACTTTAAGGCAATTTGTCATTTAAACTACGCATGCGTGGACTGTGTTTCACTCGAACGCGTTTAGTTGATTGATCCGTCAATTAATGACAACCCAACAAGGCGACGAACAAAAACATGTTATGGCTCCTAAACAAATTACTTACATAATAACAAACACCATAATACTTATTTTCTCAAAGATTGAAATATCATATTGGCAAAAAGCTACCATTTATTGTTGAGCCAATTTTGTGTGTGATTGCAAAAGTTTACAAAACTTTCTCTGTCACATAACCTCAGCTCCATGCGTAACCTAACCGCCATCTTGACAAAGTCAGCTAACGTCGTTATAGTTGATGAGAGAAACAGTGCTCTTGAGCTAGGTTGATCCAGTTGGACTATATAATTCAACCGTGCAGCCTTCGAGTGACATATAGATTGACTTTGGTTGAGTCTAATCGACTCCAATCACCCAACCGAACTTGCTCATGTGGAAGACCTTAGCGGACATCAACAAGTGGCCGTGAGTGACGTACTGCAAGGGACCAATGGGGCGGTTCATCATGCTTCAAGATGGGTCTATCGGTTCATACAGTAAATGCAGTATTGGTACACGGTAAATGCTATGAATTCTCGGCCATCTTGATTTTGTAGCTTCACATCCATCGCAATATTCCCAGCTAATACATTAATGGGATGGTTTTATTGAGGTTTTATAGCGATAACGAGATTGTCGGAAGTGGAGATTTAAACTCGACTTACCTGCCGGGGACACTGGCGTAAGTAATATCCCTAATGCCACACTCAGTGCTATTCCCTAATCCATACGCAATGAGGCTTTTCAGCGTCACCCCTGGATCATCCAGCCAATTTATTTCATTTTTAGTGTGGATTTATTTCGGACACCGTCCATCCATACCCCTCTGGGAAATCTAATCGTCTCGGCGGGTGAAATGGTGCTGTGTAAAGCCACAGCTTTAGCCTTGTCATCAGTTTGCTTGGCCCGATTTTCGCCGAAAGAATTTTTTTTAATGACAGATGATGCTGTTTCAAAACAAAAAATATACAAAAAGTTTCTCTTATGCCGGCCACGAACGATGCCCAAAATACACATATTCAAAATAAATTGTTTGTAGTACATGGCTATACGGGACCCCGAAAATAATTAAATTCGTTTTTAAACCACTTTACAATGACAAATCTTTTTGTGCAATACCTAAAACGAAAGCTTAACTTTCCTTTCCTGAATTTATAAAAATAACACTTTAAAAACTGAATCAACATTTTCGGGTCAAATCTTCCCAAAAATTGACCTCGCATGCTTATTGTTAAATTACTCACAGGGGTGGTGCACAGTTTGTGTGTTTTTCTTCTTTTTAACATTTTTCTTTTCAATGCAATTTCGCCCTCCAAAAGGCTAAAACAAACTCTAATGGGACTACTATAGGACTACGAGTGTGGCGAAAGGATATTTTGAATATTAATGAGGGCACTAGTTCTATTCAAATCAGGGCGAGGTCATTAATCACCAGTAGCTGTCAGCCTGGCTTATGTGGCTCACCCCACGTCTGTGTCTCTACATTTCGTAATATAATTTACTTCAGTTGTTATTAAATCAGTTCATACTTAAAAAGAAAGAGTTACGCCGACCTTAATTTTGTGAAGTGTCTCTCACTTTACAGGTTGGCTATGTTTAGAGCCATAACAATCATAACCGTTTTGGTCATTTTTATTGTCCAGCTTTGCAAAACACCATAACTGGCAACCATACAGCATGAATGGAATGGACACACAATGAAGTTAAAGTTACGGGAGGGGAGGGGTGGGGTGGGTGTTGTCAGATACTAAAAGACTTACTGACGAAGCAGCAGAGGCGAAAATTTGGCAGCCATCTTGTTTTCCCCCATTTAAATCAATGACTCCAAACTGAGGTTTGATCTTTTTGTTTATATATATGTTTGATGTTCCTTCAGGGCCACCATAATGCTCCATAAAAATTGTCACCGCAAAATAACACAATTTCCCATTAAAAGCAAAATCGTGCCCCAAGAGGTACGTTCCAGACCTAAAAGGAAAGTTTCAAAGACATGCTGTTTGTTTGTTTGTTTTTTTTTTTTTAAGTTACAGACAACGATATGCACGCCTGGCTGTGGTGCGTTTGCTCAACGCCTCTCGCGCCTTGATGATTCTGACCGGTCCTTCCGCCGAAGTATTTACCAACCAGAAGGAACTAAAGCCTTTTTTCTCGATTATATTTACTCTCGGTTGAAAGCAATCTGTCAAAGTCATCCAAGGATATTGCACCGAAGGATTTAGTCATGGCCGTTGTGCTTCATTGTCTACACGCCACTCGTCTTAAATAAAGGCCACGTGTTTCTGACTTTTGAACAGTGATTTTGTGTGTGTTTTTTACAGGCGAAGATTAGGTTGTAATTTAATAATTTATAAAGAGTTGTTGATTCTGTACGCTACGAGAAACAATACTGACAGCTCATTAAATGAAGACTTGGGATGAGATGTTAAAAGTCTTAGTTAACATATATAATATTAAAAATGTTGGAGATGTATTATTTTAATGTTATACCTATCATAGTTATATATCAGCCAAACTATTCATCAGCTAAATATGATATTGGTTTTGGTACAAATTATTTATATATTTAGTTAATATTGTCAGCAAATTTGAGGACCAAATTTGTTTGGGTCGTTTTGCTTGTTTGTTTGTTTGTTTGTTGTGTATTGTGTGTGTTTGTTTGCTTGTTGTTTACGGTATGTTTGTTACGTTGTTGTCGGTTTGTCTTGTGGGGTGTTTGTTTGTTGGTAAACTTTTTTCAAAATATTTTGTATTCATATTTTTAGTATTCTTATATATTAATTTTTTTGATGACCAGGGGCTTGTGGGAGACACATTTTTTTTATGACAGTTTTTAAACTGTTGTACTTCCGTGGACTTCTCCTGGTCAAGTTGTTTTTAGTGTCCGAAGATTAAAAAATAAAATAAATAAACAAATAAATAAACAATAACACTAATTAGCATAGCTGACGTATCACTATATCTTTTGCCTTTTGCGTTTTCACGAAGTAACGTATTTATTTATCTTACTAATTCTGGTTGAAAAGCCAATAATTTTTGGAAAAACTAACTTAATCACTATACTATAAAATTCTAAGACGACAGGGAAGGAAGGTTCAGTTTTAGATGTGAGAGGAGAGAATAAATTCCAGGAAATAAAAAAAAGGCAATCAGGCAGGAACTGAAAACCCAATCCACGGTCCTAGAGGTACGCCAACCCGACAGCCCCAAACGATATGCAACGATACGCCACTTTATTCATTGAAACACATAATAGCGCTGGCACGCGCAGTACAACTGCTGCAATTTCAGGAAATGGCGTATTTGCGTTTTCACGAAGTGAAGTACGCGTTGACACAGCACTCTGCTGCGCGCACGTCTCAGGTTTTTTTCCAAGAAATGACGTAGGCCTGTGTGTTTAGGAGTCAATAACTTGTGAAAACAGATGCCAATTTGAAAACACATTGACAGTTCTGTACTAATGAAGATGTCAGCTTTACTTTGGTTGTACAACTTGAAAAAGAAGAAGTAAGTATAGTCACCCGAAACAACTATTTTAAGTCCAACTGCGGTTTTCTCGCAACCAATGATTTGTTCCTTATACCACTTTTGGTGAAAAAAACTTCACTAATTGTTTCACTGTTGAACAAATGTTTATTTATTTTTGACAGGGAAGGCACAGTAAATTTGATTCAACGTTTTTTTGGTGTCTTCGAGCGTTTTTTGGATGGGTTAAATTTGTACTTTCCCCCAGATAATAACGTTACTAGCCTAAATAGCAACAAACTGTTTGTGACATTGTCGCATTTTGGAGGGGAAATTTGTGAGCGGGTTAAATTCGTATTTCCCCCAGATGCTAATAAGTTGTTAGCCTAAGTAGCAACAAACTGTTTGTGACATATTGTCACATTTTGGCGGGAATCTTGTGATCGTTAAAGCAACGGGTAACAACCATGGCTGATAAAAAGCGTCGTAAAGACTGTTCTGTTTGGATAAATAATAACAAACAACCTTGACTCCTGCATGACGCAGTTAAAATGGTCAATACTTCCAGCCATGACTTCAGTTCCTTTAGTTCCCCATCGATTTAATAAACATTCCACGTTTCCCCCCGATACGCCGGTTGCCTCTGCATATCGATTGAAGTCCAACCCCCCCCCCCATGCTTCTTCTTCAACTTGGGCTGCTTGGGATCCGCCCGCTGTAGTTTGAGTTTCCCGTATACAGAAAGCACATGACGTTGTAAAAATAACTGACGAAGCCATATTTCACAAATTAGGATCGTAGGTCCTTAAAGTGGCGGATTTCAATAAGCACGTCATTCTCGTAAAAGAAAAAACAAAACAAATCGTTGTCAATTTTTGGTGCCCTCTATTAAGGCGGCACCCAGGCCCAGGGCACTACCTTGCCCCGCCCTGGCTACTATAGCTCAGGTCACTCAATGGTTCGTCACTCTAAAAACTCCCGGGGGTCGGAATTGACACAGATTCCGTGTAGGCCTAAACACATCTCTGGGGTCAAAATGACCCACTTTCCGCGTCAGCCTGACTCAGAAAAACGTCCAGGGCTCGATTTCACAAAGAGTTAAGATTGATCTTAAATGTAAATCCATCTTAATTGCTAAGCAAACTGTGATGTCACAATACAAATCACTATGGTAATACTGGCAACTCATCTTAAGACGATTCTTAGTGCTTTGTGAAATCGACCCCTGACCCCCCGCTGGGACGCGGAGTCCGAGTCAATATTCTAACCCGGAAGTTTTTAGCGCTCTATGAGGAAGCAGCAGTAGATGATATTATGGGTTTACACACGAACACTTGAACAGAAATATAGGTCTAAATAACAGTTAAAGGTTTCTGAGTTAGACTTTATTTTTTAAAGAAGAGTGTCTTTTAATGACGTGGAACTCGCATGTTGTATCATAATATTGATTTACGAAGGATCTCCATTTCTATTTTTTTTTTTTTGGGGGGGGGGGGGTGGGTGGGGGAACTTGTTTATTTATGTTACTCCCAGCGCACTTGTACAGACAATCAACAGGGCTTCCCTTGACTGTCATTCGGAATGGTGTAAGTCTACCTTAAAATAACACAATAACGGGCGAATAAAAACAATATAAAAACCTTCTTCATTTTCTATGGTATGTTTTTGCCTTTTGCTTGTGATGGGGTCTTCTGATAATGTTTTGATCCATAGAAGCAGGGTTTCAAATGAATAACTTTGTTCTCATTTCAATTAATGGCATGGTACTTCCTCGGCAAAGATTCTCAATATTTCGTGGATTTCACTGACTCCTTTTAAATAATTCAAAAGAGGAGTACACAAAGTGTTTCAAATCAATGTAGCAATTGTTTTCAAACCAAGGGCAAACAAGAGTGGGATGTTTCTTGTAATCAAAGGAAATCCTTCGTTTCAATTTTGTGAACAATTGAAGCTTCGATAGCAAAGGTTCAAACATGAGGAAGATAAAAGAGGAATAAAAACTTCGTGGAGATGGATAACATCTAGAGCTTAATATTGAAAGTGACTTATTTTCTGAAAACCAATTGAATAGAAACCTTGAAATGGAGTGGTCTACGAAACCTTCAAGTCTTGGGACCGTAATGCAAGAAAGGCTGGAGAATCTAAATTATGTTTTGAAAAAAAAAACTGTCCTAGTTTCAGTACTGTAATCACAATTTTCAAAGAAAAATTAATCTTCAAATTGCTGACCCTTAATATCGGAGTGTAAGAAATATTCAATATCATAATGTTATTCGTCCAGATCCAACGACCAACGACACTTTGTACCACTCACACTCAACCCTTAATTAAAAAAAAAAAAAAAATATTGATATTTAGTTGATAGTGTTTTTAAAAAGTTTTTATTTTACATGTTTGTACATTATTTATGAAGTTTCAAAGCTTCAAAAGTTTTATAATGAAAAAACTTGAAGCATAGGCCTACCAATCCAATAATGTTGATTATAGAGACTATGTTCAACGACTTGAAAAAAAAAAAGGATGTATATTTTGAGAACATTAATTTTCAAGAGATGTTCCTACGTCAAGGACTGTTTCTGGTTACCAAACAATTTTCGTAATTTTTGGAAACTGTTTCGGTCAGTGAATTTTACGTGAGAAAGTTGTTCCTAGTCATGACGCCAAAACACGTCGCTGGAAGTAAGCACTCTTCTTCTTACATTTTTGGACCCGGGCGCGCGTTGTTGTTGACGTCACTATATTTACACGCGCACGACACACACAAGCACACAAACATGCCACGAAACGCATAGCCTTGTCCAAGGCTCTTTACGCAAGCACCCCGCTCTGAATTCACCAGGTAGCATAACAATACTGGCACGGTACTGCAGTACTTGATACACAGTATACTGTAGGGTCGAAGCATGGTTTTTCAACCTCGTACCAAAAAACGAGGCCGAAACAGAGCCTTGTTCCCACTGTAAAAAGGTCAGATTGTGGGCGGAGTTGCTTTATGCTAATACTTCCTGAAGGTGTATGCTCATTGGTTAATGTATAGTGGCAAGGTGAATACTACGAGAGTTTATGATTGGACGATTATCCGCCCAGTACAGGAAGTAAATATTCAACATCCGATTCCAGCATACGTAATTAGCGCTGGAATCCCTGCGCAATGATAAAGAAAAACATAAGCTGCCGTTTACAGTGGGAACAAGGCTCTGTTTCGGCTTCGTTTTTTGGTACGAGGTTGGAAAACCATGCTTCGACCCCACGGTATACTGTAGTACCGTTCCAGTATTGTTGCGCTACCTGGTGAATTCAAAGCGGGGTGCTTGCGTAAAGAGCCTTGGACACATCCTCGTTCCCAGGGGTGATCGATCTCGCCGCGCCATTTTTCCCAGCATGCCTTGCTCGATCATAACCCCTGGGGCCTTTCTCAAACCTCGGCTTGGGCTCCGGCTCCGTGCCGGGGCACCGTGCCGCGCCGGCTCCGTGTGATACAAATATACACGCTGCATCAACAATTTATAACGGAGCCCAAGCCGGAGACTGAGCCCAAGCCGAGGTTTGAGAAAGGCCCCTGGAATTGGTTCATTAAAATGTGCTAGAATCTAGCACATTTTAATTAGGCCTGGGCCGATCCGTTCTACGCGCGCGCTCAAGTATGGTAACCCGTAAAAAAGGCATCAAGTCAAAAAGCAACTGGTCCTCTGTCATTCTTCTTTGATTTTGTGATAGTCTACCTGTATGCAGTTAAGGGTGACCGTGTAAAAACATAATTCATTTGAATGGAATCGCGTCAAAATACTTGCATTTTCACACGCGCGTACTAAGCGTCCTACAAGCGCCATACATGCACTCGAAAGATTTTAACAAGCGTGCACGCAAAGTAGTCACCCTTGGGAGCCAATCAGCGTTGTTTTTCAGTACATCCCTACCAGGGGTTAGTGACGAGAGGTATCGATACGGCGCGCTGCCCATGGTAGCGAGGCTGCCTTGGACAAGGCTACGAAACGCAACGCACGTTTTGTTTTTACCATTGCGTAACGCGCAACGCTGCTAGTACGCTGAGGTCACGCGCACGTTTTTACACCACAAGAACAGCTATCGTCCAATGGGCTGGCTCCTTTTGCCTCGGTGAGGACGCTGTTTGGGCGTTTGACGTCATGCAAGGGGGTCTATTCAATTCAATTTGGTTTATTGTACAATTAAACAACTAACAACTAGACTACAGTCTGAAGACCAAACAAGTAAAGATTACTAAGAAAAAACGAATACAGTAAAAATGACAGATCAAGAAGGCGTTGAATTATAAAAAGGTAAACAAAAAAAACCGGGGTTGTTTTTATAATGAAAATACATGTACAATATTCAAAATGACAACAATGGGAACTCGTAAATTAATCTGGCAGATTAATAAAAAAACACCAATAAGTTGTATTCAAATCAAGTGACGTTTCATATAGAGTTTAACAATAGTGCACATGCTTGTATCATTTAGTCCGATCGGGAGGCGAGTATCAGTGGTCTGAGGAACGAAGTTTGTGGCACGTGATTTCCTGTCGCATTGCGGAATAAATAGACCGCGTTATCTCTGTGACGCAAGCAGTGATTAGGCACAGCTGTTTGTTTGTTGGGGTGTTGTGGTGTTTGTTTGTTTGTTTGTTTAGATGATCCCATCGAGGGAACTTGGGAAAACTCCCGGGAGGAAGTCCATATCCGAGTTAGCATCTTCAGCTACGGCTACGGCTGTTAAGGGTGTTGTTAAGGATGTCCTAAGTTCCTAACGCATGATGACGCTATACGATCTAGCCGTAGCCATAGCCATAGCCGCCAACCAGTAGACGTGAGGAGCCTAGCGGGCACACTGAATTAGTCTCATTTCATGCCATTCAGTGTAACGTCATCACCCTTGTAACACTAAGCAACTCTTTATTCTCATAATAACCATCCATGCATAAAACATCCTCCTTGACACTAACTCAATTACGATATCCACTCATCACAAATCTTCCCCATGAGTAGTTTTAAGAGTCCATGAAGGACAGTTATCAGAGGGCCTTGGATTTGTTTATAAATAAATCCATTTCGATGATAACCACAATCACGAATTCATCAAATCAAAATTAACCAGGTATCCCAAAATTATAATTCAAATCAAATTTTTAAAAAGGCATAATAGACAAATACTCTCGGCGTCCTTTGCCAATTGTTGAATTGGAGACTTGTTCTATCTATACCCGGGTAGCATTGACCTACACAATTGTGTGTATTGAGCTGATTGAATTGTTGCTGGCAACCTCCAGTTTATCCCCCCCCCCCCCCCCCCCCACGGGAGTAAGTCCTGAAGGAAAACCACCATCCAATCATCAAGGATGATCCCATGCGATGAAGTAAACTAGATGAAGGAGGCATCCATGGCCTTGGTGGGTCTCATCGGAACGAACAGAAGTGAATGCAAACTTGTCCTTTGATTGCATTCTAAAAAAAAAACTCACAGGTAAGAACTTGACGTGGACTCCGGGTTCCGCAGGGAGTGATGATCCATTGCTGAGTTAAACTTATACCCGGAAACTTGTTAAAATAGGGATTTTGACTCGAATATTGTGCGTCAGTTTGACGCAGTTTCGGGTTAGCTTGGCACAGATTCCAGGGCCCAATTTCATAGAGCTGCTTTAATAAGCACTAAGAAATTTGCAGTATGGCAAACAGTTCTATTGATTGAATTGTGAGGGTACAGGGAACATGCCATTTGTTGGCGGCCATGTTGGCTACAATAATTATCCGCCGGTTGGGTCAGTGCCTAAGAGTATTTCCAAAGCAATTTAAAAAATATATATACATATAATAAATACAAATAAAACAAATAGTTTGGTTCAATACTTCACTTATGCACAATGTCTTTCTCGACGGCTGAATGACAACACTACAAATATTAACAGGTATACTGGTGTAACAAAAGCAGTCAAGTGGAAATAGATGGTAGAGATGAAAGCACACAGAGAAAGCACGGGGTGAACAGGGTAACAAAAGGAGGGGTTGATTTGCCAATATTTCAGGTGAGAATTTGCTTTCTGGGAAATTGGAAATTGTGTGAACTTAACAGTCAGCTTCCGAAATTAAAGAATAATAACAGTTTGCCTTTTTATGAAAATGTTTTTGCTTCTGGGCACGATTTCTCATAGCATAAGAATGATCTTCCCCACGACTGCAAATCAAGGTGAGTCTCAGTGCTTTGTGAAATCCAGCCCGCCCGTGTTACTTAAGATCATCCTGTAGCTGAGAGCGGACAAGTCGAGCAGAAAAGGGCGCCAAAACTAGAGACGTTTTATTCCACTTGACGTCTGATGCCCAGCGTCTTTATCAAAATAATGTCTGAAAGCCTACAGAAAGGGACGATTGCAATTGCTTGGTCATGGAGTTAATTGACAAGATTACGCCTATATGTTGATCCTGTGAACGTGACAGCATGGCCAGGGGCGTGTCCAGATATTTATTAACCGGGGACACAACGGCGCACCCGTGATTTTGAATTAGGGGGGGGGGGGGCTAAAAAAAAACACCAACCCCCCCAAAAAAACCAAAACAACAAAAACAAAAACAACAACAACGGGTGGGGTCCAGGGTTGAGCTTTTTGCGTTGATGGGTGAAAAGTCAAGCCTCCATGTACCTTAAACAGAGAAATAGACACACTTTTTAAGCAATTTAGATCCAAATCAATCTTCTAAATTTACTGGGAAAAAAAACCTCTGTAACATCGATGATGGGGTCCAGGGGCGAAGCCCCTGGAAGCTCTGAGCTTTTGGCGTTTTGAGGGCTGAAAAATCAAGCAACATACTTTTTAAGCACTTCTGATCCATATCAATCTTCTAATTTTACTCAAAGAAAAATGTAATCCCACAAATTTCGCGGTTGGAACTTGTCGCTGCATTATCTGGTTTTAAGCAAATTCATAAAAAAAAAAAATATTGGGTAAAATCTGGTGGTTTTCAAATTCAAGCTTAGTGTAGTCTTTACACTTGAATGCTGGAACGACATGAAATATAGTTTATCCCGGACAAATTGGCACGTCAGGTTTCAAATGTTTATGTCATTGTTGCAAATCTAAACAATTACAAGTGACATATCATGAAAGATTTAACTTGGCAGAAAGAAAAAAATCAGAATAGCTTAGGACGAAAACAGGCAGAAGAAGAAGAAAACAAATTTACCTTGTATTCAAAGAAAAGAAACATCAATACCAAAAATAATACCTTTTTGTATGAAACAATTAATAAATGAAAATAAATAATAATAATATTTTTTTAAATAAAAAAAGTACAAATATAAGAATAGTAGTTTGTGCGTGTAGGCCTAAACAAGAATGAAGAAATAGTTTGTTAACATAATACACCATGTTTTTGTCAACTGCTCAGAAAATTGCAATTGTTCAGGTTTTTTTGTTAACTGATCTCTGAAAGTTCTCAGAGGGAAAATCGTTTTTTTTTATATAATTATTGATGTTTTACTCCATGCTGTCAAAATGCATGTCTGTTTCACAACCACGACAATGTTCCTGTTTGATTTTTAGGGTTACTGACGTCGCCAATGCAGACATTTCTCATTCTTATGGTAGGGTAAGTCACTCTGATTGGCCGCCCGGCAGCCAATCAGAAGAATATGCAAATGAAATAAATATGTTAAGGAATGCATAGACGCATTTGCTAGAAAACAAGGACATACATGTATTGGTGAGAAAAGAATTAATACGTCAGCCGACTCTTCCGACCTTTTTTTCATTTGATAAGCCACTTTTCAAAATTTCTCATGCGAGGCTAACAACTTTGTTCATTTGCTTTAAGGTTGCTCTTCATCTTTTTTTCTGATTACTTTTTTTGGCAAATTTAATAATAATGTTACATCAGGCATAACTCCTCGTCACCTGTGTATTTTAAAACCTTGAACAGGCAATCTCACTGTCAAAGCAAATGATTTTTTGTGAGATGAGTTTCTTTCAATGGAGATGGACTATAGGCCTGTATAATAAGAATGTGGACAACGCAAGACACTTCTTTCGAAGGACGCAATGCCTCTCTAATATCAAATAATGTTGTCAGAAAGATTGAAGTATCATCTTGACAAGGTGATTGGGACGTGGAGGGCATTTTAAACGTAAAATAATAACTATATCCTGCATTGTTTCGAGAACAACTGATAAGTTATTAAAATGATATCGAAGGCAAAATCAAGATTAGAAATGAAAACGAGGACTTTTCGTGATTACTTTTGACAAAATGAATGATGTTGGATGCGGGAGGCACAATGAGTGTATTAGTGCCAATGGTAGTTTCATTTTGTTGTTGAAGGTTTTATTCAATCAGAAGGAGCTATACGTGACGTTATCAAGGCTTCTACTATAGAGCTGGTTGTTCTCATACAAGCGCTTCGCGGTGGTGCTTTATACACGGCCCATCCCAACGAGACTGGATTGAGCCGATCTATGCATAAAAAGTAGCTAAGCACATAGGCCCGCGAGAACAAATTTTTGCAAATGGGTGCTGGGTTTTTTCAAAGACAATTGGCGTATACGGCGTATGGTCCGGGCCCGCTTAAGTTCTTAAAATGCTCTTTCGAACAACAAGAGACACGATTTGGCACATAAATCTCTCCTATGGGGGGGGGGGGGGCAGGAATATTATTAGTGTAATTTGCAAAATGACTACCCAAAAATGACGAGGCAATGTTGGGTGGAAATATATTTAGTTTTTCGAGACTCTTGTTACTAGAAACGTGGCTCAAACTGAAAAATATTTCCAATGCTAGTTGTTTACGTACATTTATCGTACTTTCGTTAATATTGTCATTGAATAACGGACTATGTCAGGTTTAGAAGTGATAAGACCCAAGGGAGCAATAAGTGCCGGTCGTTAATTTTCTATAAGGATGAAAACAATAGTTTTTGAAGGCTTATCCCTGGCATCAAATGCTCACTGATCAATGCTTATAGTCATACGTTTTTGACATTACCATGATGATGAACGAAACATTACATTAAAGCTAAAAACTTTCATCCTTATTAACATTTTACCAGTCAGGGGGAAATTAATAATGACCTATATGATTGCCGTTGACTTGAACAAAGCGTACCGATGGCTATTTAGTTTTATTTTGATGTCACGTTTTTTCTACAAGCACAAGCTGGTGAGAGTTTCCCGCCGCATGTTACAATGTATCGCTTTGGGCGACTGGGCCATAGTGGCTAAAAGGTAGCCACTGGACCGCCCAGCCGCTCAAAGCGATAGGATGTTGAGCAGGGTTTCTTCATGTTTATTTTCATGATTTTATTTAAATTTTGCTTATTAAATTGTCAGTTTAAAACGTAGCCATTCAACCGAAATGTTTTTGATGTGGAAACAAGTGATGTAAAAAAATAATAATAAAAATCACCTAAAATTGCACCCACGTTAATCTCCCATTAGCTGATGGCTCAAAGGTGCCCGGAAGCTCAATGGTGACATTATCGTCGCCAGACTTGCACGGTCTTTTGAACGTGACTACAGAGTACCCAGTCTACCTACTGCTTACTCCATTATGGTCCAAAAACCTTCGTGGTCTGGATATTTTTGACCCCATTATCGCTCGAGTTTGCTGAAAAGATATTTAGTTTTCGAGACTCGTGCAGTAAATTACTAGAATTGTGGTTCAAATTTTAAAATATTTCCAAGACTAGTTGTCTACGTACAATTAACGTCCCTTTTGATAATATTGGCATTGAATAACGGAGTATGTCAGGTTCAGAAGTGATAATTCTCAAGGGACCCCTGTTGCATACCTTCCGAAGCAGGTTTCCTGCTAAAGATTTTTCTAAGCATTATTGAGCCAATGAAAGGTAAGGGAGTCGGCCTAAAGGCCTAAGGAGTCAGGACAGATGGGCTTCCCTGGTCGGGATGCTTAGCACCGTTCTCGATCAGAAAAGATGTTCACCAACCTTTGTGAAGTGTCCAGTTATTAATACTTTTCACTTTGACACAAAAACAAATTTCACTGGTGGTTTGATAACAT
Source organism: Pisaster brevispinus (assembly GCA_023634235.1). Lineage (NCBI taxonomy): Eukaryota > Metazoa > Echinodermata > Asteroidea > Forcipulatida > Asteriidae > Pisaster > Pisaster brevispinus. Next base: position 8,760,952 of record JAMKCF010000012.1, on the reverse strand, counting down.
TTATCACGAGGTGTCCGGAGTGTCATTAGAATCATTGATGAGCTCCATTATAGGCCTAATCTTGGTTAGACCTACACTCATGCAAAAAAACTGGGGTGTTAAAATTGACACCACCGAATCAGAGAGAATCAAAATAAACACCAGGGTGTTAAAATAACACCAAGTAATTGTTTGGGCAGACATTAGTGTTATTTTGAATTCGTTCTCGGTATAGTGTAGGCCTAATGACATGTGTTCCTCTTTAGTAGTGGAACTAAATTTAATGATATATGAAAATATCTAACCTGAAGCACAATATAATGCTAAACTTATCAGTAGATAAAAGAGTTGTGGCCCGAATTTAATACCCCGGCACTTACGTCATGGATAACTTCGACTACGTTTTAAAGATCTTTGCTATAAGTTCTTTCATGATATATATTTTTTAGACACCGGGAGCGCCTATACGTTCAGGTAGAAACTTCAGGTGAAGTTTCTTAACAAGGAAACAGGATCCATACATTTCAAGGAGAATTACACTTTAATAGGCCTAAAAGGTTTACCATTATTTGATAGAGGGCGTACAGTTATTCGACAAAATTTTAACAATTTGATATGAAGGGGGAAAGCACAATTTATTAAAACATTTAAAACTTAACAAATTTACGTAGGACCTTTTGGATTTTGAAGCAGATCGGAAGAAAGTTCGTTAGGCCTATGCCTGATCCATGTAAGGCCAAACGCAAAATGAGGAATAAATTAGAATGTCAAGATATGGCCGCAGATTATCAGGGTTATTGGGAAAACTGCTACTGACCATCATGGTAACTGCTAGTGCTACAATAATCCAAGCACTTAGGCCTAGGCCTATATGGCGTTCTTACGCAAAAAAAGCTATCGCAACGTTTTACAACAAATTAATAATACAACAATCAACAATACCCAATGAATGAGAATGAAACAAATGGCCCGAAAAGCAAAATGAGTGAATTGGCACAACGGACTTGATAAGGAAGATTGTTCCAAAGGTTTGGAGCAGCTGCATAAAAACACTTTTGGCAGGAAAATTGAGTCTGACATTCAGGATTTGCGAGAATTCTTGAAGAAATGTCCGTATGAAGGCAGGAAAGTTAGGACACTAGAAACAGTACAACGTGTGTGAAGCACACAGGCGAAACAATAACTTAACGATAAACTCAAGTTGTGCCGCTGAACGCACACTTTTATGAATACACGTCTGAAGCAAAGACTACGTAAACACTACTTGACCTTTGCCATCAAGCAAAATGCTCCTGGCCGTACTCTATACTAAAACACTAAATAAAGACTTAGGAAACCAGACTAATTCTGAACGTGCGCGGTGGTGTTTTGATTGATGGTTGACTGTCTTAAAAATTGTAAGTCTAAAGTCATTGATTTTATCATTTTGTGGACTCTGTAGGAGTAGAACATACAAGGCAATTAAAATTGATATTCAATATGAATTCTCAAATCCTTCGGTCCTTTTGTACAACATACAAGACAGGCAAACGTTAAATTCCGATTGCCACATTAAATTTGTATTGTCGTTTTAACGTAACCTATCATGGTTAACCCTTCTTCTTTCTTGATTATTATGATACTATTTATTAGTAAATTACTATATTACTTGATAGCAGTTTTGTAGTCGAGTCACCTGTGTCGAGTCCGAGTCCGAGTCACGAGTCATTAGGTCCGAGTCCGAGTCCGAGTCCCGAGTCACTTGGTCCGAGTCCGAGTCCGAGTCACGAGTCACTTGGTCCGAGTCCGACACGTCCGAGTCCGAGTCACGAGTCACTTGTTTAAATATTGATGGCAAACCAAATGTTGTAAAATAATCATTGGAAATGACAAAATAAAACACATTTAATTTAAACAAAGTTCTGTACCTGCAGTTACAATTTTATTTGAGGTTTAACTCCTTGCCCCTTATCCAGAATATCTTTTAAGATTTTAACATGATTTTTTTTCTCTTCAAAATAACCAATTATGTACTGATAATTTATTTATTTCAGAAAGGTTAATAGCCAACAAATTTAAAGAAACTGTCTTTAAACCATAAACCTTGTTGGCTACCTACCTTTCTGAAATAAATAAATCAGTATATAATTGGTTATTTTGAAGAGAAACAAAATAATTTTAAATCCTTAAATTCTTAAAAACTTAAGAGCCACTGCCTGTAAGAATGTACCAAGTGGTGATTCATGGGTTCTCAGATCTTCTTCTAAAAAATCAGAGTGATGCACCTTCATACCAAACTAATATATCCAAAATTTTAGCTCGCTGACTCTTTCGGTTTGGGCGTAATAAATTATCAAAGTTTTAGCGAAAAAAACCTTGTGAAACGACAAGCACATTCCCGGAAAACGCAAAAATGTGCGCCAAGCTTGTCCCAAAAAAATTTTAACATTTTTTTAAACCTCCAGTTGGGCGCATAACACAAGTAAAAAAAAAAATTTGGGATCTCGTTGGCGCGTCATGTTATGCGGACCTGAACCTTTGACGAACAGCGCCCTCGTACTGTTTTCAAGGCCTCATAACTCGATGCGCCTTTAAGATCCCAGGAAATAAACAAGTTTACATGAAAGAACTTGCAGCCCTAAAACAAATTTAAGCACAAAGTGGATGGGATCTCGTTGGCGCAGAGAGATAATAGAGGTCAAAGGTCAAATTTTACCAATTTCTTGCGTTTCCGCACCTCCGTAACCTTGCGCGCCAACATCAAAAAACTTTTAAAATGACAACCAGGTGTAGAAACAGTTTTCCTCTATGAACAAATAAAACAAGAATCTTGGGATCTCTACAATTTTCATGTTAAAATATTTTTTGAAACTTCTCTAAGCATTTGTATTTCACACATATTAGCCTAGAATTAGCTTCGAATGGCACAACATGCACTTTTCTCATTCTTGTAAATACTTGCGCCAACAAGATCCCATCAATTTTGTCTTGTATTTGGTTTAGTTTAGTGTTCCTAAACAGATTTCAATTGGAAAATAATTGGGATCATGTTGGCGCACAAATATAACAAAGGTCAAAGGTCGTACCCAACTACAAATTTTTACAATTTCGGGCGATTTTGCGTCATCACGATATATAGCGCCAATATGGTCCCATTAAATTGTCTGCATTTCATGATTATATAGGTTCTCAGCAACACATAACAAACAAAAACTGTATGGGATTTGTATGGCGCTAACAAATATTACAGGTCAAAGGTCACAACAGCAATGATGATGTTGCTTCGTGCAAATCATGCAATAGAACTCTGTCAGACATTTCAATCAATGATTTCACAAACCTTTATCTCTTTATAAGTTCTGAGGCTATCAAGACTCGGAGTTGGTGGCAAACAAAAGCACATGCATTATATTTTTTTAGAGAAACTGTGAACAAAATAACAATATTTAAAAACAAATAAAAAAGACAATTACTGCAGGTTTCTTTCAGCTATTTCCTGAAGGGGTACAAAGTACCTGAATTGTCCATGGATGTTAACAGTAATATAATATGGTAACAATAATAACATTAAAAATGTTATATAACATTAAGTTTATGAGTTGAAACTTCACACTTTCAGTTCATGACTTTATGGACTTGCATAGTACACACAATGTAGACCCAGTATAATATGCATGTGTTTTGTAACTGGGTCATTCCATGTCAAATCAACCAATGGGGTTGCAGGTCACCTCTCAGATTTGGCTGAAATTCATTTCTAATGTTCATCTATGTATATAATGAGCATGCAAAAAAGAAAATTCCAACTCCAAGTCGTTCCAAAATTAAGGCCCCTTAAAGTGGGCGTGGCAACCCCCTTTCAGTGAACGCGATTTGCGACAATGAATATTTTGCGTTTTGTAATGTGCTTAAACGCGCCTTTAAAAAAAGATACAAAGCTATAAATTGGTACCTAGGGTGACTGTCACCCAAATAGCTCAAATCTGACCTCAAAACAAGAGCATCACATCCCCTTATCTCTCTACAGGATGCTGAAAACACTAATTTCATCTGCCGAAAAAATTTAATTTCCATATTCAGACCCCCTCATACTCACAATTGATAGTTTGAAAAACTTGATATTGCTATTTGTATTATATCTAGGCACATGTGGCTATCCTCAAACAAGGATAGAGCCCTTATTCATTTAATTAAAAGTTTGCAAGGCTCCAAAGTTGGTTCTTGACCGAAAATATTTAAAAAACACCGACATTCTTGGTGACCTTTGACCTTGGCAACAGTTACCCACCAATATTAAACTTAGACCAATTGTAGATACAAGTCCAATCTATATCTGGACTAAATTTCGTTGTGGAGACTCATCTCCTTCATGGTTAGGCAACATTTTGAAATTGGGGTATTTTGCCCATTTTCGGTTGCCACAGCAATGCATAAGGATATGCATGTACATCATGTATACACTGTGTAATACACGTGTACATTGTCTCAAAGTGTTGTTATATGACAATTTAACCACTTTTGTTATAAAATAATGATTTAATCTGATCTTACAAAATTGTGTCTTAAAGATGGGCTACACAATAATGTCAGATTAAATCATTATTTTATAACAATAGTGGTTTAATTGTCATTTTTACAACACTTTGGGATCAATAGTGTACACGTACGCGTATGACAGAGTTCTATTGCATGATTTGCACGAAGCAACATCATCATTGCTGTTGTGACCTTTGACCTGTGATATTTTTTACCGCCATACAAATCCCATACAGTTTTTGTTTGTTATGTGTTGCTGAGAACCTATATAATCATAAAATGCAGACAATTTAATGGGACCATATTGGCGCGTATATATCGTGATGAAGCAAAATCACCCGAAATTGTAAAAATTTGTTGTTGGGTACGACCTTTGACCTTTGTTATATTTGTGCGCCAACATGATCCCAATTATTTTCCAATTGAAATCTGTTTAGGAACACTAAACTAAACCAAATACAAGAAAAAATTGATGGGATCTTGTTGGCGCAAGTATTTACAAGAATGAGAAAAGTGCATGTTGTGCCGTTTGAAGCTAATTCTAGGCTAATATGTGTGAAATGCAAATGCTTAGAGAAGTTTCAAAAAATATTTTAACATGAAAATTGTAGAGATCCCAAGATTCTTGTTTTATTTGTTCATAGAGGAAAACTGTTTCTACACCTGGTTGTCATTTTAAAAGTTTTTTGATGTTGGCGCGCAAGGTTACGGAGGTGCGGAAACGCAAGAAATTGGTAAAATTTGACCTTTGACCTCTATTATCTCTCTGCGCCAACGAGATCCCATCCACTTTGTGCTTAAATTTGTTTTAGGGCTGCAAGTTCTTTCATGTAAACTTGTTTATTTCCTGGGATCTTAAAGGCGCATCGAGTTATGAGGCCTTGAAAATAGCACGAGGGCGCTGTTCGTCAAAGGTTCAGGTCCGCATAACATGACGCGCCAACGAGATCCCAAATTTTTTTTTTTACTTGTGTTTTACACCCAACTGGAGGTTTAAAAAAATGTTTAAATTTTTTTGGGACAAGCTTGGCGCACATTTTTGCGTTTTCTAGGAATGTACTTGTCGTTTCACGAGGGTTTTTTGGCTGAAACTTTGAAAATTTATTACTCCAAAACCGAAAGAGTCTGTAAGCTAAAATTTTGGATATATTAGTTTGGTATGAAGGTGTATCACTCTGATTTTTTAGAAGAAGATCTGAGAACCCATGAATCACACCCCCCCCCTAATTTGGTACATTCTTACAGGCAGTGACTCTTAATCCTTAAAGACACTGGACACCTTTGGTAATTGTCAAAGAATGGATACGGGGCGGAACGGCGGATGCCATGATAAAAAAAGTTTCCTGACCAAGTTTCGCGTGTGCGTGTTGACCATGTGTGGAAACTGGTGCAAATAACACACAGCCATCACAGTGCAATAATGCAAGCAGTGTTTTACAGGTACCAGACATGCCATTTCCCTGGTAATATGCACAATTGCTTCACGCAAGCAGTGGCTATGATGTTAACGTTGACAGATAACCAGCATTAATATTGGTGTCGTGCATCTCAGTGTTATTGTGCGTATTGAACATACGAATCGAACATACACGCGCTGTATGTACAGTGCCATCTACTACACAATACTACTACAATAATCACAAACACTATTACTCGCAACACCATACTACAGGGTACTTCTTGTGCTAAGACGTTAATATTCCTCCATCCATGTGCACTCCGGGAATGACAATCGGATCATCGGAATCGTTTTTAATATTGAAAAAAGGTATTGTTTGTGAAAATACGTGACCCACAAAATACATACGGCCCGGCACAATTGTGAGTATGTCTCACTCTCAGGTAAACTCCCGGGGTATTTCCCCTGCCCGTTCCCCGGCCCTTTTGAGACGATGTACGGCCCGGCACAGTTGTAAGTACGTCCCCGGTACACTCCCGGGGTTGATCCCCACCCATTTCCCGGCCCTTTTGAGACGCTGCACGGCCCTGCATAAGTCCTGGCTAGGTCCCCGCTGGGCCGGGGCACATTGGGCTGTTACATCCCCGGCCATATCCCGGCTAGTGCCCCGCTATTGCCCGGGTCCTGGGGGGCCGGGGTTAAAATTGACTAGTGCATAACTGGGGTGATGTACTCCGATCCGATGTACTCCGTTTTTTTTTTCTTCTGAATTTTGTTGACATCTCTCATCTGCGGTCGTACTGACATGTCAGTTACGAGTTAGTACGACGTCAGAGATGTCAAAATTCAGAGAAAAAAAATTCGTAAAAAATAAAAAATGAGCACAGCGCCCCAGTTACTGGATCTACTGTACTGCTGTGATTTGTAAGTTCAGTTGCACTTGTATTATGCAATGCAATTAGTCATGTGTAGTCAGACTCTCACTGGGTTGTGTTCTTGTTTTTGCATGTGCCCACCAATTGAAGTCCGTGCCTTAAAAACAAAATTTGACATCCTCGGTCAAACTAGCGCCCCAGGAAACCATTGTAAGTTCCGCCACATTCAGCAATTTGCTATGATTTTCCAAACACCCAGCCTAAAAAAAAAGACCAAACAAAATAACTCGAAAATCGCCCATCCGTGGCCTCCAATCTGGCCTTAGTCAAGGCCCATGCGGCGGCGGCACCCCAGATGTCACGCACAAAAAAAAGACTGTGAGTTTTGTAGTTGTGAGAGGGTATGCCTAGCCCAGTGGTATGCAGTCAACTTTTCTTGCATTTCTAATGCATTGAGAATGTTGACAAGTTTTATTGTTATTTGGGCTTACTCTTCTAACAGTCCTCAATCCTCCACAAGTAGACAACATCCTGAAGAGGAGTGGCGGAGGGTTAGGGTGAATACTACTCCTAGAACTATGCGGTTTGTTCCGCTATCGTCTCCCCGACCCTCATACATGTAGGTCATCATGTACAAAATCCTATTCAAACCTTTTTCCCCTTCACGTTTATGCACCTGGAGTTCTCTTTTGAAAACAGAGCTCGCCAAAATTAGGCTCTATGTGAATACCAGGCCTGGAATTTCATCTTATAGAGGACAAGGCGGCAGGCCATTTTCATTTTGCAAAGGGCACTTTCATTGGAAAACCTTAAAGTCTATTTGCAACTTTTGAAGGGGCACCAAGGCCAAGGCCAGGGGCAACTGAAACCATGGCCTCTGTGGCCTCCATGTAATTCTAGGCCTCCATGTAATTCTAGGACTGTTGACAGAGCTTGACGTTTTAAACTTTTTAAATTTCTTTAGGCACTTGTGGATACTGGTTATCCTAACAATGGAGCAATACCAAAAAGTGAGTTTAACATCAGCTTGGAATGTCCAAGGACCGTATGACATTAACAGCATAGTACATCATGTTCACCAAGAAGAGAGGTATGTACTTCTTGCTACTGTTAGGCCGTAACTGAATAGGGGGCTACAGCTACGGCTGTGACTGTTGTTAAGGTTGTCGCTAAGGACGTACTCTACGCCACCGCATGATGAGGTTAAAATCTAGCAATAGCCTTAGCTGTAGCCGCCAATTTGGACATGGCCTTAGACTCTACCTATAAAGGGGAACCAGTAGCTGTGACCTTGCTTGACCTCAATAATCAGTGAGTTGTAAATGTATGCAAGGTCAAGTATTGCAATGTTGAAACGATCACCTTTGAAAGTCTACCTCTACCATTATAAACACAGTCAAGGAGTTTAGTGTTCAAATAGTTTCATATTTCACTAACTCTTCTGCTGTTTGACCATTCAATAACAACCAATATGAAAACTGTTTACCAGCCTGCAATACGTATTTGATATCATGTGATGAATGCATAGATACACAGTACACAGTCAACCCTCCTACTGTCTGACCATTCAATATCATCCACTGCGGTTTTGAATGACAGATAAACTATTCCAGCTTGCAATATGGTATCATGTGATGAATGCATAGTACACAGAACACACACGGTTAGTTCTATACACAGTTGTGCCTCCATGCACAACCTGATATGGTGAATGGTTTTAAAGGGTGGGTCAACTCACTGGAAAATGTGACAAAAAATAGGAGGGATTTGGTTGATTCACCATACCCTGAAGGGTTCTGATCCAGGAAGTTTCCAAGTATTGGTAAAATCAAGGTGGCCTGACAGGGTGTTTGCTTTTTCAACCTTCCAAAATCGTCCAGCACTGAGGGATCGTCCGTGATGACACACAACATTCAATTAGTCCCACCTCCATCAACCAATGACGATGACATCCCTGCCTGTGAGCTTCTTCTTACATGCGACTCCTGCACCCTGATCAGGTCACTGGCAGTCATTAGCAATGCCCGCCATGTTGAACTGTATGATGACCTGGATAGTTATTGTGCCACTGTGAAGGGAGAGAGGCAAGACAATGCGGAAGGGGATAGAGAGATGGAATTTGTGTCGTACGTGGCTCACCTAGCAATTGACAGTCCATTGCCACGCTGTAGGCTCAAGGTAAAATGGTTTTCAACTTCTCAAAATAAATTGCTCATATTAGACTGGTTTTGAAACCAGTGGATCCTCAAAAGCAGCTAGCAATCTAACCTGTAGGGTCTATACATGTGATGAGAAAGTGACAAAGACATGTCAAGTTTTAGATATGGAAGGACAACCTGTAATAGGGAAACCTATATAATCAGAAAGAGGTTGCGCCATATACCATTAGCAGGCCTGTTTATGTAAAAAGACTGTGAAAGTGTCGCAGGCATCGCAAATGGAAAAAAAAACAACGCGAACGAAGACTTTGTTTTTCTATGAAATCAAATCTTCTTTTTAAATTCTATTTATACAAAGTTCTTGAAAACAAAAATACCCATAAATTGTTATAAATACAGTATCGTTTTTAACAAACACAAATAATTTGTTAAAATTAACACTACAACAAAATTAAAACTTGGGTCGAGGATGCATATTTTTTTGAAAACCATATTTGCCAACCACGCGCGAATTTGTGTGACCATTGCATTAGTTTAACGATAACTTGAACAAGAGTTGGGCAAAATTCTTCATTGTTTACTTGTATTCAGAAACAGAGTTGAGTCTTATTCTCAGGTTTTCTTTGTTGATTTGTTGAATTTATTTTACTTTCATGCATTTCATGGCTTAATTTTACTGTCCCAACAATATTGTATGATATTTATAGCCATAAACACAAAGTTGAACTAAAGTATTTGGAGTAGCAGAATTGCGCACGCTGAATGTGGTTGGGACCAAACTTGGTCCAGGAAGTTTGAATCTGCGCGAGAGTTTCACTGTCTATTATCGGGATTTGCCCTTAACTTTTTTAGTAACTGGCCAGCAGGACCAGTTTAAATTTGTCATTTCACAAGACCGTCAGCTTTTTCACTAATCCATACATGGAATGAAAGAGAAGATGCTTTTCAACACTGAACTAGCCAGCTGGACAACCTAGAGTGAATTTTCACTGGTCCTCAGGTGTTTTAACTGGTATTTGGCAAGCGGACCACTGTTAAGGGAGATTGCTTATTACATTCTCTGTCTTTGATACTCAAATTCTTCTTGTAAAATTCTTGATTCTTAAAACAGTTTGTTTCACTGGCGGAGAAGAATCAACTGACCCTTGTCCAGCTGACAGTGACCAGCATGAGGACAGAGAGAAGACCTGGTGGTGTTGGAGGTGGTGGTATTGATATGGCCAAGGTCAGGGAGATCATGTCCACGTTGCCTCAGCCGGTGCCTTCCAATGTACAGGACCTTATGACGAGTGTTGAGCAATACCAGAAGGTAAACTTGGGATCTAAGCATCAAGCAATAAACCACATAGGAAACTGATTGTGTAAATTTTATTAAATTTTGGGTTGAACAAAGAAAAATTGGCTAGAGCGGGACTTGAACCTGGGAGCTCCGGATTAACGAACCGGTGCTCTACCAACTGAGCTATCTAGCCCTATGTTGGCGGTTGCCCTATTTAGTCAATATCTTTGTTCGGGGGTGCCAGTCAGAAGCCATACAACCTGTAACTGCTGTATAGCCCGGGATTTCACCCAAGTTTATGATACAATTTGGGAACCAGCAGAAGAGTGTTGGTTCTGAGAAGAACCGGGGCTAGTCTCTGGAACAGTGTTCTCTGCTCTTCTTTAGGAGCTTCAAATCTTCCTTAATAAAAATGTTTATTTTGAGACTGAAAGACAGATGCAGGTTTGTGATTTTTTCCTCTGGCTGTATATGTTTCTACCCAGAACCAGGCATCAGTTCTTGAAGACTTCCAACAAGCAGCAGCAACAAGATTGTCATCCACGTTAAATGATCCGAGGGCTTCACTAGCATCCAACATGGCAGGCATCATGTCTGTCTTCTCCAAGGCGACTATGCTCCAGCAACAAACAGCACAAACCCACTCCACCGCCGGAGGTCACGTTGTAACAGATCAGAACGTTAATGATGTCACAACATCCACCAACCAATCACAATCAAGGTTGGATAATGCCGAAGCAGATTCAACTGATCACCTACGTACCATGAGCAGTATTTCCAAACTGATGTCATCTTTCAATTTGGGTAGTTCAGCTACGAATGATGGAGTAGAAAGGGACAGTGGTGATGAGCCACAGATGCTAAATGCCCTGCGGAGTATGTGTAGAGATGTCAGCAAAATGAGGGCAGCAGACAGGCAGACTGCGGAGAGACAGGGTGGGTCGGAAAGGCGAATAAACCAGGAGCTTTCAAACACTTCAGAAAATACAAAGTGAGGAAAACGAAATACATGTATTACATACTTTGAACTTACGTTTTACAAAGTTAACCCTTTCTTTACCATAGGTGACTTTAGTCGACTGCACTCATACTCCCTCTTCCTTACCATTGGCGACTTTAGTCGACCAAGCTTACACACAAAAAAGCACTAAAGCCCGAGCACAAAGGCTATTTGTAATAAAGTTGTAGTTTTGTCCATGTTCACCCTCCATACCCAAGCTTACCATCATTGCTGGATCACTGCATTAATATGCGGCATTGAAGCATGGAAGCCCCGTAGTAACATCCTTAGCAACAGCCGCAGCCATCAATTTGGACCCAGGCTAACTTTTTTGTATTGGAGCATTGTGGTTCCTTTACTTGCATTGGGAATAAAATGACGGCAAGATGGTAACTGGTTTCTGATTTCTTTTTATCTTTTCTACAGCCACTCGGAGAAATCAACATACAGTAATGGAATGGTCGAAGTGGAGCAGAGACTTATGGGATATGTTGCTGAAATGGAGAAGAGGATTATGGGAAGGCTCGATCGTCAACTTGAGCTTCTACAAGACCATGTTGATTTACGATTCAACAAACTAGAAATGTTGCTCAGTGGAACGAGAAGAAATGGAACAACGGATGCTGATAATGATGAGGAAATTATTGCAGAGGATTTAGACTGATGGGCTAGCCGAAATTGGACGAAGAAATAAATAATGGACATTCTAATGTCAAGTTTACACATTGTCGGCTCAGGACTAAAGGTCGTTTGTGCAATTTGTACGAATTTCATAAAAAAAATTTTGCATATTTTGGAGCTCCTGGTAAATGGAGTTTATTGATCAAGAGTTTTATCCGAAGTAATTGTTTTGCAAAGAGAAACATTCATTTTCCATGACAAACATTTGTGTGTGGATTTTGGTTTATTTCCCCCAATTTATTAAGAGCCCTTTTGATCATTATGGATAGAAAATTGCAACTAAAGACCTTATAACACTACGATCAACAGATGTTAGAGGGGTATACCTTCTTTCAGAAAAAGTAATATCTAAATCTTAGAGAATTTTGGATAAAACTTGGAAGGGCACACATAAAATTGGTAAGATTGGAAATGGAAATGTTCACAGATTTGCACATCACTTACATGGTATAAAGATGGTCATGTTGGGAAAACTTCCCTTGCAATATTTTTGCCTGAAATGCTGCAGTTTTTGACAAATGAGAAAAATTAGAGTTGATCTCACCAGTCCAAAACTTGAGGTTTGAAAACAGTGAAAACATAAAAAAACAAACTTCCCCACTATTTTCTTGTGATTCAGATGACCGATTGAGCTTGAACTGTCCAAGTTTGTTATTTCATGAATATGTTGGGTCACATGACGTGGGGATATGGTCTTTGACAATTATCATTGTTGTCTGCATGCTTTCAGATGGACCGTTCAAAATGCACACTTGCATATGTTTTTAAGGACCAGGGCCCAATTTTTATAAAGCCTGCAAGCACAAAAACTTGCTATGCACAGGAAAATCTTGCTTAGCAGAAACAGGTTACCAACAACACTCCATAAAGTTTACATTGTTACCACTGGTACGCCGCTCATTTCTTGCTAACTGCGTAAGTCCACTTGCGCAATATTGATTGCATAAGTTGTGTACCACTAACACAAGAAATCTTGCACAAGTGCACTTACGCAGTTGTGTAAAGTTTCATGAAATGGGCTGCTGATCTCAACAACTGCAACGGGAAAAGCACTGTCAAAACTTTACAGAAGTTTATTTGCCATACTTAGTAGACTTTTGTTGTAACAAATGGCCAAACCGGGAAAATAACATACAGAGAGTTTAAATGAACTGAAATTTTATTTACCTTTTTTTTTTTGGAGTGAGCAATTAATGTTTAAGAAATTCTCAATTTAGGATTTGATTCACAATTGAGGATGTATGATTTGAAAAGGATAAAGTACAGGAAAAAATATGACACAGAAACAATATCTGTTATGCAAACAATGAAAGTTTATGAGTGCAATGGTGAGAATATTTTCACCAGTTGAAAGATGGAATATCTGGAAAATATTCTCACACTTGCAGAAATGCAAAACATTCATTGTTTGTTTTATATAACATCCAAGTAGATCTTTGTCGTTTCATCGAAAGATAAAACTATCATTCAATAAACAAAATGTACAAGACTGTTTTCTGTCATCTAAGACAATGAAGGTTTTCTCTACAGCTGTGTTTGATGCATGAAGTGGTCTAGCTTGCAATAGGATGGGAGGAAATGAACGAACAGTGAATAGTAACAAATTGCACGGTAAATGACTTAGGCCATGTAATGGTTTGTTTAATGAATGACCAAGGATCTTCTAATTAAAATGACTCTACTTGGGTGTTATATAAAAACACATACAAACATTTCCGCAGAGATTGTTAAACCATAGCAAAAAAAATCGATGATACTTTAAAATCAAGGTGACAATGTAATGTTTCCCGCACTTTCCTTAATTAATTTTTGGTGTGCTCATTTTGAATAAACAACTCAAAAAGTATAAATATAAGGTATTTCTTCTGGTTTTCTTATTTACAATGATAATATAAACTATTCCACATCAAACGAATATACCCAAAGTTGAGTGACAGTGACTCAGTCCATGGCTGAGACACAGAATAAGACACTGCCAGTTGAGCGCTAGTGACTCAGTCCATGGCTGAGACACAGAATAAGACACTGCCAGTTGAGCGCTAGTGACTCAGTCCATGGCTGAGACACAGAATAAGACACTGCCAGTTGAGTGACAGTGACTCAGTCCATGGCTGAGACACTGAATAAGACACTGCCAGTTGAGTGACAGTGACTCAGTCCATGGCTGAGACACAGAATAAGACACTGCCAGTTGAGCGCTAGTGACTCAGTCCATGGCTGAGACACAGAATAAGACACTGCCAGTTGAGCGCTAGTGACTCAGTCCATGGCTGAGACACAGAATAAGACACTGCCAGTTGAGCGCTAGTGACTCAGTCCATGGCTGAGACACTGAATAAGACACTGCCAGTTGAGCGCTAGTGACTCAGTCCATGGCTGAGACACAGAATAAGACACTGCCAGTTGAGTGACAGTGACTCAGTCCATGGCTGAGACACTGAATAAGACACTGCCAGTTGAGTGACAGTGACTCAGTCCATGGCTGAGACACAGAATAAGACACTGCCAGTTGAGCGCTAGTGACTCAGTCCATGGCTGAGACACAGAATAAGACACTGCCAGTTGAGCGCTAGTGACTCAGTCCATGGCTGAGACACAGAATAAGACACTGCCAGTTGAGCGCTAGTGACTCAGTCCATGGCTGAGACACTGAATAAGACACTGCCAGTTGAGTGCCAGTGACTCAGTCCATGGCTGAGACACAGAATAAGACACTGCCAGTTGAGTGACAGTGACTCAGTCCATGGCTGAGACACAGAATAAGACACTGCCAGTTGAGTGACAGTGACTCAGTCCATGGCTGAGACACTGAATAAGACACTGCCAGTTGAGTGACAGTGACTCAGTCCATGGCTGAGACACTGAATAAGACACTGCCAGTTGAGTGCCAGTGACTCAATCCATGGCTGAGACACTGAATAAGACACTGCCAGTAGAGCGAGAGTGACTTAGTCCATGGCCGAGTTAGCAACATCAGCGAGTGCTTCAATCTCTCTGGAACCTTGTTTTGATAACTCATCACTCAGCTGCCATATCAACACGACGCCATCTGCGTCTCCTGTTGCCAAAGTCGGCTTCCTGTAAAGAACAAAACAAAAACCAAGAAAATGCTTGAATGTACTCTCTTTATTGACCTTCAAAATTGCCTCAAAAATAATAATTAACCCATAACTGTCTAACAATGGGATTTCCCGTAAAACAAACAAATGCTGTTAGCGCCCAACTACAGGAAAACCTGTAGATGAACAAGAAGTTAGTGTCTTTCTTTATACTCTTATTACTAGTGAGATGGGAAACATGACAATATAATATCACATGAAAGAGAATACGCAGCACCAAATATTGAAAGTACTGAGAACAAAACAAATCCAACCATTTGATTTGCTGTATCAAAGATTTACAAAACCTGAAAGTTTCAACATTTCTTACTTGTGGTTAAATTCTAATGAGTAGACTGCACTCATCTTTGGACTTGCGTCGATAACTTTGACCGGCGTAATACGACTACTTTTCAAATCGTAGATCAGGAGCTTTCCTTCTCCTGACGTCACTGCAAACACTAGAGGGCGCACTGGGGACCAACGAGCGGAGAATAGATACCCCGACGATGGCTCAATTGAGATGATGCTTTTTGACTACGGAGGGGAAAAGGAGATGGTGTTGGATGGAATTATAGAAACAATACTTTACTACTCAAGGAAAAATTTAATTTCTAAAACTATTAGTCAATTTTGTTTTCAAGACAAGGTATTCCGAAAATTAGTTTCACTTGGATTTTACATGTTTGTAATAAAATTTATGGGGTTTTTTTAAGAATAAGATCTTCAATTTAAAAAAGAATCTTTTTAATGTATCAGCTCTTATTTTTAATAACTTACTCTACAGAATAATTTATTTGGCATTTTAAATTTTTTCCTGACAAAAAGGAAAATTTGTGGGGACCCAAACTGAGCCTTTACCTCAAGCATGCTGTATATCTGAGCTGACATATCCATCCCACATGTAAGGAACAGGTTGCGATGATAGGGGGAGCATTGGATAGAATGTACAGGGCCATGATGAGGTTGGAAGGCAAAGATGACCGGTGAGTGAAGGGGTACCGAGCGTAACGTCTCAGCTGTGGGTTTGAGGAAAAAGTCATTGAATCTCAAGTATCTAAAATTGTATCTCCACTATGCACAGTTTCAACTTTTATAAGTCGTACTTTGGTATCTTCAAATAAAGATTGTCGTTAAACGGTCCAAACAACAACTTCGATCTCTCAATACATTGATTCACTTAAAGGTAGGGTCAAAGGTCGTTTTTATCACTGTAATGCCGATTTGTAGGCAAAATATAAAGAACGATACAATAAAAGTCACATGTGAAAGTTTCAGCTGAAGAGTGCCTTCTCGCTGAGAAAACAGCAGCAAAAAACTCAAAGTATTTTCACATGAATGATGAACGTCGAATCCATTTACGTTTTGCGAGGTGACAGTAACCAAACGCATCTCTGGCCACAGCACCCACAAACAGACACCAACCCTCAGATCAGACTCAAATGTTTTTGAGTGAAAAAATATCCAAACCATATTACTTCAAAAGGGAATCCTTTCTCACAATAGTCTGTACTACCAACAGCTGCAGAGTTTCTCAACAAGTAAGTTTTTATGGTCACGAGTATTTGGAGTAGTTACCAAAGTATGATCCTACCGTTAAATAAAAGATTGGCAAATAAATATTTCGTAGAGCAAATTACTCACTCGTCGGCACAGGAGTCGTTGAGGTCATGGAACATTTGAATACTCCACCCGACTCTGAACCGATGACAAACAAAGTTTGGTCGTCTGATAAATAGGAGATGCTGTTCACTGAAACAGAATACAATAATACCTAGTGGTCAGACATCTGCTGTGTGGAAATGTCAATTAGGACTAGAGTTTTTAATTAAAATATTCTTAACACTAAAATATACCATTATTCAATATATCAAAACATCCAAAATAGATCGACTGCAATGAAAAACAAAAATCCACAACAGAGAATCTTTGAGTACAGCATGTCAATAAATACAATCATAAAAAACTGAACAAATATTTAAACACTAAACACAGCTGTAACTCTGAAAATCAATGCATACAAAAAGGCCAGTCTATTTCACTGTAGCCTACAACCACAAAGATTTAAATTTTTGTGTCAACACAATTATGGAACGTATGACGGGCTGCTGAAATATTTTATTTGTTTCAAGTTGTTCCAAACAGTGCTTGAAACTACAGGTGTTAGGTGGTTTAGAGACTTACCTCCCATTTCTCCTTCGCCTTTAGCCTTAGCACGCCCCACAGTCGCAGGAAGACTGCTTGCTAGAAGTAAGAAGCCTTCGGTCAACTCTAACGCCCCCTTCCTGGCGTTGACTCGCCAGACCAGGATCTGGCCATCACTGCTAACACTCACAATCTAAACCATTCAATCACAATGAAACATCAGAAAGATATTCTTGCTGGCCGGCTTTTTAAGATGATTGACACAAAAATAGAAACAAGCGACAGTTTCAATATTACTAGGCTTTAAATTGTGGTATCAAGAACTGTAATTCTGGTATCAAGAACTATAATTCGGTATCAAGAACTATATTTCGGTATCAAGAACTATTATTCTGGTATCAAGAACTATAATTCTGGTATCAAGAACTATAGTTCTGGTATCAAGAACTATAATTTTGGTATCAAGAACTATAATTTTGGTATCAAGAACTATAATTTTGGTATCAAGAACTATATTTCGGTATCAAGAACTATTATTCTGGTATCAAGAACTATAATTTTGGTATCAAGAACTATAATTCTGGTATCAAGAACTATAATTTTGGTATCAAGAACTATAGTTCTGGTATCAAGAACTATATTTCAGTATCAAGAACTATTATTCTGGTATCAAGAACTATAATTTTGGTATCAAGAACTATAATTTTGGTATCAAGACCTATAATTCTGGAATCAAGACCTATAATTCTGGCATCAAGAACTATATTTCTGGTATCAAGAACTATATAACGAATTTTTACAAATTAAGGATTGCTGAAAAATTTCACTTTTAACCCTTATACTGCAACAAGTAAGCATAATAAAAACCTTTACATATATAAACTTTTAACACACGTTTTACAAGTAAAAATATTACCAACAAGGAAGATTTTTTGAAAAACAAAGTGTCAAAGGTCAGGCAGGGCTTGAATGTTGGGGGGATCCACAAGACCACAGGGCTTGTAGCTAGGAATATTTACCAGACTATATATTTTTTTTACAAGACCAAAATCAAAATGAGAAATTTTTTTCTGACACAGTTTAACATGCATTTAAGTGCATTTATCAGAACACACACTAACTAAGAAATGTAAGAGAAGATTGATCTCATCTGTCTTTATTCCTAGACTAGAATTGAAAGGTATTTATCAGATTTAAAGTCAACATTGGAACACGATTTATTTTTGTTCAAGATATTACACAGTAAGGTATTGTTATTCAACTAAAAAACACAAGACTGTCGAACTTGTCTGGTCATTGTTAACTGGCCCGACACAAAAACTACCGGCCTTAGGCCTGTGGTCCACTATAAAATTTGAGCCCTGTCAGGTGGAAGAAGACCATATTTATATTTATATTTGTTTCATTTCTCGGGCAGATAGAAAGTACAATCATGCACAACAGTAAAAAACATTAAAAGATACAACAAGAGCAATTCAAATACAGAGGAAGGAAAGAGAACCAGCTGGAGCCTGAAGGATTGCCTCAAAGAAACAAAGTTCTTGTTTAGAGGCTCTCGACTCCAGCTGGTCTTAAAAAACAACAACAATTAATTGAAAGAAAGTAAAATATCTATCAAAATATTTACAATGAATATACATACATACACACACAAAATCATTCACAAGATTGATAAATAATTAACGATGAAAACCTTGATTAGGAAGTACATTGATCAAAATATAAAAAACAAGCGAGTTACAAATAATAATTGGTAAAAAAAAAAATAATGAGACTATTGCAAGACTGGCAATCAAGTCCGTTGTTGGTTAAAGCTGCACAGCATTTAAAAGCCGGGTATCCTTTTGGTAATTGTCAAAGACCAGTATCCTCACTTGGTGTGTCCCAACACAAGCACAGAGTAACAAACCTGTGAATTGGGCGCAATTGGTCATCAAAGTTGCAAGAAATGAATGCAAGAAAAAACACCCTTGTTGCATAGAATTGTGTGCTTTCAGATGCCTGAGAAAGACTTTATGCCTGCAACCTTTCTCAGATTCAAATTTGTGGGTGCAAAATTACCTCTTCTGTAAAACTACATTACTTCAAAGGGGTTTGTTTCTAACAATGTTTTATGATATCAACAGCTCTCCAGTGCGCTTTACCAAGTACATTTTTTATTGTGGAGTAATTAGCAAAAGTACACCCTGCCTTTAAGACTTACATTGTATTTCTTAGGTTTGTTGGGGTCCTTCAACCACATGACCTCTGACACGGGCTCCCTGTGTGAATCATCTCCGATACCTGAGGTAGCAATCAGACTGTCGTCCTCTCGGTTCAAATCCCACAACAAAACCTCCCCTGAAATTACCAAAATTCACACACATTCAGCTGCAACCAGGGTTTAGAGTCATTGCTGACAAAAAGGTCTGAAACTAGGATCCAACTTTTAGTAGGTATGTTAAAATGATGCCATTTCCACCGTTCAGTAACCCCTGGAGTTAGAGATTTCAGGGAGCTTCTGGGAACAGTATCCTTGGAAGTAGAGAAGAAGCTCAAAGAGCAGGTTTTCTTTAAATCCGAAGAAAGTAACGGCTACCTTTATCACAAGATAGACATCAACAGGTCTGAATTTAGATTAAAGTCTGAAACTTCTCATCCTGACTGAGAATATTGACTACTTGCACATGTATGTGGAACGCACCTCCGCAAAATGGGTGTCTACTATTTTCACCATTTGGGGGGAAACTTTCTTTGTGTATTCCCAAAATGGTGGACAGGATAGGCACGTCTAAAGTGTGTCGTGCAAGGGGTCATTAGTTGGCCTTGTCAACTGAGACTTAAGTATTTTCAAATTTAGTATGAAAAGGGTTTCCCAATGGTGTCCAAAACTTAGGGTTGCCAACATCGATCAAAAATATATAGAGGCCACAGAGGTCTGGCTTGCTCTAATCTTGGTCTTGGTGCCCACCTTCAAATATTCCTTATAAACTTTCAGAAATTACAATGGAAACGCTCCTTGCGGAATGAAAATGGACTTGCCCCTCTCAAAGATGAAATTCCAGGCTTATGTGTATCAAACTACTCAAAGGGTTCATCTTTGACTTTATCCGGCCATATCACCAACCAACGCTCAAAATTTCAGTGTAAGAAAAACAATCCTAAGGATAACAATCGAAGACTTTGCAGAATTTTTTAGATAATCTTAACTTACCGTTGAAGTTTCCTCCTACAAGCGCATTAGGTTTCTCAGGATGGTAAGCTATGCACATCAAGCAACTCTAGTCGTAACAAAAAACACAGAACAAGGAAAAGTCAGTACGCAGCAAACTAACCAACAAGTAAAACTTCTTTTTATATTTGACCTAAATAGAGCCAGAAAATTATAATAATAGATATTAACCCTTGATCACCTGAACACTTTGGTTAATATCAGAAAAAAAAAAACACATCATACGTCATCTTAACATCCAATTGTTCAATTTTGAAGTGTGGCAAAATGTAACGTAGTACCGGTAGCGAATTCATGTGTGGTGAAAATGTAGGTTTTGACTTCGTTAAAATCAGGGAATAAGAACTGGAGCAAAGTCCACTGTATTTACTTGATAAGAAATAGAAAGTTTTTTGAGATATGAAGATGTTCAATCGCTGAAGCATTTAAAAATAAATGTACAAGTTTTTAAATCTTTATGTTCATGAACAGGAAGTGAAGTTGATCAAGTAAGGGTGAAACACGGTCAGAAATGTTTGTCATAATTACAGAGCTGCCAACATTTGCATCTTGCAATCAGGCAGATTTTATACAACAATCAGGAAGATATTTAGAATCACATTCAATATAAATGGGAAAAGTTAAATATAACCAGAAAGATTTTCAAATTTGTTTCAGACCATGGAAAGATTTTTGTTCAGGGAACTTTCTGTGGAATCGGGGAAAGTTGGCAGCTCCGTAACTGTCAATTTTGTAGCTCTGATTTGGAGTCGTTGAAGAAGGCGCCCAAGTTCTTTACCAAAAATACGTTAAAAGAGTATTGAAGGAGAGATTTCAGATTTTTAAAACTCACATTTACGTCTACGACTGTGTCAGCTTTCTCTGTATTCATTCCTCTCAGGTCGACATTCCATATACACAGAGATCCCTGTCAAAAAGAAAGCATTCAATGCTTGTTCATATCACAGAAATCATGACGGACTCATGACAAGTCAATAGACCCCTTGCATTGGAAATGTGCACACATCTACATGTATGTACCGCTCACAACTCTCAACCAATGACAGGTCCTCATTGACTTCAGTGAGGGCAGTGCTTGGGTCTTGTGAGGGCAGTGCTTGGGTCTTGTGAGGTCACGTGCAAGGGGTCTATGCCAACTTTGACTAACAAACACCTTGTAGAAATTGCAGGTGCATCTGACGACGCACAAACAGCGCCCTCCACTGAGGTCAAAGGAGGATCACTGCCTGAGAATTGTGCACACATGCACATTTTCACTGTTTGACTTCCGTGGTAATGGCATGTGCTAGGTGTCTATTACGAAAATCTGAAATACCTTGATTAATCATTGAAAAAATAAATGTTTGATTAATTTCTTTCAAGACGGCTGCAGCTTGCCGGGCACTGTCTGCGACAATCAGAGTTGCCCGCCAGCCAAGTCATCATCTGAGCACCAACCCATGGAAAGATGAACCGTGGGCGTCCCACCAAAACCCAAGGTCAAGACCCCCAATGGAGGACAGTGGAGTTAAGACAGCTGATGATGGAGTGGGACATGTGGCACATCCATCATCATGCCTGGTGCAAGCCCAAGCTGCAGTTGATTGATGGTGAATGTGATGAAAATGTTGTATTAGGACATTTGTTTTTAAATAGTGGTTCGTGCGCTCTTCCTGCCTATAATTAACAGACATGCAACTTTGCAATTACGGGAAAAAAAAGAGGAAATGGCCAAACATGCAAAACTTTGGTTTCCATTTTCTACAGCATCATTTTCTTTTCAAAAAAGAAGAGGAAATCAGCTGATCAGCTGAAAAGTTGTATGCCTGAATTATGCATTGATTATTGTGTGATGCAGTCTTGTATTTAATCTAACTAGTGTCATGCCATTCTAATCAATGAAACCAAAATGAGGCATTAAGAAATAATTAGCCTGATCCCATCATTAACACCAGTGTTTGTTACTATTACTCCAGTACAGGGTGTATGACAATGATAGCCACAACTCACTCAAACTTGTTCCCAGGGGTGATCAATCTCATCGCGCCATTTTTTCTCCAGCGCGTGCTGCTCGCTCATAACCCCTGGAATTGGTTAATTAAAATGTGGCAAATTTTAATTAGGCCTGTGGTCGATCCACTCTTTGCACGCGCTCAAGTACGGTAACCCCCCAAAAAGGCATAAAGACAAAGAACAACTGGTCCCCTCTCATTCTTCTTTGATCTTGTGATATGTCGAACTGTATGCAGTTTAGGGTGACCATGTAAAAACATGATTAGTTTTTTAGGAACCACGTCAACAAACTTGCATTTTGTACTATGTTTTTAACAAGCGTGCACGCAAAGTAGTAACTTTTGGGAGCCAATCAGCGTTGGTTTTCAGCACAACCCCAACAGGGGTTAGTGACGAGAGGTATCAATCT
Organism: Pisaster brevispinus; assembly: GCA_023634235.1. NCBI lineage: Eukaryota > Metazoa > Echinodermata > Asteroidea > Forcipulatida > Asteriidae > Pisaster > Pisaster brevispinus. Next base: position 8,738,210 of record JAMKCF010000012.1, on the reverse strand, counting down.
GTCACGCTGCCCATAGTAGCGAGGCTGCAACTCACTTTATGTTTGCACCAGTCTTGGTGGTCCATCCTTCCGTAAGCAACAGCTAATGAAGACCCGGTGCAATTCCAAGCCAGTCGAGTGCATTGAAGCTCTCCCTTCAGGGGTGCATGTGTGAGTTTACGAAGGCACGTCACAGACACAGTATCTTCCTCCCAGTTGACTTTGTAACCTGGCATCAAGAAAACAAAACCGACTGAAATAAAGGTCTTCGACATACTACCCTTCACAATCTATGTTCAAGACAAGTTGCATACACTCAAGCAGATTCATCAAAAACCAGCCAAAAGCTGTGTTCGCATTGGATTAATTTTTTACCGAGACCGTGGTTAACATTCCAATAGGTGAAACTTACCAGTGTCCACACTTGGATTAAGGACGTGGGTAAACTAACCGACACGACCGGTGAAACTAACCGACTAACTTAAGACAAACAAAAGAGGGCGCTATCACTGTGACCTTTGACCGGGGTGCATGACAGTGAGAATGCAATGAGTGCAACCGAGCTTCCGTGTAAACATGTGGGTGTAAATCCGGGGGACCATATATGGCTTTTTACCGGGACTGCTTTTACCCAGATCGCGTTCGCACTGGACTTTTCGGCTCGGTTAAACTGACTGGTCAATTTAACCCGGCAGAAGGGGGCCGGTTAAACTACCCAGTCGGGTCGGGTAAGTTACCTGGGAGGGAAACTTCCTGGGTTGTCCGCATTAGACTTAAAATGGTCAGGTTACCCATTTGCTCGATTAGTTTACCCAAAATAAGTCCAGTGCGAACAGGGCTTAAGACTGTCAGAAATGGAGGAAGTTACTTCACGACATCTCATTACATGCGACCAATAACCTCAAAGTCAAGGGTCAAATAATGTTTTTTTAAAAGGTCAGAATCATTATGCCATAATCCAAGATCTAAATTAAAATTTGCATTGGGGATAAATAACATTACTTGTGTTGTACCCAAACACCAATGTGTGTTAAGCACTGTGTACTTTCCTGAGTCCTGTAAAAAAACCAAAAAAACAACAACAACAACACAGGCATTTCAGTGTTTGGGTAAAACACAAATACTGTCCTTTACCCCGATGCAAATTTTACCATCTATTAAAATTGTTGCAGTACCCGCTGTTCAAAATAAAGGATTCAAACTGCCTCTGGCTACCGGGAAATCTTGATGGTCTAGTGGTACTGCTCTAGAATGGCAAAGGTCAAGGGTTCGAATCCCATCCTGGTAATATGCCAGGTGGATTTTGTTCACTCGGGAAAGTACATTAATTACAGCACTGAGTATACAGTGCTTCAAAAATTGGTGTATGGGTACAACACAAATAATATCTAATCTAAAAATGTAACAGACTTACCATCAAAAGCATGACTTCTTGAGTTTCGATCCAACATTTTACAGATTTCTGGAGTGACCTTTTTGATGAAATCTGTTAAGGCCTGCAAATTAATTTGTAAAAAAATCTTTCGCTTTTACATTTGTTATGCATTTACTGCTTTCAAAATTGATTGCTGCCAGTCATTTTATAGAGTGAGCACAAACCAATTAGGAATGTAAGCTCCACGTTAGAATGTTTGGTATGGTACCTGAACTCTAAGTGAGAGTACAAGCATAAAGGCAGAAGCTTATAGATACCAGTCCAACAATGTACCTTATTTTCTGTGGATTTTATTTCATCTTTGTTTCCCAAGCAGTAACAATAAAGAGCTTTACTTTAAAATTATATTGGTGAAAAACAGTTTACATTTAAATCAAAATATTTTGGAAAATAGTAACTCAAATGCTTCAATAGACATAAATAAATCAATAACGTTTCCTCCATATTATTTCAAAGGTAACTTAATAAAAACTCACCTCAGATCTGTCTTCAATTAGTTCAAACTTTTTCTCTTTTTCAGGGTCAGTTTGGACCTTTAAAAAAACAAAATATAACCATTTAAATAGAACTAAATTATCTTTATTTCTGAAAGTCAACCTTCCATTTAGAACGCAAACAATAAACAAATAAACAACCGTATCAGGCCTAATACTTCAAGGAGGCAACGAAGGCAATTTCCTCTGCCAACTGCCCCTGGTCATTGCCTTGGTGCCCCTTGAAATGTTCCAATAGAAATTGACAATTTCCTCATAGAGGTGCTCTTTACCAAGCAGAAAACGCCTTGGTGCCCTTGCCCTTTCAAAAAAGAAGCATCAGGCCAGCCTTATTTTTGTGAACATTGACGTCATAAGAATTGTGAATCAAGTGCAAACCAGGAAGAGTTGTAGCGCGAACGAGTTTATAAATTTACTTTGCAACTTTTCCAGTGAAAACAAAGGTTTGGTATTTTCCCCATGTGGTTCTGTCCACACTAATGGGGTGACATTTTTATAAAAATGGGCGGTAAAAACAAAAAAGGACGAGTTTTGTCGAGCTTGTTTCCCATGCACATTCCAAATCACATTCTGACTAGAAAACTTTAGTCTGGTACCTAGTAACCTGTCAATTTTTTTCCTCGAAAGACTTTGAAAACCCCCCCGAGTCCGCAGGGCTCATCAGACTGTGCTCGAATGAGCTCGAGATGTTCCATCAGCCCAGGACGTCTACTCTTGGGGAAACAGGTCATTTTCTGCAGCATCAGCCCGAGTGTTGAACCAACTTCCCCCGACTGTCAAATCATCTCCATCCATCACAACATTCAAGAGAAACTTGAAACCTCACCTGTTCAACAAGCCTACTCACACAATCCACAGTCCTAATTTGTTTTTCTCCTCAAGCACCAGGAGCGTCTTTTTTAGGTGGATACTCGCGCTACACTAAGTATTCTGTATTATTATTATCATGTAAGGGTAAAACCCAAGACAATAGCACTCTGCACTAATGCTAAAAACAGAAGCCAAATCAAATCTCAGACAAGTGTGTCAAATTTCACAAACATACTTGTGCATATCCAAGTTTTATGCTTACAAGCGTGTTCTGACTATACTACTACTAGCACACTTTGGCACATTGATGATGCTGCGATCACGTAAAATTGAGGAATGTTTGACTGACAGCTGGGTATTTTGAGCAAAAGTGACGTCATTAGTGTGGAGTGCTATTCTCTACGAACACATTGTGCTTGGATTTTTACCTTGACATCTTTTTTCCGGACAGTTTGTGAATCGCCCTCGTTGGTAAGGATTTCACTTGTTTGGGAGCTGTGTGACTTCGTTGACCTATCAAGAATTTGAACGTAGAAAGTTATCATGGTTGTAAATATGTAAGATTTAATAGATGCTATTTTTATTTTATTAAAAAAATTGTTTTTTAAGTAAGATTTATCTATTCAAATTTAAATAAATTGATAAGAGTAAAAAGTGTTTATAATTGAAAACAAAAACATTTGCTGATTGCCAACTGATCCCTACCAACCAAAATGAACAAAAATAGTATAAATGCAAAATTGGTTAATGGCATCATTTTTCAAAAAAGGGCTAGAATGATTTATAAGTCACAATTCAAATACCTGAACAGTATTTTTATTGTCTGTATATTGAAACTAAAAGTTTCTTCAGCATCGTCGATTGCTTGTGCAAAAATGAATTTTAGTTGGTTTCATTAGCAAGTTGTTGTAGTTGCAATAATTGTTACTTTTAATTCTCCTGAAATGACACCGACAGTCTGACTAGGGAAATTGTGCGCAATCTGCAGATTGGGCAAAATGAACAAGAGCACAATCTTCAAATTGTGCAACTTCGTAGAATGCGCTCAACATTTAGATCCCTTAACAGCTTAATAAATCAGAGAGGCACTGTGTCCCGTTTGACCCCATACCAAGAAATCAAATGTACTGTTGCATTATTTGGTCCTAAAAAGAAAAAGTAAAAACATTGATTTGGAGCACAGAAAAATGATCATGAGGTACAATGAGTTGCCTGGTGTTTCATCTTTGACTTGGGAAGCCAGTGTAGGCAATTTACGGCTATTTTATCATGTTTTTTTCATCATTTTGGCGATTTTTAGAAGCTGGAATGTGAAGGAAAAAATCATAGTAGTCAGCCAAATAAAGGAGAAAAATGTACATTTGCCTGGGACCAACAAAGTCCACATTTAGACTCCCCATTTATGAGGCAAATACTAATTTATAATTAATAAATACAGAATTATATTAAAATTTAAAAAGTGACAGTTTGACTTTGAGTTGAATACTTGCCGACTTGCTGAGTTTCTATCTACAATTAATGTTTCCACTTTTAAAATGAAAGCCAAATGGTTTGTTTTCACTTTTAAGATTTAAAATAAGCTATTTACAGACCCAGTTAGTCTAAACACACAGAGCAAGAAGTCATTGCTCTATGTATGGTTTAAACTTCAAAGTTCAATAACTAAAGCATAACTGAATTAATTACATTCAATCAAGCAAGTGTACTGAGACTTGGGTAACGTTACAAAAGTTACAACATTATTATCATTTGGCTTGGTTCTTGGATAAAAAAAAACATTTATTAAATATTTATACCTCTCGCGTCTCCATGAAGATTTAAACTCTACTCCATCTAGCACCTCATCAGTAAACATCTTGAAATTAAACGTTAAACTACAAGATACAGAAATTAAGTTACTGCAAGCGCAATTTCAGATCACCCCGCCGACAAAACATAAACATCAATGGCACGTGTGTAAGAATGGTCTTGCTGCCGCCTCGTTTTTCTACACACTGAATAGGATAAGAGAAATGCCTCAAAAGTACGAAACAGACTAATTTTGCTGAAGGACCTCGAACCAACAGAGGGCGGTATATAACTTGCACAGTAGCCAAAAAGTTGACAAATGAAAAAGGCATGAATCACTTTCGCTTCGGTTCAATGCGTGTCTAAAAACCGCAACGTAATCCTTATCCTCATCTCCATCTCCATTGATTAAGTCAGCAAAATATCCTGCCGGATACATCAACGCTAACTTGCGCACTGCGTGTGGAAATAGACTACTGGTGGATATTAATTACTGATATGTCCCTTGAATTCTGCTAGTGTTGCGCTGTTCACAGCAGCCGAGGAGAGTGAGTTCCAGTGTTTATCAGTTGATACGAAGAATGAATCTTTGAAGGCCCTAGCTTTGTGACTGACTTGAATGAATTTTTGGTTGTTTCCCCTTGTATCTCTGGTATTAGGCTGAACATAGTTGTGAAGTGGAATGTCGACCAACCCATTTTTCATCTTGTAGAGCATACATAATTTCTTTTGATTTCTTCTGTTCTGTAGTGTGTCCCATCCCAGGTCATCCAGAAGTTTAGTAACAGTTCCCGCATCCCTTTGGTAGTTTCCTGTGCAAAATCTAGCTGCTTGACGTTGAACTCTTTCAAGTGAATTAATGTTCTGCTTTGTTGAGGGGTCCCATGCAGATGCAGCATATTCTAAGAGTGGTCTCACTAAGCTCAAATAGGCAGTTGCTTTCACTTCACTGTTACAGCTCCACAAATTCCTGCGGATAACATTCTGCACTCTTTGAGCTTTCTTGATGGACTCCTGAACATGGATGTTCCAGCTGAGGGTATTAGATATGTGAACACCAAGGTATTTTTGAGATGAGACGCTGTCCAAAACTTGATTGCAAAACTTGTATTCATGCTGAGGTGGGTTTCTCTTGCCTATGGTCATGGTGCAGCACTTGCTTGGATTAAAGTTCATTAACCAAGTGTCTTGCCAGTTTTCCAGGAGCTTCAGGTCCTTCTGCAAAGTGCTGGTGTCCCCGTTGGTAGGAATTGGGGCGTAAAGCAAGCAGTCATCTGCAAAAAGCCTGATCTGGGAGGTGATGTTGTTTGGCAGGTCGTTGATGTACAACAAAAACAAAAGTGGACCAGTGACAGTGCCTTGTGGTACACCAGATGTGAAGGCTGCTGGGAGTCCTCTCCAGTGCTATCCTCTCCAGATAGTTAACCAAGGACGTTGGTTATACTCAGACACAATTTGCTAACACACCATTTCTGAGATTTCGGTCACAGCTTTAAGCTGGGTTTATTGCCTGTCGAAAATTTGTAATATAACAGAATTTGGCAAGGAGCCGGATGCCGAACACAGGGCAAACCGACTAAACAGACACACCACCACTTGCACGTGGACAAACAAAACATCCATAAAAATACAAATTTTTCACATTTAAAATGGACGCCTTCGCCCATCCAACCAACACAAATTGTGGCCACCCAAAGGACAAACCTTGTCCTTCCAATATGGATTTCATTTTCCATATCCACATAAACATGTACTTGTTTACAAGGACCAAACCAAACATAACACGGTAGGTCACCTGACCGTATTATACAGAACATTACATGACCTCCACAGAAAACCACACACACATAACGCACCTTGCCTAAAATTACCAATTAACAATTCTAATATATATACCCTAAATTCCCCAAAGTGGAACGCCTGAGGGGATAAACAAGCCCCAACGGAACCGAAGGGCGCTTGACTTATTAATCTACATGTAAGTTGGTACAGATTGCACCCCTATTATCCTATACAAAGTTAACAATTAAAAGTTTCCCCAAGTTGGAACGCACGAGGGGATAAACTAGCCCCAACGGAACCGAAGGGCGCTATTGACTAATAAAATGACATTTGATGAATTACATACTGTATTGTACCCATGGCATAAATCTAATTCCCCAAGTTGGAACGCACGAGGGGACATGTAAAATAGCCCTTGCGAAATGAAAGGCACTATTAATAATGACTAGTATAATATTTGGTTTATGATTAGAATGACAAGTAAATTTCCTCGACAGCCTAGTTACCCCCCATCACTGATATTCCTGTCATTTTTCAGCCAAAAACTTCTATACCAAAAAATTGGCGGAGTACAGGGGAGGTGGTGGGTCGAAATTTGTTGTTCACCCAACAAAAGCTGTGACAAAAGTGACGCTTAACCTTTTTCCCTCCAAAAAGACCCCCTTAGTAAAAGGTAATCCCATTGGTTAGAAGTTGAAATCTTAGCCTTGATTGGTCAAATGCCTTTACCCAATCAAAAACAATTCTGACCTCAGCTGCTTGCTGATTGGTTATCAACCCTCACTGATGGACCCCCTGGATCCATATAAATAGCTTCAAAAGCTTCCCAGCCAGTCACATAACCTGGCAATGCTCACACAGTAAGCATCCATACCAATACATTGGCTTAACTCACAAAGACTGGCCACCAGTCTTCCCACCATTTGTGCACGACAACATGCACCAAAGCCTTATGCTGAGTATAAAGCATTTGATCATTTAGTTGATAAAATGAATTATACTCAAATGCCTTTACCCAATCAAAAACAATTCTGACCTCAGCTGCTTGCTGATTGGTTATCAACCCTCACTGATGGACCCCCTGGATCCATATAAATAGCTTCAAAAGCTTCCCAACCAGTCACATAACCTGGCAATGCTCACACAGTAAGCATCCATACCAATACATTGGCTTAACTCACAAAGACTGGCCACCAGTCTTCCCACCATTTGTGCACGACAACATGCACCAAACAAAGCCTTATGCTGAGTATAAAGCATTTGATCATTTAGTTGATAAAATGAATCAGCGAAATAGCAAACCACCAAGGTGCTAGACAGTTGGCGCCCGTAACCAATTTCGACAAGTTACGACAATTTTCATTTCATCCCATGCAGATGATATCAACTCTGATGATATCAACAACTGTTGGTTAACGAAGATTCGGGTAAGTTTTGGACTAGCATTTTTTAGTAATTTTTTTTTTACATTACACAGTATCGATTACTTAATGACTTAATTCTACCTCCATCCATGGGCTAACGACAGACGGTCAACCGGGGGATCGACACCGTACAGGACCAGATGCTGCTGGGCGCTCCACCACGGGGGCAGCGCCGCAGTTTATTTGGCAGTTCTGCTAACAATGCTAGTGTAGTAGTTTGGTCTTTATTGTCTACCGTTTCTTTGCTCATTGACAAAACAATAATGGAATTTAACAAATGAAACCGGTGTCAGCAGTTGCGGGAGGATAGTAAGATTAAAAAGGTCCCCCTTAAAATAGTGCCGACTGGCACTATTTTATGTTCTAGTAATTTTAAGATCTATTAAAAAAATTGACTTAAATGGAGTGTATGTAGTGGCCCAGGTAAATACTGGGTTTAGTTACCTACTTCTAGACCCAGTCCCCAGTAACTGGGGTGCTGTACTCCAGTAAAAAGAAATTTGACATAAAGTAGTACAGTGCTGTAGTTACTGGGTTTAGTTTAGCCCAGGTTGAACTCCTCCGTTGCAGTGGCACTGACGTCCTACCTTACCAGGGCTAGGTTTAGTTTTGATCATGAACCCATAACTATGAATGATCATCCATCCAATGAAACTTAGTGAAACTGATATTTCATTGACACAAAAATCAAACTTCAGTTATTTTCAAGGGTGTAAAAAAATACAATTTATGGTTGTGTCCTTTACTTTTTCAGGAAACAATAAGAAAGGAAGAAGGTAAAAAATTTTGTATCCGGCCGCCACTTTTTCATTCATTATGAAATGAAATAGTATCTTATTTACTTATATGAGACAGTGTTTTGGTAACAATGAGTGAAAAAGTGGCGGTCGGGCACAACATTTTTTCATTCTTTCTTATTATTTAAGTTTTTGTGTCTCTGACCTTTGCTTGGAATGATGGGAGACCTATGGTTTCCACTGAATGAACCAGCAAGTTGAAGTAAGAAATAAATAAATAAACAAACAATATACATTGGTAATGGTATATATTAACAAATAAATGTCCACGGATTAACTACAACTTTACATGTCATTTACAGTCAGAAGCGAATGATTGTTTACAAATACAGTTTTTAAAAATAAATTTATCCCCAGTGTTATACACTGAAAGAGAGTATTCTTTTCTAATTTAAGGAGAAATAAAGCTATAAAACAACGCTTTAAAATAACGCTATAAAACTTCCAATAGGAAGCTATTTAAGTGCAGTGGAGAGGAAAGAAAAGATCATATAGGTATACATTAAGGAAGTGGATGGAAGATATTCATCCTGTGTAAATTTGATTTCCAAATGTTTTTATTTTGTTCCCAGAACACCAGTTAAGAATAACGGTTATTTAATCCTCAACAAGTCCATCAAATAGGCTGATAGTTCAGCCCATGTACTCAACTGTTTTATTTTCAAGCGTCCATAGAGGGAGTAAAAAGTTGGTAAAACCGCCATCTCATTTAAATGAAACCTTTTGATGCGTTGGAAAAATTTCATAATTGAATAGGGAATAAAGACTAATTATCTTCAAGCCAACTTTTGATTCCATGACTGTGATTGGTTGATCCATGGCAACAACAGTGTGATACTAAACTATATTGCACAGTCAATTTTGTACCTAGCGTGTTGCACAGTTCTAACTCTTGAGTGTTGCGCTATTTTAAGTTGCGTATCAAGTTGCTTGAAGAAAAAGTCGTCAACACACGCATGCTCATGGATGGAAAAATATAGTGCATCTGTGTCCCATAATGGGACGCAGAATAAAAACAAGAAGAACTAGACATATTGCATTTGTGCACAAATGCCGAGCTGTTTCGTCATAACTTTTTCAAATTACTCAACTGAATTTGAAAGTTTTTTTTGTATTCAAGGCAGTTATGACGTATCAAGCCTGTTTAAAAAAGAATTTGGATTATACCACGTTTTGTAAGCAATTTATGACTAAAAGGTGCAAATAAATGAAAAAAATCATAAAAAATCATGTGATAACGTCATCATGACGTCATTTCTGAATTTACAAGAACTTGCCAATATCTAACAACCTACCAAGTTTCAACATGATAGCACTTACACTTCGGGAGATATACGACTTCAAAAAGTGCACCTTTAATGCCACGTCACGTGACCCCCGATGACGTCATCGATCTGAAACTTCACACATATAATGGCTGCCTCACGTCTAACATGTGTGTAAATTTTGAAGTGATTACACAGAACTTCACCACACACATCTTCTAAAAGTCCATTTTTAAATGTTTTCAACCTGCCACTAGAGGGCGCTCTTGTGTATCGTGACGTCATCGGTATTTTTTTTTAATGCACACTCTTGCCAGACACTAACATCGTTGAAAGCATTTTCATAACTTTTAGCACTTTTGAATTACGAGGCACTTCCGGTTTCGACCGGAAGTAGAGGTCATGTGAGGTCACGCACACTGAATAAAATGAAGACCTAATTTATCCCTATACAATCCCGCAAACAGAAACCTACGGTCTCTTGTGGCTGATTTGTTACGGATTTTCAAATATTTAAAATAGAAACCTTTAAGATGACGTCACATGACAGGTGATGACGTCATCATTACGTCATTGTACTATGCAGTGTATTGCACTAATGTCTTTCATCACTGAAAGTTTCATTGCAATTGCTCTTTAGGAACTAGGCAAAAGGCCGCATAGACCGAACGTGCGTTATCTTAATGGCTTTTATTACTGAAACAGACAAATAAAAAAAAACTAAAAAAAACTAGACATATTGCATTTGTGCACAAATGCCGAGCTGTTTCGCCTTAACTTTTTGAAATTAATCAACTGAATATGAAAGTTTTTTGTATTCAAAGCAGTTATGACGTATCAATCCTGTTTAAAAAAGAATTTGGATTATTATACCACGTTTTGTTAGCAATTTATGACTTAAAGGTGCAAAAAATGAAAAAATCATAAAAAATCATGTGATGACGTCATCATGACGTCATTTTAAAATTTACAAGAACTTGCCAATATCTAACGACCTACCAAGTTTCAACATGATCGCACTTATACTTCGGGAGATATATGACTTCAAAAAAGGCACCTTTAATGCCGCATCACGTGACCCCTGATGACGTCATTGATCTGAAACTTCACACATATGATGGCTGCCTGACGGTCAACATGTGTGTAAATTTTGAAGTGATTACACAAAACTTCCCCACACACATCTTCAAAAAGTCCATTTTGATCAGTTTTCAACCTGCCGCTAGAGGGCGCTCTTGTGTGTTGTGACGTCATTGGTATTTTTTTTAATTGCCCACCCTTGCCAGACAATAACATTGTTGAAAGCAACTTCATAAGTATTTCCACTTTTGAATAACAAGGCACTTCCTGTTTCGACCGGAAGTAGAGGTCATGTAAGGTCACGCACACTGAATAAAATGAATACCTAATTTATCCCCACCCTATCCCGCAAACAGAAACCTACGGTCTTTTGTGGTTGATTTGATATAGATTTTCAAACATTTAAAATAGAAACCTTTAAGATGACGTCACATGACTGGTGATGACGTCATCATGACATCATTGTTTTAGGATCATTATTGCACCAATGCCTTTCATCACTGAAAGTTTCATTGCAATTGCTTTTTGGGAACTATGCGAAAGGCCGCTTAGAACGAACGTGTGTTATCTCAATGGCTTTTTTTACTGAAACAGACAAATAACTTTAACGAAAACAAGAGCTGTTTCGCTGCGCTATGCTGCGAAACAGCTAATAAAAAAAAATAATAATAAAAAAAACTTTAACGAAAACAAGAGCTGTTTCGCAGCGCTGCGCTACGAAACAGCTAAAAAAAACTTTAACGAAAACAAGAGCTGTTTCGCTGCGCTATGCTGCGAAACAGCTAATAATTTTAAGGTTACATTTTTCAGAAGCTAAAAGTACTACATTCATTGTAAACATACGTATACATGTACATTCATTGTAAATTATTGATTCAATGATATTTTTTGTATTATATTGAAGCATTTCTGGGGGACTAGCTGCATTATTGTAACCCCCCCCCCCCCCCACCTCAGTTTAGGGTCACTGCAGCTGTACTGGGGCTGCGTTAAGAATTCTCTTGCATGAATCAAAGAGCTTCTTCACTTTGCTACACAAACTACAATGGTTTTGTTCCCAGCTTATTCATAGTTCAATATGGAGGAAGAAGACATACATCATAGTTCAATCAATCTGTGTCACTGAACAGGTTGCACCCCTATTGTGTATTACTATTTTTTTTAAAGGCAGTTGGGTACTTGAATTGTGTTGCAAGGAACTAAAAAAAATGGATTTCAATGCAAATTTTTCCAACTGCTCTGTAACTTTTGTCCAGGAAGTCGCGCCACATCACCTCGTCCTGAAATAATTGCAGAGAATTGTTTTCACAGAGAATTGTTTTCAAACTTATGTTCACTATTCTTTAGATAACGTTGCTCCGATTTGCTGATCTGCTTTATATTCCATTACACAATCTGCGCTCCAGCAACCCGAGGTGCTTTACAACATCATCTTAAACAATAAAACAAACTCGGTTTAAAACTAGCCATTGTCATTGCCATTTTGTCAGGCATAAAGTACTTTAACCAAAACTGTCTCCTCTCTCTGTGAATTATATAACCTCAACCTCAAGTTGCTAATATAACCATAGAGAAAGATCTTGAACCAATCTAATGTATTCCTCCAACCATAAAGCAACATACTGTCTCAGCCCTCATAGTCACAGGTATACACCTGGGTGAAGAGAAGCAATTCATGCTTCAGTGTCTTACTTGAGGATACAAGTGTCATGACCGAGATCCGCATTCCGTAATGAGAACTGTGTCCTCAATTGAAGGCCTATCTGGTGAAATAAAAATCACACGAATTTGATCATTTTGTATTTGCTGTAAAGTTACGAACACCCTCTCAAGTTATGTTGGGTTTTGTCACTTACTCATGCAGACGGAAAAAAAACCTGTCATAGTTTTGTTCAGTGAGAATGATTCTACAGGGAGGATGGTGGAGCTTACAAGTTTGTACACCATGTTGGATTATCAGAGGATGTGTCACAAAAGGTCTACAAACTTATTACTGGCACACGGCCATAGAATAACTTAAACCTGTTTCTCTTAATGATGTCCTATCAAATTTTTTTTAGATAAAAGTTGTGTTAAGTTCAACCCTCTGAAACCATTGAATTAAAAATAATAATTATTTTCTTTTTAAAATGTAACTTCACAGATATTTAAAAAACAGTGAAAATCCCACAAATTATATAGCATAGGGTAAATTATTTGTTTTACTGTACTACAATCAAACTGATTGTGCATTGCCTTAAAGCAGGTGGCCAACATTGGTACATGTAATTTCAAAGACCACACTTTGTGTGACCAAACAGTAAATAACAAACCTCTGATGATCTGACTCAGCAAGAAAATATTTAAAAACACTATTTAGGGCTTGAATTTTACATTGGACTGCACGCCCGAGGCCAGTAGTTTTAGTTTGGGGCCAGTAAACGTTTGACTGGACAAGTCCAGAGACCTTTTGTCTTTTTAATTGAATGTTACTGAAGAATAATAACTCACTGTGCAACATCTTGAACAAAACATGATATGTTCAAATATTTACTTTGAGTCTGATAAAATACCTTTCAATTCTACTGATAAATGACATAATGAAGTATACTTAATACCCATGAAGACAAATGAAATCAACATACTATGTCTTAGTACTTTTTCAAATAAAAACCCAGTCAAGAACTTTGTCTTATTTTGATTCAGGGGCCGATTTCACTAATGCGTTTTGATCATCGCAAACGCCGAAATCGATCGCTAAATCCCAAATCCATCGCAACTTAGCGATGGATTTTGGAGAACAATTTTACTCAAACTTTGCGACAAACTTACTCATCGCAAAACAATGATTAAACTTGTTAGTAGCCGCAAAGTGTAAGTTCATCGCAAATTATGATAGATTGCGCCATTTTGTGCTTAGATTTTATTAGCGGTGTACGTCTCGACGTAGTATAGTTTGTTCGTGAATTAAAGGGTAAAATGGCGTTACGTTTACTCTTCGTGGTCTTTTACTGGGAGACTCGGGATACACACAACGCAGTTGGCCGATGACACCTTTCAGCTTGAATGTGGTTGTTGCCGGAAGAGCTTAAAATCGGTAAAAAAAGAGGAGATCGTCATCTATTGGGTTCAGTTATTTTAACCAGCAATTTGGCCTAAAGTTAATGTAGACCTCATAGCATCCACAATTTTTTCTTTCCGATTTTTACCATGTACACATTTTCGATGACAACACTTTGACGAAAATTTTGGGCATCTAGAAACGAATTCTTTTTGCCAATTAGGCCTCATAGTGATTATGCCTTCGGGAAAGTAAAAACAAGTTTCCCCTTTAGACGTTCGTATACGTGCTGAAGCTTATATAAAGGGTGTCAGGCATTAATTACCAAAAACCAAAATCGTCATTCTCATTTTGTCAATTTTCATCCACCTCAACGTTACAATTATTTACAAGATTTTATAAAAGTAAGCAGGGGGGGGGGGGGGCTATAGGCCTACAAATGAAACATGTTGAATTTGATTTCATGTACACCTTTTTTTAAGTGAATGCCTAGAATTTAAGCATTAATATGGTCCTCTTGTTACTTTTGATGCACCAGCATGACAACCTTTACATTTAAACTGCAATATATGCCGTTCGTTTTTAATCGAACCGCAGCCTGCAACAACATTTTGACATGTACGACGCCCACATGCGAAGACAGACAGTTTTCTTGAGGTTTGTGTCAAAGGTCACTACTATTAGCCTCGTACAAAACGTTTAGTTTCCTTGTCATGTCATCGCAACTGCGATGACTTTAGTGAAACGCAAAATCAGCGACGTCGCAAGTGCGATAGATTTGGGGTTTGCAATCTCATCGCAAGCGTGATAGCGATGATCGCAAATGGTGACTTTAGTGAAATCGGCCCCTGGTCTTGTAAAACAAATTCTGGTCCAGTAAACATTTGAGCCACAAGCCGTGTGGTCTTGTGGGATTTTCCCCCCAAGCTCAGCTATTATTTGTTTTCACTGTTTTCAAACACCGGGTTTGGATTCGTGAAATCAAAACTGATTGTTTTTTTTTCTCACTTCTCAAAAACTATAGGATAGCATTTTAGGCGAAAATATTTTGAGGGAAGTTTTCCAACGAGACCATCTTTATACCATTGTGTGTATCATGTACAAATCTGTGAATATTTCTATTTTCAATCTTACCAATTTTGTGCACACCGTTTATTCACAGACTTCATCAATTGAATTTCATTATCATAATCGATGAACTGTATTCGGACAGAGCAGATGGTGACTGGCATCTAAATGAAACTGCTTAATAATGCATTCTGTATAAATTACGAAAAACCACAACAGAAAGGAAAAATACACCGCCACTTCTTGTGACTGTGACTACACATTTCCTAGATTATAACAGTTTCAGTTGAGTATAACCTTTTCAAGTTTTGACAACTTGGTCACGGTCAATCTGAGAGTTGCTGTTATTTGGTGCATATCCTTATCTGGAAATGAATGATTTCCTAGAAGAAAGGAAAAGAGGTAGATTAAAAAAATACAATGTGTGTGATGAGTTGATTAATTGGTCCGCCATAAATCCACTTGACTTAAATACTAGTCTTGGTTTCAAGGGTGTACCACACTAAATAGGCCAAAATTCATGGCACAAACTGATTACAGGGATGTGATTTCTCTGTTTTTTTTCCTGAAATCAATTTTTTGACACCTCCAACCCCCTCCCCCAAAACCCCTTTCTTAATTTTTTTTAGATGTATTTTTTATTTTTATTTTATTAAGATCATAAAAAAGTGAAGATTAGACTTAATAGGATGCCCTAGAGTGCAGATTAGGGCTTTAAAAACCAAAGATAAATGTATGTCAGTAGGCTTGGCGCTCGCAAGTTTTTGCCCTCGTAAACTTTCGCGCTTTACGCTCACATTTCAGGTTTTTTTTCAACAGCCTATCACATCCCTGTGATTATCACAATTTGTATGTCCTCAAATTCTTTTGAATAATAACCTTTTGGGGTCATACAGTCAATAGATCGTGTAATTATAAAGTAAAGACATTCTCTTTAACAAAATAGATGTAAAAGAAAAGAAAGTGCTGCTTTTTCTGACTGCAGTAACAACTTTTTTAATCGATGGCCTCGTGTTAAAATGGGAATATAACCCTTTTCCTGTTGCAGACGCAGGGTTCAGGAAAACTTGAAGAGCTATGGTACACCGCGGTATCCTCTACGATTATGTTTGACGTCATTCTACGTTAACTCTGGCATTCAGCAGGGAGCTTCTTTCTCTTGTTTTGTCGGACTCCAGACCATCAGGCCGGGACAAATATTCTGCCAGTCCAAAGTTTTTGTGTACGGATTTAACTCTTTTTGGATAGTTTATGGTTCATTTACCTTTTAAATTTTGGTTTTTTATGAAGGAAGTCTGCCAAGTTTGAGGGGATCTCTAAAGACTGCAGTTATGAGGACAACTTTCTACTAAACTTCTTCCTGTACAGGATCTTATTATACAACTCCTGCTCTTCAGGCGGAAAACAAACTCTTACATTCCTGTGTGAATTGTTGACTGTAAAGAACCAGGTTCTACCATGGCAGTAAGAACTGTTTCCTCACTTGGGTGGATTTATCCAGCGTTTTTAGTCCTGTGTGTGAGTACAACTTTCCTTGGAGCGTCCGCCAAGAACACAAAAGACGGTCAGGATCACATCGTATGGGATGATTTACCAACGCAGCCTCAATCCAACACATCCAGAGACGATTTAGATCCGGCGTCAGTCGCGGTATTCCACATTGCCTCGGAGTTCATTCACGCCGTTTCTCCAAATGAGTTTCCTTGGGGTAAGTTACACTCGATGAACATACTTCTGTGCATTTCATTTAGAGGCAGTTAGCTCATTTTTTTCAATTCTGTTATCTGAAAGTTAAAGTACATTTTAGTCAAGTTAAATGACTGGGAAATAAGACACTTTATGAGTGACTCTTTCAGTACAATAATGTCATGTCCAATCCTGCGTATCAGCGATTGGCTGCCGACTTGGTAACATAACATAGTCACACGAGGGCGACATAACTATTATCGTAACAAATTCTAAGACTTCATCTCAAGAGAAATCTAGTAATGACATCCATGGAACAAAAAAAAGGGGAGGCGGGGAGGGGTGTTAGCCCCCCTCATTCCTGTCAACAGATTGTGCAAGTCTTGCACATATAGTGGGACAAAACTTTATTTCCTTTAATATGTTAAAGGGGCACTGTCGTCACGATCATAACAGGCCTATCGGCTTTACATGGATTTTTGAACTTTAACCCAGTTACTGCACACCTTGACCGTCACATCACAAAGCCCACGGTCCTTATTATAATGTGATGTGACGACCAGCACGGGCGTGCATGCAGTGACTGGGTGATAGTTCATGATTCCATTTTTCCATGTATAGCCACAGGCCTGCTTTGATCATGACGACACAGCCCCTTTAAAAAGTAATACGCTTGGGAATCCAAGGTTACAGAAAATGTTGAAATACACCTGTTGCAGGATCTAAGGACAGTATTGTGCAAGTACAAACAAAATCTAAGGAAGTTCAGGCCTTTGTCTTAAGCTTTTTGGAAAGTAGCCCACTGGGCTAGTAAACTCTGCATTTGACCATGGAAGAAGAAACCCCTCCATGATTTGACTAGCCCCCAGGAAGTTTTACATGTAGTAGCCCAGATTTGTTGTCATATTTGTGTATGTATCTTTCTAATGTACTAATGATAGTGATCACAACCAGTTTAATGATCAAATGATGTTACACAATGTACATCCACACACTCAAAAAATATAATAACACATTTTAAAAATGTTTTATTCACATCTGAAAAGGAAGAAATTCAAGTATTTAAAACAAATAGGTTGCAGAGTGTTTAGTAGCCCACAGTGCAAGTTGAGTGTTTACTAGCCCATAGCAGTTTTTACTAGAAACTGTACGCCAGGCTTGTGTTAGGGGAAAGCTCTGTTGATTTTCTCAAAACTAGATTTCAAATCATTTTGATATGTGTACCAAAAATACTTAATACTATGCAATTATTATCCCAAATATTTGGCTAATGAAACTTTGAAATTTCGAAGTTCAAACATGGTGGTACTTCAAAAGAAACAGTTTGAGGTCGTTGGTTCAAGTCCCGCTCCAGTCAATTTTTCTTTGTTCAAACCCAAACTAAGAATCAGTTTGTTCACATCATTTTATTCAGTTGAATTTGAGTTCATTCCAGTTCACTCTGAATATTCGTGAGCCTTATTTTAGTACAGGTTTTCTGTGTTGGGGGGGGGGGGGGGACAGTATTGCTTAGATTGACATTATTTTCTAACCCACTATCTCAATAGATTGTATGGAGTTTTTAGGATTATAGTTGACTTTCATTACAACAAGATTGCTGATTGGCTAGGACTTGCCAAATTTCTATATTTAGAGCAGTAACATAAATTTAGGAGGACAGCAAAGCAATACAAAACAAAAACGAGATTTGGGACTTCAGACTGTACTATTTATATTTATAAGCAGAACCTCTCGATAATGAGCTCTTTAAAATGAAGGCTGACTATTTTGAGTAGGTTTACTACAGAGGCCATGATCGGCGAATACATGTATTAGGCATCATGTACTATAGGACATGAATGAGTCATGAGAATGTCAAAGTGTAACTAGATCCCTTGGGTGTGCCCCACTGTACAGAATGGCTTGGATATCCATACAGGTAAAGCACAACTAACAACCCTGCTGGATACTTGAATCAATATTATTCTTAGATATTATTTTCTGGTAATAAAACCAGGGATGCCTCATATGTTAACGTAATCACTGTAGCTCGCAAGCCAGAGGAAACCTGTAGACAATGGTGCTTGCTATGTGAACCAGAAACGCCGGGGTTAACCCCTACTCTCCTATGATAAGTGTTCTGAGTTCTTTTATATTCATTACCAATTATAGTAAACGAGAATTCTGGCTTAATGTCCCATTCGAAGGACAAAACACTAAAAGCAATTATGGTAAAGTATCTTGCTCATGGACTCAAGTGCCATGACCTGGACTTGAACCCACACTCTGCTGATCACAAACATTACAAATATTAGAGCTTGAGTCCAGAGCTCAGTAACCGCTTGGCACCACTCAGCCACGACACTCCGTGCAAGTAATCTGATTTCTTAATTTTGTTCGTAGCCCCTCTGATTAGCAGTAAGTTTTTTTTTTAAATAGTCCCCTAAAAGCCTATCAAAGTCTATACCAATTACCATGTAGGTCAGCCCTTGTACTCAATAATTTTCTTATTTTTGATCAAGGAGTAAGTTTTCACTCCTGGTACCACCACATCTCGGTAGAGAGATTAATTTCTTATCACAAACCTTAAGTTTTTGGATTGTTTGCCTTGTAACCATTATTGCTGTGTCCTTTGGATGGGACGTAAAGCCGTTGGTCCTGTGTGTTGTGTAACGCATGTAAAAGAACCCAGTGCACTTGTCATTAAGAGAAGGGGTTCGCCCCAGTGTTTTCTGGTTTGGTTAGCTGCAGATTGCGCCACAGCACCTTGTAAACCATTACATGGTGCTATGTAAAAGGAATAGGCCTCATACTTCAAAACGTAGCTTCGCACACCTTGCAGGAAAAAAAGACTGAGCGCTTTGAGCCGCCCAAAGTGCTATAAAAAGTTCACCATTCTAGGTCTTGTGGAGTAATTGAGGAAATGGGTCATCAAAACCCATAAGAAGTCAGATATAAAGTATCTCTAGCGATAAATATTTGTAACATGATTGACTTGCAGGTCATGTTCAGATCTCGCTCTAAACAATCTTGGGTAATGTTTCATTCATTTATTGTTTATACAGGAAATGAAACTTTTTATCTGACTCCAAATTTATCTAGTTCCTTTTTAGAAATAAACACGTTTGAATTAAGTACCAGCAATTCCTCAAACATAGCGACACTGTATGTTGATTTGAGCCATTAGTGGATTTTGTATTGATACTTGATGTGTTTTTTCAAGTACGTGTGTGTGTTTGTTTACTCTTTACTGAATGTTGTTGTTGTTGTTGTTATCGTTTACTAGATTTGCTTCGTGGAGTTTTCAACGGAACCATTAACCCTGTACAGGAATATACAAAGGTGAGTTGAGATTAAAACAACATTGATCTCTGACATCAGGACATCATCAGGGAAGTAGTCTGAACTATGAAGGGTCAAAGTAGCCTCTTTGACCCCCCCCCCCCCCACCACCACAAATAAAACAAAAGAAAACCTAACTAACTAACTAACTAAATAATTAAAAACAAAAATAATTACTAGGCTTATAGTATTAAAAGTCTTAATGCTCTCTCAAAAAAAAGGGGAAAAAAGATTTTTTAAACTAAATAAAATAAATAAATCAATCAATCAATCAATCAAAAAGAAAAATTAATTAAATACATAACTTAAAGTGAATAAATAAATATAAAAAAACAACGCAAACAAAAATTATGTATTCAACTTTAAACATAAGTATAAGAAAATAGAAAACAAACCCCCAATAAATAAACAAATTAATAAATGAAAAAATAAAAAAGAGAATTTTGTTTACACAAATTGGTGATTCTATAGGCTGTAAATCATTTTAAAGACGAAAGAAAACAAATATTGGATTTATATTCTGCCACAAAAGCAATGCCTCCAAAATATTGAGTGACTTGGCGACAACAAAACAAGGAAATCCACAGTCATGCATGTCATGATTGTAATGTAATGGCAATGTTTGTTTTGCCACTGTCACGTTAAAGGTATTGTACATGGTTGGAAGGTATAACGGAGCGACATCATTGTTTAATTTTAGTCGGAAAGCTGATTGATTATGAAGTTCATAATGGAACAGTTTTTTCTGTGAAATATTTTCCTCTGAAATGGTGTCATATTCGAGAAAACTGTTTATGAAAACCTTTTAAAAAAAGCAATCCCCAGCTAATTTGGGTTGTTACAACCAAAGTTAAGGACAATGTGTTTTGACATACTGATCCTTTATAGTACCTTTAAGATCATAGGTCATGTTGTATCCGCGTACAGGTGACATCAGTGCCGGACAGGATACTTGTTCCGACTTCCTCAGATATTTGTCATTGTTTTTGTTGTTGTTTTGAAGAACAAAAAATAGACTTTCAAAATAGCCCTCAGCAAAAAATCTTCCTTTAAATCTGAGTTAATTTGGAGTTATGATTCAGAAAGAAACAACAACATGTTGGAAACAATCTGGAAGGTTGCCAAATTTTTATTTGTTGCAATTTATTTGATTAATTACTGCATATTTAATTTTGTGAATTGTATATTGTGAGTTACAGAAGAACAAAACCCCAGTAAGTTTTACTTTTTTGAGTCATGGATGGAGCAAAGAAATACTAAATAATGAGATTTTGGGGGCATGGAAAAAGGTAAATTTATAAAGCTCAAAGTTTTAAATGAACTGTTTGAGTTTGAAACTTACGTTCGCTTTCGAAACCTCTTAGATTTCAGAATGCTACAGTATGCATTATGAGTGGAATAAAAACAAAAGTTTCTATTCTTTAAGACAATTTCAGATCGATTTGGGGCCCTCATTTTAAAATTATTAAAAAAATAATGCAAGATAGGTACAGAAGTGTTAAACAAGATGAAACAAAGTGACAAAACCACAGGTAATAAAACCATTGGTTACAAATGCATTATCCCCGACCCTCCCAAACCCTTTTATATCCTCTTTGCCAAAATGAAAGGATTCAGAATAACGGAGGGTTGTGGGCCCAAATAGCAATTGCTTATCACTGGGTCAGGCATTTCAATCTTTTCCAAGTCCAATCAATTTGATGTGGAGTGACAAAGGAGAGAAGGGTCTTGGAGGTTTGAGGTCACCTGTGGGCCAAAAGGCCTAGGGAGTAAGGTTTTAACTCCAATACACTTGGTACCACAGATTGCCACAAAGTACTGTACCTTCAGCTTCAAAGGTAGCATGGGTTTCTTTGATGTGTACAGCTGATATTATGTGGAAACCTCATGGCTTGTGTACTGTGGACTTAGTCTCCACAGTCTCCTATTTCTCCAGTTTCCACAGTTTTCAAAGTCATCCTCCTTGTTTTTAAAGTCAGAAATGATCTAGCTCCTACTTATCTTCAGAACCTTAGTTCTACTAAAGCCCACAGTTCTCGCAATCTACGCTCTTCTTCTACTTCTCATCTGTGCTTGTCCCCTGCACCCAGCACTTATACGCGGCATGGCCAACGCGCATTCACAGTCAGTGCACCTACATTATGGAACAATCTCCCTCTTCACATCCGTCAGGCATCATCTCTCAAATCCTTCAAAGCCATGTTAAAAACTCATTTGCTTTTATCCTAAGTTACTAAAATCTGTGTCTATTTGTTATGCTTTGTACAGCGCCTTGAAACCTTTGTAAAAGACGCTATAAATGTTATTTATTATTATTATTATTTTGTGGCAAGGGCTAGTTCGGCAGGAGAGTGTACCGATTGTTATGGTGTTCAACTAAATCCACTTATTTGGGTTTCTCTCCTCCAGTTCATCAATTTCTCTATAGGTTTCGTTGTCTGCTTTGCCATTGGTCTACTCTTTGTCATCATCATGCCATTAACAGGCCTGATTTTCTGCTGTTGCCGCTGCTGTGAGAACTGCGGCGGGAAGATGCTGCAGCGGGAAAAGTACAACACGACGTGCAGGCGTGTCTGCTTTGCAACCTTTCTGGTACTCATCACGGGGCTGATCATGTAAGATGGAACTTGATATCAAGCTTTGTGAAGATTGATTAATAATGATAATGTTAACACAGTGTTTATTATGTGCCCAAATCATACTAGGCGCACTGTACAAATACAGGTCAATGCAGAAATTGTGCAAAAAAAACCCAAACATTTGCAGTTGTAAATGTTTAGTGCAGTTGTAGATGTTTAGCATCTAATTATCAAGTACATGAAGTAATGCAGAAATAAAAAACAACAGTACAATAAAGTGAATAACTAAAAACAGGCTACAAATTATGTATTCATGACATGACAATCCATTGTTCCTCTCCCCTAAAAAAAAAAGGGAAGGGGGGAGGGTTCAGCAATATATCAATGAAAAAAAAAGAATCATGTTTTGTCAGGGGTTATCATTTATATTCATACTTATTTAAATAGACTAGATCTTCAATTCAATTAAATAGCTTTTTTGAACTAATGTTGTCACTTTTGCTCAAACTACTCGGATGTTAGACAAATAGACTGCCGCTCTATTTTTAGCATTTTTGCAGTGCTATTTATTTTGTTATCCCTTACGAGAAATTCATTTCTTTACATCAAATAAGTTATAGATACATTAAAAATTACAACACACGAATGCACCTGTAATCCACAATCTTTCACCAAAAAGGAGTGATACAAAATGACATTCTATATTTCCTCAAAAGAGAACAATAAATCCAGGTGCATGTTATGAAAAGGTTTGTTGTCTTTACTTTGTGAAGTCAGGGTTTCTTTGTGGCAACGATATTCTCAAAAATAAAGTATTCTGGAAATTCCCAACAGCTCAGGAAAAAAATATACCATGCAGATGCATGCAATTTCTTTTTTTGCGACAATAACTTCACACAAAATAATTTCTCTGAAGGTTTAGTACTGGTAATATGAAATTTGTCATCAGTGAGCTTTCAGATTGAAATGCTAATCAATCTTCATTATTGATAGTTACTGTTCCTGTGCTTTATGTTTAACTCCCCCATCGCCGAACGCAAACAGCCACTGCCCGTGAACAATTAATGTAGAAACGAGAATTAGCTAAGTAGATTCAAATGGCATTCAAAGGTTTTTCTCTGTTATCGTTTCTCTAGTCTGGGCTTGGTCGGAGCATTCATTGGTAATGCTCACATGTCAACAGCTATTCAAGGCGTGGATGACAGAATACAGGCGAACATTCAGGACTTGAATGCCTACTTTAATGCCACGTTCAAGGTAGGTTTATTATAATGGCTTGAGCTTTATGAAAGTATAGGGAAAAATTGGACCCAAGAGGATTGGGAATGGGGGGGGGGGGGTTGAGATACAGGACCCAAGAGGATTGGGAGTTGGGGTGGGGTAATATAGTACCCAAGAAGGTTGGGAAAGGGGGATATACTTGTAGAACCCAAGAGGATTGGGATTTTTTTTTAAATGTGATACAAGTGTACCCCAAACAAGGCTAAAAGCCTCACTTGGTAAGGGGCTACAAGAAGAAAACAAAGATGAAAATAACACAATGGAGCTGAAGGTAGGAATTGATATTCCTCTTAAAACAGTCTAGACTGTAGGATGGAAAGAAACTTGCACCAGGCAAAGAGTTCCAAAGAGATGCAGCTTGTAGAATCCAGAAAATATTGGACCCAAGAGAATCCAGAAATGACTTTAGAGTTGAAGAGTTAAACCGTTTTATAAGTGCAAGACCTTTTTTAAAGTGTAAGCATGTCTTTATCGTATGAATAGTGGGGGTGGAGGGTGGCAAGCTGTTGACCTTGGATACAAACGAAATTCCCCAACAATCCAAATGCTTCAAAATCCTGCTCAGGAAGTTGTCTGACTTTGTAGGATATGGTACTGCAGGCTCGGATAACGATTGCTGTATTGGAATCACATCGGTTCAAACGATGTTGAGTAACCAAAAGAGTGTGTTGTGGAGGACACTGGAGGAGCTCTTGGCAAAGACACAAGAGGCAGTGGTGTAATTGGACATTTTGTTTTAGGGGTGGGGTGGGAGAGGGTGGGTGCAAAGGAGTAATTTGAAGGGGATTTACAAACCGGAAAGAGAATTTTGTACTCTTCTGAATTGATATTCATAGTTCATTTTCCTGTAATCTCATTTGGAGAGAGTGGCAAGAGGATTGGTAATGGGGGGATGGGGGGATGGAGGGATATGAGGAGGGGTCTGTGGGGCGGAACTGAAGGTCCCCTGCCCAACCTGGTTAGGCCACTGACAACAGGATAAGGGTTAGAGGTATATAAAGCTCCTATAATTTATGATTTTATTTTTTATAAGACTCCAGTATTATTAAGTAACAAACCACAAGGGAAACTGTGTGGGTAAATTTTAAACACTGCGACCTCTGGATTAACATGCCGGTGCTCTACCAACTGAGCCATCTAGCCCTAATGTTGGTGGTCTCCCCATTTTGACAATATCTTTGTTGAGGGGTGGGGGGGGGATTGCCGGTCAGAAGCCATTCAACCTGTAACTGCTATGTTTCCAGGGGTCACACCTAAGTTTACAATACAACCTAGGAAGAGGAAGTATCATTTATAATCTGGAGTGTATCAGGTTTTTGGTCAAATATAAATATTTTGACAAGATCTTGAAGTTCCGTCTGAATGGGAGTGAGAGGGAATCTTTCAGAAAAAATTTGTTTTTTTTTAAAAGAGGTTTTCTTACTTGACACTCCACCAAAATGCCAACAAAGAGCTGGGTTTCCACACACCTTCAGCTTTGTTCAGGTGTTTCCATTCACCTATAGTGACCTGGTACCTAATGGGAGTGTTCCAAGGGGGAGGGGGCTGATTGGAGGTGACTCATACTACATGCAGTTATTATCGTCTAAAGGTCATATGGAGTATCACACTAGCCCAACAGGCATCCATTGTAGTCGGTCACAATCAAATGAAAAATGACAGGGGTCACTTCACCACAAACGCATCAATTTCCTTCGGTATTATAATATTAAAATAAAATACAACCAAAAGTAAGCAAATCGTAAAGACCCAGCGGCAACGTAATACTTCTTTATATTCCAGCCAAAAAGTCACAGTCTATATCTATTAAATGTAACTGTATTTTATTAACCCTTTATAGGATGACCCCCCCCCCCAAAAAAAAAAGAAGCTGTCCGTATGAAAATGCTCTTAGTGGCCACAAGACTTGACCTACTTCCACTGGAGAGATTTTTTATTAGACTAATAAATCAGGGCTCGAATTTTACACTGGACCACTGGCCCAAGGCCAGTGATTTTAGAGTCAGGCCAGTAAACTCACGACCTGACTAGTCCGGAGGTGTTGTATTTTTCAATTCATTTCAATATCTTCATTTTAAAAAAATGGTGCTCAAATGACGACTTTGATTCTGATAAATATCTATCAATTCTGATGAGTATCAAATCTATTTACCCATACAAACAAAATGAGACCAACAAAAACAACAACATAAACAGCTAAAATGTGATGGTCATTTTGATTCTGGTCTTTTCATGTCTTTTCTCATTTTAAATCCGGTCTTGTAAAAAAATACCTTTTCAATAAAAATTCCGAGCTACAAGCCCAGCGGTCCTGTGAATTTTCCCCGCATATTCGAGCCCTGTAAATAGTTGTGCTTAATTAACAGCCTAATAAAAGTTTGCCCGGTTCAAATAAATTGGCTTAGCAAAACAGTTTGTGGGAACCAGTGACATGTAAAGTACATTGCATGGTAGTTTGGCTGGTACCTCTCATTTCTATTAAGCAAGTTTAGTGTCAGCTGAGTAAATCTTCGTTCTTACCATCTTGATGAAATTAGACCCTGTTCATTTGTCTAACTGAGAGTTGGTAATTGTAAGTACTATTGACAAATATTGTATAAGTACCAAGTTGTCTACGCAGTACAGCCCTGCCAACGTTAATTAACCAATTTCCTGTTTTGGCCCTTTTCCCCCTTCTAATAGGAGTTTGACTTTTTGGCAATGGAGCAGTTTGACTACGTGTTCCGTCTGATCGTCAATGACCTAGACAGTAAGTACCTTATTAAGATGTCTCAAGATTACCACCGTCTTCACAGCCAGTTTTCTTCCCTCGTTTTAAAGGATCTTTGGGATTTACAGGGATTAGTCGGGATAATCTGAAAAGTATCAGAATAGTTGACTGAATGAAAGGAGTAATACTGCAGGAGTTGTCCACACTGATAAAATTAGCTTCCAAAAATGGAACACTACAATTTTTTTTTGAATTTTTTTTTCAGAATCTTAAAGAAGCCTTCTATTAAGTTTATTTCAGGGTCAAATTTCATAGATCTGCTTAAGCACAAAAAGTTCCTAAGCCTAACCAAATTATGCTCACCAGGATAAGGTAACTAGCTAAACTACCGTGTCTCGTGTACAATCTGTGACTGGTGTCCTGCTTGTTTTTGCTTAGCAGAAGATTTTAAAGCAACCTTTTCTGCTTTACAGCAATTCTACGAAACTGGGCCCTGGTGAAAGTTTTTGGTATAGAGCTGTGTTAAGCTATCACCATATTATCTAGTACCCTGTATGTTGAGCAACCATGCATATTGATTTCCATTATAACTGTGTGTGTTGGTTATACTGAAAAAGGGCCCAGACTATTTTCCCTCTAACCTCAGTTTGGTTAACATTCTTTAAACAGGAGATAATCAAGATGGCTGAACCTCGATGGAGGTGCACAGAAGCCAGTTTAACAATATCAAAATTTCATTTTGTTTTTATTTTTATTTTTATGTCACGATTGTCAAATATCATCCCTTGTCAATGATTTTTACAAGCAAGTGCCAAATGGGCGGCTACGGCTAATGGGCGGCTGCGGCTATGGGCTTCCTGTGCTTCAATGCATGTTCATGTGACAATCAAGCCATAGCCACACTATACGGCAAAGGATTTCCTGAAGAAGCTTCAAATTTGAGAACTTCTAACATTCACAGGTGAAATGTACAATGTGCTGCACAGCATGAGTTTCTGTGACTCATTCCAATTGGTAATTGATATCAAAAGCTGTTTGTAATTTCCAGGTACCCTTCAGGTTTTCTTGATATCCTGGTGAAATATTCCCAAAGAGATCCTGTCTAAATATACATTGTAGGCGTGTAGAAATGCTCATGTTATTGTTACACTTTGGGTTGAACAAAGACAAATTTGCTAGGACAGGACTTGAACCTGTGACCTCTGGATTACTGTGCCGGTGCTCTAACGACTAAGTGATCTAGCTCTATGTTGGTGGTCTCCCTTTTTTGTTGATATCTTTGTTTGGGGGTGCCAGTCCAGCCCCCTTAAGGGGATCCCTCTGCTGCCGTTTCCCAGGTTGTAATGTTAATTTGGTTGGTGATCCCTGGCTACACAGCAGTTACAGGTTGAATGGCTTCTGACTGGCACCTCTGAACAAAGATATTGACAAAATAAGGAGACTGCCTACATTAGGGCTAGATAGCTCAGTTGGTAGAGTGCCTGCACGCTAGTCCGGAGGTCGCAGGTTCAAGTGGCGCTCTAGTCAATTTTACTTTGTTCGGCCCAACTTTATAATTCAAATTACCCAGTCAATTTACGTTTTGGTTTAGTACTTGATATTGTTACGTTTCAACAGCAACAAATTGTTAATGGCCGCACGTTGCCACCTTAGCAGAGTCTTTCTCAAGCTAAGACTCTGCAAGGGTCAAAATGTGATGCCATCAACATTTTGTTTCAATTATATCATAGGTCATTTGTGTTGGTAAGCAGCTTGCACAGCTTAGTCTATTTTTTCATGAGCTTTAAACATTTGAATGATAGAGTTAAATGACCAGGGCTGGGTTTGTTTGTTTGTTTGTTTTTTTTAAACAAAAATCTGTGTTAAGATAAAACTACTTTTGAAGTTGGGGCTACAAAAGTTAACCAATCAGTGTTTTCGACAGACAAGGTTTAAAGGAGAGTTTCGAGTGTGTGTTTGTACTTGTCACTCTGATCACTTTAGACAGATTCAAATCATAAACATCCCCAAGGTCTGCTTGAAAAATTCATCCTTTAAATCGGTACGAATTAAGGAGCTTTAGGGGGCTTTTCTCTCGAGATGTCCCAAGGGGAAGTGTTTCCATGTAACCACTCGGAGAGAGGTACAGACATCCAACACCGTGTATTTATCTACTTTTTTCATCTTGTCAAATCCGCTCAAGACAAACGAGGTGCCAAGAAAATAGGCTGGTCTCGTTAATGCTCTATGAGGCAGCAGTGTTTTTAATCATAGAAGTCGGGGAATCTGACCAAGTTGTACTTTTAGGTTCAGACCAATTACTGCACAAAGTTTAGAAGCTTTTTTGTGCGGTTTGCAAAAATTAGAGAACCAGTCACAATCCCTTGTTTTAAAGGCAAAGTATACCTTTGGTTTTAGGAATCGTTCCTTTTTAAAAATCCTATATAAATGTAGTTATGTATACAATAAAACTAACCTGTGAAAATTTCATTTCAAAAGTTGGTAGCGCTTTTGAGATATCGCCGAATATCTACAGCAGTTATGTCAACACAGGAAGAATACTCCCAATAGGAATACTCAATCTGAGAAACGTTTCTGACAGTAACGCTTCTCAGGTTCAAATTTGGGGGCATAAAAACTGATATCTTTTTACATAACCACATTACTTTGAAGTGAACCAACAGCTTTTTGTCTCATGAAGCAACAATGGTTAAGTGTTTTGCTTAAGGAAACAAGTGTCAAGACCGAGACTCTAACCCACACTCTGCTGAAACATCGGACAGTTCAAAAGATAGAATGACAGCAGAGATATGACTTTTGTTTGGTTTTCTTTTTAATTAATCATTACTGTTAATCACTCTTGGCAGCTGCAGTTGGTTCAGAGTCTTTCGTCTAGTATTTTGCCGTGTTTGATTAACGGAATTAATTATCCAGCAGTGGGTATGGCTGGCCTTCTGAAAAGGCCAATGCTGTCGCTAAAGCAGTAGTCTTGATTGGCGATATTCGTTTTGTTAACGTGTAGGCGCCGATATCGAAAAAGGAATTACTGGAAAAGAGATCTGTATCACACAAACATCTGGATCAAAACGATCTGGATCCAGATTTGTAGACTTGCCCAGTCCCTCCAAGCCAGTGGAAGTTGCACCCTCTACTGGTGACTCATACAAAAACTAGTGTCGCCAATCACGACTACTACAACAGACGTGTCCTTGATTTGCAAATGAACAGCAGTATTCAACCACCAAAAACGTTTTCTACTACCAAAAAAAAAAAAAAAATGTTATGTTAAAATAGTAGTGCCAAAACAGTTTCTACTTCAAGTTTTTTATAACGACAAAATAATTATGTTAAACTAATTGTTCATAATCTAACAGATGTTGGTGATCAGGTCGGTGGTGCGATCCATCAAGCTTTATCAGCTAAGGTTAACCCAGCGCTCCAGTCTATCTTCATGCTGGCTGAAGGTAAGATTAAGAATTCAAGAATGTGTAAGCTGTCTCAAGAACTAATTTATTTATTTATTTTATTTAAATATTTTTATTTTTAAACTTTACTTAAAGAGGGTGACCCATCCAGCACAGCTGATCATTTTGGTTAATCACATTATATAAAAGTACATGAAAGATTTACCGTTATTACAACAACAAGACTTCGGCAGAAGGGCACAGATGATAGTTAACAATTAATTAATAAACAATCGGTCTTAATGGACAATGTACATACTAGAACAGATGGCAAAATTGCACCTCCCATCAGCCGACCACTAAAAAAAAAACATGCGAGGTTAGAATTGAAATGTGAACACAAACCCCAAAACATTACACACACAAAAGTTTCAGTGTAAAAATACAAGCACCTCCATCCTTATGGAAATGAGAAAAATATTACAAGTCTCAAACCTAAGGTGAAATTTTGTAAGATATTCTATTTTCAAACCAACGGTGCGAGATACATTTTGCATGGTGTCTCTTGCGTGTGTGACTTGTACAAGATAACTCATTACCAAATCAAGTTGAGACATATTTTAACACTGCCGCAAGTTAGACTGAAGAATTTGACCAAAGTCTGGAGAATTTCAATGTGCCAATGTTTATCTGAGCTCTTTCAGTGTTAGTTCACTCTCTGCTTCCTCCACCCCCACCCCTTCTTTAATCCTCTCTGGCACCACTCTTACAACAAACGTTCCTTTTTCTCTCTCAGAATCGTCAGGCCTAAAGGATAGTTTAGCCGCAGTCAACACCTCAACCAAGGAACTAATAATGAAAGCAGCCGAACTGCAACAGTCTCTCGAACTAGCAAAGATGAGCATCAACGACACATTGCTGTCAATTCCCTGCTCACCAGACCAACCCTGTCCCAAGGACCAAGTCAAACTAGAAGACTTGACAACAGCTGCAGATTTCAAAATTGTAAGTCTATTCTTGTAAAGAAAAAAAAGAAAGGGATGAAAAATGAAGGAGACAAACGAGGGTCAGAGGGAAGGGGCTGCTTTAATCACAAGAGTTTGGAAACACAAACGACGAAATCAATGATGGGAAGAGGGAGAAAAAGTAATTAATTAGTGAATGAGACTGACTGAAAGACTGTCTTCAAGAGAATAATGACAAATGTACTGTTCAAAGACCAACAACATGTTGCACTCCTTTTTAGTCAATTTCATTATTTTCATGCTGGCATCCTATATCTAGTCCAGTTTTTCAAAATCTGTTCCAAGGCTAAGACCAGGAATCATTTTAACTTCAGAAACAGAGTAATCACTGCATACCAAGTACTGATTTAATTTAGCGCCGATTGGTGTAGGGTTTTATTTTTTAGCGAGTGATTTGTATCATTGATTTTTTTTTTCTCTCTCTCTCTCTCTCTCTCTCGTTTGTTCCCCCTCCATCTTTTTAGCACTGATTGTACTTTTGAGGAAATGCCAAATAATTGAGACACTTTTAGAACAAATATTTGACAATTTGGGAACAGCTGGGGTGGTGAAGCCACACCAGCCTGTGGTTCACATTTGTGTCATACACAAACACTCTTATCCTGTTTACGCTTTTCCCAGATAAACGACCCTTAACACAAGTCAGCAGTTTATTCCAAAACTATTATTATAAATTACTCAGAAATTCAGCTTTAAAGGTGAAATGTGGAGGCCATGTTACATACATTTACCAAGAAGAAAGTAATTCACATCTCAGTTTTCTCATTATTTTCTTGGGGATAGTGAGTCACAGCTAGTAGACCATCTCTTGTGCTTCAGAAGAGTTCCTTTTGCATACGGTGCTTTGCATGCGAAAAACAATCTTTAAAAAAAGTCCTTTCAGCAAAAAACAGGCCATGCAACTTTAAATATGTTCAAAAAACTCTTGCAACAAAGGATATTTGAGATTTTATCTGCTTGTTTATCTGAAGTGTTACCATGGAGATTTACTGAGTAGTGGACCGGCCGTTTTTTCAAGCAGTCACCTTCAATTTCAAATCGCCTATCAACATTTTTGTTAACAGGAAATTGTGTTCAAGTTTTCCCTTGTTTGTCATCAGTTGAGGTTTAGAAAAGAAGACAAAGAAAAATTACAGAAAAAAAACCTCAACAACAACAACAACCCCAAACAGCAAAATTGTTTACAAGATGTAATGGAACGTAATTAAAACATCCACTTAGGGGTCAGCATGTGGTAGAAATCATTCTTACTAACGGTCCCATAAGAATTCCAATGGAGATTAATTAATTAAGATAAAGAGTGGGTCGTTTACGTGACTTGTCTGTTCATTTCCTTGGTTTCAACGGTAGCCGGCTCAGCACGGATTAATTATTCTCATTAATTTGTTTCGAGGCAGGAAGTGAATTAAGGCTGTATGATTCATGTCATAACAAAGTTGACCGATTGCTGGATAGAATATCACTAAATGAAGGACTATTTTCACGATTTAGCTTAATTTGATGCATCTGTGGTCAGAAAATATTAAAGTTATCCCTCCTACTGTGTGACTGTTTAATATCACCCACTGTAGTTGTTTTTAATGGAAGATGAACTACACCAGCCTGCAATAGATCATGTAACCAGTGACATCACATGTTGACAAAAGAGGTATAGAGCCTGGACTTCCTGCAGGCAATTTTGTAAACAGCTCAAAGGAAGCAGGCATTCAATTTTACGTTTCATGGAAATTGAAATTGTATCAACTCTTTAAATGAAGACAGAGTGCACATCTCAAAACTTGCACAGCTGTTACTTTTTTAACACTTGATTTTATTTAGCTATGACACAAAATGTAAAATACATGTACACAGAAGACAGTACATTGTAAACTCCCATTGGATTCACATATTACAGAGAAAGTTATTCCAACCAAAGAGGGCCTAGAATTTCATCTTAAACATGGCAAGGCCATTTTTATTTTGAAAGGGGCACCAAGGCCAAGACCAGAGGCAACAGAGGCCAGTGCCTCCATGGCCTCCGTATAATTCCAGGCCTGTCATAGAGGAATGAAAGTAGACGGGTCCATCCATGCTCCTTATAACGCACCTGTAGCAATTTTGCCTCCCACAAATCTGGTAGCACTTTAAACCTATACCATGTGCCACCTTTTGGAT
Source organism: Pisaster brevispinus (assembly GCA_023634235.1). NCBI lineage: Eukaryota > Metazoa > Echinodermata > Asteroidea > Forcipulatida > Asteriidae > Pisaster > Pisaster brevispinus. The sequence goes on along the minus strand of JAMKCF010000012.1, from coordinate 8,705,109 downwards.
CATCATCCCTGTGTGCTAAAGTAATGTTCAAGACTGATTCCCATTAAACAAATGTTGGACCAGACTATTTTGTCCTTGCAGCCTCGGTTTGGTGACAGTGAATTGAATGGGAAACTAACAAGATGGCTGCCACAATGTCTATTAGTGTTGACATCTTTTATAAGTGTTCCCAGAATTCTTTTTTGTTTTAGTCACATGTATTAAGGTTGTTAAAGGGGCAAACTGCCTTCAAAAATCTCTAAAAATTGTGCTGATTGAATTACTCCTTATCATTATGAAGAGCCATTCATGTACAAAACACCTACAGTGTGTTGTAACTAGTGAGTAGTGATATAAATAGCATAAATTTGCCTCTTGAAATACAACCAGCGGAACATAAAGTGCGACATTTCGTGGAGTCAAAAATTTGGTTCTACAAAACAGCAGACCGTGTTCTGTCATGAAATTACACGAAAACCACACAAATTCCAGTGATATTTATGTGAATCATTAAATTCTACTTTTAAACATCTTTCCAACCGTATTCATTTCATAACAAATTTCCAATCTGAAGACAACGTGCCCCTTAAAGTTTGTCTTTTCATTTCTGTTCCTTAGATCGATATAGAGCCCCAGCTAAACAGAGTCAATGAAGCGCTGATTATCAACATCACAGACCTAGCCATGCGTGGTAAACAAGAGTTTGACCAAATCCCAGAGAGGGTCACGAATGAAAGCAAAACTGCCGTCAGACGTAAGTGAATAACGAACAAGAAACCAGTTTCATAGAGATGCCAAGAGTATGAAACTAGCTTAGCAGGAATAGGTTCTTGCTTAGCACCAACATGTCACCAGCCAAAAATACCATGTGATTTAATAAACTGTGCAAGTCTTGTACATATCGAAAACGAGAAAACAACTTGAATAAAGACTATATATATTTCTATGAAATTAAATGTTCTTTTTAACCTTTATAATTTGGTGTCATTTAAAAGCACTTATTTTATATATTTTTGAGAAAATAAACCAAATTTGGAGGCTTAGTATGCTGCGTCACATTTATTTGCTATTTTCATTTGTCATTCCTCATTTTAGGATAGTATTGATTTATTTCATTCTGTACTCTATTTTTTGAAATTTTAATTGAGAAATGATTGGTTTGGTTGTTATTGCAGATTTTATAAATGAGCTCATGCAACTGAGAGATGGGTTTGGAAATGAAACCAAGAAGTTAGAAGACTATCTCGCAACAGTAAGTACATGTATTGCAGAACATCTTAAACCAAATTTACTTTACATACAAGTGTAAAAATAATAGGTTGACCATATTCTATGTCTACATTTATATTTTATGCCATAAAATATTTGGGTTTAGCTATTCGCCTCAAGCACCAATGTCACATGCAGCTGTTACCATGTTTGCAAATTTAGGAGTCAAAGTGCAGATAACGATTATGGTTATAGCTTGTAGATGCTGTTTGGCCTAAAATGTGCATTACACTATATAACATACAGGGACATTGACTCCCGAAATGGTGCAATCATAAAATTGTTAATAGATCATATTATTTAAATTGTTGCGGTACCCGCGCTGCTAAAAGATAGGATTCAAACTGCCTGTAGCTACTGGGCAGTCTCGGTGGTCTAGTGGTAAGACATCTGCTCTATAATGGCAATGGTTGTGGGTTGGAATCCCACCTGAGTAATATGCCACTGGGTTTTTTTTCGTCACAAGACTCAGGAAATTACTGAGTGTACAGTGCTTTACACACATCGGTGTATGGGTAAAACCAAATAATATTCAGAATATTTTTGATAATGACGTCAGGTGAATTGGGGTCAGTAGCCTGTAGTAACTAGTTTTGGAGGATTTGGGCAAGAAATGAAAATACTAATAACCTGCAAGGATGAGGGAAAAATGTCCACATCCAGCCACCACTTTTTATGGGATTTATTTGATTTTTTTTAATGAAGTGTAGCAAGTAGCATTGACAAGACCACCATAGACCTGAAAATGTTTTTTTTTTGTTCACGGTTTTGACATTTTGTAATGGTTCGAAGTGCCTGTGCCTCTCTGTATACATTCTGTCAGCCCTTCTGGACAGGTGTATAATTTGACTTAAGTTAAGGGAGCTGAAGTAGTGGCCGGATGCAGAATTTTAGACAAGATTGGCCACAGATGACAGCCATAATTCTATTCCATACACCTTGTACACAGAGTTTTTTAAATACTAAATAAGGTATGCCTGCAACTTACTCGGTCCAGTCAGGTTTTCTCTGGGGTCCAGTTTTCTCCGGCCACACCCTGGGAAGATCCTCCACAGCCCTCCACAAACTTCACAGTACAGTATGGCCCCGTTCCCACTGGACCCCGCATTGATCGCGCAATTTGAGAAAAGGGCGATCAGACCCCGCAATTTCTCGAAAAGGGCGATCAAAGGGCGATCAAGCGTAAGTGGGAACGCGAGGGCGATCAGGATCAGACCCCGCAAATTTGATCCACCTCGGGAGTAGGATTAAAGCGGGATCTGATCGCCCTTGTGGATTAATGGGCGATCAAAAGTCTAGTGGGAACGCAAAGGGCGATCAGACCCCGCAATTTGAGGGCGAACATCCGGTACGGTAGGCCCGAATGGCGCGAAAATGGTGTTCTTTTTTCTTCTATTCCCAGCAAGCACCACGCATTTGGTGACATGAATTGCAAGTAAAGCATAAAGCAGTATTGACGTCACGTGAGGATACCAACTACACGTTCTGTACAACGCATCCACACTAAGCCCAAACCCACGCTTTAATTTTGGATGCATTTTATTCATACGTGCACGTTCTTTAAAGATGGCAGCGCCCAGCAATAAACGTCCCATAAATTCGTCAAAAAAAACCTCCCAAAAAGATGAGAAGCGTGGCAAACTATGGTCGGACGAGGAGCTAGGAGCCATCCCACACTGTGTGGTCGCCATAGATACGTTGCGCCTGCGCACTGCCCACTTGGTCGACCTGCGTTGGTGAACTTTGAATCCACTTCCGTTCCCAAAAGGGAGATCAATGCGCGATCATACTCTAGTGGGAACGCGACCGCGATTCACGTCTGCGACTAATCCTTTTGCGGGGTCAGGATCTCGTAATTGTGGATCCAGTGGGAACGCGGTCTATGATGCTATGCTCAAGCATTGCACAAATCACTGTCTGCACATGGTCAATTGAATTTGCCTCCACATGGGTCAACAAAAGAATCATTAACAATAGCTGAGTTGGACTGATACACACCATGCTAAGGGGTGTTTGGCTGATGTGAGGGGCAGGCTGTACCAATTAAAACACAGGGATGCATCCCACTAAATAAACTTCCATTGTATACAGTGCAAAATGCTAAATATTCCAAAATACTTTTAAAATATTTAGAGGTCTCACAGTTTTTGTACAGTAAAAATGAAAAAATATTTATGGACTCCTAAACTTTTATCCTCTGCTCAATTTGACGTGGGTCTCAAGACCCATCAAGCTATTCTCCCTCCAAATATAAACACCCCTGTGTGAGTTTCTAAAAGTCCAAGCATCAATCATGGAAAAATGGCCCTACACCTCTTGGCAAATAGGACCATTTTTTCAGGGCCTAGGTCATCCAAAAATACTTTAAGTTGGAAGTCAACAACCCTCAGGTCACAATTATTTATTTTTAACACTGTACCCCCTTTTATTTGGCTTTTATTTGGCACTAGGGTGCATCCACTGGAGGGGTAGATGTTGGACTGATACATACCATACCAAGGGGGGTTTGATTGATGTGAGGGACAGGCTGTACCAATTGCAACACAGGAGGGGTAGAAGGAAAGCTGAGGGGGTTTAATGAAGTACACTTCTTTATCTTTCAACAGAAACTCAACAACGCCATCCAGGACATATCCCCAGATTCAGGCAATCGTATGACGCAGGCGGCCTACTTGGCAATAGAAGAAGCCAAGACCTATGATAAATACAGGTACAATTAACCCCAAGAGTAAATAACTACGATCATTGTACCCAATCCTAAAGACAAAGCATGGGATGAACAAATATATTGATTAGCTATAGTGTGAAATGACACTGATTATAAAAATATCATGAAATCACACTGCTTATAAAAATATGAAGTCACACTGATTTTAAATATAGAATGACAAGTTTAGGTGATTTTTAGTTAATGTATAATCTATTTTGTAATAAATTAATTAGTTTCCTTTAGTTTGGTTTTTATAGCTGTGTGTAACCATCCATTATTTAACTCTGTAGGTCTGTAGGTCTATTTGAAATTTAAATCTAAATTTTGGGGTCAAATTGGCCAAAAAGTAGACCTAACATCTTTAACATACTTCCTTTGATAAGTTCACGTTGTCTCTCCTTGATTCTCTGTAGGTTTTACGCCGGCATCGCTCTGTGCTGTGTCATTCTCATCATCGTTTTTTGCAACTTTCTTGGCATCTTGTTTGGGGAGTGTGGACGAGACAACAGAGACCGTCCCACGGAGAGAGGATGCTTCTCCAACTTTGGTGGAACTCTGCTCCTCGCGTAAGTTAACATTTCAGATCTCAATTCAATTAAATTCATGCAGTGCTCACGGCTGAGAAATGTGTAGGATTTTAACTGCCTGTAGCTACCAGGCAAGCTCAGTTATCTTGTGGTAAGCTGACCTGATGCTTTGGTTTTGAAAGGACAAGGGCACCAGGGCACTTACTCCTTTGTAAAGGGCACTTCTGAGGGGGAAATTTTAAATTCCTATTTGAACATTCAAGGGGCACCAAGGCAATGACCAGGAGGCAGTGGAGGCAATTGCTTCTGTTGCCTTCGTGAAGTATCAGGCATGGGTAAGACATCTGTTCTAGAATGGCAAATGTCTTGAGTTCGAATCTCACCCGAGCACAATGCCTGTGGATTTTCTTTTTACAGGACTCAGGAAAGTACTGAGTATACAGTGCTTTACACTCATTGGTGTATGGGTGAAACCAAATAGTGTTCTTTATCAAGAAAATACAATAAGGGCAATAGTTTTGAGGCATGTTCTGAAAAAGCAAGCCTTGTCAAGGAGCAGCCCAGATACAAAATACAAAACAAACACAGTGTTTAATACAAACTTAGTTTGGCGAAGCAATTAGCAATTAGACTGAAGCTAAATAACTTAATGAGGAAACTAAAAACTGGGCGCATTTCACTAAATTTGCAATTAATGGTTTTGTTATTAGTTTTTTTTACTTCTGAATTTTTCTAATCTTTCAGCCTTGTGATTTGAAAAGACATTGTCCGGTTGGCAGTTTCACAATTCTTACATTTAAGGGGTACTAAAAATGCACGGAATTCTGACTGACACTATTTGATGTTATTTTCATGTCTCTTTCTTTGGGTGTGGCATTCAAGTTGATCTTCTCTGCATTTGCCATGCTGTTCTCACAATTCTTAACAGAATTTTGACAGAATAATTTATGGGGTATTATTTGATTGTATTTCTATGTCTGTTTTAGGGGTGTGGCTTTTACATTCATCTTCTCTGCGTTTGTCATGCTGTTCTCACAATTCTTAACAGAATTTTGACAGAATAATTTATGGGGTATTATTTGGTTGTATTTCTATGTCTGTTTTAGGGGTGTGGCTTTTACATTCATCTTCTCTGCGTTTGTCATGCTGTTCACAACTCTGTGTTTTCTCCTGGGCGGTGTGTCAGAGAAAGTTATTTGTGAACCGTTGGAGACAAAGTCCATCTTCAAGGAGGTAGCCATTTTTGAAATTATCATCTTGAAATTCTACCTCATGAAGTTTTTATTTTTCCCATTATCAAATTGAATTTTTTAATTTTTTTAATTTTTTGGGGGGTATATTTAATCTACCGGTATACATCAGTTATATATTGGATTAATTTGGTGCATGATAATTTATAGGTTCTGACAGTCCATATATTATTGATCCTGGATAGTGGAGCTATCTTATAGATTATTGATTATTTAAACACATATCTACTTGAATTGTTCTGAATTTTTTTGTATGTTAGTGATCATCATATCTTATTGATCTCGGATATCAATGCTATATCAGCGTTCTCCCTTAACAGTGGTCCGCTGGCCGAATGCCAGCTAAAACACCAGAGGACCAGTCAAAATTCACTCCAAGTGGTCCAGCAGGCTAGTTCAGTGTTAGAAAGCATCCGTATTTAATATGAATTGTGGACAAGCGCAAAAGCTGTCGGACCAGTGATATGACAAGCTAACTGGTCCTGCCGGCTAGTCACTGAAAAAGTTAAGGACAAACCCTGTATATCTAATCAATAACTATTGTGATATTTTCTAGGTCATAGATTATCCATACCTGCTTGACCGCAACTATGAATATTGGTTGAGTGGAGCTCTGTTTCAAGTGGACACACCCCCTCTGACAGTAGAGAGTTTAATAAAGTAAGTCACACATCAGGACAGCCTAAAGAAACCGTTATTGACTTCATCATTACAATAATCTTGGTTGTGTTTTGGTAGTGAATGTCTTGTGTTACACAGTGTAGTGCCCATTTTAGGCGACACGGTGTTGACACACTTGCCATAATTTATACATGCAGCTAGACTTCCAAAGTGGTGAGCGAGGCAGACAGTACCGCCGTGTGATGTTGTTGCACTTATCTTATTATTTTTCTTTGCGTGCTGTTTAAGTTGTATCAAGTAATAAACCACAAGGGAAACTGACTGGGTAAATTTTTTTAACAATTTGGGTTTGAACAAAGAAAAATCTTTCTTTGTTCAAACCCAAACTGTTTAAGTTGTGTGTGTGACAAACATCATTACTGTACTTAAGTATTACTTATGACTGTTTCTTTTAACACTTCTGTCTGATCAATGCAATATTATCAACTGTGGTTTAGGCTAGATAAACTATGCTACCCAGCAATATGATACCATGTGATGAATGCATCTATACACAGTAAACCCTCCTACTGTCTGACCATTCATTATCATCCAATGTGGTTTTGAAAGATAGAACTATGCCTGCCTGCAATATGATATCATGTGCTGAATGCATGTACACAGAACACAGTTCTATACACAGTCGTGCCACCAGTTAAATGGTTTAAAATGGTTGGGGACTGGAAAATCATGTCACCAAGAGTAGGAGGGTTAACTGATATTATCTTTGGTTTATTTTTCAGTTCCTGCGAGTCCAATGCTGGCCTCTTCAGAGCTTTGAAACTCAACCATCTCTTCAATATTACAGCTGCATTGGATTACAGAAAGGTAACAGAAGATTTAGCCAAATATAATCTTTTACAAATGTAGGATATATTTGTTCCCCTTTTGAGGACCCTGTAAGAAGGGGTAGGCCTAACTGCTCCCCATCACTTGTCATTGACAACATTTAAAATGATATGAATTTTTTTTTTTTTTTCAGTCATTGGAAATCATCGAAAGGTGACAATCTGTTTGGACATTTTTGTAGGTTTTCTACTCAATTTTCCCCAAAAAAATTCTGTAACAAAATTGTGTTTTCTTTTTGGCAACCCGAACAAAGATATTGACAAAACTGGGAAACCCTCAACATAGGGCTATATAGCTCAGTTGGCAGAGCACTGGCACGTTAATCCGGAGGTCGTTGGTTCAAATCCCGCTCTAGTCAATTTTTCTTTGTTCAACCCCAAATTCTTTTCAATATCTAAATACTTTGTTAGTGTTTCCAGGACGTTTCTTTTTTTTGGACCTTTTTGTTTGAGTGGAAGTCGGTTGAATGTTGCGGCCGTCTACATCTGCCGCGGACATTTTGGTCGAAGTTTCTTGTGGCTGCTAATCCGCTATGATCCCTTCAGGGATTAATCTCTTTAAGATTCACAATTTCATTGTCATTTTTCCCTTGTTAATCAGCTCTATCCAGACATCACAACCTACCTGGATACAATCCAAGTTGATCTTTCCGGGATTGAAATAATTTCACCGATGACGCAGACCTCCCTGACTGATTTTATGAACTCAGGCGTTGCCGATGTCAATTACACACAGTATCTCGAAGAAGTAAGTCAATATATTTGTCTGAAAATCAAACATTTTTTATTATTGAATGTAGCTGGTTGTTTTCAGGATTTTTGTGTGGCTTTTTTTCCTTCAAAATGTTGACATGCCCGCAACTTGGTTTGTGAGAAGGAGAGAGGTTTCAAAGAGAAGAAAGTGGGTATCCACCTTGTATCAGAATGTGTAGAGTTTCTTTTGGATTAATATTTTGTTGGTTCAGGAAGCTTCATCCTTGAAAGGGGGGGTGGGGTGGGAGGATCAGGCCAGATGCCCATCACTCTCAATGTTTCCATAGTGTTTTTTATTTTACCTGCAGAAGAATATGGAATATGATTTCTTATCTAAGGTGATATCACTCAAAGATGACAAGGTGCATGACTTCGTCCGATATAAAGATACTTAAATTTGCAAAGGGGGTAATCAATATAACATTTGCAAATAATCCTAATTTTTTAATCCTACAGATCGGGAAAGGGATTACAAAGATTGATCTGTTAACCTTGGCAACACAGTTGGAGGGCTACGCAGTAGGACAGATACCAACTGCTGTAAGTTTCCTCCGAAAAAGATCAACATTGTCAGCCTTTAGTTATCGTTAAACAAGATTTAGAAAAATTTTCGAAGAAAGGGAAACAGAAGAAAAGGGAAACAGGGTTTGATTTCACGGTGCTGATTATTACCACATAATGGTACCCTGCTCTTATAGTACCCTGTAAAGCATATGATTCCATGGGCTGTACCCGCAGAATTCCACAGTAACACCGAATAAATTGGGCTCAGGTTAGATTCTCGAAAAGTTCACTCTTTGAACAAACTCTTCCAAAACACAATTTATTTTATATCTACCAGCCTTTTTTGTACTTAGATTCTTCAAAATGCTCAAAAGTTTTGTATGAAAATATTGACTTTCCAGTAGTTGGTTTCCTCCACCATCACTTCTCAATGAGTATTCTTTGTATTATTTTATTTTACCCATTCACCCAGTGGTGTAACTAGGGGGGGGGGGGCAGTTGATTTCAGTTTTAGACTTGATATTCAAGTGGTGCTGTCTTACTTGATTTTTTTTCTTACTTTAGAGTAATGTTTTGTTTTTTTTAGAATCGGACCAGGTTGATGGAGCATGCCTTCACGCTACGCAATATTCAGCGGGACAATGTAGAGCCAATGCAGTCCTTTGTGGTAAGACACTTTTTTTTTAAAACTTAGTGTAGCTTTTCCAGCGACTAGGGAGTCTTTACCCGAAAATAGCCTTGCCTTGCCTTGCCTAGGCCGTGGTCATTCAGTGTAAGGAATGCTAAGACTACACCTAGCCCTCGACTACATCTTCCATGGATGGGTGTAACTGCACTACTAAGGAATGTCAAGACCACACCCGGGCCAAACCGCACCATCGCTTCCTCAAGGTCCAGGGGGGGGTCATTGCACTTTCCAGCAGGGGTCACCCAGACAATGAGATACATGTGCTTAAAAATTAAAGGAAAACATGTTGATTGAATTTAGTTTTATGAAAACAAAGGGGATTGATGGAAGTGGGGAATTTGTGATGGAGGGGTCTCATTTTTTTCACAGCAATCTGAAAGAAGTATTTTTTTAAGGTTTTCACCTGATATTTTGCGGTAAAACTTTTGCATTTTGATATTGTTTGAAATGATTTTTGTTTTCTTCTGTTTGTTAGGATTCCTTGGAGGCTAATCTAAACGTACTTCTTAATAAAGCCAGCAATCTAAGTGTAAGTGTTGAGTTTAGTTTACAATATCAAGTTTCCTTAATGGTTAAAACTACTTCTTGGTTCCAGGGTTCTCCCCATGTAGAAGCTATCGGGCCGATATGCGCAAATTTTGTCCACTTCTTGAGTGCATTCCCTCGTTAACTGACTAGTCTTTCCTGTTTGTAATTTATAGCCGTTGGTAAACCAGTCTCTGGTGAGAGCACTTGAAACTGAAGATTTTATTCAGACAGACGGACCGCAGATTTTCCAACAGGTAATTCCAATTTTTCTTTCTGTGAATTCATTCTTTGTCAACCCTTTGCTTTGAGAGGAAAACAAAACAGTCAATTTGGACAATTTAAAGTATGATTGTGAAGTAAAACATTGTCTTGTGAAGTACATGTCAACACTTTATAACCCTTGAACAAAGCCCTGTTTGTTGTATTAAAATTACTTTGATTTCATTTCATTCATCATGCTTCGGGGAGTTTATGCATTCTGATTGGTCAAAACGTGATCATATGGTAGTGTTTCATCAGTCAGACACGCTTTGGCGCTTTGGCGCACACTAATAATGTGTAATGCAATTAATACATACTGGTACTCAATGTTAGGCTGTTGGTCTCCGCACAAAACACAACCATTACAGGAATTGAAATGTACAAAAAAGAAAAGTTTGACAGAATTTCGAATTATTGTTACGCTTGTTAACAAAAAGGGTATTTTCGAAGGGGAATAAAAGAGCAGTGATTCGGTCTTCAATCGCCATTCAAGGCCGTCGTCACCACTCTTTTATTTAATATAAGTTCTCTTACACGTTTTCTTTCTTTTTACGCAGGAACTTGTTGCGTTCAGCAACAGGATTCTAAACTATGCCGATCAGTATGTTTTGTATGTTCTGAGAGCGGTAAGTTATTCATTTGATCTTGAACAAACATTACAAAAACTAACAATCAGATATTTCTATTAAAAAACAGTCAAGTGAGGATTGTTGATGATAAGCCCCGCAAAATTGCAATTTTGTTGTTGTTTAATCTGGTGATTTTAGAGAGTAACTATTGACGTCTTTTTCATCATGGTTAAATCATTTGTTATGGATGAGATTTCTTAGGCTGGTCCTCCGTCTTTAAAGACAACAGGTTTCCTAGACCACTTGCACATAAGAAGTCACAAGCTCGAACAAACACCCTCACTTGGGTCAAAGGAAGACCTTTCATTGGGTTCAGATTTGTGCGTACGCGCTTGCACATTTCCATTGTTTGACCTCAGCAATGGCAACTTATGCAAGGAATCTAGTGGATAGACATATACATGTACATGCAATGATGCACAAGTACCAGACTGAGGTCAAAGGACAAAGGTACGTTTAGCAGGCCCCAGCAGGTTCTAAAGGCCATTATCTGGCGTTGTTCACACGCCTCAAAGTCTAATAACAGATGTCCAGGCTAGAGATTTCATACCTCTAGTCTCTAAGGATTGTGTCAAGAAACAAACAGTTAATGAAATGTCTCAAACTCGTTTACAGATTAACAATGAAGTTGGAGGATGTAAACGTCTTGCCAATGTCTACAACTCCATGACGCTTCTAGTTTGCAACCAAGTAGTGGATTCCTTTGTAAGTTTCTGTTTTCTCTGAGGTAGAGGTAGAGGGCCGTATTTTAAGATTGCAATTTCTACCAGATTTCAACACCTTATAGTTTAACCAGTTTTTCTCTATGGCTGCCAGTTCACTTTGCAACTGTTTCCACTATATGTGTGTGTCTGTCTACAATTATCTTTGCAGGATGAAGCAGTGGTCTAAAAGAAATTGATATATTTTTAATAGTTACCCCTGATCTTGAATCATCTTCTTTTCTATTTTTTCCCCAGAATGGATTTTGGTTATCGCTGGGCTGGTGCATTATCTTCTTCATCCCGAGTATCGTTTTTGCCGTCAAACTTTCAAAGTTTTACAGACGGATGCGATTCTACGAGGATTACTACAATGCGTAAGTACCAGCTTGGAGTCTCGTTTCCTAATCCATCAAAATCCAACAGACTTTGTTGAATCAGTGGACTTCGATTAGAATGGTATCCCTTGGCTCGATTTCACAAAGTGCAAAGATCAGTGGTTTAGTCAAGTACTTTTTAGTTGAGTATTAAGCACCGAGTACTAAGATGACAGAGTACAGTGATGATTTTTGTTCTGTCCGATCCCGACAACAGAGCATATTTATTGAAATGTTGAGTATTGGTTTTAGAACCACACGCATTGGTTCTAGAACTAAACATTGGTTCTAAAATCACAGATATTATTTCTGAAATCACACGTATTGGTTCTAGAACAACACATTATTCAAAACAGTGAATTTACATGCAGACATATTCCTTATTAATTTTGTGTGTGTGATATTTTGTTCTGTATTGTTTATTACAGTCATGACATTGAGGCGGTTCCCATGAAGATATACGGTGAGTAAGACACCATTCTATTGGACCAAGAAATGCATCTTGTCGATCAACGTTTTTTTAATTTAATAAACAACACTTAACTCATGTCTGTCTAACAACACAGGATTTCCGGTAGAACGCTGTTAGCACCTAAACACAGGAAAAGCTGTAGATGAACAAGAAGTTTCTTTGTACTCTCATTACTAGTGATATGAGACGGGAAACATGGCGACATATATAAATCACATTAAAGAGAATGAGGTTCTATTTCCAATGGTATTCAGTTTGTTGGGATATATTTATTTGCAAGACTGTAAATAATAAATGTTTATTGTAATGAAGCAATAAATGCTACATTGGCTTTGGCAGGAATAGTGTTTATGTACTGTGACCAGTCAGGCAGATATGGGTTAACTATATTTAACTAATCACTTTTGAACAGACCTCAACTTATTTTCAAGACAAGGAAACATTTGTACAAATGTAATAAGAAATATTATATATTTACAATTAATAATCAGTGTGTCTGTTTCACCCATAGAGTGATGATGACCCATCGACATTCACCAGCAACTCTGACGACAAGCGTCTGAACTTTGACCTTAAAGGGCCTTTTTCCTTGCTACCAGAAAGACTATTTTATTTTTCTAAACGCATAAAACACTTAAGGTTCCATACCCTTGCCTTTTCTGTCATCAAATTAATGATGATTTTTATTCTTAAATGAAATATTTAACAAGATTTGTTAACTGTTGTATAGCTTCTGACTGGCACCCCGAACAAAGATATTGACAAAATAGGGAGACCGCCAACATTAGGGCTGGATAGCTCAGTTGGTTAAGCACTGGCACACTAATCCGGAGGTCATTGGTTCAAATCCCGCTCTAGACAATTTGTCTTTGTTCAAACCTAAAAGTGTTGTAGTCCACGAAAAAGTTTACATCAAGTTATTGTGGTGACAACAATTGCCCAGTTATTAGAAAATAACCCCACCATAGTAAGACTTCCCATTTTTATTTGTAAAAGTACATAAGAAAAAGTTGTGCATTTGTATCGTTAAATGATTTTACTGATACTTGAGCTTTGTTATTGAATGACTTACAAAAGAAAATATATGTAAATAATGGACGTCAATCTTAAAAAGTAAATAAGTATTGAGAAAGAAAGGTGCCATAGTTTTGCTGGACACATTTTCAGACTAATTCCAAGGTGCATGTAAACTTTCCTCATATAAAGAGGCCTAATTATTATTTTGTACATAGAGTACTTTTCTGTTCAAAGTCAATTCAGAAATGTAATTAACACGTTAGTTTTTAACCTTATTTATAATTGAATGTAATTTTTTTCCTCTTTTTTTCGGCTGCATGCTTAAGTTCACATTGGCAAGGTAATCTTGTCTTGCCAAAATTTGTTGTGTGGTCATAGCCTTGTCTCATGGCTTAGACAGCTGTGTTGCCGCGAAGTGACTGGAACCGGAGACCACACGTGTGAGTGGTGAAGCCACGAGGGCCTTTTTCAACATGTCAAAATCTTTATTTCTTGATTTTTCTACCCTCCCTGGGTAGCAAAATTCCAAATCAATCATAAGCGGTGGGGTCAGCATACATTAACCTTTTATGCATTTTGATCAGCACTTTACTTATTTGCATACAAATTGTGAATTATTTATTTTTTGAATTTTTATGAATAATTCAACTGCAACAAAATGCAAAATCAAGCTGGAAAAGTCCTTGTGGCTTCGCAACCCACAGGTAAGCATGCGATTCCCTCTTCCTGACGCTTTGCAGCTACACAGTTTTGTCTAAGCCATGAAGGCCTTGACGAAAGCCTAGAAGTGTTGGAAACAAACATAGAGCACCAGAGCACTATTTGTTTTTATCTTTTGTTTTAGATATTTATGCACTACTTTCTTGATGTTAGGGAGAAAAGTGGACATTTTCAACCTTAGTTATCACAGTGTACAGGTACTTAACTTATTAAGAAACGTTTTACTCACAGCTATTTTGTTTTACATTTGTACATTTTCCCCCACAATCTTTAAAATCTTGGTTGTTAAAGTTTTTCAAAATGTACGTGCAATACATGACAATCATCACCGATGGTTGTCACGAATTAAAAGTGATCTTCCAATATTTAAAATATCGATATTGAAGTTGAACTTATACTTAAGACCATGTACACAGTTTAAAATATCCTCATTTTATTTAATTTTTGTACTTGTTTTATGAATTTTGATTGAAGCCCCCTTACTCTTGATATCATTTTCCAGTGAGTCACCGACCATTTGAAACCGTTCAACTTCACAGGTTGTGTACGATGGCACAACCGTGCCAAGAGCTAACTGTGTACATGTGTGTACTGTGTAGATGCATTCATCACATGATAACATCTTGCAGACTGGCATAGTACATCTATCATTTAAAACCAGTGGATGATATTGAGTGGTCAGACAGTAGGAGGGTTGACCATGTACTGTGTAAATGCATTCACCACATTACATCGTTGTGTGCGCGGAACCAGGCAAACAAAGTATTTTTTCCAGTAACAAAGGCCTTTAAGCAATGAAAAAAGTTATTAAAAAATATTATAAAGCGCACAAATCCACAAAAGTGCTCATGGCGCTAATACAAACAATAACGCATAAATACACAATAATGAAATCGGAAACTTGTTTTCCCATTCCCATGCAGAATTCAACCTTGACTAATGAACGGCAGAAAACCAATCAAACTTTCATACAAAGCTTTCTTGAATCACATTAATTGCTTACGCCCTTTCACCAATAACTTTTCATTATGTCCTTTTTACATGCACATGTCGATATCATACTGCAGTCTGCAGGATGGTACATGTAGAACTTATCTACCATGCAAAACCACTACGGTACCTTTTATGCGAGACATAATGGAACTATACATCTTATAATACATCAAGTTTTCGCAATGAATAAAAGTCTCTTCTATTTAAAAGTCATTTTTTTGTAGGTAAAAAAGCTTATATTTTTATGTCGCCTGTAAAGGATATTAGACACTTTGTGCCTTATTTTAATAAAAACAAATAACTGCATTAAATTTGTAGGTATTTATGGACATGTTAAAGTTTTACTTAGTTACTATTTTAGTAGATTATTACAGAAAATAAGTAATATAAAATGTGTTGAAAACAGAACAATTGCACCAATAATATTAAAGGTCTCAAGAAAAATGTATTTTAATAAATAGTTTAATTGCGTTTCAATTCATGTAGGACTCAAGATGAATCTTTGTAACATTTTGCCGGTCGCTTTCTTAGTTTCAAGCCACCAAGCAAACAGGTTTGACAACAGGTGGGCATGCAAAACAACCAATTGGATTCCAACAAACCAAACCAGAAAAAAGGGAGACGAAACAGAAGAAGGAGAGATGAACTAAGAACATATAGAGGCATTGCTTGGCAATGGTCAGCTCAGGATAGAGTGAAATGGAGAATTTGTGAGAAGGCTTTCCTCCTGCAGTGGAGTGAAAGAGGCTAGAAAGAAGGTGGTCTTGAACAGGGGCATTAAGGCATTTGCTTGCATTGCCTCCGTGAAGTATTCGGCCTGAATTTACTGCTCACTAGATGTCATAAGAGATTGCTCTCTCTCCCTGAGTAACACCATAGCCTTCTGCATCTTCTTTATGTCTTTCAAGACACCTTGCCTGACTGATGAATCCTGTGTGTAAGAAAGAAAAGAGCGTGTCAAATGTAAATCGCCAAAAACATCTGCTTAATGACAATAATTAAAGCAGTGTATATTGTGCCAGTGCTGCACATGTGCAGTGATACATTGTGGGGGACTTTGACCATTTATGAATTTCTGACTTTATTTCCCTTAAAAAAATACCATCGGGGTCAGTTATATTTTCCATTTGAATGAAGGAGTAAACTTTAAATAATAAAACAAGAATATTGTTGGGGTTTTTTTATGAAAAAAGAAAGACTGCAGTTAGTGGGGATTTGAATGCGGAATGTGTTGATTGATAAGCGGAGGCATTCCACTGAGCGACGCAGAAGTCATTGGCCGAAAACCCCTGAAATACATAATGTTGGCTAACTCGTGTATGCGCCAAAGAGGGCGCTGTAAGATTTGCCGGCTTAATAGCATTTAGTGAAACTTAGCCCTCCTTTTTTGTCAGGAACTGTGTACATGAGGTTTTTAGTGCATAACTAAGTTTTGGGTGTATTTTAATGTTTTAGACACGCAAAAACAAAATGCATTTCACTGTATGTAATCATGTGTACATGTGACAATAAAACAACTATACATGTATATAGTAAAGTACAAGCAATATATCCACTTTCATATTTTAAACAAAGTTAACTCATGTACTTCAAAATATACTGTACAAGGCACACTTGGAACATAACATAATTATGCAAATGAATAAATATTTTCAAGATTCACAAACCTTTTTCTTCTTCATGCATCTTTTGCGATTTGGTTCTTGTTTTCGGCTGTCTTGTAACGGTCGTTTATTTCTTCCATTCTCGGTTGTCAGTAAGTTCACTGGGGAGCTCTGGAACTCATAAACATCGGGATCTTTTTGACTTTCATCCCACAGAAAGATCCCATCATGTTCACTTAGTGAGGACTCCGTCACTTTATCTGCTGCAGGTCCATTAATTGTATCGTCAGAGTTGGAAACAACATTTATTATCAAAGATGATGAAATGTTTGCCCTTGCTTTCTCTAGATTTGGTTTTCTCACCACCAAGTTCTCTGTCCCTGAACCCAGCTTCTCCATCAGCGATGCCTTTGTGTATGAATCGTTTCCGTGTTTTGGTTTCAGAGGAGGAACAAATGCTTTTTTGTTCTTGCCCATGTTGTTGGTTTCAAGTTGACGTTTTCAGTAACCAGTGAGTGTGAACTGTGAAGTTTTAAAAATGTGAAGAAAAGAAAATGAAATTGCTCATCTGATCATCATGTGGCCAAATAAATTCGGACTGTCAAACGTTGTTACATGTACATGGTGCTCTATTTAATAAAGCTAGATTTCAGCTAGAATAATCATACAAATCTGGAGCCTGACCCCCCCCCCAAAAAAAAAAAAAAAAAAATCATTACACTTTGGAGAAATGACTTTAGTGATTATGTGGAGAAAAACATTCACTAAAAATAGAAAACTTACCTAGGCCTTTTGCCACGGTCTTTTGAAGCCGGAAACAAGTGTGGCACTATGAGCTCAGGACATACAAGGAAAATTCCTTAAGAAATTGATTGAAAACAACTTCTAAGTAGACTATAAATACCGTCACAAATATTTATTTTAAAAGTTGTTTGGTGTTGTGTGCTGTCTACGTTGTTGAATCTTTTTAACTTCAAATAAATAAGCGCGCCTAGTCGCAAGAGGGCAGCATTTAAACGATGGTATTCCGCGCCTGCGCCGCGCCTAGCCTGCGCCTCGATCTCGGTTGAAGCCGATGAAGTACAAAGTTACACATTTTTACTTCCGTTTGATCACTTTTCAGTGAGTAAACTTGACTGCAAGTACAGCATGTAAAGGCCTCGGCAAAAAATATTTTAGGCAGATTGCAAGCTTGATGTTCTGAATTTGCTTCATCGACGAGTTGACGAGCAGTGGGCTACTAACTACACTAAAATAAAGTTACCAGGGGCGGATACAGGGGGGCGTGGGGGCGCACGCCCCCCCTTTTGCTTGAAAAAAAACCCGAAAAAAAACGAAAAAAAAAAAAAAAAAAACGGGAAAAAAAACTTGAGGGGAAAAATAAGGGAGAGACCAAATTAAAGACATAGGCCTTACCTGGTTTTTTTTAAAGCTACTAATATTCCATACCTCGTACACTTTTTTTCACCATTTTGTTGCTTGGTAAATTTTCACGCCCCCCCGTTTGGAAAATCCTGGATCCGCCCCTGGTTACACAATTTTTTTAAAACCTAAAATCTGGTGACCAAGATTACAAAATTTACTCAAATTTGACTATTTTTTGCATTGGTTCACTGTCTGCAGCCACTGTCTGTCTTTAAAGAACCAGTTAGAGAAATAAATTGTATTGCAATTGATACGTTGGGTCAAATAAGCATAAGATTTTAGTGTTCATCATCAAACCGACTAACAAAAGTAGTCAATCATTACTCTCAACAAGATAACGACTTGTATTAAGACTATCACGCAGAGTTGCCACGAGAGGGCGCGGCATGTCATAACACAAACAACTTGAGTCTGCTACCCCAGTGCTAGCTAGTGCTACGATCATAACATTGCAAAATATGTTGAAATCTGTCCCATTTATGCTCTTTGAAATGATCGCAAGAACCCTTTCCACTTCAAGATAACACGGCTCATCTGTTGTTAGTAAGAACTTACTTCTTATATATTTTA
The DNA here is from genome assembly GCA_023634235.1 of Pisaster brevispinus. Classification (NCBI taxonomy): domain Eukaryota; kingdom Metazoa; phylum Echinodermata; class Asteroidea; order Forcipulatida; family Asteriidae; genus Pisaster; species Pisaster brevispinus. Next base: position 8,686,624 of record JAMKCF010000012.1, on the reverse strand, counting down.
TTGAAGTTAAGTACATTTTCCGACTTCTTTTCAATGTTAAAAAAAACAACTAGTTAAAGTTTCAACTTAAACTTTAAGTTAAAGTTGGATTTTGCCTTTCTTGGATTTGGAAGTTTGCATTTGAAATTGAATTGCGTGTGTTTGTGTGGGGGTGTGTGTGTGTTCCGCCCCAACCCAACTATAGTTGGGACTGGTCCCAACTTGAGTGTTAAAGTTGGGACGTCCCAACTAATAATAGTTGGGATCGCAGTGCACAACAAAGCACCCCACGAATAAACTAAAATCATTACTACAGTCATTTGACCAGTTCGGGATCATTGACCAATTCGGGATCACTTCAACTTTGCAATAACCACATAATTAAATTACTTCTCACATTACCAATTTCTGTTGATACATATGAAGAATAACATCCAATAAACCATTAAACCCAAAATAGGGTGCCAAACACCATTTTCCTGAAGTTTGTCTGCGATTTGATCATTATTAAAAAAAAAAATGTTGGTTGAAAAACGCTGTTAAAACTTCTCACCTTTAAAATTGGAACGCCAGGGCGAATAACATTTATGTAAAATGCTTAGAATGTGTAAAAAATATTTCAGGTAAATACTGAGCAGTCGTCTTGTTTTTTTGAGGAGACGAAATTACCGAAATCGTCTTTTGGGGGGCATCGTACCCTTGACCAGTTCGGGATCACTCACTACTCAGCATCTCTTATTGCGTCAAATGGTACCGCACTCAGTGAGGTAAAATCATACTGCTGCAGTTGAAAGTTCATTTATTGCTTTTAAGATACATTTCTTCAACAAATTCTTGTAGTAATATTGGGTTTTGGGGAGAAAGGAAGTCCATGTCCATGCCAACACACTTATGAAGTTTGTCCCCTTGAGAGACAGTTTTATGAATGGGAGTATGGGTTTGAAATAGAGGGCACGCTACTGATTCAGAATAGAATCAACTGATCCTGAACTGGTCAAACAGGTGACGATACTTTTCTCAAAAAGCCTCTCCAAAAGTACTAACCTTTTTTGTCAGTGGATACTTGGTGAGTTTTATGACATGTTTAGGTAAACTGATCAACTTTTTTGTTTAAGATGTCAAAGAGATTGCAACCAAAAATAACGTGAATTCAAAAAGTGATCCCGAACTGGTCAAATGACTGTAGTACTAGTAAGTATCATATTTCATAGTATGAAGTTTTTAAGACCCCTTTCCCTTGAGAATATTTGAGATTAAATAGAATTTTGTTTTTCCGAGAGAAGGGAAACTGAAATGCGTAGGCCTACCATGGAGGAAGAAAAAGACCTCCATGGGCCTACTGAGACCAAGAAAGCGTCACCCGGCGGCACTGAGCATGAGGCCGCTGTCAGAACCCTCCAAAAACACTATTTACACTAAGTTAGCGGTCCACTGTGAGTGATAAACTATCATTCTAAACCAGTTTTGACATGATTTTGTACAGAGCCGAGACCCGGGTTTGAAATAAAGAATGTTGTTAATTAACGCCAATCGCATCAGGACCCATTATCGATCACGGTGTCCTGTTGAAGTCTATGGGCGATCCCAACTATAGTTGGGACCAGTCCCAACTATAGTTGGGACGGAACATGTGTACTGTGCCGTCGGGCGGGTTTATGTTGGGGTAGGGTGTTGGGTCGTTGGGGAGTAGCGAGTAGGTGGTGGTGGTAGTACTAGATGACTTGTTTTGATGAACTTTTATATAAAAAAAATTCAATCTCAGAAACGTTTCATGCATGACATGAAACGTTTCTCAGATTGTGTATTTCATTTAATTACTGATTAGTGATTGTTCTTCCAGCGTGAATATAACACTCCAGATTTTCAGTGATACCTCAAAAATGCTACCACCTTTTGCTATTAAATTTCCACAGGTTAGTTTAATCGTATTTATCAACATGGGATTAAAACAATCAAATGGTTAAAACAAAACAAAGATATACTTTGCCTGTCAAGCAAATCTTATCTCTTCCACTGCAGTTAGTTTGAAATTGAGAACAGGATCTCGATCAGAGGACAACTATTGCTATGGACATCATCATCAGGTGGAAATGACAGCTACTTTGTTGGTGGACAGATTGTAGGAGGTCAAGATTTCTGTTATTGGGAATCTTAAATGGCGAGTTTTCTTGACCTACCGGATGAAGTACTGTTATACATCCTGAGTTTACTAAGAATAGCAGAGATTGGTTGCGTTGCCCAAGTTAGCAGAAGACTCAGTGCACTGGTTGGTCAAGATGCTGCATGGCGACCAATCAGCAGGCAGCTTATCAATATTCATGAGGAGGAAAAAGCAAGAGAAAAATGTGGCCAGAAAATTGGGTAAGTTTGTCAAACATGCATATCAGCTCAACTGTTGAATGCTTGACAGTTTTGTTTTTCCATTTTATGTCTAGTCGTAACAAATGTATTTTGTCGTTAAACATGTTTGGTAAACAGTGAGGACACAAAAATCAACAATTTGTTTTGCTTTGTCCTTTTTTAGACGCAGACAGAAGTCCTTAAAGGAAATGTGTAGGATCTCTCTCAACTGGACCAGAGGAAACAAAAAGGAAAATCTCCTTTACAAATTTAAAACTTGGTAAGTGGTTGATCAGAAATGCTGATTAATTGTTAACCACTTCACTTTGGTAGTTCCGTAAAAATTTCTGATTGCCTCAACTCATCAACCTGAATGTACTTCGGCTGGACATGGCAATACATCCCAACATAAATGTAATCAATGTAGTATCAACAATGTTATGATATTCGTTCCTGGTGTGGCCTCTTATCTCCCCAGCAACTTATCTTCGTAATTATTCTTTCCTACAGGTATTTGCCCTGGCTTCAATTAGATGGCCAGCAATTGTACCTGAGTCAAGGAGAGAAAGTACACAGTTTCCGACTCCATGACAATGGCAGTATATACAAGAAGCCATTAGTTTCCTTCCATGGTCAGCTGAACGACGTCACACAATTTGTTGTCAAGAAGGATAGACTTCTCACAGCTGGATGGTACGTTAAGGAGCATTGCAAAAGTCAGGCATGTTTTAGGGCCAAACAAAACCGTTCTTATAGGCACACACCCACAATGCATTGGACTGGCAGACTGTTACGCTACACCACATAATTGTGTCGAAGTACGTTAGCAATCCTACATGAGTGATTATGCGCATTAGAACATTTCGGCGGTCCAACACGACAATCCATGTGCACATGCTGAAATACTTATCTGTTTCGATCAATTAGTGTCATGTGGGGTGTCATGTGGCCGAGTGGTTTAGAGCATCGAATTCAAGTTTCGATGGTTAAGTCATCGGGGTGTGGGTTCGAATCCTGGTCATGACACTTGTGTCTTTGAGCAAGATACTTTACTATAATTGCTTCTCTTCACCCAGGGGTATAAATGGGTACCTGCAAGGGTAGAGGTTGATATTGTGTTTGAAAAAGCCTTCGGAGTGCCACGGCAGCCCGGGCTGTATACTCCCCAGGGAGCTGAGAAAGATTACAGGAATGTTATTGGCCCAATGACCAGGGCACTAATGTAAAGCGCATTGAGACGTTATTGTGAAATGCGCTATATAAGAACTGGTTGTTATTATTATTATTATTATTATTAATTAGAACTTTCCTAACGTTTAAATTTTTGAGCGCTCCCTTAGTCAGAATCAAATGTCACCAGTTTTTGCTTAATGTCTTTTCAACCTTGAAGTCCATAATTCTATAAAAAGTTGCTAAAAAAGCACAACAAAACTATGCTTAACAGAATATAGTTACCAGCTAAAATACTATTTTACATTTCCAAAATGTAACTGGTATCCTGCTTAGTTTTTGCAATATTTTCTGCTTAAGCAGCTCTATAAAATTGGGTCGTGCTGTTGAAGAGTCGAGATTTTGAAGAGTCGGTTTTGTAGGAATATTTGTAGATGGGTTTGATTGTCAAGAACAAGACAGCAGCCTTGAAAAGGTATTTGTTAACTAAATATCGTGTAACGATCAATTAACATTGATTTGCATTCCTTTCACAATTTGTTCCCAGTGATGCAAGGTTTCTCTTGTACAACAAATACACCGGTGCTCTGTTGAACTGTTACCAGCCAGATGAGCAGCGTATATCAGGTTTGAATATCATGTGCGTAGACATGACAGACGACGTGATTGTGGGCGGAGTGAACGATAAATCAATCAACCTCTGGAGAAGTCATAATTGCCAACAGGTCATGAGGTCCATCACCATGCTGGATACTGTCAGGTCACTTTGTACCAGTCCAAGCCAAAGGTTTGTTAACCCTCCTACTATTGGTTTCATTTTCCAGCGAGTTGATCGACCATTTAAAATCATTCAACTGCATGGGTTATGTATGGTAGAATAACTGCACAGAACTATCTGTGTGCTGTGTCGATGCATTCATCACACATAATCAGTTCTAGTCTATGTAGTTGCCGCAATCTTTTTAGTTGGCACCCAATTGACACTGCCTTTCACTCTTGTGTGATTTACAGGTCTTTTGCAAGTGGCACTTCGGCAGTAGCTGATAGAGAGCCGGTGAAAATCTGGGATATTGAGAGGTAAGACGAAAGGCATCACTGGCATTCAAGGAAGTATATCTCAAATGGGATAGTTTACTGAACTCAGACCCAGTGAGCACCATACAAATGTTACAGGTATTGCTCCCAAAGGGATACCATTTTATCCTCATTGGGAGATGAGGGTTCCAATCAGGGTAGAAGTAATCCCAATTGGGATAGTTTAACTCAGACCCAGCAAGCCATTGTAATCAAGGGATACCCATTTTTATCCTCATTGGGAGATGAGGGTTCCAATCAGGGTAGATATATATCCCAATTGGGATAGTTTATTTTAGACCCATCAAGCCATTGTAATCAAGGGATGCCCATTTATATCCTCATTGGGAGATGAGGGTTCCAATCGGGGTAAAAGTATATCCCAGTTGGGATAGTTAAACTCAGACCCAGTGAGCCATATAAATGTTAAAGTTGTCCTCAAGGGATACCCATTTATATCCTCATTGGGAGATGAGAGTTCCAATCAGGGTAGAAGTATACCCCGATTGGGATAGTGAGCCATCCAAATGTTAAAGGTATTGTTATATTATCCTCAACCATTAAACGAAGGCCAAACCCGTTTCTGGTCGGGATTGCCAAAACGCACCGCAGATTTGTGTCAAATTTAAGTTTTCAATGTTTTTCTGTATTGTATCCGTAGTGGTGAACACATGATGACGATTGGACGTAATTGGCGTCATGGTGCCGGTATACTACATATGCAGTACGAGTCGCCGGACACACTACTCTCTGCTGGTTATGATACCATTGTAAGAATGTGGGATCTCAGGACAAACTGCATGTGAGTATTTGTATAAGCCACACCCCTGTATGTGAGTATTTGCATATAGCCACAAACCCTGTATGTGAGTATTTGCATAAGCCACACCCCTATATGTGAGTATTTGCATAAGCCATGCCCCCATTTGCTGGCATTTTTATTAACCATGCCCCTGTTTATGAGTATTTCTAAGGCCTTACTAAGCCATTCTTGGTAGCTTGGTACAACAGAAATATAGGCAGGTAAGATTTATTATCCTCTCTTAAAACTCATTTTTGTCAAACGTTTTTGTCGACTCAATAAGACTGACAAATCTGAAAAATCACTCCTCAGTAAAAGACAAGTTTCCCTTAAATTGCAAATGTAATTATGTATCGTGAACCGCAGTAGTAAATTTTGATATTGGCATAAATTTTAGATAGAACAGTGAAAAACCTGGCAGATCAGGCAAAATTGGAGACTACTAGTCCTGTGGAATAGTGAAAAAAAAAAGTCAAAGGCAAACCCCAACCAGTGCTCTTCCTTAACTCTAGCCCGTCGGACATTGTCAAGTAAAAAATACAACAGACTTGTAAACATCACTTCTCAACTTGCCCTTTGGGCTTCTAAAAACAGTGCAACCTTCTTGTGTATGTGTATAATGCTCAAATTTCTTCCTTTTCAGATACAAATTATAAACTTTAAAAATGTGTTAATTTATTTTGGGTGTGTGAATGTAATTTCATTTAACCATTAAACTGATACTTCAGAAAGATACATTTATGAAAATGTATGTTTAAAATCTGGACTACAAAATTTCCTGGGGGCAAGTAAATGCACAAGTGACTAGCCTGATGGGCTACTTTACAAAAAGCTCAAGTGCAAGGCCTTATAATTTTACCTGGTTAATTTTATTTGCAGATTACCGGTAATTGAATTGGAAGATCCACACGACTACACTGTGTACTGCATACAGTCTGACGGCAAATATCTGATAGCTAGTGGTACCGCACTATGGGGTGTAGCCAGACTCTGGGATAAACGAATGAATAGAACATTACAGGTAACCATGACAACATACTTGATTCATTTCACCCCTTTGCTCCAATGTCACATGCGGCCACTGCCTGCCATGCTCGCTACTGCAATGGTCGTTGGTTCAAATCCCGCTCTAGTCAACTTTTCTTTGTTCAACCTCAAATTACTTAAAGTTGGCCCAGTTTCCCAGGTGGTTCGTACTTGTGGCGTCATGATGACATCGTTTACACACCTATGTTCCGACACCATTAGTGTATTTTATCCTAACCCTCAGCCCTAACCCATGAAAATCACGAGGAGGTTTTCAGAGCATAGGGTTGTCAAGTATAGCAGTCACCATGACATCAATGTATAAGGTCCATTTAGAGTCTGTAAAACCAACGCAACGCTTTTTAAATTTTTTGTTTTTAATTACTTCACAGAGTTTCTTCATCGGACGAGGGAGCAACAGTCCAGTGTACAGCCTACAGTTTAACAGTACGCACATGTATGTTGCTTTGTCAAATTCACTCAGGGCTTTGAGTTTCACAGGGAGGTGATACACGGAGTAACTTTGGAAAAATCACTCAGGAAAATCACACCCGGTTCAGACAGGCACTCCAGAGTTGTGCCGATCCAAAATATCAAATTAAGTACATGAAAGGTTTGATGTCTGAAACAGTTAGGAGCGACTGGACGTGCTAGAAGTTGAAAGATCGACTGTTGCAGTGACTCTGGAGTGTCTTGGTTTCAGACTTCGATCTTGTCATGAGCTGAATTACCTAATGCAAATTTTATGTTAATGTATGGTAATTGGAAGACAGGTAGCTTAATGCGGCTTATTACTGTGGTACTTAACATGTTTTTCAGTTAGCAGAATAAAACCTTTTTAGCAACCTGTGAAAAATGGCCTGCTATTATTGTTTGACACGTTTTGAATTTTTTTTATTCTTATCTCCAGCCAATTTACATTAAGTTAATGTACCCTGTCTGAAACAAAACTTTATTTGGATCAACCCATAGTTGCTCCTTGGCCCTATTTCATAAAGCTGCTTAAGCAGAAAATGTTGGTTACAATGATTATGCTTAGCAAAAAGGAGCAGGATACCAGTCACAGATGGTACATGTGACATGGCCTTTTGGCTGGTAACCTTATTCTGGTAAGCATAATTTTGTTGTGCTTAGCCCGCTTTTTGTGCCTAAGCAACTCTGAAATTGGGCCGTGATCTATTTGGTTCGGCACGACTCTGGTGTGCTTCTCGATGAAGGGGGTGTTTCACCACTTCTCATGTGCAATTATTGTAGTAGACTTGGTTCCAAGTCTGTGATCATATTTTTAGTCTACCTGATAGCCAATACAGTATTGCCTGAAATAGCGCCCTCTTGTGGATTAACCTCCAGCATTTACCTAGGGCCGCTAGTTAGGGCGTGTGATAGCCAATCTGCGGGGGGTGTTTGCAGAGAAATAAGTGCGATCTCAGACTTGAAATCGAGTCTAATATTTTAGATAATGGTGACCTTTATCACACCCATACTTAAGTGTTTCACACCAAGACTGACTGTTCTATCTATACTTGGGCATGTCCCAATCATGGTTGGGTATATCCTGACCACAGCTGGGCCTGTCCCAACTTCAGTACATGTCAATTGTCCTAAACTATCTATCAATTGATAAAATTCAAAACTGCGCCAACCAAAATTTTGGCTTGTCCCAATCTTAGTTGGGCAGACCACAGTTTGGCCCAACTGCAGTACATGTGCTTTAAATTTAGGCCTCAACTGCCTGTCATCAATTGATGAATTTCTAAACCTATGCCAAACATATTTTGGCTTGTCCTAATCTTAGTTGGGCAGACTACAGTTGAGCCTGTACCACTTCGGTACACATGCTTTAAATGGGAGACTTTGGAATGCTAGGTGGCAGCAGACTTACCAGGTAAATTTCCATTGTTTATGTAGTTCTGAGCGTGCGCACATTACCAACAATAGATATACAATGTACCTGTTAAGTCTGCTGCCACCTAGCGTCCCAAAAGTCTCCCATTGGAGCCTCAACTGGCCATCATCAATTGGTGAAAACTGCTCTTTCTTCTCATTAAAAAATGTATATTTCTATGTACATGTACATGTATTTTTATTTTGTTATTTATTTGGGTAAACTAAAAATCAATTAAGAACTTTGTTTCATGAACTTTAAAAATATTTACTAGTGATACTTATTAAGAAAATATTCAAAGCGTAAACTTATTTAGTTAAAGATTTATTTAAAGAAAGATTGACTTTGAACTGTGTGGATGTATCCACTACATGATATATTGCAGGCTGACATAGTTTATCAATCATTCAAAACCACAGTGGATGAAATTGAATGGTCAGACAGTAGGAGGAATACATGTAGTATAACACTTGATTAATGTTTCGGTGAGTTTAATAGGTTATTTTCAATAAACAAGCATAAAAAGAATCACGCAAAAGTGTCATAAAATCTTTGGTCCAAGAAGATGATTTACTTAGACCTTCGAAGAGAAGTACACGTAAATACATTTTTCGGTGAGTATAATAAGTTATTTTCACTAAACAAGCATAAAAAGTATCCAGCGAAAGTGTCATAAAACATGAGGTCGAAGAAGATGATTACTTTGAGCTTTGAAGAGAAGTACATTTTATTATTACTTAGTAGGAACTTTACAATGACATGGGAGAAAATAAGACACTCATGACCAAATCGGCAAATCTGTTAAACATGTTTTTATTTTGTTATGAATAAACTTGGGATGTCAACAAAAGTAGCTCCTCCAAACCCAAGTCTTCCATTTGACTTTTATAAATTAACACTTGAAGCTTATGTAGAAATGATTTTTACAGTGGCGATTTTGATATATATATATATATGTGTGTATAATGATTACAAATGCATCTAACGTTTAAATTTAGAACTTAATACTTACAATTAACAGGTTGAGAAACAATAAAACTACAAGCAGAAAACAATGGAAGCAACATCGCACGATTTTGACTTCATTATTCCTTATTGATTTGGTTTCAAAAGTACAGAAAATTTAATTAAATAAGTTAAACTGAAATTAGAAATAAAAAGGGGAGGTTAGAGTTCACGTTATGTGGAAAAAGTGATTTTAATTAACTGTTGCAGGTATTTCCGAAACCTTTGAATACTATGGAAAACCTGGTTTGAACCACCTTGAATTTAAAAAAAGAAAAAAAAAAAAGAAGCAAACTTTGCAAAATTTGCACAACAAATTTAATGGTGCCAGTTAAGAACCTATTGGTAGTTCCAATCTGGAACTCTTTGATAGTCTAAAACACCTAGTAAGGAACCCTTTAGTGGTAGAGAAGCCCAGTTAGATACAATGGCAACAGGTAAGGAACCCTGTAAAGTTATCTTGTAGAAGCTCTGTTGTGTACGTATAGTCAAAGAGACCTGTTGGCAACTTGGGTAATGTAGACACCTAGTAGGAACCCTTTAGTAGTTGTAACAAGTCTGGAACCCTTTAATAGTCAGAGACACCCAGTAAGGAACCATGTTAAGTTACCTTGTAGGAGCTCTGTTGTGTACAGTCAAAGAGACCTGTTGGCAACTCAGGTAATGTAGACACCTAATAGGAACCCTTTGGTAGTTGTAGCAAGTCTGGAACCCTTAGATAGTCAAAGACACCCAATCAGAACACCTTGGCTGTCAAAGACACCTTTTGAGATTATGAAATTTAGGCTTGCTGTAACGCAAAGAGAAAATAAAAAACAAAATCTGCAGCACCAACTTCTCTGGGTAATGGCCACAACAGATATGAGGATAGCGTTTCAGAAACTCAGTATAACAAAGTTGCTAATAAATATTTTATTTATAAGACAGGATGGAAATTAAGCCCAAATAACTATCCATGACTTAAAATTAGTTAGAGATCAATACAAGGTTTAGGCGTTCCTTCCCTTAGCAAAGCTATCATCAATTTTTGTAACCCCCCAACCCCCACCCCCCAAAAAAAATAAACCACGAAACAAAACAACATAACAAAACAAATCGGAAGTGCTACTGTTTAAGGAAGCATACATTAAGATATATAATAATTATAGGCAAGGCCTTGGTTCGACATGAAACTTCTCATTCAGTTCCCAAGTTATTTTTGAACGCTTTTTGTGGGAGACAGAATTTGAACGTGACTGTACAACAGAAATACATGTATTAACTTGAGAATCTGTTACCAGATTGGTTTGCCGGAATGGATCAAAATCTGCTGAAAAGCTGCCCCTTCCAGAAAGAAAGGGCTTTGATGTCAACACTGAAAACAAATGATAAACCTTTTTTTTTTCAGAGTTACTGACCAATAAATTTTGCCAAATCACAAATTGACACTTTGAATTTCAACGAGAAGTATCATCATTTTCTCAAATATTCTGAAGCAAAACTTACTAGGGGAAGAAATGGCATACTCGCTCTAGGGTAGAATTTATAATCCACTTTTTTTTAGTCACAACATTTCTGACAAATAAACGCCAAGATTTAAAAACACCAGGATTTAGATATGATGTTATTGTTACGTATTAATCACTGTTTTGGACCAGGACAAATACTGCTCCATAAACAGACAAATTTGACACCAAGCTTTCTCCTCAACAATGACCAACATTTTCCACGCAAGTCTAGAAAAATAGCAATTCCAAAGAATACACCAATTCCACACACTATCAAAAAGCTTTGGCTGGAATTAAAACAACAACCACCGTACCCTAATGAATGAATGAACACCATTTAAAATAAAAATATTTCTTAACCTCTGGATTATTAAATTGTCGGGTATTTTTAAACGTGTGGTGATAAATTGTTGAACTTAGCTGGTTTAATTGTGGCTATGGCTAAGATGAACTTGTCATAGCAAAGCCATTTGTTTGGTTACGACTTTCTCCAGAAAAAATAATCTAATTTCATAGAGCTGCTTAAGCACAAAAATTTGTGCTTACCAGAATAAGGTTATCAGTCAAACTACCATGTCACGTGTACAATTTGTGACTGGTATCCTGCTCATTTCTGCTTAGCAGGAAATTGTTAAGCATCATTTTCTGCTTAAGCAGCTCTATGAAATTGGGCCCTGGGCAAAGCCATTGGTCTGGTTACGACTTTCCCCAGAACCAGTAATCTAATCAAGGCCAAGCTAATGTTACCAACACACTTCACAACTTTCCCAAGATTACGTGATTCTCATGGGTCCAGTACTAAAATTAACTCAGGTGAAATCATAGCTTGGTTAAACAACAGAGGGCGCTAATCGTACACCACCTTTTGCCATGGTTTGAGATCCGCCCCTTTGGCCTTGACAAGGTGCTTGTATTTGCAGCGATCTCCAAACACACATCCTGTTGTGCGCCAGAAGTAGCATTCATTGCCGTTGACTGGACCTGTCACCTTGTCACCACTGGTAAAGAGACAAATCACAAAGAAAATATCATTAAAAGGGAGACTTGTCTACAAGACATTTGTCCAAAATTCGTAGAGAAAGATATTTACTAAGCTAACAGTTCAATTAAAATTCTCCTTTAAAAGTAAGGTATCGACTACAACTTAGGTGCAAAACTTATTTCCTGCAAGATAAATGTTGGCAAAGAATTCAAATAAAAAACTGTATTTTGGGAAGAGAAGTTTTAATCTAAGTTGAAATACATATTACAATACAATAAGTATACCAGTATATAACTCGTTAATAATAGTTAACAAGGTAAAATGTCAATATTCAATTTAATTCAAGAAAACACTTATTTCCACAATCTCAAACAAGAGAAAAAAAATGTAACGAATCAAAAACAAAATAAAATAACCAATAAATGAAATCAATTTAAACAGTATAGTAGAAAGAGTATGGAGGGTGATCAATTAAGTCAAGAAATCGGCCATCGGACACGACAGACGGCCAAAGAGACAAAAGACTAGACAGACATTGGACTAAAGAGACAAGTATGATTACATGAGGAGAACTAATAACAAGCAAAGATTATTTTAACAAGATAATAGAGAAGTCTAAACAATTACAATATAACCAACAACACATGGAGTTGATGTCCATGATATAACAAGACATGGTAAAGAAAAAAAAGGGCAACAAATATAGCATATGATAAAAATCAATATTGCATATCAATTGGAAAATAAGTTCACAATTCACATTGCTCCCATACAGGGATTAAACATCTACCTGCAATGTCTAAAATAGCACCAACAAAAAACCATGTGAAGACAATTGTTTTCTATTTTCCTTCACCACACTTCCCAAATCTAGAATTCTGGCTTAGGGGTGTGGGTATGGCCTCACTTAACCATTTGGCGCAGGACGTTGTGTTAACACTCCAATACTCTCCCTGCTTAAATATGGGTGGTGTACATTTTGTATTTTCGTGTCATATTGAATAACCAGAACAAAGGCCGCCCCCACTTTACACTTCAACACTTCATTTCAGCCACTGAAGGTGGACAGTTGGCAGTTGAAAAAGGTAAAATTCTGCATTTGTGCAGGGATTATCGTAAAATCTACGATACCAAGCCTTTTGTCATTTTGTTGTAAGAAAGGACTGCTTGGCGTCCAGAGGCTTCAACTGTTTTTATTATAACTATTTCATTTCTGTCCACAAAATCCAATAAATTACACAATGAAGTTAGAAAAATATATCTCAGTGACAACAAACCCTAAAAATGTAAAATAGATGAGGGAGAAAGGTAAACCAAGGAGGGAAATGACAACAATTTTCCTGTAACCAAAAGGTTCAGTCTGCCAACAACACTTTTTTCTATAAAGTTCAGTCAAGCACTCGTTCAGGATTAAAAGGAAAAACACAAACAACATTAACAGTTAGAAATATTGAATTATTCATAATTTGTTATTTGTTTGTTTGTATTTCATTGAATTATGGCTCAATAGAGGCAAGTTCGAGTTAAACGGCCAAGGTTTTGTGATTCATGGTGCGTGAAAATGCAATTTTCTTGACAGAAACCGGAAAATCCCAGTTTGAACCAGAATCTTTGTTCTCTTGGCTTATTAAGTCCGGGTTTCTTTGTGCCAGCGAAACTCTTAAACAATAAATTTCGACCAATTCTACTAAAATAATACCAGGGAAAAAAAAATTGAAGATCCGCGATAGTAACTGGGTACCGTACCTTGCATCAGCGTGATTGTTGTAGTTACTAAGTGAAGAGGAACCCTTGCTGCCAGACTGCTGCTGACTTGCAGGTGCCTTGGTGTGGCTGGTGTGGCTGGTGTGGCTGGTGTGGCTGGTGTGGCTGCTGCTGCTGCTGCTGGTGTTGTTGTTGGTGCTGGTGCTGGCGCCGGCGCCGGTGGTGTTTTTCTTCAACACCATGGTGCGGGGCTGACCATCAACAATGGGATTGTCCGGGAACTTAATCAATAGAAAACGTCCACCAACTTCAACACCCTGCATGATATGAACATGAATATTAAATTTCAAAATCTTCAAAGAAAATGGGGATATGTCTCCAAGGAAATATTATTATTCAATTGAAAAACACAAGACCGCGGGACCTGTTCAGTCAGAAGTTTACTGGCCCGGCACTAAAATAATTGGCCTCGAACCTGGGGTCTAGCGTAAATTTTGAGCAATGCTGTTGATTGTAGGACTTCCAGCTTGACATGATAGAGAAAAATTATAAATTTATTTTCAGTACCACCATGCCACCATAAAGTAAACTACCAAAAGTGCTCCGTTTTTACACTTTACGGCAATCATTGGATGTTCTATAGGAAACTGAAAAGTCAAAGGGTGATTTTTTTTAGTAGAAGGAACACATACCTGGAGCTGATCAAGGGCTCTGGCTGCCTCATCAGGGCGTTTGTAGTTAATAAAGGCACAAAACCGGTCTGGAAGGCGGCGTAGGCTTTCTATTTCGCCAAACCTGAGTCAATAACACAAAAAATGACAAATGGTGAGGTAACAATTGACCTTATGCACATGAGGTCATGGTTTGGGGCCCAAGTTTCACAACTCCTCCCTCAGCTCGACAGATGTGCTGGGGTTTTCAACATTTCGTCAACACCATCACATCACACAGGCTATGTTTTGCAGGTTTTTTTGGTTATGTTTTGCAGGTTTTTGTTGTTGTTTCGTTTAAGAACAATAATAATAATATAATAATATCGAAGTCTTATATAGCGCACGTATCTACCAAACAAGGTACTCAAGGCGCTGAGTATATACAAACTTTCAGAAAGATAGGTTATTGCAGTGGTGGATTCTGAGACCCATTTATTTAGCACCGTATAAGGGTTTACAAGGTGCTACGGCGCATTAAGCAGCCACAACCAGGAACACCGGTGCGAACCCCTTCTCTTTTCGATAAGTGCACTGGGTTCTTTTACATGCGTTACACAACACATGGGACCAACGGCTTTACGTCCCATCCGAAGGATGAAGCAATGGTAAAGTGTCTTGCTCAAGGACACAAGTGTCACGGCTGGGGATTCGAACCCACACTCTGCTGATCAGAAACACCAGAGTTTGAATTCGGTGCTCTTAACCACTCGGCCACGACACTTCCACAAGAGTTTCTTTTTCATCTAGAGTATTTTACAAATGATCTTTCTTAAAAAAGTGTATGTTGGTTTTTGTTCTTCAATCAGGCCTCAAAGTTCCCGGCGGCCACGGCTGCCGGTGCCCTTGTAACTGGCCGTGGTGCCCCTCCAAAAATTACCTTCTTCAAAGCCATAATTGCCGTGCCCTAAATTCCCGTTGGCCGTCGTGCCCTTTTTAATAGAAGTTAAATACATTTTCAGTGTTGTCCAGAAGCACCAGCTGCCGCGATTTTATGAAACCTTTTTACCCAGTTGTCAATGATTACGAAAAAACTAACTTTTCTACACACACGAAGCCGACAGTTGGAGATCCTTTTCTTTATTTAGTGTAGCCCAGACAATATCCAGGCCTCACCTGGGAGAATGATTGACACTCCTATTGACTCCCAAATACTCTTATCTTAATCCTCTACTGTTTGTTATACAATTGTTTTATTTTGTAATATTCTTGCTTCACTCAAAAGACAAACCGCGCGCGTGCGGTGTCTTTGTGGTTTTGTGACTTGGTTTTGTGACTCAAAGGAGTGGGTGGTGTGTTCGTTTAAACCTGGAAAGTGTGTTGACATCTGGTGGCTTACAGTTTTACGGTTTGTTTATGAATAAGTTATGATTTATCAATATTTGTTCATGCAAATTGTTTCTTTGGGTTAACCACCCATAGGGAAACCTCTGGCCAATTTTCAAATTTATATTTTTAAAATTTTGTGTATTAAACTTTCAGGGTAACTAATGCACTATGGTGTTATTTTGATTTACAACTCATAGTTTATTAATGGCCTTCGTGCCTTTTTAAAACTTTCATTTTTGGCCTTGGTGCCCAATCTACTGGCCTTGGTGCCCTCCAAAATTTGGCTTGCTTCAAGGCCAAAGTGGCCTTGCCCTAAAAATGATGAAGTTTGAGGCCTGTTCAATATTAACGTATAAGCCGCGGCTTATAGGCCGAAGATTGCGGTACACTGCTGTGGAGTTGATTGGGCAAATCGTGAGACTACCTAGTTCATATAGCAACTTGTCCAGCTGTTCGTCAACTGCCGCTGAGTAGATTAGGAAAATTTGGACGACTACCTGATAAGAACCTGTCCAGCTGTTCATCTACTGCAGCTGAGTAGATACAGAAACCAGGGGATTTCTCCTTATTAATAATCTTCCTTAATGCAGACTCAGAGATATTGGTCTCCAGAGTTCGAGTAGCCTACTCTAGTGCAGGCATGAGAATATACGATGACAAAAAATCCGGAAAAATTTAACACTACAAATTGCATGTCCGGATTTTGGGCAAGTCCGGAATTTTTGCGTGTCCGGAATTTGGGCAAGTTTACCCAGGCGTCAGTGTCGCACTCAGTGAGCCCCTCTGCATTAGGGACCATACGTAGGATCGAGGATATATTAATAGGACAATACTTGTAAAAACGATGAAATCATAACAATGCTAGGCGTATTTTGTCTTAAAAGGCTCAAAATAAAATGATATTCGGAACTTACTTCCACGAAACTAAATGATTATGAACGGAGCAGTCATACTTTTGACAAAAGTTTTGTTAAAAATTTTGATTTTGGGGGGGTCTTTTTACCTGTGACAGTGAATAATTGTGTTAAGTGTTCTCCCCCTTTGGCCATTGAAACTTGTTCTCCAAACACCTTTCTCCAAGATCCCGACAGTTTATAAACCATAGCATTTTGGAAAAATAATGTGAGACGTCAAACGTTAACGAATCTCCCCACACGTGTGTCGCACACTCAAGCTCAATTGTCTCGAAGTTTCTTCCAGGTCATAGTTCAACGCATAAAAATATCTCCAGCCGTAAAACACATTAAACGTATCGAAGAAACGGCACTTAAGCCTATGAAGGTGCGTACTGACGACTGGTAAAAAAAGTCTAACGATGCGCGCGCATCCAAAACACCGTGCGTTGTTGTCAGTAGACTTTTTAATGTCTCCACACATGTTCCTTTGCTGCAACAGTAAACAATTGTATAACATGTACGGTCAAACCGTACCATGAATGAAGTGGGGAAAGACTGAAAGAAGTCTACACATATCAATTGAACGCGCTGCACATGGAAGAAACAAATCAACGCATATTGGGCCGGCCGCTGCCGGGCGGCAATTTATTACGAAGAAGCGTGTCAAGGTATGAGTAAACTCCGAATTTCAAGACCAAGAAGAGGGATTAGCGAGATCCAAATGTATACCCCAACAACTCACCCCCCGATTTGTATATCAAATTCACATTGAACTCGGAGACCACATATTTTGAAGTGAAAAATCCGGAAATCCGGAAAAATCCGGAAGATTCTCATGCCTGCTAGTGTCTTGATCATAAGATGCGTTTACTTACTGCCCAAACCGGTCTCTAAGTTCTTTCTCGGAAACTGTTGAATGGAGATTGCCAACCCATAGGGAGCGTAGACTCAACGGATTACGTGCACTGAAAAACAAAGATACAACATACAGTCAGCTCAATCTTCCATTGAATGTATTTGGTGATAGAAAGATGGCACTTTACAAATTATGTACAATTATAACTGTTAAACTGAGAGGTGTAGTAATTTAAAATATAAACACGATTGTGACAAGATGTACTCGCATTAGTGGGTTACATTTCAAGTTTACTAGTTTCAATAGTTTGTATTGTTGGTTGACACTCAAGTTTACTAGTTTGAATAGTTTGTGTAGTTGGTTAACACTTACTAAAGTTTACTAGTTTGAATAGTTTGTGTAGTTGGTTAACACTTACTAAAGTTTACTAGTTTGAATAGTTTGTGTAGTTGGTTAACACTTACTAAAGTTTACTAGTTTGAATAGTTTGTGTAGTTGGTTAACACTTACTAAAGTTTACTAGTTTGAATAGTTTGTGTAGTTGGTTAACACTTACTAAAGTTTACTAGTTTGAATAGTTTGTGTAGTTGGTCAACACTTACTCAAGTTTACTAGTTTGAATATTTTGTCTAGTTTGTTAATACTTACTCAAGTTTACTAGTTTCAAAAGTTTGTGTAGCTGGTTTACACTTACTGAAGTTTACTAGGTTCATTAGTTTGTATAGTTAGTTAGCACTTAACTCAAGTTTACTAGTTTCAATAGTTTTAATAGTTGGTTTACACTTACTCAAGTTTACTAGGTTCAATAGTTTGTACAGTTAGTTAGCACTAAACTCAAATTTACTAGTTTCAATAGTTTTAATAGTTGGTCAACACTTACTCAAGTTTACTAGTTTCAATAGTTTGTGTAATATAATCTTCCTCGTCGGAGATATAGACATCTTCTGGGAAGGCACTACTGACGCCTTCTACACCGTTAATAAGAAGAGCATCGAGGGCCGATTGTACAGACCCATATTGACGGATCGCTGCATCACACTGAGGTCTATTAAATCCCATTTCCTGTTCAATTCAAAAATTCAAAAGACAACATTTGAGACATGCCTATAATAAAATGCAAACTTGTTGATTCGCCATGAAAATTTATAAAACATCATTATGATAAAATAACATACAAAATATATATTTGGTATGGTTTTTTTTCAAGCCAAGTGGGACCCTCACTGTATTATAATGATTATGTTCATCGGGCCCTAAGTAATCGCAAAAAGAATTTCAACTCCTTTTTGTTACTCATTCACATCAACAATCTTTAACTCTGCAGGTACCCATTTTTTCAAGGACAATAAGAATATAATTAAATGTTACGACAAGGACTCGAAACCACACTCAGACGACTCAGCCACATACGTGTCTGACCCACGAGGGCAACTGCTCTCCCAAACTCGGGCAAAACAGTGGGGAAAATTTGGGTACAGCAAAAAAAAAGAGGAAAATGGGCAGAGAAAGCAAAACGCTTTTTACCTGGTATTAAAAACTGGTACCTATGTTTTTATCTGTGAATGTTTTTTGGTAGATCAACCCTTCTGCCAAACAGTCTCCATACAGCCATGCTCAACCGCCAGAATCTGCGCCGACTGTGCTTGACACTCAGCCATGACATGCCAAAAAACACAATCCACTTTTCCGCTAGCCATTACTTCCAACCTTTTAGAGTTCCATCAGTCAGACTTACCATTAAGCGAGAGATCCTGGTCTTGTGCAACTCCTCGACGGCATCCTCGCAATTTTTATCCAATTTCAGGACGTCCTCAAAGGCAGTTTCTGCCTCGGCATAACGCTGTCAAGTTGAAAAAGAAGACTTTAAAAATTGACACACAGGGTGGTAGTTGTGAATTTGGATCGCTTTATTTGAAAAAAATTCCAATAGGTTATTGATGTTTGGAAGGAATCACACTTGAATTAGAAGTGAAAGTTCTCCAACACATTTTTTTGTAAATAAATTGTATTGAGTAATAAACCACAAAGGAAACTGTCTGGGTACATTTTTAAACAAAGAAAAATTGACTGGAGCAGGACTTGAACAACGACCTCCAGATTAACATACCGGTGCTCTACCAACTGAGCTTTCCAGCCCTATGTTAGCAGTCTCCCTATTGGTCAATATCTTTGTTTGGGGGTGCCAGTCAGAAGCCATTCAACCGTTAGCTGCCGTGTAGCCAGGGATCACACCCAAGTTTACGATACAACCTGGGAAGCGGCAGCCACGGGATCACCTTAAGGGGACGTTCAAACCCAAATAAATTGTATTGAATGACAAAGACGTCACCCCCCCCCACTTCCCCCAGATTCCGAAATCTACTTTGCAGTAGTAGAATAACAGCAAGACAAGTTCTTGCAAGAACAATCTCCACAGCAAAGTAGGTACAATCCCTACCCCCGCAGGTACTCATTCACTCAACGGCAATAAGAAGCAATTAACGTTGACTGTCTTGCTCAAGGACACAAGTGTCACGACCAGGACTCGAACCAACCCTCCAATGACTCAGCCACCAGAATTTGCATCGAATATGTTAGACACTCGGCCACGACACATACCATGGTTTTTACCACAAACCAAATATACAAAACAAGAATTGAAACTTCATCAAATCTTCAATCAAATTCAATTCAATATTCAAATCAAAACACAAGACTCTGTGTGATTGTCAAGTTTATTTAAATTTACAAGTATCCAAGACACACAAAAACTCAGAAAAATAGCAACTTTTAGAAAACAAATCTCACCTTCAGTCCAGCTAATGCTCTGCCTTTTCTAAAATATCCCTTAGGCCATTCCTTGGCCAAGGAAATAGCTCGGTTTGCATCTTTTAAAGCACTGTTGAGAGAACCAGAAACAAAAATTCAAGAATCTTTCAATACTATTTAAGGCAAGGGCCTCATAGATAAATAAATTAATTGTTCAAAACACATGAAGTGGTCGAGCCAAACTGAGACAAATTTACATTCATAGTTTATACGTTGACTACATCGGTTACAGGAAGATTTGAAAGCTTTATAAAACATTTACTGTAAAATACCTGCATGTGAATGTAACCCACAAAACCAGAGATTAACAAAAAGGTGTATCTCCACATCTTCCAAGAAGGTGAAAGATTAAAATCATGCTGGAATAGGTGCAGATCAAAGAGACAGCTGTTCAACAGGAGTTAAAATGAAGGATTTGAAACTTTGCATGGTGGAAGTATAACTAAGAGAGGACTCCGCGTTAACCACCGGTTCTTTCAGAACCAACACTACTCACAAGACATTTTCACATGGTGTTACTGCGAATCTCTCTTAGGAGTTAAAAAAGACGAGCTGAATAGCCTGACGACTAACCACAGGGAAACAATGGGTTTCCCCGACTTGAGAGAAAGCTTGGTGGGAATAAGAAATACACACACAAGCACACATGCAATGGTAACTCAGAGTAACTTTCCCAGGGTGATGGATATGTACTATCATTCTTATTGTTATTTTAGAATTCCTTTTAATTGTTCACATACCTTTCATACTGTTGTAGTCTGTCGTAGCAAAATGAACGATTTCCGAAAAACCTGCAGACAATCACAAATGAAGTAAACAAACATTCATATAAATAACAAGTTTAGTAGGTTTTGGTAATTAAAACACTCCAACTGCGCAACATATCAGAATAAATTTTTTGCTGCAGCCCTAGGGGAACATCCCAGCAAGCATGACAACACGTCGTTCTTGAAACTTACAAATCTGGCCCTCTGTACAGTTTTACGGATGCAATACTTTTCTAAACACCATCCTTCCTTTTAATCAAAACCATTTACTTCTTATTGTTTAAAAGTCTATTTCTTTCGTCCTTACCTAAAGTCTCGAGGGTCCAATGATATAGCTTGGGTGAAGAGATCTATTGCTGTGCTGTAGTGACCTAGATTTGCCATTTCGTTGCCTTTAACTGAAGAAAACAAATCACACAAAAACAGATGATTTTTCATTTCATTTCATTTCATTACATTTACTATTTCACAGGGTAAGAAAAAACAGTTACAAAACAAACAGACAATGATACAAATATGATTACACAAGACACATACAAAGTAAAACCTGATGACAGTACCCCCGTAGGATTACCAAATGCGAACTGATTCATGTCGAGTGGACCTCCTTAAAGTACATACAAATAAATAAACAATAACAATTTAAATACTAAAAAGTATTAAAAAACAACTTTATAAAAAATCACATTTGTCAAAAATACCATTATGGAGAAAAAAGCTAAAACAGGCCAACAGGGGTGAAAATTTCAAAAATATTTATTTATTTTTTTTTTTTTTGCCAAAACATATCTTATTTTATATTGGCAACTTCCTTCCTGATAAATATCATCAAAAAGGGGTTAAAATTAATTGAAAGAAAATGTGCCGATGTATTTTTCAATAAACAACTCGACTTTAAACCCCTTTTTCTCAGTTTGAACTTCAATGGTTTTAACAGTATCACCACGTCTACCGATTTCTCTCATTACCAATTCGATTGAAATGCGTTCATTGTATTGTTTATAACAGTTTATCTTTTCTCCTGTAATGGTTTTGTTCTATTTTGCCTTGCCTTATTGTCTTCTCACTTTGATATTCGCTATTTATTGAATTCTGTGATTGTGATTCTAATGTCCTAGGCTTTGTTTTACATGTCTTTTTTGTTCCGAATAAAGACACGAATTATACGATTATGCTCTTTTTAAATGTATCAACAAACAAAAAATTACCAGAATCGACAAATAACTCATTTTGGTTGATTGCATCATAATTATGCAAATTAAAATATGAATTTGACATTACTCAGGCAAAACACTTCTTACACCAGGAGTTAAAATGAAGTGTTGAAAAAATGCCCCGTCATGTGTAAAGTTCCCTGACTGCTACAATAATAATAAATAAAGAATAAAGGTATTTCACTGGAGTGTCCATACCTGCAAACTGTCTGCTTTGCAATACTAAAGGATCCATACTGTCAATCTGTAATGACAAAACAAAAATTTGCATTTAGTTCATCATAGAAAATAAAATAGAAAATACAGAAGGAATAAAAACTCCTCAAATTCACAGACCCCAACAATTCCCAGAAAGTTCCAGACAAACAGCTTCATTCTTAAATCAAGTTGCATTTAAAGCAGAAGCAAGCAGCAAAAGATGTTTTAAGAGAAAGTAGAGAATGGCGTTCTGAAGTTAATGCTTTCTCGCAAGGCGGTGAAAATAAGAGCATAGAAAAGGAAGAAAGATGACCTATCCTCCACCGCCCTCAACAACTTCACATTGTGTGATTATCAGTCATAACTGAATGTGTATGAGAATGTAATCAAGCCAGCTTCAGATATAAAGAATCAGTTTTGTTTTCCATTCATTTACCAATAGATAGATTCCTTATGAAAATGGGGACAATGTTACAAGTCCCTAACCTCACGCTAAAATGGTGTTTGATACCCTTCAAGTGCATTTTGTGTCAAAATCCTAAAACATCCGATGACTTCACATTTCAAATATACATTTTTGGATTGATAGTTTCCAGTTCATTCCTGAATTCTGATGATATTCAATCAAAAACGGCATTGAATCTGAGCTTACGACTGGCGCAGAAATTTCTCTTTGGAATGTACAAACAAATCTTTAGCATTTGTGAAATCAAGGCCTGGTCACTCCGTAAACTACAATACGTTACAATCTTCTCCCCGGCCCTCTGACCCACAACTCTTGGTCATGATCCGTTCCAGGTATGTGCGCAAATGGTTTTATGCAAGCATCAGCAGAATGTGAACAGAAATCCACCTTCTATAAACCCCCTCCCTTAACCACACCCTCACAGCTTTCACTAATGATCCTTTCCAGCATATATTCGCAGAAGTCTTAAAGAAAGCAGAATGTTCAGAGAAATCCCCAGACCTTGTCACTAAGTTTGAATTCATACCCCCCACCTCTATGGACCCCCCACCTCTATGGACCCCCTCCCTTAACCACACCCCATGGCCCCCTCCTCACGGCTCTCAATAATGGTCCATTCCAGTCAATGTCCACAGATGTCTTAGAGTAAGCAGCAGAAGAATGTTTAGAGGAATCTCCAAGCCTTGTTACCAAGTTTGAATTTAAACCCCCCTCTCCCCCGCCTCTATGAACCACCCCTTCCTTAACCACACCCCGCCACCAACTCCTCACAGCTCTCCCCAATGATCCATTTCAGCAAATGTCCGCAGATGTCTTTAAGCAAGCAGAGCAGAAGAATGTTAATATGAAACCCAGAGGGTGTTACTGACTTGGCCTGAATTCATAGCCCTCACCGACTCGGCCTCCTCCGTCCTGCCTCCCTTCTGAGAGGACTTCTTTCTGGGTTTCTCTGTCCTGGAATTCATGGTCGTGGCCATCTTCTTGTTTGCGGTCGCTGCAGCTCCAGCGAAGAATGCGCTGTGTTGGTCCCAGCCTGCTATATCCTCATCCCTGTCAGAATCAGAGCTCTCGGATACCCTGAAATAAAAATATCAAAATCTAGAAACCTTAACTCTGAATGTCTCAAACCTTTTCAAATCCAAATTTCTTTGGTTCTGTTGGACTGAGAACTGAATTAGTAAACTGATAATGCTTTACATGGGATCAGACATACCACCATAATCAGAGTCTAACAAATTACATGTTATATTTCTGGTTTACTATTATATAACAAGTTAAAACTGGTGGCCAACAGGCCAAATTTGCTTCAATGTACACAAAGAAAAAAGAAAAGGAAAAAAAAGAAAAAAGCAAAGCATCAGTATATTAAAAATGTTACAAATAAGAAATTACAACAAACAAAAGAGCCGAGGGGCAAGCAGCAATACACAGATTCTTTTCCACAGTCAATCGTCTAAACCTTTGTCATTACAAGACATCAATCATACAATGATACGTCACAAGTTACTAAAACTCATTGTCACTGACCTGCCAGCAGCTGGCCTGGTTTTAGATCTACTGTCAAACTGTGCTCTTGGTTTATTTCTTGCAGAGTTCAAGCTATTGGAAATGTTGTTGTTGTTATTTACTCTACTGGTAGACGTTGACTTTGTTGCATCCTGTACAGCGAGATAGACAGACATCGAGACGGACAGACAGACAAAATTTGGAATGTAAAAGACATTTCATTAGAAACAAAACAAAAACATAAATAACTTACATTTATTATTTGTTTTACTCTGATGTGGAACTAAACCAGTATCAAATTCTGAATAGTGCAGTTCTTGTAAGGGTTTGGAGAGGTTACACCAATAAAGATTGTAAAGATTCTTTATAGATAGTAGAGAAAAACACTTTTCAGACTAACCAGGTGTGGATTGGTGGATTTTGTGGAATTATTCCTGTGCTCAGCTTGTCTCTTTGCCTTCTCCGCTGACTCTTTTGCCTTTTTTAAAAACTCCTCTTTTTTTCTCTGCTCTTCCGCCTTTTGCATCGCCTCCTCTTCTTGCTTCTCTTTTTCTTCCCTCTTCTTCTCTCGCTGACGCTTCTTCTTGGATTTCCTCTTCTCTCTGTTCTTCTTCTGCCGTTCTTCTTCCTTCATTAACTCATCTGCATTCTTACTTGCCTCCTGTTGTTTAGAAATGACAGAAATGGCAATCAACTTCTTAGGAAAGGGTACATCTCTTATTCAAACCCAGGTCTTATTCAAACCCAGGTCTTATTCAAACTGCGTGACCCCTTCAAGAAAACTACATCCCCACAAAAAAACCAACGGTCAAAAGAAAATAGGCAAAAGAAAAAAGTTTTCATTTGACTTACACTGGCAGAAGGTCGGTTAGCTGTATAGGAAAATTCTGTGAATGACAACAAATAATAAAAAAAATTTTATAAATGGAATGAAGGTTTCAAGATGACAAGAAATACGTAGTTTCATCCTGTTTAAAAGGTAGGGTCGCAGGTCAGTAACTACTCCATAAATTAACGACCATAAAAACTTAGTTGGTAGGAAGACCTGCAGCTGTTGATAGTAGAAACTTTTTTCGGAAAGGATTCCCTTTGAAGATTTATGGTTAGTTTCTCATGAATCGTTTCTCAGATTTCTCAATTCATGATATACGTTAGGGAATACTGCGACCAGAGACGCGGTAGGTACCTGCTGTCAAGGATGGATTCGATGTTCTTGATGAAAATACCAAGACCAGTTTTTGCTGTTTTCTCAACAAGTAGACACTGTAATTAGCTGGAACTTTCACGGGTGACCTTTATTGTGTCTTGAATGATAATTTGGCCTATAAATCAGCATTACAGGCACAAAAACAAACAAACTATGTCCCTTCCTTAAAGGTAAACATAAGGCAGTAAAAATTATTTATTTGGACAATTTGAACCCCCCTCCCCAAAAAAACCCCAACAACATTCGAACGTAAGCTCTCACCATGTTTTTTTTTGGTAAAGTGTTGGTGCTTCTCCACCTGCTCCCACGAAAAGTCATCATCGCTCTCATCATCATAGTCATCATCGCTGTGTCCAAATGCAAAACCATTGTAGAAAGCTAAAAGAGAGTTTTGAAAGAAATGTGACGTCAATTCCCAAT
This sequence comes from Pisaster brevispinus, assembly GCA_023634235.1. NCBI lineage: Eukaryota > Metazoa > Echinodermata > Asteroidea > Forcipulatida > Asteriidae > Pisaster > Pisaster brevispinus. Next base: position 8,660,793 of record JAMKCF010000012.1, on the reverse strand, counting down.
CCTAACTGGCCCTGGTGACGTCGGGCAATTAAGAAATCTTCTCTAGAATATGAGTGGTCAGTATTGTAGTCTGCTAGAGCAGCATACTGCTGGAGGTGGAGAGGGGTTGTTGTACGCTAAACTTTCTTTTGACAAACGTGAGTTGATATGGGTCAACAGCCCAAATCAGTTAATTGTAGCTCTCACCTTGAAGTGGCCATCTGGACATTGTGATGTAAGGCGATATCTCATAAAAAAATAAAAAATAAAAATAGCACACAAACACTGTAAATGCTTACCCTAAGACAAAGCCGAAAATATAGAAAAGTTAGTGTCTTTCTTCAAACTCTCATTCCTCATGATATCTGGAACCAATTTCATTGCTCTACCATGTCTACTTCCCAAAAGCAATGAATCGGCGCTTACTGAAGCAGGGAATTCCGCACTTACGTCAAGCTATTATTTTACTGGTTAGCAGGGAATTCTTGCTTGTGCGCGTGCGTACTCCATGTTACTAGGCATTCTTCACTAACAGCAGAATTTCTGTGCTTGCACAGTAAGCCATGAAATTGGGCACAGTTTGAAACAGTGCACCACTTGTATCACATTAAAAGCCAGTGCAGTCCCAAATCCTCCTATATTCAACTGCCCAAGTGAAGGATTTCGAAGGACTGGGGCTGATAGACTCACATATCCATTGCTTATTACAAGGTCAGGCACTCCAAGCTTATCCAAGTCCAAACAATTCGGTGTGGACTGACATAGGAGAAGAAAAAGAACTTGGGCTGCCTCACTCTCGCCAAACTGCCTAGTCTGTCAAATTATGAGCTCTTTCCACCAGTGCACAGTCCGTTGGGATATGTTGTTTCAGTAACGCAGTAAATACTTACAATGCAGTAATTGGCAATGTAGTCAGGCATACGTGGGTTAAAGGTCATTTACAAGTAAAATAAATCAAATACTAGGAAACTCTTACCTCTTGAGTCAAAGAATATTTGTGCAAACAGGTCAAACATATCGTCCTGTGAAAACAAATAGATCACAAAATCATGTTAGCCATCATATTTTCTTTCTTTAGTTAATTCAAGGAATACAAACACAAAAAGAAAGCTTCAACTAAGTACTCTTATCTTACAAAATTAAACTCATAAATGAATTATTGGTACATGTTACAAAAAACTGTGAGAACTTGTGTCTGTTTTGATTATATAGCATTAGACAACAGCGCACAAACTAACACTCTAAACTATAAAGCTATATTGTGGCGTGTTGTGGCCGAGCGGTTAAGAGCACCGGACTCAAGCACTGGTGTTTCTGATCAGCAGACTGTGGGTTCGAGTCCTGGTCTTGACACTTTTGTCCTGAAGCCAGACACTTAACCACTATTGCTTCGTCCTTCGGATGGGACGCAAAGCCATAGGTCCAGTGTGTTGAGTAATGCATGTAAAAGAACCCAGTTACACTTATCGCTGAGAGAAGAGTTTTGCCCCATTGTTTCTGGCAGTGGCTGCTGAATGCACCACAGCACCTTGTAAATCCATATAAAGTGCTACATAAATTAGTGTCATAATTCAAACCACTCAAAAACCTGTCTTAAAATGTTTCTGATTGTTCAAGTGCCGTGAGTACCTTATTGGTATATACATGCGTTAAAGACTATATAATGACTATACATATATTATACAAAGATATAACATGGCTAAATTTGACTTACCATTGTGAGAACCTGGGCATCTTTGTCTTCCGTTGTGAGACATTTGTAGGCAGCAGATATCTCTTGGAACTTCTGCAAAGGCAAAGTTTTTGAGAATTTAAGATCAACCCAAGGTTAAAAACACAGTCTATGAAATCCCTAGGAGTCATCTCAAAATTGTGACCCACAAAAAATGAACAAGTAACCAGAGGTAAGTCAGCATCTTGTCCTGGGCCAAATTTCATAGAGCTATTTAAGCCTTCAAAATAGCCCAGCACAAACCGAATAAGGTTACCACCCAAAATACTATTTCACATCTATCTTCTGTGACTGGTATCATGCTAATTATTGCTTAGCAGAAAATGTTTGAGCAAAGTTTTCTCTTTAAGCAGCTCTATGAAATTGGGTCTTGATTCTATTACATCACAATAAGAACAAAATGTCACAAAAGCTTGAAAAAAGAAGAAAATGTCAACAAAACAAAACAGCCAAAAACCAAAAACCTTGACAAATGCTTTTTGGATATTCTCAACAATAAACCGCAGTCTACGATTACTCCGGAGGAAGAGGTGTGTGCAGTTTTTAATTTCCATAGTTCCTGCTGCAGTATAAGGAGACAATTTCCCCACGATTGTTCATAAATCTCTATGTCAACAAGTCAGTAGCTATGTAATGAATACATGGAAGTGCGTAAGAGCAAAATGTAAATTGCGAAAAGCTGTTAAGTACGTAGAAAGTGACACCTTATATCCTTGACACTAATTAACACGGAACTAGTGGGTGATAAACGACATAAAGACTTTTGGGGACTCTGGGTGGCAGCAGACTTACGAGGTAAATCCATTGTTCTTGGTAATGTGCGTATTGCTCAGAACTGCTTAAAACTGCTCAAGATTACCTGCGCCCAATATCACCACACTGCTTACCAAGAATTATAAGCTTACATGGGGCTTGATTCGATGGCCTGTTAGTGCAAAGAACCATGGTTAGCAGAACCGTGAAATTGTATACAAATATTGACTGCTTCGAGTGCTATGGTTAAAACTACGACTCCCGAGGTGATCCCCAGAGCGTTCTATTTTCCCGAGGCACAGCCAAGGGTAAATGGAACGGTCTGGGGATCACCGAGGGAGTCGGAGTTTTAACCATAGCACGAGTAAAAGCAGTCAATATTTGTTTAATAACACCCCCAACAGACTATTTATCATCCTCGTACACGTAACGTTCGTACGCGCATTTCAGATACACAGATGCACAACTGATTGAGTTCGAGGTGGGTAAAAAAGACGTCTGGGTACTGCGCGCGCCATGTAATAGTCGACTATTCCATGGCAAACGACTATCACACGGCCGCCGGGTTTCTAGTAAAACTAAGACATACCATGTGACGCGCTCTAAACCAATGAAAAGGCAGATTTTTTGTAAGGGGTGTTATAAAGCCAAATACGACCACTGCCAACTAGGGTCCTGAAGTCCCCCTTTAACATGTAACTGATAATATGTTACTCCAGAATAATTGACCTTAGATCCTTGTTAGTTGAGACAGAGTAGCAGGATCTACCGGAAAAAAACATTAATAAAACAACAACAAATCAAAATCTGCCCAAAACAGACAAATTTCAAAATTTGCTGCTAAGCTAATCTGCTAAGCAATTGCAGAGCACCATTCAAAATAATATCAATAACATGGCACTTTGGCTGGTAACCAGTTTCTGCTCAGCAAAATTGATCAGTGCTCAGTAATTTGTGTGTGCTTATAATTAGCAGCTTTCCAGAATATCAAAACAGTGACCAGTGATTTTTAATTCTCCCCAATTCCTGGTAATCAGCTTCAAGGAACCATGTCTCAATTTGGCTGGTATCCCGTTTCTGGACAGCTTTATTTGTGTGCTTATCAGCTTTATGAAATCAATGCTTAACCAACTTTCTCCCACTGAATTTTACTTAAATTACCAATTCGCCGCTTAACAGACCCCAGAAATTTGGCCTTCGAATGTTTCTCAGCCATCCCTCGTGACTCATCCACTTTATAATATTCCGCCGATTTACACGCACTCATTTGGACTGCTGTGTATTTGATAATTTCCATTGATTTACATTGATGTGCGAACAGCAAATATCATAGGTTCACATTGTTTAGCATCCCGGCAACAGACTAAAATTACACCAACTGTCTAACAGTTAATGAATTTGCAGATTTGTTTTGCATCAATTATTGAGGCTTCATGTATGTCCACTAAAAATGATACGGTACTGAAGACAAGAAACAAAATGTAGGGGACCACTTAGCATCAATCACGTGAACAGTTTATCCGACAGTAGTGTTTCTCTAAGCACCTGAAACAAAAAAATGTTTCAACATGTGAATGGACATGCAGGCCGATACTAAATATAATTTGAGTTGATTTATTTATTTTATGTCTAGGTTTTAGGTTTCCGTTTACATGTAAACCACCTACAAATTCCCATTAAAAAAAATGGACCAAACAAGCTACATAATTTGTCTGTTCATTATTTAATTGAAACTTAGTCAGGAAAAAAAACCAGTAAAGTATTATTCTGTATTTATATGGCGTCTCTGTCTTAAAAAGTCAGCTCGTGATTCTGGCAGTATGTACTTAAAGCTCTGTACACAAAGGTTTACATTAATACAATAAACGACGCGTTTTCAAACTGATTTTAGTGTAGACCACGTAACCTTTGCTTAGAAAAAGAGTGACCTTGTACAATCCAAGGGCCTTCCTGGCAGGCGAGATACTACACTGGTCATATGGGATATTTTGATTTTGGAAAGATGGTAAAAGCATTCATCTGAACACACCTTTAACGAAATGATAGAATCGAGAAAATAGCAGATGAAAGGATTAAACGATTCATTTGATTTTAAATCAGGAGAATCAAAAGGATAGCAGTTGAGAGGATTAAAGGGATTCATTTTATTTCCCTGTAGGGTGGTTTGATCCGGAGGGGAGGGGGTGGGCTCACTCACTCACTCACGGAACTACGGAACTACATCTACTTAAGGGTCTGAACTCACTTCCTGCTTTCTCAAAAAAATAAAGTATTTTTAAAGTGGTTATCATTTCCAAATACTGTGAACTCAGTTGGGGCTACCTGAATCTGAGCTGTTCCACATTTTTTTTGTTTAGTCGGGGCTCGTAATTAACAGGCCCGACCGAGGCCAGTGTTTTTAGCACCGGGCCAGTAAACTCACAACCAGACAAGCCTGGCGGTCTGGTGTTTTTTAGTTGAATAATAAGCTACTTAGTTTGTTTTGTGTGTGTGTAATATTTAAAAAAAAAAAAAACCCTGATAGTATCTTTCAATTCTCTTGAGTATCTACTATCTAAGTACATACACTAACACATTTACACAAATGAGATCTACATGTACAGTCGACTCTCGTTAATACGAGGTCCGCCGGACTTGCCCGTTTTCCTCGTATTATCTTGACCTCGTCTTAATCGCAGCGCACTATTTACATGTATATGTACATTGTATACACACGTTGTCATAGTGCATGCACTGCACAATATATGTGTCTAGGCTAGAACGGAGTGGTTTGCTTCCTAGTACATTTCTTACGAGCATCCTGTACACAAAAATTAAAGTCTTTCATCACATCAAATCATTCAGTTTTCTTTTGTTTGTGTAAAAATATGATAAATTGAAGGCAAAAAATACAATTAAGATTAATGTTTTGCAGTGTACAAACTGCTCACTGTAGTGATGTTCCATTACAAGTCTCAAATTTTGCCAGATAATCCATAAGACCTCAGGGCTGGAAGCTCAAAATAATTACTCGACCAGAAACATTTTTTTACTGGACCAGAATCAAACTAAGAAACAAATATCTAGAAAACAGTTTAACCAAGACGGTATCAACTGTTTTATTTGAACAAGCACTGAGAGGAGATTTCTCTCTTTTGTCTTATGGGTGTGTGAACTCTATACTCAACAGAATTGAAAGGTTTTATCAGACATTTGAACATTGAAAAACACAAAACTGCCGGACTTGTCCAGTTTTGGGTTTACTGGCCCGACACTTAAACCACTGGCCTCTCTCTGGCCTGTGATCCAGTATAAATTTTGAGGTGTACCACAAATAATGAGCGATTGAAACCTTCCAACTTCCCGTAACATTTTCTAGAATGTTCACCGAACGTTAAAATCCTTCACTTGCACGCATAGATTTTATGATTGAGCACTTATTTATTCATCTACATGTACTTCTATTCTTTCATCAGCGTAACCTGTTCACAAACACTGTTATCTCCCATTCTGCCCCGAGAATAACAAAAACAGAAAGACAAAGTACATGTAACATACAGAATAAAAACATCAATTAGCGTGAGCAAATGGGCAATTACAATTCAAAATAAAACAGTCAAATATAAAAGAAGAATAAATAATGAATAAAAAAATCATGAACTGCGAAAAAAAGGTTAGGAATAAAGTAAATAAAGGAAAAAACAGAAAATGAACCGAAAAAAAGTAAAACGGTGATTAAAACGACAACGACATTATGTACTACTTAACATGTTAGCTTTGAGCAGGGATTTTACAAAGCAAAAGAGCATGCTTTATGCACAACACTGTCAATCATGCTACAGGCTAGCTACATGAAGTACAGCTCTGCCTGTACATGTATCACTGAAACCACAGTGGAAGGTATTGAATGGTGAGACAATACAATGGGTTTTTAATTCAGTGAAAAATTTCCCTCGTTTCGAATAAAAAATGCTACAAAAACCATCATTTGCCATTCAGTATTAGCATTTTGTGTGCACTAAACATATTTAGTCTAAATATTTTGCTTTGCAAAAGTGCTGGACACAATCGCAGCCTGTAACAGAAGGAAATATATCAGCTTAGGAATTACTTTTGGCAGTGTACAAACTCTAATGATGTAGTACGATAGATCTGTCCAATTAGATGAATCACCCAGGTACAAGATTGGTCAGTTAAAATGAGCCTAATGTATGTATGTCTGACGTTATTAATAGATTGAGTGGGTGATGAGTAAACAAATTTAGTCTGACTGTCATTACACAGTCATTATGAGTGAGGTGTACAGAAAAAGTAGGGTTAATTATGCCTCTGTGAGCATAATACCTACAGTCAAGAGTTTAGCTAGGATTTGGAAAAAACAAATTATCACAATTTGTTTAAAAACAAATACAAATTTAAAAAACAGGGTTTCTGCACTCTGCAGTGTTCAATTACTTACACTTACTTACAGAGCAAAATATTTTGAATATGTCTGAAAAGCATTTTTGTTTACTATGATCATATAAATTTAATATTGCGTATAACTCCAGATAAAAATCATAGCAAAGTGAGGTCAAACTTGCCGTTCATGCTACCATGATGTGACAGATTCGGTGCTGTGTAGCGCCTATGCTGATAATTTTGTGTACGTGATGCTCGTAAGAACTGTACTAGGAAGCAAACCGCTCTGTTCTAGCCTATACACGTGTATAGCAGCGTTGTCACTACGCCGGTCGGTGCCGGTCGGGCCTGCCGGCACTCGGAGATACCCGACCGGGACTTTGCCTTGCTAGGAGCTTTACCGACCGGCACTAAATTCGACCGAAAATGCTGAATATTTCATTATTTTGTCATCAGAAGCCAACAGTAAATTTTCATATTTATGACAAAATACATCAGGTTTCGTTTTAGTATCCATTCCTGACAATTTCTGACAAATATACTCACTGATCTAGGCCTACGCGACTAGGGATAGAGCGACTATTAATTGTGTCGAGTCGAGTTTAATGTGGCTGCAATCACAATCGCGATCACGATCGTAAAACACGCACGCACATAAACCACATGGTAATGGTAGCGAGTATCCACAGGCCCACAACGTTCGCTCGCCCGCCTGTAGTCCACGCACGCACACAGCACATGATGGTGTATTGTACAGTACAACAGCAGGTCCAAAGTCCATCCTAACCAACATTCCGCACGCTGTGATTGGCCCGTTAAAAAATACTATATTCATAAGAAAGCTTGGCTAGCCTCCAACTCTGTACACGTTCACGAGTCGAGTAAAGAAATCCTGCACAGTGTGGCGCACGCCCGCGGATTCTGTACTATACCACAGCGTTGGGTTAAGGCTATTCAAGCATCGACAACTTTTGCCGATAGAGGGCGTTGCAGGGCAAAGTTCATTGATTTTTTTCTCCATCGTGCGTCGTCGATCGATCGTTAACACAAAGATTTCATTGCGAAAGAAGTTCTATATAAAACCAATTCTCAAATCACATATCCATAAAAATGGTTGTTGATGAAAAAAGGATTATTAAGGGCGGAAATTAGGGGATAAGATAGTCCAAAAACGCAAATTTCCGTGTGTGTGTGGTTTTTTTTTTTTTTTTTTTTTTAATGCTACGAAAATTGTGTGTATCAATACATACGGGCAAATGAAAAAACTTGCGGGCGACCCAAAATTTTTCAAAAAATACACCGCAATGCATCTTCGGAAAAAAATTACCGACCGGCACTTAATTTGGGCTAGTGACAACCCTGGTGTATAGTGCATGCACTATGACGACGTGTGTATACGTACATGTACATGTAAATAGTACGCTGCGTTTAAGACGAGGTTCGGATAATATGAGGAAAACGGGCCAGTCCAACGGACCTCGTATTAATGTGAGTTGACTGTATTACCTATTTCCAACATGCACAGCATCAAATTTTTCTGACAGGGTGTATTATCCCTTTAGTCAGGGCTCGAATTTGGCAGGAAAATGCACAAACCTCAGGGGTTGTAGCTCAAAATATTTACTAGACTATGCTTCTACTGGACCAGATTAAAAATGAATAAAAAAGCACAGTATGCATTTAACTGCTTTTGTATGAACAAGCACTACGACATGTAAGAAAAGATTTATCTAGTTTGTCTATTAATGGTAAATTAAGTATACTTGAGTTTTCGTAGAATTGAGAGCTACATGTAATTCATCAGATCCAAAGTCAATGTTTGTTTTTATTAAGATATTACACAGTAAGGTAATTAATAATTCAATTGAAAAACACAAGACCATCGGACTTGTCTGGTCAAGAGTTTACTGGCCCGACACTAAAATCACTGGCCTCAGGCCTGTGTGTGGTCCACAGAGTAAAACTCAAGCCCTGCTTTAATGTTGAGGACAAATGGCAGCCTGAACATCTTGTGTCACACTTTGAGGTTTGTGAATAATGCCAGAGACCAGCCTTCAGCACCTGGCAGGATCCTGCCAGATCTACCTTTGACCTCGCATCCTTTTTTTCTATACACTTCCGGAAAATCCTACTCCTCAACACTGCAAACAAGACTGTGTGAACATGTGTAAGCCCACATAGTGTTCCCAAGCCCCTACATTATGTGCAACTCTTTTGTAGCCTTAAAACACATTACATTGTGAATAGAACAACAGTACACAAACATAAGGCAACAGCAGACGAACAGCTGGTGAGGCTGACAAGCAACGTCACTTCGGAGCAGACCAATCATTACACAGAAATTGAAAGATTACATCACTGCAAGTTTATCCACCGAAATCATTGGGCCTGTAAGACCGGTGCCTGTCTCTATCCTTGCAGATAAAGACAGGGGACCAGCCTAGACAAATGGTAGCTATTTTAGATGGCGGTAAACTACATACCTCAGTGGCCTTGTCATTGTTTGCATGTTTATCAGGATGCCATTTGAGGGCGAGGTGTCTATAAGCTGAGCGGATGTCATCCTCACTGGCACCTGTTGGATCACACACAAAAAAGAGAACCTTTTCCAGTAAAAATTATTAACAACAGATTTCAAGGGCAGGCATGAGAATGGGTGATAAAAAAACAAACCAGGAAACATTTTCGAGTTGCACCCGAATTTCGTGTGAGAAGCACACAACACAGGCGTGCAGCGCGAAGACCCTTACGGCCAGTGGTCTCTGATGCATTTCTGAAGCCTGTACACATGCTACAAAACATGCACATTGTTGTCAGTAGACTTCAAAAGTCTCCACATGTGTATCTTTGCTGCAGCAGTAAAAGTATTACAGGCAACTTTTGTACCGTTAACGAAGCGAGGGATGAGACAAGTGTTTATATCCATTGCGTCTCTCGCTGCTGCATGCGTGGTGCATGGAAGATCGCAAGCAGCATATCTGGCCAGCTGCCGGGCAGCAATTTATTGTTAATTTGCCGTTTTTTTCACGAACGCCGTGTGGATCCGCGATATACAATTACAAAGGTAAACTTACAATTTCTGATTACGGAAAAGGGATTAGGCGAAATCTAAATGTATACCCCTACAACTCACCCCCAAATTTTATATGAAATTCACACTGAACTCAAAGACCACAAATTAGAAAGGGAAAAAAAACTCAGAATTCCGGTTTAAACTGGAAGATTCTTATGCCTGCAAGGGTATCCATGATTCCCATTAAGCTTGGACTCTGAGAAGCATCACTTTTACTTTCAAAAGCAAAATGCAGTTTGGTCCCAAGGGAAATGTCCTACATTTTTGGAAAAGTTTCAAAAAATTGTCACGAAAGATATAAACATGCATAATCATTGTTCTGGTTATTTCGAGTCACACTACACCCAGCGTAGTAGCCACGGTGTAGCAGCTGTAAAGTTCAAAGCATGGGACAATCGCACTGGCAGCTTCATGTGTCGGATAAAGAAATAGCGCTGCAACTTGTTGATAAACTTTCTGTTCAAACAGAAAGACAAATTTGAAAATTAATTTCAACAACCGCACAAACAATGTTTATAAAAACTGCCTCTGAGTCAATTTTTATTTGTGTGGGCAGACTTAAGTTCAAAAATGGCACGCGCAAATTAAAAAATTGGCTTCCACGGCGTAAAAAAAAAAGGCCATCTTTAAAGATTGTGCCCAACAGCCTCATACCATGGACAGTTTTGGAACCTGGGCATCATGCCTTTCTTTCACACACAAGTTTGTGCTTCTGCAATGTTGATGGCCCCATAACATGAATAATTTTGGTCTATGTGGGCGATGAGAAAAAAAGGAAGTGCTTTGCATCAAGTTACAACCTCTAGCCCTTGGTGGATTTAGAAAAAACTTGCATGTAGAGCACACCCTGATAACACCTCAGTCAGTGTACTGTACATTATGTGCATGGCATTGTGTTTGTGCCTATGATACCAAACTTGGTTCAAGGGCAAATACGTATGTAAATCTACTCAACCCAATCGTTTGAAAAAACAAGGAGACAACTTTCATTGCAATTGTTAGTGATAATAATCTAAAAGGTTATTTTTGTTTACCTCAAATCATTAAATAGAGGTTGTATGTACCGGCATGCAAAGTTTCAAGTCCCACTTACATGTAACTTTTTAAATTTAGCTTTCTTTTCTTAAAGACTAGTAAACAACATAATTGATTGAACACACAATGTGTACACTTAAGTTTTGTTACAGTCGACTCTCGTTAATACGAGCTCGGAAGATACGAGACGCCGGTTAATACGAGGTATTTCACCGGTCCCGAACTGTCCCATGCGTGTTTCTATGTCTTAAAAAACGGAAGATACGAGCACGGTCGTAACGAGAACACGGATATTACGAGGTATTTTTGCGGCCCCGTGATGACAAAATGTACAGTCGACTCTCGTTAATACGAGCTCGGAAGATACGAGACGCCGGTTAATACGAGGTATTTCACCGGTCCCGAACTCTCCCATGCGTGTTTCTATGTCTTAAAAAACGGAAGATACGAGCACGGTCGTAACGAGAACACGGATAATACGAGGTATTTTTGCGGCCCCATGATGACAAAATGTATTGTTTTTCATACTTTTATAGCGAGATCAGAAAAATATTGTTGCGTAAAAGCTTACCGTTCAGTCAGCCAAGTTTCTGAAATTTCATGCTTGTTGCCAAACTATTTATCGGATCGGACCGGCTACACGGTTCCAACCGATCCGAAAACCAGAAACATTACGCTGGTCACCTATGCTTGAAATACTTCTTCGCCTACACACCTAGCGGCTACCAGCGAAAACAACCTTCAGCATAGGCGCTACGCAGTATCGAATCTGTCACATCATGGTCACATGAACGGCAAGTTTGACATGACTTCACTATGATTTTTATCTTCAGTTATACAAAATATTAAATTTCTTTGATCATAGTCAACAAAAATGCATTCATCATTGATATTTTTGCGTACAGGATGCTCGTAAGAACTGTACTAATATCCTAGGAAGCAAACTGCTCCGTTCTAGCCTAGACACGTGTGTAGTGCATGCACTATGACGACGTGTGTGTACATGTACATGTAAATAGTGCGCTGCGTTTAAGACGAGGTTCGGATAATACGAGGAAAACGGGCCAGTCTGGTGGACCTCGTATTAACGAGAGTCGACTGTATTGTTTTTCATACTTTTATAGCGAGATCGGAAAAAATATTGTTGCGTAAATAAAAGTTTACCGTTCAGTCAGCCAAATTTCTGAAATGACATGCGTTTTGCCAAACTATTTTTCGGATTGGACCGGCTACACGGTTCCGTCCGATCCGAAAATCAAAACATTACGCTGGTAACTTATGCTTGAATTACTACTTCGCCTACACGTCTAGCGGCTACCAGCGAAAACAACGTTCAGCATAGGTGCTACGCAGTATCGAATCTGTCACATCATGGTCACATGAACAGCAAGTTTGACATGACTTTGCTATGATTTTTATTTTCATTTATACAAAATATTAAATTTCTAAGATCATGGTCAACAAAATTGCATTTATCATTGATATTTTTGTGTACATGATGCTCGTAAGAACTGTACTAGGAAGCCAACTGCTCCGTTCTAGCCTAGACACGTGTGTAGTGCATGCACTATCGACGTGTGTATACAGTACATGTACATGTACGTGTAAATAGTGCGCTGCGTTTAAGACGAGGTTCGGATAATACGAGGAAAACGGGCCAGTCTGGCGGACCTCGTATTAACGAGAGTCGACTGTATATAAAAATAAGTCAGGGAAATAAACTGTACAAGCTTCGTGCATTTTGAAAAATGAGAAAGAACTTAAATGAACATTACACTTTTCAATGAAATCAAATCTCTTTAAATTCTTAAAAATGAAAGTACCCATAGCAAGGTGTCAGGACACTTCGTACCTTTGCCACTTCGTACCCTGGACACTTCGTACCTTTTCAAGGTGTGAAGTGACTTTGGACACTTCGTACCTTGGACACTTCGTACCTTCTCACAAGACACTTCGTACCTTCTCACAAGACACTTCGTACCTTCAGGATTCAATATCATTTTTACGTGCAGAGATAATGAGACGTAAGAAACAAACAATTTAATTGAGTTTACAAAATACGAACAAAACAATAATGTGTTTTAAATAAAAGTATTCACATTTCACAATAAAAACAATTTCACAATTAAACAAAATGACAATTCATTATGTATTTTTAAAAAAAATAGATAGTATCCAATAGCATATTTACATGCCGAGAGAATGAACCAAATTAAATACAAAAACAACCAGTACACTTTTACATCAATTTCATAAAAAGATAAAGCTGGAAAGTATTCCATATCAAATTTGCGTGCCGAGATAATGATACATACAAACACAAAAATTACAAAATACGGACAAAAGGTAAGGTATGGGGTAGAAAATATTGCGTGCCGAGATAATGGTCATAAGAACAAAAATATACAAAATACGGACAAAATAAAGGTATTTTAAAGATATTTTTAGTTGAATAATATTAGTAATCACATTTCACATTAAAAAGGACATTCAAATAATTAATTAAACAAAATGACAATTCATTAAGTATTATTTTGTATCTCAACGAAAATTATATCCTTATTAAGGAATTACACATTTTACTGAAGGTACGAAGTGACTCGGCTGAAGGTACGAAGTGACTCAGCTGATGGTCACTTCGTACCCCGCCCGCGGTACGAAGTGACCAATTTGGTTACGGTACGAAGTGTCCCGAAGGTACGAAGTGTCCAGGGTACGAAGTGGCGAAGGTACGAAGTGTCTGACATCCCATAGCAATTTCAATTTTTGTATACATGTAATACAAATTATTTTGTTGAAATTAACATTGAAACAAAACTAACAATTGGGATGAGGATGCTTGTCTTCAGAAACCCATTTGCAAATTACACCCAGATTGTGCTATTATTACATTATTAATTATGGTAATTAAAGGGGCTGTGTTGTCATGATCAAAGCAGGCCTGTGGCTGCACATAGAATTATGCACTCATCCAGTTAAAGCACGTGCGTTCGTTCTCCTTTAAGACACGGGGGATGGTGTGTGCACGGACGCGCTCTCTCTCTGTATCAATATGGAGAGTGCGTGCATGCTAAGCAACTGGGTGAGAGTTCATAATTCCATGTATGGCCACAGGCCTGCTTTGATCATGATGACACTCCACCTTTAATTTGATCAATATCCTGGAAACATCCTGTTGGAATATTATGAAGATGAAAAGTTTTGCAACTCCTTAAAAAAAATTTAAGGGCACTTTTAAACAAAACTGAAAAATCCAGAAAAAATGGGTCTCTTTGAGGAATGTCGGTCACTTCGTACCCAAGTCACTTCGTACCCATGTCAAGACATACGCATGTGATATGTCGTTCTTGGGTACGATTGTGTTAGTGGAGTTGTGAGCAGAAAATGTTAATTCTTTTCAGCTGAATTGTGGGTAATTTAAAGATTTTTATTTATTTTTATTTTTTTGAAAAGCTGTACAATTCTTGAAAAGCTGGAAAAACTCTTGAGTCTTGACTTGGGTCTTGAAACGGAATAACATAAATGTCTTGGAAGGATTCAGAGTTTAGTTTATTTTCAACCAAAAAATTTAAATCTCTTCGATCATAGACGCCGCCGAATGACAGTGATTTGGTTTAAGCAGGTCTATTGTCAAGACTGGCGGCAGACAATTGACATGATTGAGGTATGAAGTGACTTGGGTACGAAACGACTTGGGTACGAAGTGACCTGGGTATGATATTTTGGGTTTGAAGTGACTTGGGTACGAAGTGACTTGGGTACAAAATGACCGACAACGATATCATTATGCGTGTGACTTGGACATGGGTACGAAGTGACTTGTGTAAAAAAGTGACTTGGGTACGAAGCAACGACTTCCTTGGGTACGAAGTGACAGACATTCAGTGGTCTTGACAGACAACGCTGCTCGCTACTTTAACTTACAGTCCACTCCATTTTACTAGTTCCTTTTTGGGCATGATCGTGAGTGCGCGAGAGTTACACCCGCACAATGAAATATTAACTGCTTGAATTTTCCTTTTTAAAAAGATCAAAATTAAACATTTCACTTCAGCTACCAATTCCTAAAGAGGAATATTTTAAAAAGGGAAATTAAGTCAAAAATCCATTCAAAAATCTTATAAATCCCTTATATAGACACCTAGATTAGAAAGTGGTGGCTGGATACAGAACATTTTCCGAATTGGAACAGAGCCCAGAGGGAGTGCAGACTATTGCTGGATCATGGGATGGAATAAAATATGAATAGAGGGGGAAAGAAAGTAATTCATTATGTACACAATCATCAATGTTTAATCAACAATATTTCTCCAATCGAAATCAACCATGGAAACATGGACATATTAGTTACTGCAGTGTCACTTTCAATGTCATGACTGTAAAGGTGTAGTGTAATTGTTGTGTTTAGTAATAACTGCAGCAATGTTGTTGCACCACAAGTTAGTTAGTGACCGAGTCCGAGAGTTCGACAAGACGACATGATATTGAATGAATGAATATCATTGACATGCAGCGACAGGGAGACATGACAAAAACACTGCCACGAAGCCACGAAGTACCAGGTTTATTCAGTTACTTACCTCTAGAAACACCCAAAATCTCACAGGCGGATGCCCTGTCAAGTGACATTTTTTATTAAAAGAAATTTTAAGTCATATAAAGATGACATTCATAAAGTTTTGTGCAGCTGTCATGGACATTTCCAAGCACGTTTGCCTACCATTGTGACATTCAATGGCGCATGCGAGCTAGCCTTGCGCGAAATCGTATGCTAATTGTCACGTGGCCCTTGGTATAGTACCCTATTCCATCCCTTTTCGCATAGCGCACAAGGTGACGAATACATGTAGTCGGGAGCCAGCGCCACTAAAAACTATAGCACCGACTTGTTTATCGTGGGTTTAATTCACTATTAATTGGACAATTACTGTTTATTGCTTACTGATGTGTGTCTTTGTCTTCATTTACCGGAAGTTATCATGGTTCAGGACTGGTTTGTCTTTGAAAAAGGGAATTTCTGGATGTTATTTGACCTGGCGACCATGCCACCGGAAGTACAAATAAACAAAGAGGAGACAGTCATGGCTCTTTTGTGGAGGGGCACTGAATAAAACCAGTTTTTGCTTCGGCTCTGTCCCCCCTGTGTATGATGCTCCATATATTATAGAAAGTACAGTTTCAAAATAAAAAATTGGTGAAGCCCAAGTCAGCCCCAATAAATCAAATAAATGCACTACTTGGCTCATAACATCAACCACCTACACCCCCCCCCCTCAAAAATAAAACAATATAAAAAAAATGGCCCTGCTTGCAGCTACCAATCCCCCCCCCCCCAGAGTATGCTGCCTCTGACAAAAAAAGCTTCATAAAGGGAATCACAATATTAGACAAGCCACTTCCCAATAACGGATAATAACAAAAATAGTGCACTTTTATTATTTTCAAACTTATATCAACAACGCTTAGCTATATACAGCGGAATATGGGTATAAAATAGTAATTCCATTAGTAAAACGAATTATCTTTTAATTACTATATTCTAGGGATAGTTGTAGATGTTTGCATTTTTTTATTCAACAATACAAAATAAAATTAGATAGTTACCATCTAAATGTACAAATTGTCAATGTTCTTACAACCTTATTAAGAAGTTCTTCAGACTTAAATTCCACCAGCGGCATTTCCATCATCTTACCTGGTTTTGATTAATTAATTGCTGTTAATTCTTAATTGACTAATCTAAAAAATAAATATCTACAACTCGGTTATCACCATCTGCTTTGAAATCAACATTGACGATTTTACAGAACTCGCTGCAAAACATTTCAATCTTGACATGGGTGCCTTGAGTCCTCTATTTGTTCATGAAAGAAGTTTACAACTTATCCTGTATTGATCAACTAACTAGTTAACTTTTAATCTTATTATTAAAATAAATGGAATCAAGCAAATCTGTTCAGTCCTTAAAACATTTCAGGACTAATTTGACAAAGTAGCTTTTTTCCTCCTTTATCACAATTGCTGAAACTTAAAATTACATTACACAACATCTGCCCATTCACATCCGTGAGGAGAGAAGTAATTATGGTAAACCAAGCACAACACTGTCCGCCTGAATGGGAATTACACATTGGTGATACTGTTTTCAAGTCAAACTCTTATTTGATGAGTGGCTCACCCACAAAATATCTCTGAAGAGAGGTAGGCTGATGAGGGCATTCTTATGTAACACTCCGGGGGGGGGGGGGGGGTAAAAATCAACAAAGAAAAAAACACAAGCAGGTTCTTGTAGTGTGACAATTCACACTCCTGTCCCAAAATCCAACCCCCAAATTTTTGCCTTTACTTAATTGTTAGTGATAGGGCAGCAGGACCAGTTAGCAATTGTCATTTCACTGAACTTGCCAGTCGGGCCACTTGTCCTCATGTGTTTTGATTAACATTTGCCAGCTGTTACGCTGATTTGGTACCGTAATAACATACCCATCCTTTCCAGCTCCCCGACCACCCCCCCCCCACCCACCCACCCACCCACTTTGGGAGTGCCACTGTACATTATTGAGTTTGTTTGAACACACAATCACTAATACTAATATTTTTATTATTATAACTCAGACTCAGAAACTTTACCATTATGATAGTGTGCTTTATAGCTTTAAAGGCAAAGTATACCTTTGGTTTTTGGAACCGGTCGATTGTTTAACTCCTATAAAACTAACCTCATGAACAAAAATTAGCGTTTGATATATCGCCAAAAATCTGGAGCGGTTTATGCCCAAATAGGAACAATATATTCATAATTGGAATACAGAGTCTAAGAAACCTTTCATGCAAAAACGTTTCTCAGATTGAAATGTTTTTGAATCTCTTTCTCTAAATCAACATTCCTTGGACGGGAATCCTTTCTCAAAATGTTATATAATAGCTGCAGTGCTTCTTTTACCAAGTAAGTTTTTATGGTCATTAATTTTTGGAGTAATTACCAAAGGTAAACTCTCCCTCTAAGACCAACATTTCACATGATAATTACGTGTACTGTATACCTCTAAGACATTTATGTTATCCAGGATATCTCTCGAAATAATCGCATACAGTTTCTTGATATTTTCAAAAGTTCTGATTTCATCAACCTTTACCTAAAATACCAAGAAACTGTTTTCACTGAAGTCTTGGTGGATACTGTCCCTCCTCTAATACTTCAACACTTTTTATAATTTGCATAAATTCAAAATAAATCATTTTTTGATATTCCTTGGAAGCACGTTTTGGTCAGGTAAAAAAAGAAGACAATATTTCACATCAATTCTCAAGGGAAGTAGACAAACATGTTAAACGTACACAATTGCAAGATAATAAAGAAATTTAAATATTTTCACAATGCTTGATATATATATATATGGTAGTTCTTAATAAATGGCTAAAAATGTTCCTTACAATACCATTTCAAGACAATACTTATTTCAATAACAGACTCGTTCTTCTTGTGAGAAAATCCACATCATTTTTGAACACCAAGTCCCTCTTTTTCCGTACTAACTTCAGTTTACATTTGAGCTTCAGAAAATTTACATTTCATCAGCAGGACACAGTTGCTTTGATAAAATTCAAAAGTTGCAAAGATACAAGCAACAGACCTTTATTGGGCAGCCATTTTGTTTTCCTCCTATTGAATCTGATGTAAGGCCGTGTGTGAAGAGATTGGGCAAGTCTCGCGCGTATCGAAAATCAAATTATTTTAAATTCTATTCAAACAAAATTCCTGAAAATAAAAATACCAATAGAAATTTGTTATAAAAATTGTTTCAATGTTTATACCATTGAAATAAACCACATTTGCCAATCACGCCCAAATTTGTGCGACAACTACATAGGTTTAATGATAACAATAAATGTCAGTTTGGCAATTTTGTTTTCAATGTTTACAAGTCACCGGAACTGAGTTCAAGGATAATTCTCGCTTTGTTGTTGTAAATTTTACTTTCCCAACAATATGATAAAATTTGTATAACCTTAAGCTGTTAAACTTTAGTATTTGAAGAAACAGAATCGCGCACACATACAACTCAATACGGTTGGCACCAACTTGGTCCAGAAAGTTTGAATACATACGAGACTTGCACCATCTATTGGCGGCGGGCAGCTCTGGCTGTTGCTAACAAGGGTGTTACTATGGGCATATATATTATGATTATACATTTCTGGTGATGAATTGACCAAGGATGTCTCATAAGTGAGAAAACCGGTAAACAAGGGTGCTTGCAATGAGCCAGAAACAATGGGGTTGAACCCCTACTCGGAGTGTTCTTGGTTATTTTATGCGCACTACCAATCTTAGTACATCTTGCTCAAGGAAACAAGAGCCCGGTGCTCCCAACCGTTCAACCTTGACATGCTACGTGATGATCAAGCCACAGCCACTTATCGGACACGGCCTAACCAAACAGAGACTAGGAGGAATAATAGTCTGGTCTCTTTATATCAAATGACAATCAACTCTCACATTGTCATTGTGTATACAGGGTACCTGACAAAGGTGGTCACACAATGTAAAGGTCTGTGGGCAACATATCAACTTCTCTGTAGAAATAAAAATAACAACTGTAGGATTACTGTAGGAACAAATATATATATAATTATACGTGAAAAATAATAAAACTGCAAAGGTAAAGACTTGAACTTAAGTTTGAAGGCAGGAATTTGAGCTTATATTGATATTATCATCCTCTAAAACTTATTACTAACAGCACAAAAGTGTTTCCAAATTCAACTGCTCAATTTGTTCATTATCCTGGGAATTCAAAAATGTGTAAATATGTTAGGACAAAAACAGCACTGCACATTAATGCTAAACTTAAAATGTATAGAAGCTCAATAAGGTGAAGCCACGCAAATACTCGGATCTCATACATCATTTCAATGTCCAAGCCATTGTCAGTGTTTGATGTTTATTCACGTATACTGTAAAACTGCGGTCTGGCGTGCTGATGCGGTGATCGCGTGAGTAGTGGAAAGTTTGTCTAACATCCGAGCAACAGTGACGTAACCAGTGCAGAGCGCTACTAACTAGTTTGAATGCATATTGTTGTTTTTGCTATTTAATGAGGACTGAGCACATTATTTGTTATAGATAACTGGTCTAGAAAGCTCTAGGTTCTAGGTTCAATTCCACTTTTTTGTCTATTTTTAAAGAACTATTTAAGCTTTTAGTAGAAAGTGTAGCACTGTTTGTGTAGAATGATCTAGTCAATACAATAACACGCCAGTTTCCTACCTACACAAAAACAGCAGAAGTAAACAAAGTATTCTGGGCCAAATTTTATAGCTCTGCTTGCAAAGAATCAACAATTACGAAAACAGGGAATTCCTCACTTACGTCAGTGTATTTCACAGTTTAGCAAGTGCGCATGCGCATGCATACTTCACATTACTACACATTCTTCGTATACACAACTAGCGTGAAAATTTGGTGCTTGTCCCGTAAGCTGAAAAGGGTGACCCAAGCACTGAATTCAGTGGTAAGCAGAGCCATGAAATTGGACCAATTTTTTTTCCCCAAGCTTCCATTTACTTTGGGTGTTTTACTTTTGCTTTGTACATCTTGCACTTAATTTGCATAATGCATCATTGGGGTTTTTGGTAAAGAGCATTGAAATCTTCCTTCACATATTTTGCAATGACTTGAATTACTTTATTATCTTAATTTCATCTATGACAATTAAATTTTCTATGTTGTCACACTTTCTCTCTGAACAATTTGTGGCATCAAACTATTTGACTCAACTGTGTGGCTCATAACTTAGTCTTGACTGGTGATGCTGGTTTTTTTTAAAATTAACCACCAATAGAGGTGACTGTTTGGGAGGCTGACTAGGAGGGACTGGGCAAGTCCATAAATCTGGATCGAGGTTTGATCCAGATGTTCGTGTGATACAGATATCTCTTCTCCAGTGGATGATATCGAATGGTCAAAGAGTAGGAGGGTTAATAAACAGTAGGAGGGTTAATGAATTTGTGTGCATCTCTAATTTGGGTGCATGAGATTGTTTGATATTTCTAAAACACATTTTTAATCAATTTGATGCACTGAATAGTTCAGGAAAACCTTTATTCCACCAAATTCCACCTGTGACTTGCAACAAGAAACTACAGCCATTGTCAGAGTCTTGACATTTATCTTTTGACATCGACTACACGTCTACATACGTTGAACTTAAGTCATACGTGTATAAAACTAAACATTATTCATAGCCTAACCCATAGACTAGGGGCATGATACCATGTGTAATTTAGTCTAATGCCTACACATAACCACAGTCCAATTTCAGAGCTGCTTAAGCACAGAAGGTAACTAAGCACAAAACAGTTTTGCTTGCAGAATAAGGTTACCAGCCAAAATACCATGTCACATGTGCCACGACTGGTTTCCTGCCAATTATTCAGCAAATTTGTTTAAGCATTGTCTGCTCATCTCTATAAAATTGACTCATCACTGGCTAACTTTGGCTAGAGCAATAGCTTAATTAAGCAGTATTCTGCTCGTAATTACATCAGCCCAAGAAACATGGTTTGAGAAAAACACAATGAAAGATTTGGTCAATTAGCGACACTAGGTGGCAGCAGATACATCAGGTAATTTTCTGTATTTGAGCTCGCTCACATTTTCGGATTGAATCTGAGACCACCTAGTGCTCAGAACCTTAAATGTTAGTTTCTCTGCCTTCGATAAACTCCATTATAATGTTCCTCTGTTCTTGATTTTCTTCAGTTCCGGATTCACTCCCTTCTGCTTTTATTGGATTATTCTCACAGTCTGTCGCATCCTCTGGTGGCCGCTGAATGTTGATCTTGATGTCATGTGGCTTCTCCCATTTGACAGTTTGTTCGGTTTGCACAGGGGTCTTCAGTAATTTGGCTTTGATGCAAAATGGTTTACATGTACTTTCAATCTTTGTTGATTTCTTTTGCTTCAAGTTGGAATAAAAGAAAGAGTGATTTAAGTATAAGTTAAAAAGATGATAAAATAGAATTAGCTGTTGCAAACTACTTACCAACATAAAGGGCCTATGGTATAATGCAAAAATAAGTTAGTGACCTAACGTTTCGACCCTAGCAGAGTCTATTTTAGCATTAAGAATGACTCTACTAGGGTTGAAACGTCAGCTACTTTTAATCAGAAGGCAAACATTAAACAGTCTTATTTCAGATTTAAAGTCTGAAATTTAGGTTCTCTAGTAAGTTTTGCAGTAACACCATGTAATGAACTCAATATAACCTGTGGTGGTTCTGAAAAAAATAATTGCTGGTTTGACGACTCGATCAGTGTTTCGATCAATGTGCTCTGATCATCTTCAGAAGAATGTTGAGTCATGGAGGTAGACATTTAATTTCTACTTCCATGGTTGAGTTGACAAACTAACAGTTGTTTTCACATAGTGATTACTACATGACGTTACCGCTAATCTTACAAGATTACACCCGGTTCAGACAGGTGCTCCAGAGTCGCGCCAAACCAAATAGATTAGGAGCCACTCTAGGTCGACCCAAATCAATTTTGGTTTCAGACAGCAGACCTAACATAAGATTCGGCTCATGACAAGATCTGCGTCTGAAACCAAGACGCACCAGAGTCGTTCCGAACGACTGCAACAGTCAATCTTTCGACTTCCAGCGCATCCAGTCGCTCCCAACTGTTTCAGACATCCAACTTTTCATGTACTTAATTCAGTAATTTGGTTCGGCGCGACTCTAGAGCGCCTGTCTGAACTGGGTGTTATTCTCCCACCATGCAAACTTTCAAGTCCTATAAAGAGAAATAACCAATAAACGTATAGTTGAAATAACCAATAAACATATGTAGTTGAAATGCGCAGTTCCTTTTTTTTTCTTTCTACAGAGCTGGTGACATAGTAGAAGAGGACTTAAAAGTAATGGGGTCTGATGACATGAATTTTAAGAAAAACAGATGCAAAATGTATCAGGATCTTATGACGCAAGCAGGCAGTGGTTAAATCTATTGCTATTAATATAGACAAGTATATGTAGCTTGCAAATATTTGAAAATAACCTGCTGCAAATGCTAATCATCTCTTCATAGTAAGCTTAGTTCTATCGAAATTATTCAATTAATAGGTAATGAGGTCATGCAGATCGTTTTGTTTCACTGACAAGAAAAATGATAACTAACAGTACACGAGTATGATTTGAGACTTTGCATGGTGGAAATACAATCTAGTAAAGTTTGTGGTACAACACCATGCGCATGCATAGTATTTGATACTTTGCATTGTGGAGATACAATCTAGTAAGGTTTGCGGTAGCACCATGTACATGAGTAGGATTTGAAACTTTGCATGGTGGAGATACAATCTGGTAAGGTTTGTGGTAGCACCAAGTTTATGAAAAGTTGATCTATCTATTGAGTTGTGGTTCTTACTACAATGGTTCTTTTAGAAGCACTAACAAGGATTATTTTTTCATATACTAGGTGCTACCACGAACCTTGCAAGAAACTAAATATTACACAAACCTTTAGACACTTTTAATAAAAGATATAACACAATAGAGCAAGGTTTGTTGACCCAACACAATGTTTGATTGATGTGGTTCTGCAAAACATGACCAATTTCGGTGAAACCAGGATCAGGGGTAAGATTTCCAAGGATTACTTACTGAATGTTTGAGTGCAGAATGTCAATATCTCAGGACTGCATGGTAGGATTGCATCAATATATAACATGCATTGAGCGGCAAACAAAACATAAACCAAACAAAAAAAATATGGAGAAAACAATATTAAATTAATACATTTTGGTTATTCAGCCATGCAATGGTTAAAATGAAACAGCACACGTGTCAAAGTCAAACTATTAGGGGCAGCACCACCGCATTGCTAGGCATGCAGATTCGCACGACCTAACAAGGTTATTCGCATATGACCTTTATGCAAATTAGTCAAGCAGCAAATGCAATAGCCTAGCCTGGTACATCCCATTAGTTACAGAGCTTATTTTATTCTAAGCCAGTGTAAACCTAATGTTAATAAACAATGCTATTTACAGTAGACTTTTAAACTTGTTTTAACTGGTCTCGGTGATATGATCTAGTGAGGCTTTGTGATAACATCGTTACTGTGGACAATCTCTTTAGGAACCAAGGCCCAATTTCATAGAGCTGCTTAAGCAAAAAAACTTATCTAAGCACAATCAAATTATGCTTGCCAAAATAAGGTTACCAGCCAAAATACCATTCCACACAAACCATCTGTGACTGGTATCCTGCTTAGCAGACAAACTCAGCAATATTTGTTGCTTCAGCAGCTCTATGAAATTGGGCTCTAAGTCTAACTTCATAGAGCTGCTTATAAGCAGAAAATATAGCTTAAAACTGTTTCTGCTATACAAATATAAGCAGAACAGCAGTCACAGAAGGTATTATGTGACATTGCATTTCGGCTGGTAACCTTATTCTGGTAAGCATAATTCTGTTGTGCTTAGCTTCATTTTGTGCACAAGCAGCTCTATAAACTTGGGCTCTGGATTCAATTTCATACAGCTACTTCAGCAGACAATAATGCTTAACGGCTAGGTAAAAAATATGCTAGGTAAAAAATAAGAAGGAAGCCAGTTTCGATTGAAAGTATACATGGTCTTTTAGCTGGTACCCCGGTAACCTTTTTCAATTGTTTTGAGCTTTGGTAAGTTTGTGCCTAAAGGGACACATTGCCTTTGGATTATGGGCACTTTTATAGCTCCTTGCCCTTTTGTAGCACAGCATTTTTGACTCCACAAAGTTACGGACCGTGTTAGTTCATGAAGTAAAAGGAAAAACCACACAATTTCGAGGAATATTCATTTCACAGCAAACACTTTTAATAGCCCAAGTGCCCAATCCACAGGCAGAGTGCCCTTCAAGCAGCGATATGTAATTGGGCCATTAAGTGTAACATCTCAACACCTCGTTCAGTATGCTCTGATCATCGTACGTTCTGGGCCCAATTTCAGAGAGCTGCTTTAGCACAAAACAAGCTAAGCACAATAGAAATATGTTCACCAGATTAAGGCTACCATCCAAAATACCATTTAACATGTACCATTTGTAACTGGTATCCTGCTCAGTTTTGCTTAGCAGAAAACAGTTAAGCAATGTTGGTTGCTTAAGCAGCTTCATGAAATTGGGCCCTGCTCCTCTACGGGAGAAGAACAGAAGCTGAAGTTTGTCAGAAAAGTTTCATTGAAACGTTGAGTTGTTACACCATCGAATTCTTTCAAAACCACCATATCTCAAAAGAGATTATCTCCACGGTGTTACTGTTACCACATACCTCATTAGATCCGTTATACTTAAAAAGACATTTGCTCTAGATGGTTGTCAGTTTGATACCACTAGCGAGAGGCCAGTGGATTTTTTCTCCCCCAAAATGCTCAAAATGCAATGAGTCTTTTATCTATTGTTCTTGATTCAAATTTAACATCAATGCAACTGTTGTGGCACCAGCTACTAAAACGTAGGATTCGAACTGCCTCTAGCTACAGTTTATCACAGGACTCAGGAAAGTACTGAGTATAAAGTGCATGGGTAAAACCAAATAATATTCTTTATCTCTGAGGCAAATTTAACATCTATTAAAGAATCTATTTTGCTTATTACATATCGACTTAGGTAAGCTCCGACCCTTCGGTTATTGATTTTAAGGAATGCAGTGTTGAGGGATGCACCAGTATCGGGTAGTATGCAGGGGGGGGGGGGTCTCTATGCATGCTTCTAAAGAGCAAAGGTAAACATCAAATTTAATTTTCCAATAGATAGAGTCCTCAAGTGATTGGGGGAGATTTACAAGTCTCTACACTAAATTAAGTTTATGTAAAAGGGTATCGAATACAATGGCAATTGACATCATTTTCACATGAGGCTAGAGACTTGTGATTTTTTCCCCACTCACACGAGGACTCTATCTGTCGGAAAATTGAATTGGTCATTTCCCTTCCTCTTTATTGGAGACAGGAGCGCCTTGCTTTGTCAGCCACGATGGAATAAGAGCTACGTACATGGATATGAGGCCAAAGTCTCGTGCATTGCTTAGGGTGGTACGCTACACATAATCATCTGAGTCGTCATCGCTATACATAAGGGGCTACCGTTGTGGTAGTGCAAACAAAAATATGGTCAATGTGACGTTACTGTGATGTCACTACATCGACCCCTTGCATAGACTGCCATCACTGAGGTCAAATTCAACTCTCAGCTGATGAGAAATCGGCCTTTGACCTCAATGAGGGCGCTGTTTGAGCTTGTGATGTCATATGCAATGGGTCTATACAATCAAAAGGACATGGTACATGACTGGAAAAGAAAACAAAAACAAAATTACGACAGTTTTTCAATTTTAAAAGCTTACTTTTCATAGACTGATTGAACCATTAAAACTTAACCTGTGAAAAAGTTCAGTTTATGTTTAAAAAACTTCATCCTAAAACAGCCAACAAAAACAGTGATCTGCCAAATCAAAATATGCAACAGCAACCTTACTCCCAGGGCTGATCGATCTCGCCACACCATTTTGACTAACATGCTGTTTTCACTTTGCCTTCATGACTTTTGTTGGCAAAAAACTTGGGCTGTGACCTTGCAATAGAAGGGTCTTTGGTAGCCCGCAAAAGAGGCATCAATTCACAGAGCAACTGGTCCCCTCTCATTCTTCTTTGATTTTGTAGCATGTTTGTATGCGGTTTATGGTGACTGTGTAAAAACAGGATTCATTTGAAGAGGGATTGCATCAAAAATTGTGCATTTTGATATGCTAAGCACCCAGCAAGCACTTGAAAGTTTGTAACAAGTACGCGCAAAAAGTGGTCACTTTCGGGAACCAATCATCTTGTTTGTCAGTACATCGCCACCAGGGGTTAGTGACAAGAGGTGTTGGACGAGCCACTGCCCATGGTAGCGAGGCTGAAGCAAAAGAAACAAATCAAACTTTCCCGATAAAACTTAAAACTATTTCTCTCGCGTTTAAAACATAATTTGGTGTTATTTTCACAGGTTGGTTTTATGATGGTTTTGGTAAATTAGAGGGTTGGATTGGGGGACTTTCCAAACCAAAAATGTAACTTACCTTTCGTAAAAAATATATCGCACTGACGATTATTTAATGGTAAGGGTTGTCATAATGTAAATATGTATGACATTATAATGTCGTGTCAGTGCAACAAGGTCATATAATGATGAGTAACAATCAGAGGCCGGTTTCATAACGCTGTTTACTGGCAAGCAAATTGTTGTGTTTACTACATCAGACAAAAACATGTGTAAGCAAACGTGCATTTCGTAAGCAATCAAGAAGATTTGCAGCGGGTGAACGCGTCCACAATGGATTGCGTTGTTGCTCATCTGCTTACAAGAATCCCCCGGTAAACTTGAGTGCCCTTTGCTTTGCTTATCAGTCAGCACTCAGCAGTGTTTATGAAGTAGAAACTGTGCCGAGGGTTGCTCCGTAATCAGAAAACATCTTCTTTATGAAATTGAGCAAATGTCCCAAGTATGATTCTTCCCAGTGCAACAACATTCTATCTTTGTCAAAAACTTCAGGACGTGACCATATTAACTGATTCGCCCCTTTGCATGGTCAGCCATTTGCGTGTAGAGCCTCGAATTAGGAACAGCAGTGAATAGAAGCATTAAATAACTCTGTACTACGGTAATGTAATGAATGACACTATTATCCAAACAGATACATAAATACAATACAAATGAAGCATGAAGTCAAGGCTCTACACGCACAGTGGCGAATCCGTGCTTGTAGTGAATGGATTGAGACGCAACCTCGTTGCAGGAAGCAAATTGTTCAAGCGGTACATACAAAGTGTGTGACCTGAGAACACAAGGGGTCGACACAATGTAGGGGCTTGAAACACTTCGTGGACTTACACACGTCCACAGTGTTTTTTACAGTGTTGAAGAATATGTTTTATCTTCAGTGCACAGAACAAAAGATTGACCACAGAGTGTATACAACACAGAGCTGTACGTGCATTGCAATTGTAACAGAAATGACCTTTGGGCTGAACTTGTTGAACTGACACAACGATGTCGTAAACAATTAAAATCTTGTGATTTGAAGGGAGTGAAAGTTACATATGTTTAATCGTGCAAACAAAATCTCATGCATGATTTAAATCAGATTAAATCACTCTAGGAAGATGGGGTTAAACATTTTTGGAATGTGATTTAATTTCATTTGAACAATTTGATTGGTCAAGTATAACTATATAAATGTCTACTTTCATATTAACAAAATCAATCCAGCTGAAACTTTCTCCAACATGGCCCAATTTCATAGTGCTGCAGAAGCACAACAAAGTAGCTAATCACAACAACATTTTGCCTACCAGAATAAGGTTACCAGCCAAAATAGCATGTCACATGTACAATATATTACTGGTAGGTAGCCTGCCGCTTACTTTTGCTTAGCAGCAAAATTTTAAAGCAATATTTTCTGCTTTTAAGCAGAAAAGCGGCTCTATGAAATTAGGCCCACGTAAATAACATCATCAGGGCCTAATTTAATTGAGCTGCTTAAGCAGAAAAATACTGCTTAACAATTTTCTGCTGAGCAAAAATGAGCAAGATACCAGTCACAGACCGTACATGTGACATGCTATTTTGGCTGGTGACCTTATTCTGGTAAGCACAATTTGATTTTTCTCAGCTGCTTCTTGTGCTAAGCGGTTCTATGAAATTGAGCCTTGATGGACAGGCACCCAGAGTGACTATACATGTAATGTGAGTGCAGCTTTAGTAATTCATGAAGCAAACTTACACTGACTTGGGGAGCACTAGCACGTTTAGGGGCTCGGACATCATTAATAGCATTAATCCATTCTGCCATGTCTTCTGGTGAGTAGGCCTTGAGGGGAGAGAAGAGGAAAACATACGAGAAATTAACGGACCATGTAAACGTGTTTACAAAAAGAGTGACCTTGTACATGCCATGGCATTTCCTGGCAGGCAAATACTACAGACTTAATATTTCGCATCATTATCACCACATGTAAAAATAACAGCTGTACAAGTTTTGAGATGTGCCCCCTCTCTTCATATAAAATGTTAGTAAAAAATCATATGGCGCAATCTCTAGAAAATGTGAGATTTTATGTTTTCTTCCATTTTCTTCCAAATCGTGCCTGCAGGAAGTCCAGGCTCTGTGGCTCTATTGTAAACATGTGATGTCACAGGTCACATAGTTTATAACCTAATCAATTAAAGTAAAAGTAATAAGCGCCAGGATAAAAACTGTAAGTAAACCTTCTGAAACAGGTTACCATGGTTACTATTATTATATTTCTGGTAACGAAACCAAGGATGCTCAGAAGCCCGAGGGAACCTGTAAACAGGAAACCTGTAAACAAGGGTCCTTGCTACGAGAACCAGAAACACTGGGGTTAACTCCTACTCTTCCACGATAAGTGTTCTGAATTCTTTTAGGTGCACTACCAATCCTAGTAGATGGAACCTACAGCTTAATGTCCCATCCAAAGGACAAAGCAGTTATGGTAAAGTATCTTGCTCAAGGGCACATGTACCATGACTGGGACTCAAACTCACATTCTGCGTATCAGAAACACCAGAACAGCACTTGTGTCCGGTGCTCTTAGCCGCTCGGGTCTTGATACACCAAAAGGTGGAATGGGGGAAACCATTAATAGTGCATTACAAAGTCTCTGTGCAGGAGACTCTCTTCTCTACAGGAGTGTCAGGGGTTTTGACTTGCCCGCCGCTGTTCTCACTCGCATTTGGCGACCGGGCGACTGCTAATTTCAAACCCTGGGTGTTACATTACATGCCACATTCAGTATCAAAACTAATTGATATTGGCGACTGCTCATTTGGTGTTTGATATGTGGCATGGTGTACCCCTCCCTCCTATTGTGTCTTCATTGTATTCTGGGAATCTCAGGAACTCTTTAGAGGTTTTTTTGGGGTGTACTTCTGTACTAGGGTGGGAACCTTTGGGGGGGTATTGGACATGGTATGTGAATGCTTACCTGTATAAAGAAGGTTCTTGAAGGGCTGATGATTTCAAATAAATTGTCTCTCTGAAGCGAGTCACTAAAAAGAAAAAAGTGATCGTTTTACTCTCAGCTCAAGGCACAATTATATGCTTACTGTTCAAAGGCAGTTGTTCAGCAGTAAATGATACATTGATTATGACAATAATCTGGAGTCCCGTACCAAAAGTGTGCATAAAGTTACTGAAAGAACCTACAGCAGATCCCATGCCCAAGCAGTGGTTTCCAAAAGTCTCCTGATAATGACAAGAATAGGCTAGTTGAAAGGTTGCAACCAAACATTACTCACTCCGTGGCAGTGAGGTATAAATCATGAGAGGTCCCCTGCATCAACTACGCTAAGTAGTAGTCCCGCCTGATTGTCCCACCTACCCCCAGAACTAAGGAGTTCCCCAAAGTTCAAAAGTCGGAATCTACTCCATGGTAGTAGAATATAGCAAGAGACGTTCCAACATGAACAGTCTACACAGCAAAGTAGGTATTATCCCATGGTGTTAACACAAACCTAATACATATTGTCCGTAGGTCTAATTTCATAAGACTGTTCAGGTTACCAGCCAAAATACCAAAATGTAAACTGTTTGTGACTGGTTCCCTGCTAAATTTCGCTCAGCAGGAAAATTTGCTAAGCGACATTTTCTGCTGAGCAGCTTTATGAAACTGGGCCCAGGTCAGTGCCGTTCCTCCTTGAAATGGCCCAAAACAATCCTCATTAATTGAGGTAATTCTCTTTTTTTCAGGAATCTTGGGCGGACAATCGATGATCTTGTGACAACTCACCCAACGTCTGACATCTTGCACACCGTTATTTCCTTCTTAGTTATCGTCTTCAGAGGAAGTTTATCCTGAGTAGAGAGAAATTCAAACCAAACATTAGGAATATGATGAATATGATGATAGATTGTAAAGTCAGGTCCAGATTGTTGCATTTGTGTCTTTCTGCAACACACTTAACCATAGTTGCTCCGTCCTTCATTTATTAATTAAATAACTAGTTCTAATATAGCGCATTTCACAATAACTTATCAATGCACTTTACATTAGTACCCTGGTCATTGGGCCAAGAACATTCCTTTTTAATCTTTCTCAGCTCCCTGGGGAGTACATGTATATAGCCCAAGCTGCCATGGTGCTCCAAAGGCTTTTTCAAACACAATATCAACCTCTACCCTCGCAGGTACCCATTTATACCCCTGGGTGAAGAGAAGTTTAAAGAATATTCGTAGGCATAAACATTGTTATATGCAAAAACAGAATCAAGATTTTATGGTAGTCTTGACCAAACATACCTGACGTCATCATCACAATAATCTCAGTTTGGGCCACTTTGGGAGTCAATGTCTAGATGTGGTATACAGTGTAGTGCGCATTTTAGGCGAAACGAGGTTAAGATGCTTACCATTACGTGCAATTTGACTGCCAACACGGCGAGTGTGGCAGGCAGTACCCGCATGTGACATTGGTGTAAAGGGTCAATATTAGTTGTTATGATTTGAAACAAAAATGCATACATACGGAGGAGGATTTGTAGTAAGCTATCCCGACATCATCCAGAACGAAATACCTTCTCTTCCAGTTTTTCCTCTGGGAGACAACAAACGAAGAAAGTTATAGCACAGGTAAAAAGACAAAAACAATCAGGTACATGTAAAATACATTTGTATACAGACCAATCCAATAAGGAACTCGCACTTAGTGTTTTCCCATCATTCCTGGGACACGCATACAGCATTCATTTTCTCACTGGTCTACTACTGTACCTGTTAAGTTGGTGAACTGTACAAAATGTCAGTTTTTAGCAATTTCTTAAATGTAGCTACGGAGGGTTGAGGAGCGAATATTATAGAGGAAATTGTTCCAAAGCGGGGGCCAATATAACCAAAGGTACCTTGGCCAACAGATTTGGAGCAGGTAGGGGTCATTCAAGGTCAGTGGATCGTGAATTAATCTTAGCCTACTGTCACAGCAATAAAATGATAACAGATAAGATGGGGCTATTGGAGCTGATGGATTTCCAGATGATGATAATGGTTTTGAATTTGTTAAGTTGCTGAACACGGAACCAGTGTAGTTGGTTGAGTACCAGTGATATGTGTGTCTGGAGGCTAGCATTAAAAGCCTGTGAGCTACGCATGTAAGCGTAAATGCGTCCCAGTAATGGCGGAAAACACTTTTATGGGACATGCAACCGTATAAATGCATCCCAATTATGACGAAAAACACAAATGCAGGCTTGTCCAAAGGTACATGTAGCTTTACGCAGTCACGGTCACATAATGAAAAGTGAGTCTACTACTCAAAAGGGAAAAGTGATGTTTACCACAGCCCCTTGTTTGACACACCACCCAGCTTTGAACACCTTCTTCCCGGGAAAGACCGTGCTGAGATTTTTTTCACTCCCACTCGACGGGGATGGGGAAGGGGAACGAGGCCATGACCTGGTTCTGAGCACCGCACTCTCGTCCTCACTGTCCGTGTCACTGTGTGCATTCTAGACAAAACAAAACAGACCATAAATTAAATCTTAGTCGATTGCCCATCACCATTGATGTTGGAAACAGTGTTTTAGGAGTCACAAGGGGAACAGAATCTATGGGTGACTTGGATGGGATTCGAACCCACAACATTGGTATTTGAGGGAAGATATCTTCACCACTTGGTTTTGAGATTGTCAAGTGATTTGAGACCCGTTTGAATCTTACCATTAAAGAAACTTGACCTTCCTCTTGCCTTTTTGTCGCGGTAACCATGCAAAGCAAACTTGAAAATAGACTGGCCTATTATTTTAAGTAGGTCATTGGTGACTTAGATAACCATGCTTGGTATACAGGGAACCAATCACTGTTGCTTCTCATGATAATTTCTTGGTTGCAATCTCTTTAATTAATCTCTCTAGTTCTTTCCAATTAATTATATACCCATGATGCAAAGTGTCCAAACCTAACTTGTCTTTGATTGTTTTAACGAAAAATGAGACGGGATTCTTGTAGGGAATGTTATTCAAATATCGGATGCATTTTTTTGTGTGACGCAGACATAATCACGAAGTGACAACTGGACTATTCCATTTCACAAGGCAAAGCCTTGAGAAATGGAAATGTCACAATTCATTGAGTGATTATTCGGCAACAATGCACTCAAGTGCATTAAATATTGTTTTATATAACACACACATAGATCCTTGTTGTCATTAAACCTTTTTTTACAATAAACACAAAATGGACATCGAAACTCGTCCGTCCCCCCCCCCTCTCAAAATTCTTAACAACATTGACGACTCCATGAGTAGACACCAACCTAATGACCTTGTTTCATTGGGACGAATGGGCGGAAACGATTATTTTGGGATATGACGCTGCAAAGCTTTGCAGCGAAGTGTCCAAATAGCGTCCTATATTAACCAACATAGGAATCCTATTTTAAATTTTGGAGCATCACAGCAGTAAATACATGGCAAAAAAAGTATGGCACATGATGCTGTTCCACCAATCAAATGACAAGGATCTATGTGTGCAGTATATGAAGCAATTCTTACTTTGTACATACAATTTTTTCATACTACTTTCTTACTCCATTCATCAATCGGTGAACAATGACTTACAAAGCGAAAAGCAACATTCACAAAGCAAAATATGGACAAATGTGATTGAAAATTGAATATGTGATTGACCATGTCAGGCCTTGCGCTTAAGCGTTCTGTAAAGTAGCCCACCGGGCTAGTAAACTGTGCATTTTACTTGCCTTCAGGAAATTTTAGTAGCCCAGATTTCAAACATTTAATGTCATAAATGTATGTCTTTGATGTATTAATGGTAGCAATCACAACCAATGTAATGGCAAAATGAAGTTACATTTACACACTTTCAACATTTAACACATTTAAAAAAATGTATCTTTCACCTCTGAAAAGAAAGAAATATGAGCGTTTTGAACGAGTAGTCTGCACAGTTTTTAGTAGCCCACAGGGCAAGTTGAGAAGTGGTGTTTACTAGCCCGTAGCAGTTTTTTACTAGAATATGTACGCCTGGCTAGTGTTAAGGGCAAGCCCTGCATGTGCTATATGATGATACAAATAAACCTGCAAAACCCAATGGCTTACAGTGGTTGGACTCATGAGCACTGACAGTCTGGCACACGGTGCAAATTCAAGTCCAATTAGGGTATGTTGGATTCAAAAGGATTCAAAAGGATTCAGGGTACCGTAATTTGCGGACCACAAGTTGCGGCTTATGAATCAATTTTCAGGTTTTCAGCATGCTCCACCTTTGCTTAAATAACGGGCGGCTTATAGCCCAAAATTTACCGTAAACAAGCTCAAATTCATACTGCTGCTAAGCAGAAAACATTGCCTTGCAAGGTTCTGTCCTGGGCCCAATTTCATAGAGCTGCTTATGCTAAACATATTGCTCGACAATTTTCTGCTTAGCATAAATGAGCAGGATGCCAGTCACAAATCCTACATATGTGACATGGTAGTTTAGCTGGTAACCTTATTCTGGTAATCATAAGTTTGTTGTGCTTAGCTACTTGTTGCGCTAAAGCAGATCTATGGAATTGGGCCCTGGGCAAAAACGTAGCAGGGCATCAGTTACAACAATGTTACACTCCGTTGTGTTTTAGTTGGTTACCTGTAACATTTTTCTATGCTTTAAAACACATTCTTTTGCCCACATGTTTTATAAAATTTGACCACAAACTCAGCGTGTGTCTTTCTGCTAACTGTAAGTACAGGTTCTTCAATTACTGCAATGAGGAACTCAGGAAGGAAGAACATTTCTGTTGTTCAAGCTTCAACCACAATGCCACAAAATTCATAAAATTATACAGGATTAATTACAACGCTGTCTGAGCTACCCCAAAGTCAACTAAGATTGTTAGAATTTGAAGGCAACTTCTTATGGCCTAGATCTTGATTGGCGATGCTTTTTTTTGTTTTATTAGTCACCGGTAGAGGGCACAACAGCGACTGGCTCAGAAGGACTGGGCAAGTCTAGAAATCCTGTTCAAAAGTTTGATCCAGATGTTTGTTTGAAACAGGTACTGTACCTCTTCTCCAGTAATTTGTGTTGCAGTATCATCAGTGACTACAAAACAAACATCGCCATTCAAGACTACCTAGATAATAGTGTAAAAGCTGGTTAAGAAACTGTGCAAGTATAAAACCATTACAAGACGAGTTAGCTAATATGCAGTCTGCCCACTGACGCCCAGATTTCCTGGAGCCATCAACCACACAAACATGCTGCATAAGCTAAGTACAAATAGCTTTGCTTAGCAAAAAACAGGTTCCCTGCTAATGCTAACTTAATAGTACTTCCTGCTTACGGCTCTATAGGGTGTTTTGCCTTAGTTTTTTTGAGATGTCGTAAGCTTTAGTACAATTAGAAGCTCTAAACCTTTCTACTGAGGCCTATGTTTGTTATGACATTGGAACCAGACTACTACAGCTAAGCACACTGATTGGTTAGTAGTGTCACACACCGTCAATAAATTTGCATAAATTTGAGTATAATTTGCAAAGTCAAATTAACTGCTTTCTTTAGGCAGAATTTCGGATGAATTTTTAAATACTTCTTAGAACAAGAGCAGGAGTTTTTTTTAGAAAGTTTGCTCCAAGACTTGTTACAAGTTAATGCCAGAAACCCCGTCTGAAAATGATTATTTAAGAAGTGAATGGTAGTAGATAATGGCTGGATTTATGGACATGGTGGAATGGGAGCCATGACAGACCAAGCAAAGGGGAGGTCCTTTGTCTTCCTTGGGCGGGCCTCAAAATTGAGCTCCATTCTAACTGGAGAAACTGTGGTAACTGTTCCTGTTAGCACGTCTGATAGTTGAACTTATGCAAATTTATGTTTCGACTCCTCTATCGGGAAGTGGTTTACCAAAAACAAATACTCATTTATAGTTTTAAAGATTGCAACGAGTATATGGTTGAGAATATAATCTTCATCCGCCTACAAAAATATTTTTGTAACCACAGTAGAAAACAAAGATCGG
Organism: Pisaster brevispinus; assembly: GCA_023634235.1. Taxonomy (NCBI): domain Eukaryota; kingdom Metazoa; phylum Echinodermata; class Asteroidea; order Forcipulatida; family Asteriidae; genus Pisaster; species Pisaster brevispinus. Next base: position 8,624,780 of record JAMKCF010000012.1, on the reverse strand, counting down.
TAGACATTCAATGACAGGGCTCAAATTTTGAGAAAAAAAATCTCCAAGTGCGCAGGGCTTGCAGCTCAAGATTGTTACTGGATCAAGAACAATTGTTACAAGACCTGAATCAAAATGAGAGAAATTGTCGCAATGAATCGGTTTTTATTTGAACAAGCACTGAGAGAAGATTGATCTCAGTTGTCGTATGTGTACTACGTTCATATACTCAACAGAATTGAAATTGTTATTGGACTCAAAGTCAACATTTGAACAAAAATTATTATTAAAAAATGCAAGAACACCAGACGTGTCCAGTTGTACATTTACTGGCCCGACACTAAAGCCACTGGCCTTAGGTATGTGGTCCATTGTAAATTTCAAGCCCTGAATGAGTGTACCGTGCCTGTATTACAAGCAATAGCTGGCCTGAAATTTAATTTTTGTCGAACTTAGAAACTTTTAGCTGCCAAAAGGACAGGCCTATTAGATTACAGGAATGTTTTGATGGGGCCCGGAGGCAAAAGCAGGACAAAAGTTGCGAACACCTGCATGGCCTCCATAAAATTCCAGTAAGAGATCTTAAGCAGTAAGGTTACAAGTTTTGTAATCATGCGTTTTGGGGAAATCTACTAAGAAAACCGGACGTCAACTGTGAGGAATCAATATTTTATTCTACTAGTAATTATTACAAAAGATAGTTCCCACTTGATGTCACAGTGTGAAGTTGGCCTGATGTCACCGTCGCTTTGTTGCTACACAGCTGTCTAAACCATGAGGGCCTTCACAAGAGGCTCGCTCTGTCTTAAGATCAAAATGAATTTCAACAAATAATGTCCAACAATTTGAACCTGTCAATTAAGCTTTAACCCTAGCACTGTAGCAGTGCTGTGTTAGATGTGTGTAATGCCATGGACTTTCAGCTGTAACTGTTGTTGTTGAAATTGCAGATGAATATTTCTAGAAACAACAACGGCGATCAAGGCATACACAAGTTCAAAGCCAACTTCCCAAACTCTATTTTGGTCACACTTTGAACTTTCATAAAGGTCATTTTGTGAGGGTCACAAGTAGGATGTGTTGCAACCAACACGAATAGGGCCCATTTAACCAACCCTGCCACTACACTGTCCGAAAATTGAGCCAACTAAATTGACCCGAGACACTGCTATGGTTAATAAAATAGTACAGTGATTAATTTGTACTATTTGCACAACTTTCCTAGTTTCAGATCTGTATCTGATAGTTCCCAATAGATGCCATCTTTACAGGGAACTTGAGTTTTGGATTTGAGCTGCGTCAAGCGAACTTTTCTACGCAGCCAAGTGGTCCACTGACCAATCATTTGAGGAGTTTGATAAAACTCTTGTATGCCGCTCATGATTTTTACGCAAAAGGTATAGTTGTTGTACATTCAAAAAGATACTATCATTGTCCGTGAAGAAGGCCGTCTTTACACTGTGTGATGTCAAGTGAGAACTATCTACACGTTATAAACACTTGTCATTCTTGAGTTAATTTGGAGATCTACTCGGGGCTCGAATTTGGGCGGAAAATCCACAAGACTGCAGGGCTTGTAGCTCAAAATATTTACTGGACATGAACTTATTTTACAAGACCAGAATCAAAATGAGTTGAACATGCCCTCAGAGAAGATGTATTTCATTTGTGTTAATGTGTAAGTGTACTTCAATACTCTTTTAAAAAGACAAGTGAAAGATAATTATTGCATTCACAGTCAAGATATTTTCATAAAGATTTTACACAATGAAATATTTTAATCAGTTGAGAAACACAAGACCGCTGGGCTTGTCCCAAATTGAGTTTACTTTACAAGACAAGAATCGAAATGAGTTGAACATGCACTCAGGGACGACGTATTTCTTTTGTGTTTATGTGTAAGTGTACTTCGATACTCTTTAAAAAGAGAAGTGAAAGATAATAATCGCATTCACAGTCAGCATGTTTTCACAAAGATTTTACACAATGAGATATTTTAATCAGTTGCAAAACACAAGACCACTGGGCTTGTCCCAAATTGAGTTTACTTGCCTCTGCGCTAAAATCACAGGCCTCGGGCCTGCGGTCGAATGTGTTAATTTTGAGCCCTGCAACTTACAATATATATCATAATAACAGATACCAAAGCACACTCAAAAATAAGCTCTAATGAAAGAGAGAGAAACTCAAGAATTAAAAGCTAAGATTTTAAAAAGGGTTCACTACCAACGAGATGTGAAGTGTTTCTTCTTGCTTGATATTATGCCCCAACTTAAACACCATCCCAACTATAGCTGGCCATTCCAAGTATAGATTAGCCAGGCCAAGCTTGAGCAAATTCTAGCTGGGGTAGGTCCAGTTGTCAATCGGGCGGTAACTTAAGTTTGGGCATAACATAGAGCGTGTCCAATGATCTCAACAGCTTGTGCGTACAACATGTACATCTACATGCGAATGGCAGGCAACCACAAACAACGAATGCAACAAACTGAAGCTGGATTCATACTACATGCAAGTAGGAAGTCAATCTTGACATCAAAGAGAGTCCGTCAAATGGTTCCCACAAGTAGAATCATGCTTAAATTATAACCACTTCATGTCAAATTTGTCAAAACTGGCTATATTTTTTTAATGCCCAGAACATTAGAGCCCCTCTATTTTTTTGCGGTCAGCTGGACGGCTGACATGTATGATCACCCGGACATTCCATTACCGTGCTATGTTTTGTTTCAAGCATACAAGGGACAGAGATACTGGAATTTAGGCTCGAAATCTCCCATTTCCCAGAGGTTATTGTGTATAATCCCTGGTTCCAGACCGTTGCCCTTTTGTTATACAAATGCGGCTAACAAAAATGGCAACCATTGTTTATCATTTCATTCAGCTCAATGGGAGGTAAGTCCAAGGGTTTTGAGATTCCAGCATACATTGCAGATGGCTTATGGCCGAGTTTTTGAGATTCACGGAGAATGCTTACATGTAGTTATATTTCCAAATACTTATTATGAGAACCTTTGTCTTTCCTCTGTCAAGTCAGGGTTTCATTGTGACAACAATGTTTTTAAAGGAAAATTGTTACTCTGGAAACTCCAAAAAGTTCCGACATGGAAAGTTTTTTTGAACACCGACCCAAAGTGGTTGACAGGTTTTTCGCATGAAGTATGAATGTACCTGAAATGTGCAGTGGCATGCAGTCTGACAAAATGCAGCAATTTACAAGACCAGAGAGGGGTTGGCAGGCGAGGGGTTGGTAGTTACAAGGAGATACCTGTGTGTATTCAAGATGAGACTTGAGGTGTGACGTACAAGCTGGCTGATGACTCTGCCTTCTATCACTGTTCTTCACATCAGAGATAAATGCGGTAACATACAGTACAGTTTTAATAACAATCTCTTGATCCTATGGTCAACCCTCCAACTATCTGGCCATTCAATATACAAGTAGTCAACCCCTCCCACTATCTGGTCATTCAATATAGTCAACCCTCCCACAATCTGGTCATTGAATATATAGTCAACCCTCTTACTATCTGGCCACTCATTATAGTTAACCCTCCTACTATCTGGCCATTCAATATCATTCACTGCATTCTTGAATGATCGTATAACTATGCCACGGCGTGGTGTGATATCATGGGGTTAATACATCCGCACAATAGTCAACCCTCCTATTGTCTGGCCATTCAATATCATCCACGGTGGTTTTGAAGGATAGATAACCGATGGCAGCACGTTGTATGATATCATGTGGTGCATCCGCACATATAGTCATCCCTCCTACTGTCTGGCCATTCAATATCACCCACTGTGGTTTTGAAGGATAAAAACACTAAGCCAGTGCGTTGTTTGATAATATCCCCCACTCAGTGAATGATATTGAATGGTCAGACAATAGGAGGGTTGACTGTGTAGTGTAGATGCATTCACCACATGATAAATGCACTGTACACAGTCAACCCTCCTAATTTTCTGACTATTCAACATCATTCACTGAGTGGTTTTGAAGGATAAATACACTATGCAAGTCTGCAGTAATGTGAATCATCTACTTTTAAGAAATATCTTAAAACAAAAGATATTGACAAAGTAGGGAGACCTCCAACATTGGGGCTAAGTAGCTCAGTTGGTCATGGAGCTATAAACTAGTTTATAGCTCCATGAGTTGGTAGAGCACTAGCACATTAATCCAGAGATCGCAGGTTCAAATCCCACTATCAATTTTTCTTTGTTCAAAGTAAAATTTACCCAGTCAATTTCCATGGTAGTTTACTACTTGATAAAATAAGAAACCTGTAAACATTTACTGGCTCATGTAAAATACAAATACAGACCAGCAAATTTTCAGAGTGTCAATCCCCTTTCAAGGCTCTAAATATTTTCTTTAGAAATGCTTGTTTTGTTTTAATTGAAAAAGAAAATAAAACAATTTTTTAAAATATCAGCAGGCCCTTGGAGGGGGCTCTACCCGCCCCAGCCTTTCCCCTTGGGTGAGCCACTGCCTGTCAATGTCTTTCTCTGATTTGCCAACCAGCATATTATTCCAAAACTCTGACTCTCTCATTTTATGGGGGTAAGTACATGTAAGTTAAACATTTTAGGACAGTATTTTTAAGTAATTTTGCGAGAGGAAATCAACTGCTCATCTTAGAGTTCATCATTGGTAGCTATGCACTCATCTCTTTAATGGTAGCATTTGGCAAGTCCAAAGGCCCTCTTATGTTGAATCTTAACTAGTTAGCACCCGCTATCACGCACTTAGGGCCAGCAGATGTGTCTGCTCCGATGAAGTAGTGGGCATGTCGGTTTGATTGTCTTGAATGATTAGGTTAATTGTTTGTTGAGAGTACAAAAAGCCAAGACCAGGCAATAAATGCCATTTCCTCTGCAGTCTTTGTGGAAATGTAAACCCATGCTTGGAATTAAAAACAACAACAAATTCACGTAAAAACTGTAAGTAGTGCAGCCACGATGATTGACAATTGTTGTCGCCGAGACCCATTTCACCAAAGACCCCCCCCCCTACAGTTCCTTTCAATATTTCAAACTTCAGTTTATTTAACAAGTATTTCTTTATTATTTCTTTATTATTCTGGTTGCGACGCCAACTGTTCTCAGAGAGTGAACATAATTACTATACTAGCCAAGAACCCCATGGAGAGAAGACAAGGAAGGAAGTTTCAGGTTTAGATGTGGGAGGATAGGCTAACCCGTGAGAATTGTTCCAGAGATAACCCACGCAATCAGGTAGGGACTGAAAATCCCATCCACATAGTGCCCCCGGTGTGATTTGAACCGGGATCCTAGAGGTTGAAGGCAAGGAAAGGTACCACTGCGCCAACCCTATGCCAATTAGTACTCTAAATTGAAATAGTCACATTGTCCTGATTCCAAACCAACGATAAAACCACGATGTCCGTTTTGATAACAAATGGATGTCAGCGATGATGAAACCTGTTCATTTTTGGTACTAAACGCTCACGCCTACATGATATCTAAAAGGACCATTTCCTTTTTCATAATATGTTTACATTTAATAACTCTATCTATTTCTCAGTGTTAGTAGCATGCTTATAATAGACCCAAGGATCCGATTGGCTAAATCAAACTCCCAATCAGCATAATCACCCGTCAAATCAGCCACCAACCTTTCAATTTTAGAACTACATGATAAAACACAACCAAATCATAAAGTTGTCGCCATTGTAAAACCCTAAGATATCTATCTCCAGCGTCAAGTCGTGCAAATATAAACCAATATATCAGGGTTCTCCCCATGCACAAGCCAGTGTATTGGGCCAATACACGCCAATTCCGTGCTGATATGCGCAAATTGCGAGCCGATACACGCAAAATGCTAATACAAAAAAACGTAAAAATTGTGTTTTGTTTTTTTACTTCAAATGAAATTCACAAAAATTTTCAAGATAAAACCATTTAGAATGCTCCAGATTGCACAGTAGGGCTTTTAAAATGAAGATAAACACCAAGTAGAAAACATTCTGAGGAACTCGTTTCAATTCAGCGTGCTTTGGCCAAACTTCCAAAATTTGGGTCAAGAATGCACCCCCCCCCCAGTTTTGAAAAATCCTGGAGAGAACCCTGATACTGACTGATCAATTCAACAACATTTTCAACCCTGTAACGACAGTTTCTGCTTGGGCCGTTTTTGAATGTATTGTTTCACTCTTGAAGCGCACTAACGATCATAACAGTTGTCTTGTAAATGATAACAAATTTCCCTCATGCGTTTTTTTGTGCAACGTGCAAACAGTCTTTGCACTCACCATTTTCTTGTACTCTAAATACACTCTCCAGGGTACATTGGATTTCCATTTTATCGAACTCTGTTGGGTATATTTAGTCAACAGATAACAGTTGTGAGAGCCGAGATTTGCTTGCCTAGGTTCTTGTTACTTTTGTACATGCAGTTGACCTAAAAACACGCGGACAACATCGAGCAAGGACGATCAAAACCGTAAACAAACTGTCCACCGCCATTTTATGGTCACATTAACAGAGTCGATCTCACTTTAATTTCAGTGGGCATGCGCTGCGTATGTCACAAACTAACCACTACTTAACCGTTGGTCTGTGATCGTACTTGCTTATTTGTAATTGTCAAAGACCAGTATCTGCACTTTGTGTGCCCCAAATTAAACGCTAACTAACAAATGTCTGAATGTTTTAAAGCTCACTCGACCATCGGAATCACATGTTTTCCACTGTTTTCAAACATCAAGTTTTGGATTACACAAAATCAAAGTAATTGTTTGTACTCAATTCTCAAAAGCTATATAATTTCAAGCAAAATATTTCAAGGGAAATTTTTCACCACGACTATCTTTATACCGTGTAAGTTATGTGCAAATCTGTGTAAATTTATATTTCAATCTTACCCAAATAATATGCCACAGTCTTTAAACATACAGTCTATTTAACTTTTGAAAATGCTTAAAACTAGCGGTAACAAATCCTCCAAAACCCTATTCAAGAGGTGGTCTGACTTTGTAGGATATGGTACAGTCGCTGTCAAATGGGATTTTGTCCCCAGTGTGTGTCCCACAAACGGTAAGTTAGCATGGGTTGATGGAAGGTGATTCAAAAGAGGGCGCTATCAGACGAAATTTCTACACAATTTGCCATAGGGGGACACAGAATCTCCCGCACACCGGCCCAAATACAATTGTTTATCAGTGGCCAAGACATACAGTACATGTACCTATAAATTAATTAGTCCAGACATTTGAGTGGTGAGTTCAGAGGGTGAGTTCAAAGGGGTCTCTCTCGGAGCGAGGGTTAAACGACCAATCGTTTTCAGAACATTGGATATCATGATATCAGTCGTATGGTGAAACCCTAGTTGGTACTTTGTAGAATGGCTTGGTTCGCTGTGGCCAAGCAGTCAAGCGCACTTGACTCAAGCTCCGGTGCTTCTGATCAGCAGAGTGTGGGTTCGAGTTCCAGTTTTAACACTTGTGTCCTTAAGGCAAGACACTTGACCATTATTGCTTCGTCCTTCAGATGAGACATACATATGTCCTGTGTGTTGTGCAATGCATGTGAAAGAAACCAGTACACTCATAGTTAAGAGAAGGGGTTCGCCCCGGTGTTTTCTGGTTTGGTTGGCTGCAGATTGCGCCTGTAGCACCATGTAAACATGGTGCTACATGTATGTAAATAAATGGGTCTTATATTTCAAACATAGCTCCGCATACCTTGTATAAAAACTTAAGGCACTTTGAGACACCCTCGGGTGTGATAATGCGCTATTTAAGAACTGCATATTATTATGATGTATGAATCATTCTCTCTTGTGTCCCTCTCAATATCAACCAGTTATTTTCATCAACCAATGACAGCACACCAAAAGTTGACACAATATGGCCGTCTCACAGCCAAGATGTGTTGATGTAGCACAAAGCATTTGGGATTTGTATTAGCTAAGAGTATTATTCAACCGACAGTAAGTCTAGTTCCTCACCTCTACTGCCTTCCTGTGTACCACCCCTCCAACGATTTCCGTCTTGTAGCTCAGGAGAGATTTATTGGGAGACTTTGGGGATGAACCGCCGACGCTGTTGGCCTTTGAGATGTCCACTTTTAGAGGTGGAGTTGTCGTCTTAGTAGACTCAGGAACCGGTACCTTGAAAATACATGAAAAAGCAGTCTGTGAGCTTGGGCTTGGGCTTGGGCTTAGCTTTGACATTAAGAAAGCATGCACTTTCATAGCAAGGCACCAAACAGGTAGACAGTGCAAAAGCTGAGGGTCGTAGATTGGGTAGGATCATAGATCGGGTAGGATCAAAGATTGGTAAATAGACTTTTCTATTGCAACGTCACAGCCCGACTTTTTGCTAACCGAGGTCGGGGAAACTATGGAAAGCCATAAATGCAAAAACAAAAACAGATAGCCACAGTTTGTGACATGGTTACACAAACATTCAAAAATAGTGTTGAATTTGTTGGAAACAAAGCAACCAATTGATCATGCCAATCATGGGATGTATTTTTTATATTTTTATGATTGCTTGCAGAACTGTTGAATTGGGTCATAATATCTGTTAACAGGATTGAATGTTTTGCTGACATTCTGTGGCCGTTCATGCCAACCAGGCCGGTTTTTTTCAATGGAAAGGTCTTTACTCCAAGAGCTGATGACCATAAAAACTTACTTGGTGAGAAGCACTGCAGCTGTTGATAGTATAAACTACTTTTAATAATAATAATAATAATAATAATAATAATAATAATGGCTTCTTATATAGCGCTCATATCTGTCACTCAGTGACGCTCAAGGCGCGTCAACATTAAGTTCCTGCAAGGTATGTGGGGCTTCGTTTGAAGTATGAGACCTACTCTTTTTACATAGCACCATGTAATGGTTTACAAGGTGCTGTGGCGCAATATGCAGCCAATCGAACCAGGAACACCGGGGCGAACCCCTTCTCTTTTCGATAAGTGTACTGGGTTCTTTTACATGCATTACACAACACACGGGGCCAACGGCTTTACGTCCCATCCGAAGGACGAAGCAATAATGGTTAAGTGTCTTGCTTAAGGACACAAGTGTCACAACCGGGACTCGAACCCACACTCTGCTGATTCGGAAACACCAGAGCTTGAGTCCGGTGCTCTTATCCGCTCGGCCACAACACGCCATTTTAGAAAGGATTCCAATAGATTTTTCATCCCCAAAAATTTGAATCTGGGAAACGATTCATGCATGAATCCTTGCTCAGATTTCGTTGGTACCCGCTGTCACCTCGCTACAAAGTGGATGAATTCAACGTTCTTGTGAAAATACTGTGACAGGTTTTTTTGCTGTTTTCTCAGCAAGTCGACACTGTATTCAGCTAAACCTTTCGCAATTGTATCTTATTGTATCTTTCCTTATAACTTATCCTACAAATCAGCATTCAGTTGACCAAAACCAATCCATGACCCTACATGTACCTTTACAAACCCCAGCAGTTAACATAATTATAACCATTGATAAAGAGACAAACTTGCTTGACTTTTTCAACAACTTCAAATAATTGTTTCAAAAATATGTCTCTCTTGAAAAAGGGGAAAAAAGTCTTTGGAATTATACAACCTTTTCATGTTGCACCCATATCTGTTTTTGTTTTTTTAAACGTTTATTTTTACTTTGTTTTTAATCCCATTTACATGATGATTACAGCAGGTGGCTGGAGAGGAACACTGGGGGAATAATGGATGTAAAGAGGGAAAGGGAAAACTTGTTGGCGAGAGGGAACGTCAATCATTTCCTCTGATGACAATTTCATCAGTTGGTTTCTGCGAAAGACATTTCATCCTTGATAAATTACTGCATTTATTTTCTAACCGGTACACATCCAACGGCGCAAGTGTCAATAACAGGAAGAATAGGAAACCAGAAGAAATGTTCAGTTAAAACATGGGAAGGAAACCCCAAATGAGGAAAACCCACGCAATCAGCCGGGGACTGAAAACCCATCTCCACATGCAAGGCGCTGAGGTGGGATTCAACAGAGGTGAAAGGCAGGGGAAGAACCCACTGAGACAGCCTGATCCCCAATGTAACCTCTAAATGGAGTTGTTTTTATTGTGTTATCGATAATATCCTCTTGTCTTTTGCTGGTATTTTACATATTACTGTAGTTTAAAGTAATGTTTATTTGTTCAGTAGTTTTAGTTAAACATTGTGCATTTATATTTCATACTTTTATTGTTTGATGTTTTATTGTTTTGTCTAGTTATAGCTTACGTTTTATCCTAAGTTGACTGAATGTAAAAAGCATTTTCCCACAATAATTTGTATTTATTTATGTCATCTTTAATGAGGGTAAACTCAGATCAGCGCCCAGCACTGCTTTCCATCCATGAGGCCCTCAGTACAAAAACTGTATTAGTTAAAAACATAGTACATAAAACACCATCAAAATTATAAAAAAAGAAAGACACCATGGTCTCCTGCAAAATTTTTACACAGAATTAGAGATTAAAAGACACATATGAAATGGACTCAATCAAAAGGAAGCAGGATATGTTGAACAAAAAGACTTTAAAATGCAAATTACTAATTTGAACTTGAAATGTGCTCCTTGACAATTGTGCAAGTCTTGTGCGTATTCGAACATTGTCACCCGTTAAAGTGAGCGAGTTTGTTTCCGTCACGCGTTAAAGCAATATACAAGGGGAGCAAAGTGGTCCCCAAAATGTTCAAATAGGAACGAGACTTGCACAGCCTATTAACATTAAATGACAACGAAAAGCTGAATAATTTATTCAGCTTTTCGTTGTCATTTAATGTTTTGAATGATTAAACCAACAATGAAATTAAATTAAAATGTTACAGAAGACCAACCTTGATTTTGCACGCCTCATTTAGATGACGAACCCACTCTTCTAAGTCTGGCTGATTATCCGCACGAAAGTGGTAGTTCCTTGATGGTATAGTAACCACTGTAGTTAAAACAACAAGAAAGAACAGTGAAAGAACTTTTGTTTGTAATGTATTTCTTACTCATGGCCTAAACTCATAAAATTAAAAATTTGTAAATATCTATTCTTTATGTTTTTTTAAAGGGGAAGACTGCCTTCAAATGCAGGTTTGGACTTGCTCCTTATCCTTTTTAAGAGTTGCTCATGCACAAAACACCTCTGGAGTTCTGTATTTAGTGAGTAGTGATTAAAAGACAAAAATTTGCCTCTTGAAATACAACCAGCGGAACATACCCTCCGCCATTTAGTGGAGTCAAAAATTTGGTTCTACAAATTAGTGGACCGTGTTCCGTCATGAAATTACACAAAAACCACACAATTTCAAGGGATATTTATGTGAATCATTATCTTCTTCTTTTCAAATATCTTTCCAACCACGTTCATTTTGAAACATATGCTTTTTATAGCCCAAAACACCTATTCCCAAAGCAATGTGTGCCCTTAAGTTTAGTACTATTTTAAATTGTTAGAGGCAATAATTCAACTAAATTCAATGAATTGTTGGTCTAATCCAACAGCTCTCATTCTTTGAATCTTAGATCCAAAGAAATTCTTCATGAAGTTCCATTTAAAACTGCTCTTCTCACTAACACTACAGTCCGGTTCCCTACTTCAACAGACTTGTTAATAACTCTCTCAGCTCACCCGTGGCCGAGCCAATAAGAGCACCGGACTCAAGCTCTGGTGTTTCTGATCAGCAGAGTTTGGGTTCGAGTCCCAGTCATGACACTTGTGTCCTTAAGCAAGACACTTACCCATGATTGCTTCGTCCTTTGGATGGGACGTAAAAGCCATTGGTTCCGTGTGTTGTGTAACACACGTTAAAGAACCCAGTGCACTTATCGAAAAGAGAAGGAGTTCGCCCCGGTGTTCCTGGTTTGATTGGCTGCATATTGCGCCACAGCACCTTGTAAACCATTACATGGTGCTATGTAAAAGGAGTAGGTCTCATACTTCAAACGTAGCCCCACATACCTTGCAGGAAAATACTGAATGTTGGAGCGCCTTGAGCGTCACTGAGTGACAGTTACTATATTACTCTCACCATCCTTGAAATTTATTGTAATTTTCTGTGTGTTTTGGAATCTTTAATGTGCGTCCTCATGGCCCCCCCCCCCCCCCCCCCCGATGAGTGTGCTTTTTACTGTGCAATATTAAGTGCCTTCTATGTTTCTAGGTTTCTTAATAGATTCATTCTTCATTTGGTTTGTACTGTTTACTTGCTAAAAATCTATTTGTATTCCTTATATTTTTAAATATCAAGTTCTAAACAAGGGAAACTGATCAGGTAAATTTGTTAGATTATTTAGGGTTGAACAAAGAAAAATTGACCAGAGCAGGATGTGAACCAGAGGTCGTTGGGTTAAAAAAAAGTATACTTTGAGTGTAGACTATTTTAAAAATCTAGCCAGGAGGCTGCAAAAGCAGCTTTTTTTAAATAAACCATAATTACCACTAACAATAATTCGTTCCTCATCAAAACTTAAAGATCATCCGAGTTGATTTGATCCACCAATGGGAATGATAAACCATCCCACACTAGTTCCAGGATAAACAACACTAAAATGAAAACAAGGCACACCCACGCAAACAAACTACACACCATTTGGGGGGAAATTCCCTTCCTATAAAAATAGCAAATTGTCGTCCTAAAATTACAGGACAGTATCATCAGGTACTACATGTAGCTCCTACGCCAAATTTCCCCGTCCTGTTTCATTAGGTCAAGTAAACAAACAGCTGTGTCACCACTAGTAAACTACAGACACAGCATTCCGGTCTAGTAACAAGATTTCACTCTTAAATTTAAGTTTAAAAGGCGTTCCTAACATTGGTAAGATTGAAAATATTTTAAATCTTTACAGATTTGCTAATAATTAATACATGGTGTAAGAAGCAGCCGATTTCACGAAACGCTAGGATTAATCCTATCTCGAGTTAGGACAAGTAACTAGTCCTAACTTAGGATTAATCTTAAGGTTTACATGTTACAGTGCAAGGCTGGGACTCGTCCTAAGTCCTAAGATTAATCCTAAGTTAGGAAGAGTTTGGTGAAATCGACGGCTGGTCCAAGTGGAAAACTTCCCTTAAAAATATTTTTGCTTGAAAATGTAAATTTTTCGAGAAATGAGCAAAACAATTAGTTTCAATCTCGTTAGACCAAAACCCAATCTATGGAAACAGTGAAAACATAAGGGTATTGTTATGCTGTTTGGAGTTGTTTCATTTTGTGTAGAATTGCATGGTAAAAGCCTGCAGGTGAAATGTCAAAGACCAGTACCTGCTCATGTGACACAACATTAATGCTGCTTCCCAGGTTGTACCGTAACACAACATTAATGTATCATTACTATGTGCATGTATTTATTTATTGTACTCTGTTTTGCGCTGTTTTGGTCAAATAAACAATAATAAATAATAGTATACATGTACATGCAATAATAACCCTGTGAAAGAAGTTTAAGCTCAATTGGTCATAAAAGAAAAGAACCCCCCCCCCAAAAAAAAAAAAAAAAAAAAAAAAAAACCAGTGAAACACCCCATCACCATTTTAAAACTGTCTTCAAACATCGGAATTCATACTCCCATGTGTTTCGCTCATTTCTCAAAACTACATGTATGTACAGCAATTCAGGCAAAAATATATCCAGGGAAGTTTTCCCATCATGACCACATTTATACCATGTAATTTATGTGGAAACTTGAGAGAATGCGCAGTTTCAATCAGATCACCAATCAGTGAAAAAGAAAAAGGGGAAATATCAGGGTTTGCCGATAATGTTTTAAATGACAAGCCAGCTGGACTAAAAAGCTTGTTATTTCACTCGTCCTCTGGCTATTAAATTCACTATACCATATCTTCAGGGTTATCTTATGAGTGACCAGGGATGTGATAGGCTGTTGAAAAAAACCCCACCTGAACTGTGAGTGCAAAGCAAGAAAGCTTGCGAGCGTGAAAGCCCGGAGTGCGGAGCCTACTTATATACATTTATCTTTGGTTTTAAAAGCCCTACTTTGCAATCTGGGGCGTTCTATACGCTTTTATCTTCATGTTTTTATTAATTTGTTCTAAACAATTTTTTTTTAAATTATCTCATTTTATTATTTAAAAACGGAGAAATCACATCCCTGGAGTGTCATTTATGGGGCTTTAAATTTGAAACTATGCAGGAAGAACAATTACAATGTAGCTATGGAGAATAAAATGAAGTAGCCAGTTAGACCACTTTGGTAGAAAGAAATATTCCCAGATGCGACTGCCACTGTCAAAGAGATAAAAAAAAACCAAAATGTTATGGATGTGGAACTTTATTTCTCTATTTCGACTGCTCCCCTTGAGGATCTGGTAGCTACACACATGTACAGCGCTAGATATTGACCTTTAAAAAGGAAAATTCAAGTGGAAATTTCATCGTGTGGCCGGAACTCGTACGCACTGCATGCCCAAAGGAACTAGATTAAACTTAGCGAGCAGCATTGCCAAGACCACTGTAGACTCGAAAAAATGGCAAAATTTTCATGATTTTGACATTTTGTAATAGTAGCCTGTTTCTCTCTGTATAAGTCCTGTCAACTTGTTTGGACAGGTAAGGATGTAATTTGGCCTAAATTAGGGGAAATAAAGTTGCAGTCGGATATGGCATTTTTTGCCGAGCAGAATTTGGACTGACTCTCAGAAGTTTACCCGGCATTAAACAAAACAACAGGCATCTTGGTAAAATAATTTTGATCCATTATTTTCCATTTTGTGTAAAATTATTTTGATGATTTTACAGCCATTTTCAGAATTATGACTTAGGCTTTGGCTCTGTCTGAAGTCACATCCCCTTAAGGTGATCCCTCTGCTGCCGCTTCCCAGGTTGTATCGTACCTGGGTGTGATCCCTGGCTATAGGGCAGTTACAGGTTGAACTGCTTCTGACTGGCACCCCGAACAAAGATATTGACAAAATGGGGAGACCACCAACATTAGGGCTAGATGGCTCAGTTGGTAGAGCACCGGCACGCTAGTCCGGAGGTCGAAGGTTCAAATACCCCTCTAGTCAATTTTTCTTTGTTTCACCCCAAATTATTTAAAATTTACCTAGTCAGTTTCCCTTGTGGTTTATAACTTGACGTCTGAAGACCTGTACCCAAAAGTGTACTTTTTCAAAATTACCGACAGAGTCTTTGCCTCCGCCAATGAGCACCTTTCTCTTTGATTGACTCTTAAAACAAAATCGTACAAAACAACCAATCGTGGAACAACTGGGAAGTCACAGTGTTCACTGCTTGCCACACTATTCAGAGCACACGGGTGAGGCCAAAAATGGGACAGATAGATTTACAGAGGGGGGGAAATCCTTGTACTTGAACCCTGCTATCCGCAGATAAGGGAACTGATCAGAATGCAAGATAACGAATTACTTATTTCCTTGTTGTCAAACCATCAGGGGACATGCTGAACAAGGCATGTAGATCTGAAAAAAGGATAACAACAAGAATCGACTCAACAGTTCCTGGTTGGGTTTACAATCTTTGATAAGGGAGGGTCAAAGGGGGTCAAAGAGGGTCATGTTGGTTTTTATACCCACCTTTTCATCATCGTTATAATATCCCATGTATCAATGATTACAATTTCAAGTTATAAGCCACAAAGGAAACTGACTGGTTAAATTTTTGATAATTTTGGGTAGGAACAAAGAAAAATTGACAGGACATGCTAGAGCGGGATTTGAACCTGTGACCTCCGGATTTATGTGCCTGCGCTCTACCGACTGAGCTGTCTGTCCCTAAACTTATTAAAATGGTATAGTAATGTACATATATGTGTGTACTTTGTGTACATGATTGCGACCCATTTGGTATGAGACATGACATACATGCAACCACTGCTGTCAGCCTGCCACACTTGCAAGCAAGTTGGTTTATTTGATAAAATGTCCCCGCCCAGTGAAAAACAAGAAGAGACCAAGAGAGAAAAAGGACATATCAAGGGTTTTAATATCACCCCGAAATGTTAGTATGAGTGTTTGTCACTAAACCACAATGTAAAGGTAGGGTCATACTTTGGTAAGTACTCCAAAAATCAATGACCAAAAAAACTTACTTGGTGAGAAGCACTGCAGCTGTTGAAAGTGTTAACTATTTTGAGAAAGGATTCCCTTCGAAGTAATACGATTCGGATAAATTTACACACAAAAAGATTGAATCTGAGAAAAGAAACGATTTGTTTCTTAGATTTCCGAGGGTTGGTGTCTGCTCGCGAATGCTGCGGCCACTGAATGCTGCGGTCGGTACCCACTGTCACCTTGCTAAGCATGGATGGTTTTAACATTCTTGTGAAAATACTGTGACCATTTTATGCTGTTTTTCTCAGCAAGTAAAAGTAGACACTGTATTCAGCTGAAACTTTCACATGTGACTGTTTTTATTTGTCTTTATAATTTTGTTGAAAAAAAAAACTATGACCCAACCTTTAAAGGTGAATGGTCAGCCATTCTACCAGAGGTCAGCTATCAAATCAACAAGGGTCAAGTGTAGGGGTCAATGGCCATGACTAGTAGGAGCTATGGTTAGGGGTCACATGATTACTGTCACTGGGGGCATCGCTCTACAAGGTGACCAATACAGATTACATGTCAAGGGTTGAGAGTTATTTGACAACCATGACAACTGGGTATGGGTCATCGACCACGATGGGGGATAACAATCAGCTTAAGAGGTGACTAACGAAGGTGGGGAATGACGCTGTCAAGGTCAAAGTGACGAAGGTTGACGGTGGATATCTCATGATACAGAGTCTCTTTGTTAAGTTGTATTCTTGATACAATGGAATTATGATTCACTTTTGAAGCTATTTTTGTCTCTGATCCTAGCAGACCTGTTGCTTTACATGGAATTCTGATCAGTCTAACCAAGTTAACTGCATGCGCATTGCAGCACTGTCATTATTATATTGTGTTGTGACGGCCAGCGTGAATGCAGTAACTGGGTTAGAGTTCATGGTTCAAAGTCCAGCCAAAGGCCTGCTATGATCATGATGACTAAGCCCCTTTAAAGACACATTAACTGACACTTTCATTCATTCTTGCGGGCTACTTTCCATCAGATAAGACACTTTCAATACCCCCTGGCAAAAGAAAATTCATTTAAACCACTCGAGCTTTACCTCCTTTTTACATTTTGAGACTAAGAAAGTTGATAAAAACAACAAAATTTAGGGGTACCAAGACAGGGCAATAAAAGATGATGAAATCAGGAACCCTGTTATGGTTCCAAAGTTTCATTAAAGCCCGTTTCAGACTTGAAGCGAAAGTGGAGCAAATTACGTGACGCAAACAATCGAGTGCGCGCTGTTTTCCATTTGTAAGGCAGGGAAATTCCCTTTGCTTATGCAACCCTCGTGAAGTGTGGACCGGGCTTAAGGCAGATCTACTTGGTCTTTATGCAGATCAAAGATTTAATCAGGGGCCATTCCCACAGGGGACTGTTTTGGGTCCACTACCCCCCATGACGATCCCATCCACAACAAAAATGACCTTTTGCTATAAAAACAAACTTAGTCAATCAAGGCTTTACCAAGATCAAAGACTTCCGGGGCCATTCCCACAGGGGACTGTTTTGGGTCCACTACCACCAATGACAATCCCATCCACAACAAAAATGACCTTTTGCTATGAAAAAAAAAATCAAGGCTTCACCAAGATCAAAGACTTCCGGGGCCATTCCCACAGGGGACTGTTTTGGGTCCCCTACCACCCATGACGATCTCATCCACGACAAAAATAACCCTTTTTTTTATCAAAACAAACTAGCCAAACAAGGCTAGACCAAGGCAGTTGGTAAAATGTGTTGCTTGATATTATCAGTGTAATGCTTGATGGCAGTGACATTTGCTCATCCTGTATGCACCAATCAATGTAATGACTCACACTTTGAAGGCTTAGCACCCCCATCCAGGCACTGTGTACTGGTCTACGATGCTTTGAATGTTTGTGTAAAAAGAAACTCTGCAATACTGCAGGGCTTGAAGCTCAAAAATATGAAGCTGGATCTGAGATTTATCACAGGAACAGTGCCCAGTTCATGGCACTGCTTATTGCAGAATTATACACTTACAGAACCATTTAAAGTGCGCAATTCTATGGGCTGTAAGCCCAAAATTCTGCAGAGCCATGAAAATAGTCTCAGAGATTTTAAGTGAAGAAAAACACAACCCTGATAACTTACTGCGGAAAAATAAGGTTTATGCCTTAAAAAAAAACCAGAGCTCTGTAAACCTTCTATGCGGTAAAGCAATGCCATGAAATCGGACCCTTAGCTATCAAGGGACGAAGACTTCAGAACCGCGACTACTCACAAAAGAGATTTCTTACATGGTGTCACCGCAAACCAATACTTACTTAGTATTATTGTTATAGTAAAAATGAAAGTTGAAAATAGCACTTACCAAAACAGAACTCTACCTTTGGTCTCTGTTTGGTGGCATCTCTTGCCTACAAATAAAAGCATAATGAAGATTGAGTGCATGAAAATTCTATTGACCAAATTCACCTGACATCACAATAATCTCGGTTGTGCTATTTGGGAATCAATGTCCCCATGTGCTATACAGTTCATAGCATAAACTTACACCACCATCCCTTGCACAACACGCCTATCCTGTCTGCCATTTTGGGGGTCGAAATCGAGCAAAAACAAGATTTGAGTCCCAAAATGACGCGCATTGTTCGGAGGTGCCTTTCGCGTTGTGCAAGGGGACTAAATCAATAGGCCTCCTTGCATAATGCAAAAGGCTACAGGTCACGCTGAGGTCACACGCACGTTTTTATGCACAAAGAACAGCTATCTGCCTCTTGGCCTCGGGGATGGCGCTTTTTTGAGAGTGTGACATCATATGCAAGGGGTCTATTACTTTTCCGTGCAGTTTGTCTCCCTACATGTCCAGGGTTGCCAGACACTAGCAAGGGGTCAATAATAACTCATAGAGAAACTTGTGTGTCATCTGTGTTTGGTTAAGTTCCTTGTACACAAACAAGTGAAGCCTGTCACAGGAGGATTTAAAAGGATTTGGGCTCTTTGAGCTTTTCTCTACTTCTGAAGGATATCTGAGGATTTGGGCAGTAGATGTGTTTGCAAGCGGACCTAGCCTGTTCTAATGAAGGCTATGCGTACAATTAGTAATAAGGGCAATTTGATAGCATTTGTATTAAATAACAAGTTATTGTATTTTCTGGCCCAAGACCCCGTTTACACTAGATCCAGAAAGGTGGATTAGAACCGGATCTGAACCGGCAATGTGGATTAATGGCTAGTGTAAACGCAAAAAAGCAGGATCAGACCCGGTTCAAGATCCTGCCATTTTAATCCACCTTTTGAGGGTTGAACCCTGCAAATGGTGGATCTGATCCGGCAAAGTGGTCATTTCAGGTTTTGCTAGGAATGGCTGGTTTTTTGCTTGTATTTCTGTGTGATAGCTCTGATCAAAAGGGGATCAGAGCTTGATCAGGCACTGGTGTAAACGCGACACCAGATCTTGAACTGTGGTGTTGATCGAAATGTTATGAAATGTGTCGATAATGTTCTGTAGTAAGGATATAATACAAGAAGAAAAAAAAACATACACACACACACAATTTGTCTTTATTATTTTTTTCATACATTCAATCTCACACCAAACTGGAAATGAGCTTCCATGGGTATTTGGTACTACCCTTGTGGTACAAAAGATAATTATCAACAACTAATGGGGTGTCGTGGCCGAGCGAATAAGAGCATCGGACTCAAGTTCTGGTGGTTAAGTCATTGGGATGTGGGTTCGAATCCCGATCGTGACACCTGTGTCCTTGAGCAAGACACTTAACCATAATTGCTTCTCTCCACCCAGGGGTAAAATGGGTACCTGTGAGGGCAGAGATGGTTTATGTGAATGATAAGCTTGGAGCGCGGTAAACTCGCAGCGCCGGCTGTATACTCCCCAGGGAGCTGAGATGGTTTAAGGAATGAGATATATGGCCCAGTGACCAGGGGTAATAATGTAAGAAGCGCTTTGATACGGCATTCGGGCTGTGATAAAGCGCTATATAAGAATTGATTATTATTATTATTATTATTATAACTAATCCCTTAACAATAGAGCGATCCAGCCAGCCAGAAGAAGAAACCCCATGCCCAATCTCAGCAGCAACTGTGGTAGCTTCTATTGTCAAATGCACTACCACGGATTAGCGCTATTCACTTGCTTCTTTTGTTGAGCTCAACTATAACTCTCAAGAGCCAGGGGTTCTCTGAACTTCTGAATCCCTACTCCTCCGGTACTGTTTGAAATCATCTTCGGTTTAGAATACCGAGGAAAGTCCGGGTAAGCAACTGGGCGTTAAAAAAAAGGGTTTCTAAAAGGATGTCACGCCTTACTGGATTGAGTGTAAACGGTTGAGAAAACTCGAGGCTGTGAGGTAACAAATATCTATAATGGCTGCATTGCTAAGACTGTACATGAACCGGAATGTATACTTTACATTTGATATTAAAGACAGCTGTATTTCTCCACACGTACTAGCTCCTTCTTGCAGATTCTAAACAAACAAAAACAACAACAAACAAACAAATGTGATTCTCAGTTTCTTTTAAATGTTTACTTGATTCCATCAAATACCCGAGACTGTGGTATGTGGTACAAAAACCTCTGGGTTTAATTGTGTCAATTAAAACATGAAAAATTGTTCCCAAGCCAAGGCTGCTGTTGTACATATTTGTAAAAATGCACTTATAAATATTTTTGAAAATAAATAACCATCTTTAATACTTGAATCTACATAAAACGACCCCCTTCCTTATGTACATGTAAATTAATTGTAAATAAATAGAAGAAGAAAAAATACAAGAAACATTTTCAATTATCATTATCTAATAAGAACTTCACTTAGCGTTAATAAACATGTCCACCAAGTACACAAAAACAACCTCAGCTTTGAAACAACTCCTTCTTAATTCTAATTTCATTCTAAGGGAAAGACAATTTAAGGAAACTTGTGAAAATCAAAAAGTCCTTTTAAATGGTATCCTTGTAGGGCCCAATGTCATAGAGCTGCTTGAACAGAAAATATTGCTCAAAACATTTCTGCTACACAAAAATTAGCATGGGATACCAGCCATAGATGGAGAGATGGTATTTTGACTGGTAACCGTATTCTGGTAAGCATAATTTTGTTGTGCTTAGCTACTTTTAGTGCTTAAAGGCAGGTCTAGATGAAATTGGGCCCATACCTGTCCTGTACACAAATCTATCACAGTCAAGAAATAGAATTCAGTGGACAGTGGGTAGTGACATAGTGTTAACCAGAGGGGTGTCTGGGTGTCTTTTGGACACCTGTTTAAAATTTGGACACCCTGTTTTATCTGTCATTTACATGTATTGCAAGTGCTTAGTTAAGACACACAGTTTTAAATTTCCAGCAAATTCGGACAACCTTTTAGCAAATCCTGGCTAAAACCTTGGATAGTGACTGATTTCGTTAAAAAACTTACAGATGGGTTATCCATGTACCAGGCAAATATTCCTTTTTCCTGATTGATCATGAAATAACGGCGGAAGAACCGACCACTGTGGTCCTGCTCCTCAAAATCCATGAAACCACAGACCCGACCTTGTCTATCTACATACGGCATGGCAGTTAGGTTTCGCCTCGGCAGAGGATTGGAAATTATTCAACAATATGACTCAAGATAACCTGGAAAAAAGAAGAAGGAGTACAAATAATGACAAAATAAGATATTTAGGCAAGGCAAACATTCAAAATAAATTTATAAACTATTCTTTATCCCTGATGCAATTATGATTTTAAAAACAGGTCAAAATTATAAAATGTGTTTTTGATTTACATGTATTACATTGCAATATGTATACAAGTAAAACAAACATATGAAACAAACAAATAGTATTAACTTTAGGGTTGAACAAAGAAAAATTTACAAGACTGGGATTTGAACCTGCGACCTCACAATTAATGTGCGGCGCTCTACCAACTGAGTCATTAGCCCTAATGGTGGCCGTCTCCCTATTTTGTCAATTGTTTGGGGTGCCAGTCAGAAGCCTTAAGGGGATGCGACTTTTTATTTCAAATATGAAGTAAAAAACCACTTTGGGTTGAACAAAGAAGTTACTATAGCGAGATTTGAGCATGCGAGATTTGAGCCTGTGACCTCCAGATTAATTTAGTAAAACCGATTAGGCCTAGAACTTGTAATTAGTGGTGTGGTGTGCAAATTTTACAGTCTTTTGAATATGATTTGAATTATGATTCTTACCTAATATTACATCATACTTCTCAATACTTTTCCCATAAAAAACATTTTGAAATACCCATTATAAGTTGTTCAGATACAATAGAAGCACCCAAACCTATATGAAGTCACTTCACCTGTTCACTGCTGAATGCAACAAATTCAGTCAAAAAATGACATCTGAGTTGACTGCCAAATGCAACAGATCACAACAACTATTGCCATTTGGTGTATATTGTTGCATTTAGCATGGTTAGGGTTAAAGGCAAAGTTTACCTTTGGTTTTTGGAACCGTTAGGAGAACCTTTTTTTTTTTGGGGGGGGGGGGAATTATATATTTTTCCATAACCACATTACTTTGAAGTGAAATGATTCTCAAAATGCTTACTGACAGCTGTTGTACTTCTAACCAAGTAAGTTTTTATTCCCATTAGTTTTAAGACTGATTACCAGATGCATACAGACCCTTTAAAGACATGTTGTGTTATAAGTAATTTATTAAAAAGATAAAAATAAATTATAAAAATTTTCTGGTATTTACATGGCTAGTTCATTGTAACTTAATCCTGTGAAATACTCAAACTTGAAGTAAAAACATTTTTTCAAGAAAAATTGTCTTTGAATCATATAAACTTACTCTTCCAAGATTTGATTTTTTTTTAAAATGTACAATCCCTTTAAAGCTACAGTAGTATTCAATTTTCATATTTGCACAGCATTAGTTTAGGAAGCTGTTTCTACCTTGAGTCAACACTATTCGTTATATATCTGGTTTCACTTGAACACCACCAAAGCTTTGCTGTCATAATTAGCTCCAAATCTACTGACAAAAATGTTAATTTAATCTGAACTTCTTTCCCGCTTTCCTAAAATGCCTAACTATCATTGAGGGTAAATCTTGAATCTAAAGTAAAGTCCTTCCTAATAATGGTGGCCAGCTTTCAGTCACAATTTACAGAATCAAGTCACCAAATCCATAAATAAAACCACAATGCATGACAGAGAAAATAAAAAACAATTCTGATTCAACTTAACATATAATTTTTGTATCACTGTTAATCAAAATTTCTACCATGTCAAGTTGAAATATAACTACATACAACTTTTTTTTTAAATGTTTAATTTTATTTTCAAATAGTTACAGTACTAATCTATTATTAATTATTTGAAGAATCCAACGTCCTAAAATTACAAATATTTAATACATGTATTTCTCGTTTGTTACTTTTCATTAGTGTGTAAAGTTCATGATATTCACTCACTTTTTGTCTAATTTTTGGACCTTGAAATTTAGCCATTGTAAATCTAATAGTAATATTCTAACCATTAAACAGACAAAGGTGTCAGGTGTCGTGTAGAGTAACCCCCCACTTATGTACATGATTAATATAAATAATAAAACAAAGATAAAAAACAATGACTGAAAATCCTGTTGTGATTTTCTAACACAGAATTCTCTAAAACCAACTAGTCAAAATAAAGGCAGTCTCGTTAATTGTGATTTAAAAAAGATAACTTCTCCAAAATCAAAACAAAACATGAACAAAATTTCTATTTTATTTTGATTTTAAGTTAATAACAACACAAACTTCATATTACAAACAAACAATGGCAATGTGATTTTTAACAAATCTTAAAAACAACAAATCACTGACACTGACACAGTAGTAAAACAGTGACACTGTCCTGCAGTCACCTTGATTTTAATAATTGATATAACATGAATTCTCTGACCAAATTAATAAATAGTGCCAACAATGTTGATTGGCAATTGAATTGCCATTCATGTATCTATGTATTAGCCTATCATTGTCCCAATCTTTCATGGTGATTCCGATTGTCAAAACAGATTTCTAATTCTATTAATTGGCTTGGGGAAAAACAAACAAATCAAGGCGACATCCCAAACTTTAAAAACTAAATGTGATTGTGAACAAAAAGATACATTTCACTTACCCTGGTCTGAAGTGCATGCGCGCAATTCATTAAGAGTCCAGAGTGAAGCAATGAAGGTTCATAAAAAACTAAAACTTCAAATGAAAACTCCTCTCGTCGGTTCTCTTGGAACGACCCAACGAACCAGGAAGTTGGATGGATGTATTTCCCAGGCCTGGCTAAACACGCGGGTGACACACTGAGTGACAGTTACTGAACTGTGGCTATCTTGTGTTCGCGGTTCACCGAACAAAGTGTTTGTCCCACTAAATTTTTGTTTGTTGAGCTCTTCCACTAAAGAAATTGGAGTGTAACTCTCCTTAGTAAAGGTTTACAGAAAAATGGGCAATGGCGAGAGCTGCGACAAGAACATACCGTGTTGATAGTCAAAACAAAATCCATCTATAGTGTCATTTTGTGTGTGATAAAATGGTACGGTGACAATTGCTGCATATAGTCGGGTTCCTTGACTTACAAAAATGTTTTTTTTACTTCAAAAGCGTTTCAGAAGTCCATGAAGTAGACTAAATAATCTTAAAGCGGTAGAAGTGCTTTAAAAAAACACCAGTATTTTATTTTAAAAAAAAATGTATTTCAATAAAATTTATTTCAAATTTATATCCGAGTCATGGGAATAAAATATTTTTGATATTGTTATTCTTTACTATTATTTCTGGTTTATTATAATTATTTACAATTTTTCTGGTTTATTTAAAACATTGTATTTTTAGACGATGGAAATTAATTCCAACAACTTTTACAATTAAAGAAATATGTAAATAAATTGACAGAGAGGTAGGTACCGGGTACACATAATTACCCTAAATAGTTAGCTCAGCCTTACTAAAACATTCCTTATATCAAGAAATAAACCACAAGATAAAGTGACAGGGTAAAATGTAAATATGATTTGGGGTTGAACAAGGAAGAAATGACCAGAGCTGGATTTGAACCAACGACAGACTGGCTTCTGACTGGCAAGCCCAAACAAAGATATTGACAAAATAGGAAGACCGACAACGTAGGCTGGAAAGCTCCTTAATCCGGAGGTCGTTGGTTCAAATCCTGCTCTCCAATTTTGTCTTTGTTCAACCCAAAATATTTCTCGCTTGTTTCAATTTTGTTTTGACACAGGACCATCACGCATTTTGAAGAGAGCAGTGTCAACATTAAGGTGCTACTTTTATTTACTTATATTTTGGGGATGCGTGCGGGGTGCACACTTAATTTTTATTTAATTTTGTTTGTTTGTGGGAGGCACTTTCGCTTTTGTTTAGCATTTACAGAAACATATAATACTTGTGTAAATTCTCTGTTAATTTAAAATTTAATCTAAAAGGTTCAGATTTCAAATGGGGGGGGGGGGCACGGACATTAAGAGAATAGGCTTGTTGCATGGCTTATGTGACCTTGTACGTCTGTCACTATTGTATTACTTGTTACTAGTAGCACACCTTTAATGTAAACACCCACCCCACCGAACGTCACGTTGGGTGACACAAGATGGCGCTATTTTACTTGAGCGGTAGTAAAAAAAATTGGTGTACCGTCACACGAGGGGGTCAGCGCTTTCAGCCAATTGAACTTCTTATTACATTTTATTAGTTGAACATTTTTGGAAGATTTAAAACCATTTAATTGCAAAAGGAAATCATTATAAAATGATAACAATCTCACTCTGAAGCCATGTGCAGTTTCTAACCAGTTTAAGGGTTAGCTTTTCAAGCAAATTTTTTGTTTTAAATACACACAATTTTGTTTTCTTTCTTTAAGCAGTCAAACCACTGGCACTAAAACAGTGACTGTCAGTCATGACCAAGACTTAAGTTTGTGTATTGTAAATAATAAATTTGTGGTCGTTATGTGGCAACATGTCTACTCAACTGGGGGCTACTTCAATGTTTTTCATTCTAAAATTACATTGCTAGTTGCTGCACATCAAACAGCATAGCCAAGGGGGAAGAGTGCCTGCATGGGCACCCTGCCCTACCCCATTCCAAATTTTCCAGTGCCCCTTGAAAAAATTAATTCAGATACAGAATGCCGCCACAAAAAGAAAAACATGCCCCCCCCCCCCCAGTCCCGGAAAACAATTCTGGCTACACACAATCTTAAAGGGGCTGTCATCAGATTTGATGCGGAGGGAGGGCGTACGCACGCATGCAGTAACTGGGTGAAAGTTCATAATTCCATGTACACAGCAACAGGCCCCCTTTAACACTTGCCCTTCCAAATCGTTCCTTCGTAGGGGTCTAAACATTTTGTGTTTTGGAGTATTTTGGTGGACACTGGAGGGTCTCTAACCAAAGACACAAAGGGAATAGGGTTAAATGAAGAAAATGAACAAACCAAAAGTATATTATGCTATGTACAGAACATTGTTTATTCTATGCATTGAGGTTTATACATTAAAAAAAAAAGGGGACAAGATATTTTTGTACGGAAAAGTTAGATTCACAACTTTTAAATTAAAAGATGCCCAAATAATATTAAAATTAAAACTATTTATTAATGATGATTTGTTGAATTTGGTTAACCAGCTGGTACAATCCAACATGACAGTTTTTAATACCCAACCAAATATTTACATTTAAAATAAGCAATTTAATTTGATAAACTACATGTATGCAGAAAGTCTGCTTTGAGTTAGATCAAGCTCCTTCTCAACTGGAAGTGGATGAGAACTGCATATGACTTGTGTCAAGCCATTTTACACCCAAATAACGAAACCTGGGCTTTGATACGCTAGCTAGGAGCAGACATTCCAGGCAGTAAATTGTCCATTGTTTACGTTTTTCTGAGCCTGCGTACATATCCAAACAACGATTCTGGAATTCATCTGCCACCAAGTGTCCCCCAAAGTTCCCAATTGAGTACTGGTCTGAAACATCCTCTTGCCTAACAGATCATTGTTTCAAGAAAGTAAGCGAATAAAGAAGTGCTTTTCTCCAAAACCTATAAAAAGGAATTTGCCTAATTTTATTGAAAAAAAAGAAGATAATAATATGTACAGGACACTTTGGGGAACCCATGGTGTGTATCACAGGGGGGAGTCACTGCTGAAGTAAAAGTCTGAAACTGGGATCCAGAACTAAGAGGTGCATTGAAATGATGGCATTTCCACCTCTTGATAACCCCTTGCAGTATAGATTTCAAGGAGCTTCTAGGAACGGTATCCTCAGTGGTAGAGAAGTAGATCAATGAGCAGGACTTCTTTTTATCTGGAGAAAATATCAGCATAAGAAAGTCTGAATTCATGTGAAAGTCTGTAATTTCTCATCCCTGGATAAATGTTTAGATTGGTGGTGGTAGTTGTTTAACAAGCTGTTGACATTCCTCAAAGACGTCCGCGTAATCTTCATGTGACTTGACCAAGACGCAGCAAGTTGATCTCTTTGCTCCCATCGCTGCTCCGAGATCCTACCAACAAGAAAGAGCTCATGGGTTAATTTGACAGATTCAATAAAGCAACATTTTATAATATTCAAAAAGAGGGACACATTGCCTTTGAAGTTTGGATTGGGTGCTTTGGGCTAAGAAAGCGTTTGTTATGAAATGATCATGGCTGGAAAGAAGTTTTAAAAAGTATAATAATTCACACAAATATCCCTTGAAATAGTGTTGTTTTCCTTTTACTCTGTGAACTAATACGGTCCACCATTTTGTAAAACCAAATTTTGAACTCCACAAAACGCGTCACTCAAAATTACGGAGGATTTAAAAACTCCACAACGTGTGTGATAACAAATTGATCTTTAAGCCAACTTGACGCGTAGCTTACAACAGTACGATACCCAGGGTGTGATTATGAGCCGTGCAGTATAGGTTTATATTGCACCTCTTGTTGCTATGGGTTGACCAATCAGAATCGAGAATTCAAGTAAGCTTGAAGATAATGTTAGTTGTCCCTCCTTATATAGGACTGCAAATAACACTGAATGATCCCACCATAGGAGTGTATGGGGCTGGAACAGAACACAGTGAATGAAAATCATCTATATAAAAAAAAATCAATGACAACTCTTTTTTTGCCTTACCTTCTTTGCTGGGACGTAGGCATAAGGTATATTTCTGTCTTCACAGACTACAGGCAGGTGGCACATGACCTCTATTGGAGTGACGTCTCCAGCAAACACCACAAACCTTAAGGGGACAATAGGAAAACAAGTTCAAAGTTTTTTGTGCGACTCACACCTTGAATAAATTAACAACTGTGCAAGACGGAACTTTTGAGAAAGTAAACAACAACAACAACAGTAAATTTGATTTTTGATTTGGGAATTGTTACCCATGATCCTTCCGTCCAACGGCCGTAGACCGGCGAGTTAAGACTATTACAAGACTCAATGTATTAAGTTTGAGTATTTATGCAAATAAGAAGCATTCAATTGCCATTTCCTCCACACATGTACAAAATGAATGCTGGACAGCTTGATTATAAAATTATGTAGATCTAACCCGTCTCAAACTACGCGCTTTCTCAACTCGTTCTTATAAAGAGGCTTGGTTTACTAATATCAGGGATGTGATAGGTTGTTGAAAAAAACCCAAAACTGAACTGTGAGCCCAAGGCGCGAAAGCTTGCAACCCCGAAGACTACTTTATATACACTTATCTTTGGTTTTAAAAGCTCTACTCTGCAATCTGGGGCATTCCATTTGTTTGTTTGTTGTTGTTGTTGTTTTTTTTGGATTTCGGGAAAAAACAGAGAAATTACATCCCTGTAATATACACTTAGTGGTTGTCCAGTAACATGGTTGCCTACATGTTTGACCCAGTCTAAGTATCATTGAGGACACATGTCAGAACTGCTGTAGGGCTACTTCTTTAGCCCTAACCCCATCAGGTTCCCTTGAGGCACCTTACTAAATGTAACCGAACGCAAAATAGTTGAAATAAAATCCCTGCTAAATGCGAAGTGGTTTGTAACGTAGGACAGCCATGGGGTGCCTGCCCTGCTAAATGCAACAATATGCACTTAAACTTAGTCTGGTGACTTAACTATACATGGGAGCCATGACCATGTGCCCTGCTAAATACAACCAAATAAAATTCTGAGCCAAATCTACTAAATGCAACAAAATACCCCAAGGTATGGACTATGGACTTGAGTTGAATACAAAGTGCAGCAAATTACAACAACTTTTACCAACTGGTGCATGTTGTTGCACTTTTTTACCTGCTGCTGACTTCAATTCTCTAATAGGCCGTGTCCTAAACGGCAACTAAATAGGCAGACATAAGCTGTAGCCGAAGTTGCCGTTTCGGACAAGTCCATATCCTCTTCTCGAAAGTCACTCCACACCAAATTGTTTGGACTTTGATAAGATTGCAATGTCTGATTCCAGTGCTAAGAAATTGTTACTTAGACCAACAACCCTCAGTCCTTCTTAATCCTCGACTTCAGCAATGGAAGATGTAGAAAGATTTAGAGGGTAAAGGGGTTAAATTTAGCTATACAACAAAAGAAAGAAACATTACTTTGTGTGTAAATGTTTTCATAAAACTTACCCCTTTTCTCCTTTTTTGAGAAACTTCTGCACCTCTTTTACTCCCCTTCGCAGCATTTTCACTTTTGAAGCTGAAAAAACCAAAACAAAACAAAAACAAAACTAATTAAACGTGTTTTCTTGTTTTTAAAAAAAAATGAGGAATCTAACAGTTCCTTTTTACCAATTATTGACTGAAAAATACAATTGCATCTGTGTAAATATTATTGGTCTCACTATTGTCACTACGGCCGGGTTGTGGGCGGAGTGAGGGTGCGAACATTGCAATGTTTGCTTTACGTATCCGCTCCACCCACAGCCCGGCCGGTGACGTCATGAACTGAGTGGCATGATTGGGATCAATCTAAAATGGCCATGGTCAGTAAACATCGAGCAAAGTAAATCGGAGGAAATAGACAAATTATTTCTTTAAATTTCTTTTTAAAAATGTTATTATTTAAACATCCAAAACACCCAGGTGACACCCAGCTAAGACTAAGAGGTGAGTGAACACATTGAGCTGGTTTAAACCACCGCCCCGCCCAGTGTCCTCCACAGACTTTTTTTGGGGGAGGGCGGCATGACGTCATCAAAATGGCGCCCGTTGGTATATGACATCATCGGACGTGAAAGCAAAAACCATTTGAGATATTCCTTTTCGTAAAAATAATGTTATTAACCCCCGAGCCCCGACACTATCTAAGGAGAATGATTGACATCTATTTCGGTCCAAACAACCTTATTGTAAAACTACTACAACTAATTCAAACCTACAATTTGTTATACATTTTGCTTTGTGTGCCGCGCCAAAAACATACACACAGGATATGCCGCACAGTGTAGGGCTTTATTATTTTTAGAAAGCTGGCTATGCGTTGTAAAGAAACGTTTAAAAAATTGCATTTTTTGACGATCTTATCCCCTAATTTCTGCCCTAAATAATACTTTTTCCATCAACAAGCATTTTCATGGATTAATTTTTTTAGGATCGGTTGTTTAGAACTTCGTTTGGAATAAAATCATCGCGATTCAACGACCGGTCGACAATGCAAGTTGAGAAAATTCCATGAACTTTGCCCCGCATCGCCCTCATCGGCAAAAATTGTTGTTGTTTGAACAGCCTTAATCCAAGGCTGTATATATTGTACCAATCTGCAGGCGTGCGGCACACTGTGCGGCAATTCTTTACTCGGCCCGTGAACATGTACTGCGTTGGAGACTAGCCAAGCTCTCTTATGAATATGGTAATTACAACAGCCATCAACGACCAATCACACCGTGCGGAATGTTGGTTAGCTTGGACTTTGGACCCTGCTGTTGCGGACTTTACATGTACGTTGTGGGGCCCGGGCCGATGCACGTGCGGCGTTGGATACTCGGCAGTCAGAACCATGTGGTTATGTGCGTCGTGCATCTTGCATAGTGTACGTTGTGGGGCTCTGGCCGATGCACGTGCGGTGGGGATACTCGGCAGTCAGAACCATGTGGTTCCGTGCGTCGTGCATCGTGCATTGTGCATAGTGCATGTGCGTTGTATACTGAAATGAACGATCGCGATTCCAATGCTGCGGTTTGGAAGTTGGCCATGGCTCGTCGGCTACTCGTTTGATCGTATTAAGTGAGGGCGAAAAATAGTCTGTGTGTGAAGGAAGCTCGGCGCTGCCGTTTAAGTTGCTTTCGTTCCGTGATTTGTCATTTTTTGGCAGGGCGGCCAATTATTTTAGCAGGGCGGCCACTTCTTTGGCAGGGCGGCCTTAAACTTTGGGAGGGCGGCCCGCCCTCCCAAAACCTATGTGTGGAGAACACTGCCGCCTGTAGCGAATGTGCCTTGAATTTGTTATCAGTATGAAGAAAAAACGGGACGTCTCGTGGCCAAAGATTTAGGTTCCTTGGCCAGTGGCCAGTGGGGCTATAAAAATCATAGCAAAATGACGATTCTGAGCTAAGATAAGAGTGAGAAGATGGGGCGCTAGTGCGACCAAAGATGTCAAACATTTTTTAAAAGAAGTATTGGGCGCAATCTTTGAAGATGGCCTTTTTTAAAATTCCAATTGAAAGCCAATTTTAAAAGCCAATTTTAAATTTGCGCACGAGCAAATTTTGAAGTGAAGTTTGCCCACACAAATAAAAATTGTGTGGCTGAGGCACGAAAATGACACAGAGGCGGCTTCTACATTGTTGGCGTGGTCGTTGTCATCCATGTCATCGGCAGTCTAGGGAAAAAAAAACCAACCCAAACAAACAACAAAACAAAAAAACTAAATAAAACGTGGTGCATTTGTCTTGCAAACAAATTTTTTAGTTTGTTTTTCTATTCTAACAGAAAGTTGATCAAGAAGTTATCCGACAGGAATCTGCCAGTGCCAGCACAACTGTCCCGTGAAATTGAACTTTACAGTTCGTGGTGAGCAGACCTATTTCTCAACATTTTTCCAAAGTTTTTGAACGAAAGACTTCAGAATCAGAGTCAGACAGAAGCTAAAATCCAGCAGTGTTAAAAGTTTGCGCCCCCAGCTATCCTGCGCAAATTTTAAAATCATGCAAGGAAACAAAGTTTGTCATTTTTTTTGTGCCGTCACAAAATGGCACACTGCACAAATTTTTAAAAAGGACAACCTCAAAGATTGCGCCGAACAGAAGTACAGCGCCCCAGCCCAGTTCTGTAACTCTAAGTCTAACTGTGTGTGTCTAGTATTTTTAGTAATGTATATTTTTTAAAAATTTTATCGAATAAATTATTAAATAGACCAAAAAATTATATTGTAGTCAGATTCGTCATCTTTAATTTGTAACATTTTTTAACGTGTTTTGGTGCATGAACAACTCTTGAAGAGAAAGAGCAATTCCAAACAGCAAATCTTGAAGACTTTTACTTCAAGGCAATGTGCCCCAAACTCTACTTTCCTTTTTGGGCTCGCTCGATCCCCGTCCGTAGTCAGTCGCGTATAATTACCTTTCTTGATAGTTTTGTAGAGCTTTTTTGTCAATTTTTTCGGAGCAAGTGGATTCGCTATTGGTGCAATTCTTTCCACCAGCTCTTCGTATGTCAGCTCCTGTGGTTCATCTTCTTCAACTGATTCAACTCTTTCTTTACGTTCCTTGTCTTTCTTTGGTGTTTTTCCCATTTTAGTTGAGTGTTAAACCCCGAAATTTCAAGAAACAGTTAATGGTTATTACTAAATATGCTATCCATTCACAGCATGCACACGTGCACGGACGCGCACAAGCGCACAAGGCGATATGGAAAAAAAACGTAGACTGGTTTTATTTGTTGCCTTATTACCAAGTTAGTTATAAGCAGGTGGGTTACCAGACCATCAGTTTGCTATAAGTTCAAAGGTCAACTTACAAGGCTAACGATTCTGCATTTTGCAATACAAATATTTCATTCTATTTAAAAATTGATAAATTACTCGATCTTCCGTTGTTGAAATAAATTATTTATTAATTGTATTAGTAATAATTGCTAAGATTCTCGTTTGTTGTTATTTTTTATACAGCCATTTCTGATGCGGGTCAGACAGTGACCTAGATAAATGGGGTCACTGCGCGGGGTCACTCATATTAAAACAAGATGGCGGGAGTTAGAAGAATTGACGACGGCGGCCTCGACGGCGAGCGTGGTGGTCATCAGTCGCGTGTTGAACGTGAGCAGTACCAGACGCGGTCTGCGGATGCTGGTCACAGGACAGTGCAATCATCGGTATCGTTTCAAGAACCGCCAGACACCACACTGGGATTCATTTACCAGGCATGAACCACTTTATTTATCGTTATTTCCGGTTCCAACATCATCTATAAATATAATGATCTAGTTTAGTATCACAAAGACACAAAATCGCAGATCAGGAAATTCAATTTATCATTCAATTCAATTTCAACAAAGTCAAAAACGACATTCTCCTCAAACACTGTATACACTATACAGGCAGCTGTACAAAATATAAACACTACGTACAACCATGTACAACCGTAGACAGATAGAGCTCGAGCAAGGAGTGCTCAGCTAAACCTACAAGTCACTACAAAGTACACTACTCCTACTAAGACCTAGTGTAGTATTGTTTAAGCATGGACACTGATGGAGGGCAGGCCTAGTACTACTACTTGTACTACTAGGGAGTAGTCTTAGTACTTCACTGCCAAAGTATCCATCCTGCCTTTGTTTTGAATATAAATAATTGTGTAACTTAAAGTTAAAACTTTGTGACGTGGTCGTGAGTGTTATTCCTGCATTTCATTGGCCATTGGACAAATCACACAGACTCCAGAGGACTTACAAATTGATGAGGTCTTTTTGTTATTCATATTATTTTGTTGTACATTGAAATTAAGCCTGTGACGGTTAAACGTTTAAACGTTTAAACGTTTACAAAATCACTATCCGTTTAGTAAATTACTAACCGTTTAAACGAAACGAAAAATGAAAAAATAAGCCTTTCGTTTTCGCCGCCTTATTTCTGAATTTTTCTGCTTGAAACAATTTAGTTTATTTGAAATTGCCAAATAACTACTTTCGAATGGGCCGATACTTTTTATCTCCGGCAAGTACAGTCTGTCAGAAGGCTGAAAATAACTTGTTTGTGGTTCAATAATGCCGACAAGATTTGGGTCGGCCCGACTGTGGGCGCGTGCGAGTTATATGTGTACGCTTGCTCAGCGGACCTAAGCTGCATACAGGAAATGGGATCGCTTTGAGTTGTAAACAATACCGCTCCTTCAGAGATGCCGAAGATGATCGGCCTGCGTTTTTGTCTACCACTCTGTGTGATGGTCACAACAAACAATCTTAAACAATTAAATGTAAGTTTTTTCCCATTGGGTGGAGGGGTGCCCCATGTCTTCTAAACATCTTGATCAGTCACATTTCTGAGTTCACGTTTACGAGAGCCTCGACTTTATATTTCGTCCCGTATCTGACTCAAGAGTTTCTTTTTTATAGTGTTTTAAATCGTCTCCGACTCGTATTAAACCGCCTTACAAATTAATTTACATCGATCCAAAAGTCAAAATGCCGCGCAAGTCAATCAGCCCGGTTTGGAGTAGTTTCGAAAAGATCAACAAAGACAGTGTGAAATGTAACATCTGCAGCGCTACCCTAAGCTTCAGTGGGGGATCTACCGGCTCTATGCTGAACCACCTCAAGACGAAACATCCTTCTGCAGCCAGCGGGAAAACTGCAAGTAGTAGTCAGGCTACTTTAGGGTCGTTTTTGAGGCGGGAAAGTTGCAATCCGGCGAGAACTAATAAAATAACCGAGTTGATTGCAGAGATGATTGCCAGTGAAAGTTTACCAATTAGCTTGGTGGAAGCTGGTGGATTCCGCAAGTTATTGGGATACCTTGAACCAGGCTACACCGCACCCTGCCGTAAAACGATGACAGCTCAGCTCAATATGATGTTTGAGAACAAAAAAGAGAGCCTCAGGAAAAAGTTAGAGGATGTAGAAAGTGTTGCCCTCACAACTGACTGCTGGACATCGCGTAGTCAAGAGGGGTACATGACCGTGACAGCTCACTACGTTGAAGACTGGCAACATCATTCCGCTGTCTTGGATACGTCCCCAGTGGCCCAACTCGACACCGATGACACCGGCGACAAAGGACCACAACGACATACAGCACCAGCTCTGGCACATCAGCTTAAGAATGTCGCAGAACATTGGCGAATAGACGCAAAAGTCAGTGCCGTTGTCCATGACAACGCATCAAACACAAAGGATGTTGGAAGCCTGGCCCTGGATGTCCCGGATGTTGGATGCGCGGCGCACACACTGCAATTAGCTGTTAATGCGGGTCTCGTGTGCCACAGGAGCATCAAAACAGTTATCGGTGGGGCAAATCGCCTCGTTGGGCATTTCAAACACAGCACGGTGGCAACAAAGGCTTTAGAAGCCAAACAACAACAGATGGATAGTCCGAAACACCGCCTAATTTCATCTTGTAAAACAAGATGGAACTCCACTTTTGAAATGTTGGAACGCTTGATCGAGGCGAGATGGCCAATTTGCTCTGTCCTCAGCGACAAGAAATACACAAAACTCGCTGACGCACAGACATTGGACCTGAAACCCGACCAGTGGAAGCTGATGGAGGAACTAGTTTCTTGTCTGAAACCTCTTCAGGTAGGTTGAAATTGCTTAGTTGAAATAGAATAAAATATCAAAAGCGCACATTTTTTATTTATTTATTTTGTTTTTTGCTGCTGTTTACTTCAGGCTTAATTTCAAGGTCCATTTTTTAAAACCAAACTCCCACATGCATTTTCACGAACGGGCACATTTAGATTTGCCATTTTTTACATTGAAGTACATAGTGCTGGCACGGTGCCAAAAACTACTACTCAGCGTTTTGAGTTTTCACAAAGAGGCGATTTGTGTGACCTTGATAAATTTAGTTTTCACGAACAGACACTCGTCGTTCACGCATTGGTTTGTACACGACGCGATGCATGCAGACCTTGTTCGCGCAATTTTCACGAAGAGAAACTCGTGTTAAAAAGTTATTTACTCATTAATTAAACTAACTCTAAAAGTTTGGCTGCTGGGGCAAAATTACCTCTTCGTGAAAACAGTGACGAAACTCTTTGCAATAAAATATTGAGTGATGTTAAGTTTCTGTATTTCATTTATTAATTTATTATTTTCTTTCTCCCTCCGTATTCCCACGCAGGTTGCAACTACTGTACTGTCCAGTGAAAACAACACCAGCGCTTCAACTGTTCACCCAATTGTCCGAAGTCTGGTGAACAACCACATGGCAGTGCACGACAATGACTCCTCGCCTATTATCCAGTTTAAGGAAATAACGGCAGCTGATCTGCAGCGAAGGTTCTGCTCGGCGACATCGCTCACAAGCCCATCCATGCTTGCGTCTGCCCTCGACCCCCGCTACAGAAGTTTGAAATTCATGGACCGCGACGACCGAGATGTGACCTTCGATACAATCAGTAAAGCCATAACACCACTACTTGTTCTTGCCGGAGAGGAAGGACCACAGGCGAAAAAACCAAGACCAGCGTCTGGCATGGACTTTCTGCTTGGAAATACAGAACGCAGGGACATAAATATAGATGAGGCCAGCAAGGCGGAGTTCGACGCGTACATGACTGCACCCAGGGTAGACACCGACACGTGTCCACTGGATTGGTGGAGAGAAGATGCAGCTCGCTTCCCTGCACTTTCCAAACTAGCACAGCGGTACATGGGAATTCCGGCCACTTCTGTACCTTCGGAGAGGGTATTTTCAACTGCTGGAAATATTGTCAATCACAAAAGGAGTTGTCTGCTTCCCGAGAACGTGAACATGTTGATATATTTGAACAAGATGAAGTAGACAAGTAGACTATCTAGACTATCAGTACAAAAGCAAAGAAAGTTCGTTTGTTATTTATTTGACTCAAAATGTTGATTGTTATTGCGTTTTGTTTTTCTAATGGTTGGGCTTAATTGCAAGTAAACACATTCATGTTGTTCAGCAGTAACTCTAAGAAAAATACGTTAGCTTTAGTTTACCCACCATCACAATCTTGCATGTTCTTCTTCAAACTTACATTGCCTAATTTGCCTTACGAAGGATGGGATCGGGTTAGGACATTTACTTTGCATTATTCATCCGGGGACCGTTGCGTCATCCCAATCCCGCCCACACAGGCAATAAACACAAAATGTATAAGTTGGAATACACTAGAATGTCGTTGTCATTATTGCAGACGTCTTTACGAAGAGGAAAACTAAAGGGTGAAGTTAGTTTAGATGTCTTGAGCACTACAACAAACCACAAGTTATTTTCACTTATACTGGAATCCAGTTGAAGTAGTAATATTTTTTACAGGTAGTTTGTTGTGGTGCCCGAATGGTAAATCTACGGGTTTTAATATAGTTGTTGTTGTTGCGGTTTTTAAAATGTAACATTAAACGTGTTTTGGTTTTATTAAAAGTGTTGATCTAAAACAAAGGCATCAATGTCAATTGTCAATGCATTAATTGGTGAAGTTATTTGACCTTTTTTATAGGCCAGAATTATAAGTTATTAATTTCAAATGAATTGTCGCGGGAATTCCAGGGCCTCTTCTACGCTCGAGCGCGACTTGTCGCTCTTCCAAACATTTTGATTTGTTTTATATGAAAGAACTTGTGTCCATGATAGTGCCAAAAACCGTTGTATACGTTGACCAATCAGCATCCAGTACAATGTACTGCGCGCTCGGGCTAGGTCCAAGACAATAAAAACACGTGGAAGGAGGAGGGGCCTGGAATTGAGTTTTACCGCTGTGGTGACACACTCGTTGTTCTTGTAAAAGGCGGGGCGTCCATGACATCATCTCAACCACCACGCAACGTCCAATGAACCTTTAGGATTCACTTTGCAGCGGCCGCTGATTGTGCACACAGTGCACACGTGCATGCGTCGTGAACGTACTGCACAGTTGTGTAAAAAAAAACATACTGTACATGTACACACATGAAGTGTAATCTCAAAGCTGCCGACTTTGAATAGACATTGTATTGGCAATGGGAGATATTCTTGTGACTGACTCTCTGCGGGCGCTGCGCTTATAAAAAGATCGCGAAGGATTAATCTCTCGGCCGGTATATTTTTGTTTGAGCTTTAAGGAAACGGCATGAAACAAGGACTTCGAAATATACTGACATAGGTACAGTCTCGTGTTAATAGTCAAAACATTGGGACTTCCTTGTACCATGGAGGATTGTCTTTGGTGTTCGAACAAATTGACCTGTCGCTGACAAACGGTTAAACGGTTAACCGTTTAGAAAAGTTTCGTTTAAACGGATAGTAAATTAAACGTAGGGTCACAGGCTTAATTGAAATATAATTTATATGAAATGATTATAAACATGTTAAATATTATTTTTTTAGTCTTCCCCTTAGAACTTTCCTAAGGAAGGTTGTTTTGCTATCAATCATCTCCAACATCATAAATACTCAAATAAAAGCCCTCAATCATTCGATTAAAAGTCAAATGGGGGGATATTCCCGTATTATAGAATCCTACCACCACTTTTTCATTCACTATTTAATCAAATGAGCTATTGCTTTTGGTAAGAGGTGAAAAAGTGGTGGCCGGATACAGATATTTTGCTAGTAGAAGCTCTTGCTGGTGTTGTTTACGCACCTAGGCAGGGTGTCTTGAAATCGAATTTCCCGTCCCCAAAAAATTTTAGCTAGATAAAAAAGAAAAAGAAAAGAAAGTTGATGTATTCTTGCTTTCATACAGAACCCATTATTGAAGCCATATGAATATGCTCATGCTATTCAGTTTTCTTACAAATCATGTATGTTTTTATATGAATAATTTCCCACATTTTGGTGGCGATGTACTAAATTTTTGTCCTAATATAGGATTTATATTTACTATTGTTGGGAATTTTGTTATGAAGTGATGATTTTGGTGACTGTTGATCCAGGCTATTTTTATTCTCTAATTTATATTATTTGTTTTTTTAAAAACAGTATTCCCAAAAGCAGAGTCAGGGGTTTAATCCAGACAAAATGAATGAGGTAGTGGATAAACAACGCCAACTCCGCCATGGACTAAGGTCTGTAATTATTTCAAATACTGGTATTGCATTAAGTTGTGCATTTTACCATCAGCTTGTGCAGGGTTTGTTCTTAACTTTTTCAGTGACTTGCCAGCGGAACCAGTTGTGGTTTCACTGGTCCACCAGGTTTTACACTGGTCCATATCTTATTAAATAGGGATGCACAGAAACAGGCAGCCGGGCAACTTGGTGAGAATTTTAATTGGTCCTCAGGTGTTTAAAATAGTATTTGGCCAGCGGGTCACAGTTAAGGTTGAATGCTGTTTGTGACAGTTTAAACCCTCCTTGTTTTAAAAACCATTCAAAAACCATTCAACAGGGCATGAATTTGGGAGGTCAATCCACAAGACCACAGGGCCTGCAGCTCAAAATGTTTAAGACCAGAATTTTGTTTGTACAAGACCAGAATCAAAATGAGAAAAAACTATCTGATTCCAGACAATATGCATTTAAATGGTTTTAATTGAACGATAATTGGGCTGAGACATGTAAGAGAACATTTATCTCATTTGTCTATTTGGGTATTAAGTACACTTCATTACTTAACAGAATTAAAAGGTATTTTATCAGACTGAATGTCAACATTTATAGTTTGTTTCTGTTCAAGATATTACACAGTGAGGTATATGTACATGTATTGTTATACCATGTATACAGCTGAAAAACACAAGACCGCCAGACTTGTGCGGTCATAATTTTACTGGCCCGACACTAAAATCACTGATCTCGGGCCTGCAGTCCAGTGTAAAAATTAAAGCCCTGTTCAAGAGCACACCTGTTTTGTATGGTGAAAACAACTGTGCACACAACTAGTAGTGAGTGTATGTGTTTTATGCATTCACCACAGTGTGTCCCTTAACAGTGGTCTGCTGGCCAAATGCTACAAAAAACACCTGAAGACCAGTCAAAATTCACTCCAAGTGGTCCAGCTGGCTAGTTCAGTGTTGAAAAGCATCCCTATTTCATTTGCAGTATAGACTATTGGAACAGTTGACGGACTAGTGAAATGACGATCTAACTAGTACTGCTGGCAAGTCGATAAAAAAGTTAAGGGCAAACTCTGTAATATTACATTGCAGACTGCATGGTTTATCTATCATTTTAGATGTTATTGAATTTGAATAAAGACATTTGAAGAAGTGTCGACAGATTAAAATCATAATGTGTCTCATAAAATCATGAGGAATAATAACGGCCCTCTCTAAAAAAAAAACCCGCGAATTCTTTGCAATCCTCTTGTTTTGTTCATGTTTGACTTTGTCTTGCTGCTACCAGAGAAGGAAACGGACTGCCTTACCGAGGGTTGGATGTTTCGCCTCTAGCCAGGGAGGAAATGATGAGCCGCACGCTAAGCAAAGACATATTTATTGGAAAACGTATCCTTTCAACTTGATTTAATCCTCTGTCACTTTCATCGAGCAGCAATTCACTTGATTGAGCAAACGCAGCACAGGTCCAGTCACTTGATCAAGGTCGTGCAGGTCACACTTGATTGAACAAGTGCAGTGTAGTCGAAGTCATTTGATCGAGCAAGTGCAGCATAGTTGTGCCCGATTTTGTCATGAGCAACTATGACTACCATGCGCCAAGGTCTGCAGTTTTCTTCCCTCGAGTGAAGACATCTCCGGAGTCAATCGTTTGGTGAAAGGGTGTACAGGGTTATCCCCAGGTTTTTTTCAAAACTGTGGGGCATTCTGGACCAAAATTGTTTGATGTTTGGCTGAAGCACGCTAAATTGAAACAACATTTCGCAATGTTTTCTACTTGGTGTTTATCTTGGTTTTAAAAGTCTACTGTGCAATCTGGAGCATTTTTTATGATTTTTCTCTCGATTTTTTGTAGAATAATTTTATTTTATTTGTTTGTGTATCGGCACGCAATTCGCAAGATAACTTCAAGCCCTCCTGTTTGAAATGCGGAGTTTATTTACCACTTCTTTTCCGAAGC
This sequence comes from Pisaster brevispinus, assembly GCA_023634235.1. Classification (NCBI taxonomy): domain Eukaryota; kingdom Metazoa; phylum Echinodermata; class Asteroidea; order Forcipulatida; family Asteriidae; genus Pisaster; species Pisaster brevispinus. The sequence continues at coordinate 8,583,618 of JAMKCF010000012.1, read as the reverse complement.
ACCACAACTCATGAGAGATTTTCATGTACATGGTTTGGTGGTGCAAACCTTACTAGATTGAAAGTCCAGCTTTAGGAGGCTCAGTTTTTCAACTAACAACAAATTTGGACTCACCATTTCCAGATCCTTTTATCTTGTCTCAAAGGAGGCCACAATAGATTCACTTTTCATGACAATTTGTCTTCGCTTATTTCGTTTTTCGCTTATTCTCAGACGGAAATAATAATTACAAAGTTGTTGATTAGGGTTATCCTTAACCTTTTGCGAAAGCTGCTTTGTCATTGGATCAGAGTGCAGGGAAACCGTACACTCCAGGTACCAGACCACAATTACCACACACACCAGGCAGCGCCCTCAAACACAACGCATGTGAGTACTTTCTGAAACGTTGGAGATGAAAAAAGAAAAATGACTGGAACTTTCATAGAATAGGGTTTGAACCAGCAACCTCTGGGTTTAGGTAATGGTGCTCTACCAACTGACCTATCTAGCCGTATGTTGGCTGTCTTTCTAAGGACAGTCAGGTTGGCACAATGGTTTCTGTCCCTGCCTTTCACCTCTGTGGGACCCCAATTCGATACCCGGACTGGAGCCTTGCATGTGGATTGGGTTTTTCAGTCCCTATCTGACTGCGTGGGTTTTCACTATAGGGGTTTTCCTCCCAACGTCTAAAACTGAAATGTCTTTGTTGTCTTCTTTACAAAAGTTGGTGTGATGTTTCCATTTAGATGCTTTGCCGACTATATGATTCAGATTCAGATTCTGGTTGTCAAATTTTTATTCACCCTCAAATTGGTTAACAATTACCCAATCTCTTTCCCTTGGGGTTTATTTCTTGATATTTAGAGAAACAGCCCTTAAGGTGATCCCATTACAATGCCACTCCCCCCCCCATGTTGTATCCCGTGATCAGTGGCTATATGGCAGTTTACAGTTGCATGACTTCTGACTGGTGCCCCCGAACAAAGATATTGACAAAATATATTGTCATCTAAGTCAAGATTAGCTCAGTTGGTGGAGCACTGGCACATCAACCCGGGGGTCGCTGGTTCAAATCCCATTCTAGTTGACTTTTCTTAGTTTACCTCCCGCCAAAAACTACTTTAAAACTTGTTAAAATACAGTCAACCCTCCATGTAAAAGAGAAATATTATAAAGAGGTTCTGCTTATAAAGAGTACATTCTGAAGTCCCGAATCTCATTTCTACTTTGTGTTTCTTTGTTTTGCTGTCCTCTTATAACAACATTCCTTTTATAAAGAGGTAATTTGGCAATTCCGAGCGATCTTGGTATAACGAGAGTCGACTGTATTTAGATACTTTTCGCTAATCCTTTTTGTTTTTTTCCTTCGGCAGTTCTCCTCTCACTCGCATTTGCTTTAAGAAGTTGCATAATAATACAAAGCACCTACCCCTAGAGCACATAATGTTTGTTTGTTTGGATTTTGGGGGGGGGATTTTTTCAAGAAATAAACAATTGTCTTGCCTTGAATTTAGTGGTTCGTATATTTGTAGAAGTTGTGTATTGTTTGTAAGTTTAATTTAAGTTTTGTTCCTTGCAGACAATCCAAAAAGGCCCCCCGTGGTGGCGTCCCAATTTGATGTTTCTGATTTGATGGGACAAACACCCAACAGATCTCAGTTGACCCCAGCAAGAACGGTAAGCATCAACGGAAGAACGGAGAAATGCAAGACTCTGGGGTTCTGGTCCTACACATGTCGAATTTGTTCCACAGTTTAACACTTAGGTTTCATTATAAAATGCAGATATGGTTCTAGTATGAACTTCATAAACAGTAAGCTTTCAGACTGAAATGAAACAAGGATGGTTTTTATTCTTAGCAATCCTGTATAATACCTGTAAAAGTTATTTCAAAACAATTAAAGAACTGGATTCGTCATATTTTTGACCGCATGAGGGCGTACGTGGACCAATTTCACATGATGAAAACAAGTTAAACGTTTTTTTTTTTTCATTTTTGTTATTATTATGTTCATGTATTTCGTCATTGATGCAAGAAAACTACATACAGGCAGTTAAAATAAGATGAAACTGTAATTGTGATGCAAGACATTCCCTGATAAAAGTGCCCTCATGCGGTCAAAATTATGGTCAATAGGTTTATGGGTAACAGCCCTGTGAAGAAATCCCATTGGGGTGAACCCAGAAGTGATGGCTCTGAGAGAAACTGGGGGCTGATGTTATAAACCATTTTGTGAAATGGTGTGCTGTTCTAGTCTTCATGACAAACAGTTAAATCTCAAGTAAATTTCTTGAAAGAACCTGAAAAGTACTTGGAAAGAAATTGAATTTAAATTCACTTTATCAAAAGCCAAGGAGTTCTGGTAAAATAAATGGTAGGAATGAGTGTACTCTTCCAGAAACCAAAGATTAATGATTGTGAATCATGTAAATAGGCATGGAATTACATGGAGGCCACAGTGGTCATGGCCTCTGTTGCCCCTGGTCTTGGCCTTGGTGCCCCTTCAAAATATTCCCTCTGACTTACAGATTTTTCAATGGTACCCTCTGAAAAAAAATGCAAATGGCCTTGCCCTCTCAATGAAGGGATTCCGGTGTAAACAAAATGTCCAAGAATAATTTTTTTTTTTTCTTCATATTTGTTTCAGTTTAATTCATCAGTGCTGGATCAGTCCCGTCTGGACTCTTTCTTCTTGGCCACACCCGTACATCCTCCCAACGGAGGCCTGGAACCACCCACTGTTCAAACACCGGGGGGTGCAGCAGAGGATTTTACAACTACAAATATCAACCTGCTGTTGGTGGAAGACCCAGGAGTGGCAGGTAAAGCTGCCTAAAAGTTTGTCCATGAAACTGTTGTCTTCTTTTTTCCTCTGAAGAAACGTTACCGGGGTCCAATGTCATAAAGCTGTTGAGCAGTAAAATTCTGCTCAGCAAATTTCTTTGCTCGGCAATAAATGAGTGGGGTACCAGTCGCAGCAATTGTAACTGTATGGTATTTTGGCTGTTAACCTTTTTATTTACTAAGCAAACAAAAGTATTTTGTGCTGAGCAAGTTTTTATGCTTACAGGCGTTATGGTATTGGGCCCTGACTACCTAAACCTGCTTACTATGAATGCTTCCTTAGCATAGAAATATGTTGCTTAGCAGAAACAGGTTACCAGCGAAAATATTGTCAAGTTTGCACTGTTTGTGACCGGTGCTGTGCAAATTCTTTTCTTAACGAAGAAACCTGCTAATTAAATTAAAATTGTACTTCTTTTGTTTTGGCTTTTAGCATCAGAGGGACTATTCGAGGAGTTTATGAGTTGTTTCACTAAACACCAGTCACCGACGGATGTCTTTACACTGGTTGCAAAGTACCAGCAGGTCTGTGTGGAGCAAGTGGACATGCTGAACAAGCTCGTCCAAAAAGCAGGTCTCAAGTCTTCTTACGGTGTTCCCAAGAAGTGAGTTATCTTGTGTGTCTTGTTTTTGATCAACAGAGTGTGGGTTCGAGTCCTGGTCTTGACACTTGTGTTCTTAAGCGAGGCACTTAGCCATTATCGCATTGTCCTTTGAATGGGACGTAAAGCCGTAGGTCCGAGCGTTGTGTAATGCATGTAAAAGAATCCAGTATACTTGTCGTTAAGAGAAGGGTTTTGCCCCCGTGTTCTCCAACATGGTTGGCTGCAGATTGCGCCACAGCACCTTGTAAACCATTACATTGTGCTATGTAAATGAATGGGTCTTATATTTCAAACATAGCTCTGCATACCTTGAAGACAAAATAATGAGCGCTTTGGGACGCCTCTCTAGTGTGACGAAGCGCTATATAAGAACTGTGTTTTATTATTATTATTAAGGCCCAAATATCATGTCTGCTGAAAGTGTGTCACAAATCACGTCTAACGTACTTGAGAGGTTTTGAATTGTTTCTTTTTTTCTGTTTAAGATTTGCTCGTACAGTTGAGGTCCTACGTCTTCTGGAGCAAGAGAAGTGTACATGGCGTTTGATCGGGTCCCTTTACCAAGACAGGCAATCTGTACTTGAGGAGTATGAGGAAGAGAATATGGATGTTGAAGACAAGGTACCAGATTTTTAGTTCTAGACTTGTGTTTTCTTTCTAATGGCAGGGGGTGGGGGATGTTCTCATACACTTAGCTTAACCACTTCCCGACGGTATTAACAAATCTTTATTATGCTTCTGCGTGGTATTATTTTTTCTGAACTTTTCTTAACGGCAGAAATAATTTGTTGTTGTGGAGGAATAGGTGTACATTCGGTTTGCGGTAACACCATGTGTATATCTACTAGCTATGTACATTTGTTCTTGTAGAACTAGGCCTTGCTTTTTATTCTACTGCCGTGGAGTAGGTTTTGAAAATCGGGAGACTACTTAGTTCTCAAAAGAACTGTCCAGCTTATTAGCTACTACCTGGGCGGAGGGTTGGAAATCTGCCGGGACTACTACTTTAGCTTAATAGTGGATCGGATCAAGGGGACTTCTCGTTATTAACTTCACTGAAGCGGAGTGAGTTCTTAATTGGTCTCAACGTTTCGACTAGCTTGCTCTAGTCATCGTCAGGAGACTGGTGGTTACAACAATAGTGGAAAAATGGAGATTTCGAGCAGGAATGGAACTACACATTGGACTGTCCGGGCGTGTTAATATTCTGGGTGAACACAAAAGCTGGATAACCGGACTTCTGTTTGTGTGTTCAAAAGAGTTGTGCATGCATACAAGTCTTCCACCGCTAGCTGGTCAAGAACTAAATGTCTGCCTAGTTTATCACAGATATAGACCACGGTTACACACAAAATGTCACATTTCTTCATGAGTTTTTCACCCATTTGCACTATTTTGTAATGTCTTTGTCTTGACATTTCAGTTATTTATTATCTGTTATCATTTTTACCTTTCAATAACAAACTTCAAGAAATGATGACAAACAAGTACTTGAAAGTCTGCAAGGCAAGACGTTTGGTTTGTTGGGATCAATTTTTTCCACATTTGTTTCTCAATCTGCTGTTAGCCCACAATAATAGACAAAAGAGAGGCTTTGGAACAGTAGCTAGATTAAACAAAACTAAGTCATTTTTCTTCATTATCTTTTTATGTTGCAAAATGTTGTAAATACGTTGTATAATTGTAGGTTTTTAATTTTCAAACATGCTTAGACCTCCAAACAGAGTGAAAAAAGCATCATGGAAGCGTTTTTCCAGCGAAACAGCTATGTTCGACAGAACCAGATCATAGTTGACTGGCTGGAAGAAAACTCTAGAGATGCTTTGAGATACGGCTATGACAGAGCGGAGTTCTACTCCAAGTCTGTTTGTTGGTAAGAAAATTTCTGTTCTGTTGAAGTAAACATGTTCTAAGTTTTTAAGTTTCGCAATTTTTAAAATCTAAGTTTTGCAATTGTATGTAAATTGTAAGTTAATTGTGAGTTTTACTGAATGTTTTGCTTATTTGGTATTTACTTTATAATGTTGTTACTATGGTTGTTCTTAGAAGTATCTGTTTTGTGATTTTAATGGAACACATTTATCTGTGTTTTTATTGCGAACACAGTCGTAATTATACTTGTATTATTCATGGATTGATTACCTATTGTCTGTTTGTTGTAACAGGGAAAACACTTTGCACGGTCTGCAACGTCAGGTAACCTCAGACCAGCGCCAATCTTTGCCTCACTTGGACCCGGATGCACCCATCAGAGAGAAAACCCCTCTCGCTGATTTAGACAAGGTGAGGGATTGTTGTATAAAAGGTTAAAAGGTCATAAGTCAACTTGGAGAAAATTTCATATAGTGGTGTGTTGTGGCTGAGCGGTCAAGCATACTGGACCCGAGCTCTGGTGTTTCCGATCAGCAGAGTGTGGGTCCAAGTCCCAGTCTTGACACCTAAAGCAAGACATTTAACCATTATTTTGTCGTTCTTCAGATGGGGCGTAGAGCCATAGGTCCTGTGCGTTGTGTAATGCACATGTAAAAGAACCCAGTACTCTTATCGCTAACAGAAGGGGATTGCCCCAGTGTTTCTGGCAGTGGCTGCTGAATGCACCACAGCACCTTGTAAACCCTAACAAGGTTTTACATAAATGGGTCTCATAATTCAAATCTTAGAATACCTGTCTTAAAGACATACTGTAGCTCAGAGTATTAAACTAGATTGATGGCATTAATTATAAAATGGTTTTATCTTGTGTCATTGTTTTTAGTGCACATCTGTCAAATGTTTAACAAACAGGCTGTTGTTTGGCAGCTACAGAAATGTGTTTGTAACAAAGGCTGTATTTTATGTGTTTAAAAAAAAAGAAAAAAAGATTATAAACTTTTTAAAACTTCTTACCTTTATGTTTTAGGAGGATGAAGTACGTCTTTTCAGTGAGGTCTTCAGTAACATCCGAGCAGGATTGATGGAGGAAGCCCAGAGACTGTGTAGGAAATGTGGACAGTCCTGGCGTGCTGCAACTCTAGAGGGATGGCGTCTGTATCACGACCCGAACGTCAAAGGTGAGTTGATATTTGTGTAAAGCTTGTTTTATTTGGTTGGTAGTGTGTAAAGCACTCGCCTCTCGCCACTCTGGCCCTGGTTCGAGTCCCCGGCTGGGGCCATCTGTGAGCAAAGTTTTGTGTTTGTCTTCTTATATGCCATGAGGGTTTTTCTCTGGCCTCTCTTTTTTCCTCCCTCCCTCTGGAAAAATCAAACACTTTTGATCATGGGCTGTGCTCTGTGTTCATTAAATTGGTCGATGTGGCTGGCTGCGGAAATGTGCCTTTGCATGCCTGTGGCTCGAGCACATTGTAGTCGCATCCTTCTTAGTTCATCATCTCTGCTGAGAGTAAGGATGCTTAGCCTCCCAAATTATTATTATTACCACTTAGTAACTGTCTCACACAAGAAATACCATCAACTTTTGAAGTTTGGGTGATAAAGTCTTATTGTGGCACATTAACCATGAAAATATCTGTAGAAAGACAGAGGCTGGCTACAGACCCTACGGTGAAAGAGGGTGTAACGTTGATCCCAACCCTTCACCAAGATGATAATAAAAATACGCTTCCGCACTCTATTTCACAACAACAAATGACTGTCAGAACTAAGAAGCTCCGGCCCAAATGTGACAACAGTTCTCTATATATGGTTGTGTTATACAGGTAGAGAGTGGAGCCAGGAGGTTAGACAACTAGTTGTTTCTATTTCACAAAGTCTCTCTTTACGGTGATTTTTTTTCTTCTGTCCTATCTCAGGTGCTTCATCAGGAGATCTTGAGCGAATAGTCGGCAACAAATATCGCGATACCTGGAAGGCTGTCTGTTGGAGGATGTCTAAAGCTGAGATGTTTAATGTTTACGAACGTGCCATCTACGCTGCACTCAGTGGAAACCTTAAAGAGGTATTGCCTGTCGGAAATATTTTCTTGTTGCATAATAAATTTGTTTATGAGAATATCAATAGTACACTCAAACCATGAGTTAAAAAGTCAACGACTGCTCTCATAATATGTACTGTTTTGTTGTTGTTTGCCAAAACAAAAGTCAGATTTCAAAACAATGTCTAATGGAAGTGTGAACAGTTTTAACCAGTTACAGGTGGGGGATCTTCTATTTTTGTGTTGATGAAGGTGTACATTGTTTCTCATTGGCAAAATTACTGTCGGGCTGAGAAGGAAGCATCAATCATAGAGCTGCCAACTCTCCCCGATTCTGCAGAAAAATAAATCGATCTTTCCGTGTTCTATGAACAAATAATAAAAAAAATTCTATGATTATGGAAACCTTTTCCCTATTATGTTGAATGTAATTCCAAATATCTCTCTGATTGTTGCACAAAATATCCCTGATTGCAAGATGCAAATGTCGGCAGCTCTGCTTTCAAACCTGAAACAAAAAAAACCCACATTTCTTCAGACACTTTCTTGAGCTTTTAGTTATTTTCTTACGAATTGAATACAATCTAGCTTGGGTCATTTGGACTCTGATTATTTTCAGCTTCTGCCAGCCTGTGATACGTGGGATGACTGCCTTTGGGCCTACTTCAAGGTGTTAGTCGACCGGCAGGTAGAGCAAGAGATTCGTGAGAAATTAGCCCTCAGCAGAGACCTGGACCCCTTGCCAGACTCCTATTTTGACAAAGAGTAAGTGTTGGGTAATCAGATATTAATCTGTGTTTGTAGTGAAATCAAAAATTGTATTGTTATAGTGTGTATTATTGATTCGGTGAGCCTTGTTCATTTGATGTAGATTACAAGTATTTTTGCTTGATAACTTATCCTTCACCCAAAATTCTTAGTGAATCCTGAAATATATCCTCCTCTCTTTGGAATTTCAACATCAAAAGAATGACCAATCAGAGCAGTGACTGACTTTACACTGAAACCTCTGAACCCCTATAAATAGACCATTATGTCTCACACTCTTCAGTCTCCTGACGATGACTAGAGCAAGCTAGTCGAAACGCTGAGACCAATTAAGAACTCACTCCGCGTCAGTGAAGCTAATAGCGAGAAGTCCCCTTGATCCCATCCACTAAGCTAAAGTAGTAGTCCCGGCCGATTTCCTACCTTCCGCCCAGGTAGAAGTTAATAAGTTGGACAGTTCTTTTCAGAACTAAGTTGTCTCCCAAAGTAGTCTCCCGAATTCCAAAATCTACTCCGCGGCAGTAGAATTAAAAGCAAGACCTAGTTTTCTAAGAACAAATCTACACAGCTAGTAGATATACTCATGGTGTTACCACAAACTGAATATACATTAATAAAGAATTGTTATTTCAGCTTACGCTCCTCGATCCTCCACTACCCTCCACTCTAAGGTCACCCAACTACAAAATATGTGTAGGACTTGGATAAGATTGGCACACCTGGCCCACTGTTAAGCAATTCTTGGGGCCTGCAGCCCTACATTCTCCACAATCAGACCTGAACTCCTGAATATTTTGAAAGATCTGGGAGTTTTGTGGTTAAGGAATCAGTTGTAAATAGTAAAAACATAGCTCTTAAGGGAGTCAAATCTTTCTAGAAAACAACTGTATGAATCTTTACATTTTCTATCACTGTTGAAGCCCAATTTTTCTTGTATTTGTTTTCTCTCATTCTTAGACTTACAGCTTTCTCAATTTTCCAAGAACTGCAGTCTCACCCAAAGCAGGTAGGTTTCAAGAAATAGTAGATTGATCTTCATCTGTATGATGCAAAAAATTCAAAACACAATATATTTTTTTCTCGAATACAATAAAAAAAAATTCATTCCCATTCATGTTTCCTCAACATTCACTTATTTCTATAAGTCCAATTCATTTGATGCCATTTTTATTTGCCATGTGTGTTGTTTTCCCACAAATAAGGGGACATGTTTAACCTGGCGTTACATATAAAAATACTACTAATAATAATACTACTAATAATAACAGTAACAATTTGGGAAGCTAATCATCCTTACTCACAACTAAGAAGCTGAATTGCTAAGGATGTGGCTATAGCGCGTTTGAGCCGCATGTATGCAAGGGCACCTTTGGCAGCCAGCTACATTGACCCATACATGACCAAGGAGTACAGCCAGAGTTCGAAGGTGTTTGATTTCTCTGAGTGAGGAAAACCAGAGGACCCAAAGAAAAACAACCCTGTGGTACAGGAGAGAACAAATGCACAACTTTATTCACATATGGCCCTAGCAGGAATCGAACCACGGCCACAGTGGTGACAGGCCACCCATGCCACCCAAATGCATTTGTAAACTCATACTACCGTGGTGCTTTGTGTAGTTGCATCCACATCATTGTTCAGAGATGTCAGTTAAACATACGAAATAAATGCTAGCTGCGATGTACGGAATGGAGATTACTTAGTAGTGGTGGCATGTAATTCTTACTTGGGTTTGTCTCTACCTGTTAGTAATGGTGGCATGTAGTTCTTACTTGGGTTTGTCTCTACCTGCGACCTCCACCAATAGGTTGCCTGCAGATTGCGCCGCGGCACTTTATAAATTCTTTCAAGATGCTACATAAATATTGGTCTGATATTCATAACTCTGCAAAACCTGTCTTGAAAACAATGAACGGTGTTCATTAGCCAGTGCAATGAGTTTTGTGAAATGTGCGCGTGCTGCCATGCCGTTCTCACATGAACCGCATGACTGTGTGATCCAAATTGCCCGTAAAGATGGCCGATTTACGTCATATTGAAACCTATCCTTGTGCCATCACATTTGGCTAGCAGTTTAGATTAATCCTTAAGCTAATCCATGGAGTGTTGTGTTAGTCTTCTGATTTTGTTTTGTTTTCTCTAGATTGTTGAGTTACAATCCAAAGAGAGACATCATGTTATACAGAAGTACATCATCCTTGGCGATATTGATGGTAAGAGAAACCCACGATATAATCAAGAACTGTTATTGGTTCTATTTCCCTCAGCCTTCAGCCTTGAAAAATAGCACCCTGGCCTGGTCACTCACGGTTCCATCGATTACATAAACGTGCACCAGTGACCGACTTATGCCAGTCCATATGTGTGAAAAGCTGTGTCTGAATTGGTGGCTACAGCTAGAGCTTTGGTTGGATTGCCACATCGTGCTTTGAAGTATAGGATGTCCTCAGCAATACCCTAGCAACAGTCGTAGCCGTAGCTGTAGCCCCCAATTTGCATACAGCCTAATACTTCCTACAGAACTGTGTGTTAGCAAAAATGTACCTTGGAGTTAGGTCTTGACTGACTGATCCACTGAAGAATCGACTCAAATAATTGTGACTGTCTGAACAGACAATTCAGCTAATTTACTGAAACTTCCCCCGGTTCTGGTCTGATGTGGTTTGATCTGGTTTGATCCGGTTTGATCCGTTTTTATAGCACTGATTGAGGAGATGGGAGAATGGCTAGCGGATGATGTCAACCGACCGTCGCATCATCTCGTACGGTTTATGGCACATGTTGTGCTCTTCTTGAGATCTGTGGGGCTTCAGACAAAGGAGGAGATTTGTGTTGCCATCATCGAGGCTTATGTCAAGGTAGATTCAAAATCAAAACATTAACTCTTAGTAGTAGATGAGGTGAGGTTCGCAGTCACACCATGTACGTAAATCTTTTTTTAGGAGTTGTAGTGGTTCCTTAGACGAGTTGACATAACACCGGTTCTTCTCAGAACCACGGCAACTCATAAAAGAGATTTTACACATGGTGCCACCGCAAACCTCACTCGATTGTAATCTCACCATGCAAAGTTTCAAATCCTACTCATGTACATGGTGTTACCACAAACCTTACTAGATTGTATCTCCATCATGCAAAGATTCAGATCCTACTCATGTACATGGTGTTACCACAAACCTTACTAGATTGTATTCCCACCATGCAAAGTTTCAAATCCTACTCATGTACATGGTGCCACCGCAAACCTCACTCGATTGTAATCCCACCATGCAAAGTTTCAAATCCTACTCATGTACATGGTGTTACCACAAACCTTACTAGATTGTATCTCCACCATGCAAAGATTCAGATCCTACTCATGTACATGGTGTTACCACAAACCTTACTAGATTGTATTCCCACCATGCAAAGTTTCAAATCCTACTCATGTACATGGTGTTACCACAAACCTCACTTGATTGTAATCCCACCATGCAAAGTTTCAAATCCTACTCATGTACATGGTGTTACCACAAACCTTACTAGATTGTATCTCCACCATGCAAAGATTCAGATCCTACTCATGTACATGGTGTTACCACAAACCTTACTAGATTGTATTCCCACCATGCAAAGATTCAAATCCTACTCATGTACATGGTGTTACCACAAACCTTACTAGATTGTATCTCCACCATGCAAAGATTCAGATCCTACTCATGTACATGGTGTTACCACAAACCTTACTAGATTGTATCTCCACCATGCAAAGATTCAGATCCTACTCATGTACATGGTGTTACCACAAACCTTACTAGATTGTATCTCCACCATGCAAAGATTCAAATCCTACTCATGTACATGGTGTTACCACAAACCTTACTAGATTGTATCTCCACCATGCAAAGATTCAGATCCTACTCATGTACATGGTGTTACCACAAACCTTACTAGATTGTATCTCCACCATGCAAAGATTCAAATCCTACTCATGTACATGGTGTTACCGCAAACCTCACTCGATTGTAATCCCACCATGCAAAGTTTCAAATCCTACTCATGTACATGGTGTTACCACAAACCTTACTAGATTGTATCTCCACCATGCAAAGATTCAGATCCTACTCATGTACATGGTGTTACCGCAAACCTTACTAGATTGTATCTCCACCATGCAAAGTTTCAAATCCTACTCATGTACATGGTGTTACCACAAACCTTACTAGATTGTATCTCCACCATGCAAAGATTCAGATCCTACTCATGTACATGGTGTTACCACAAACCTTACTAGATTGTATTCCCACCATGCAAAGTTTCAAATCCTACTCGTGTACATGGTGTTACCGCAAACCTCACTCGATTGTAATCCCACCATGCAAAGATTCAAATCCTACTCATGTACATGGTGTTACCACAAACCTTACTAGATTGTATCTCCACCATGCAAAGATTCAGATCCTACTCATGTACATGGTGTTACTGCAAACCTTACTAGATTGTATCTCCACCATGCAAAGTTTCAAATCCTACTCATGTACATGGTGCCAACGCAAACCTCACTCGATTGTAATCCCACCATGCAAAATTTCAAATCCTACTCAAGGAAATGATACTATGAGAAACTTCGCTTTGATACATTAACTTCGTTTCATTTTCTTTGTAGGATTTGATCGTTGAAAAACACAAAACGCTAGTAGCGACATACACAGCGGAACTTCCTTATGAGATGCAGGTATCATGGTATGCTAGATTCCTTGAGGGTAAGTGACCTAATGACGATGATCACCTTTGACCTTTGACACTGAATGACCTGACATCCTCTTATAATGGTCATTCTCATTTTGTTTCTTTTCCCCGACTTTTTTTTCTTTTTTTCTTAAACCAATTTATTGTTATACCAGCATTGTTCACATCATCTGAACTTGGGATGTCCTCTTTCATGTCTGTCCTTATGCAGGTATCCAAGACAAAGAGGAGAGACAGCAGTGCTTGCAGTTAGCTGAAGAAGCTGGTGAGGGTGACCTCGGTTTCTTAAGGTTTACCAGAATATTATGTTTCTGGTCCAACGCTATGACTAAAATTGTACTTAACTTTCAAACAGATTCTACTTCCAGCAAGTATTGACAAAAGAAAATTTGTAAAAGAAAGTTACAAATTATTAAAAGAAAATTTGTCCAGTTTTTTTTTAAACAATTGCATGGTTCTCCCTATGCACAACCTAGCATATCAGGCCGAGTTACACAAATTACAGGCCAATCTGTCCCTCTCTCACCCCCTCAAAAAAAAATAGAATTCCAATGAATTTGTTTCCATTCATGATCTTTTTCTTTCAAACTGGCACAATTTTGGTCCAGACTACCCGGCAGTCTTGACAAATCCTCCGGAGAATCCTGAAGCGATTTGAGTATTTGAATTTATTTCCAACAGAGAGAATTTTTTGTTTGGTTTTTCTATTCTGAAGGACTTGATGTTGCCCAAATAACCAAGACAGTTGTTGAGAATATCCGAACAAGAGACCAGACTGACTTCATGGCTACCAATGAACACTCTTCATCCGTGACACTTGCCATCTCAGAGGTAAATGACAGACTTTATTGTAAATGGTTATTTGCCAATTTTTACCAATTGAAACAATTGCATGACCCCCCCCCCCCAAAAAAAAAAAACCCCAACCAAAAGTAAAACAACAAAACTGCAAAAACAGGTGGAAATGAGTACATGTGTAGATCAGCAGAATTTGAACATTGTTTCAAAGACATTTTGTTTGTTTGTTTGTTTGTTTGTTTTTTTGTTTGTTTGTTTTTCTCCTCTTTCTCCTCCCTCCACCCACCATCATCTCTGTTCTTGTAATTATCCTATTCCCCAATCAGGAAGATCGACGCAAGATTGAAGCGACCGATTGGTTGATGTTTGACCCGTCCCAGAGGGCAGAGGCACTCAAACAGAGCAACGCTATCATCAGAACATTCCTAGGTAAGGCTCCTACGCCTTTAATCCGGCTATCATTTTGGGAAAGCTCCATCAAAGAAATTCTGAGTTTGGCCACAAAAACTCGGAAAGTAAACATCCTTTTCACTGAGTGGGTGTGTTTACAAAGAATTACTTGGGTCATTAAACTTAATGGATGAGCAGTTAATCTGCCTGGGGCAGTCAGCAGCCCTACTGGTTTCTGCATGATCCAATTAAGTTATTATTAAAATGTTTTTGTTTTTTTCCCCCTTAATTTCATGGAAATTGGGATTTCTGCTTACTCTGCTGCTGTTTTTATATTATGTAGCACCCCCCTTTTCTTGACTGTGCACCTCTGGAAGACGACCACAGAGGAACTTTATTATTGGAGCAAGCGCCATGAGCACTTTCATAGATACCAACGCTTTAGAAGACGTCGATATTATTATTGTAATTGTTATTTTGACAGCCTGCGAGAAGCATGAAGCAGCCAAAGAGGTCTTCAAGAAGGTTCCAGTTGACTCCATCGATCTCATCTGTAGGAATTGGCAAGCCAGAGCTGGAGGAGAGAGGCTGCCAGCTGTGGATGATAACGCTATCAAGGAGTACCTGTGTATCAAAGCTTACCTTGTGAGTCAAATTCTGTCAAATACTCATAAAAAATGGATCATAGCAGGCCTGTGAATGTACATGTAGTTATGAATTCTTAATCCAGTTAATGCACGCGCGCACACTGGTCGTCACATCACAATTGATGTCGCATTATTATACTGTGATGTGACGGTCAGTAAATTCTTGACCAAACAAGTCCGGTGGTCTCGTTTCTTTCAGTTGAATAATAATACCTCAACCTGTGTAATATTGCGTTCAAATGTTGACTAGGAGTCTGATAAAATACCTTTCAATTCTATTCATCGAAGTATTCTTAACCCATAGAGACAAATGAGATAAATCATCTCTTACATGTCGCAGTAGTTGTTCAAATAAAAAGTTTTTTTTCTCATTTTGATTCAGATCTTGTAGAAACAATTCTGGTCCAGGAAACTTTTTTTTTGTGGCACATTAACACCCGTTTCAGACAGGTGCGCCAGAGTCGCGCCGAACCCAATAGATTAGGAGCAACTCTTACTCTTCAGACGGGCGAACTTAGTTGAACATTTACATTAAGTTTGGCTCACGACAAGATTGACGTCTGAAACCAAGACGCACCAGAGTCGTTCCGAACGACTGCAACAATCGATCTTTGACTTCCAGCGCGTCCAGTGGCTCCTAACTGTTTCAGACGTGAAACTTTTTTATGTACTTAATTCAATAATTTGGTTTGGCGCGACACTAGAGCACCTGTCTGAACCGGTTGTAGGAATCCAGAGCTAGGGGGTTAAGTCAATACAACTAATATACCTGGATATTTCATCTTTGAAACAAATGTATTTTTGGCCTACACAATTTTGTTGTTGTTGTATTCTCATTGCTTTGTTTTTGAGTTGTTTGATGTTATTTGGCAATACCCACACACTGATGTAAGTGAAGCACTGTATACTCAGTACTTTCCTGATTCCTGTAAAAAAAAAAATCCACAGGCATATGGCTTTGATGGGATTCGAACCAGTGACCTTTGCCTGTCTAGAAAAGGTATCTTACCACTAGACCACAGAGATTGCCCGTTAGCTAGATGCACTTTGAATCCTATATTTTACCTATTATATTTGATTTTAAAAATATTTTGCACTATTCTGTTTGCTGTTTTTTTTTTCTGTTGTCAGATAGATAATGCGGTCAATTTACATTCTTGCTTTTCACTGCTTGTAAAACTATCTGTTTATTTTGTTGTTATAATTTGTGAAACATTTTTTGGTCATGTGGTTTTGGTCAAAATTAAAATAAAATGTTAGTTTCAAATTTTTTTTTGCTTGAGTGATGTGATTGAAATGTTATAGAAATATATTATTAGTTACACTTATGAATTGTATATTTTGTTGTCATACAGGATGCGTTGGATTCCTTCAATGACTGGTTTGAACATTATCACACCAAGGGCCCGACAAGACCGTTTATGCCGGAAAACCCAAACTTCCATGAGAAAGTTCGCTTTGAGCACAAGCAGCAGGAGTATGAGGTATGAGACGGAGCGGACATTTTCCCCTGGTAGCCTCAGTTTGGTTATAATTATGTTATTAATAAGAGAAATTGAAGCACCGTCAAGTGAATGTGTCACCTTCTCCAGTATTATAGCTTTGAATTCTTATAGTCAACATTTTTAAAGGTGTTGTACAGAATTTGTAGAGCTGAAAATTTTGGCTTAATTCGTTGTGTGAGTCAAGGGGAAAAATAGTGAAAAACCTTCCACAATTTTCAGATCATGTAATCACATTGTCCCTAATTTTGGTTGTAACAACCGCGATCAGCTTTTGCATTTTTAAAAAGGTTTTCTTATATACAGTTTTCCAGAATACACCTTTATTTCGGAGGGAAATATTTCACAGAAAAAAATGGTTCTTGTATTAAGTTCATAATCAGTATGCTTTCAGACTAAAATTTAATATTGATGTTTTTTTTATCCTAATACCTTTAACTTTATGGTATTTTTTTGTTTATTTTTTTAACCCTAGCATTGTCCAGGGCCGATTAAATTGGCCCAATTTTCGGATTGTGTAGAAGGGGAAATTTGGCATATATGATGCATTTTTAGTTGGTTACCACGCACCACATGATCTGAAATTATCTTTGTGAAAGTCAAGTTGTGACAACATTTTTTTAAATCAGCTTTGAACTTGTGTGTGAATCAACTGTAGTTTTTGTTTCAAAATTGTATATTTTGTACTTTTTTAAAAGTAGTAATTTACAGCATGGTACGGCACTCTGTGTATTTAATACAGGACACCTCTAGGGTTCAAAAACAATATTCTCTTAGATAATGATGTGGTCCAATTTGGGACTAACTCAGTCTATTGTTTTTGTTTATTGTTGTTGTTTACGATGCCAAGGTTAGTTAGTTTGAATCATAAAATGAAGTAGTACCTGGGACCTCGAAATTGTCACGAGTGAAGTTGAAATCTCTAGTAATTTTTCTGTGTCCACCCAATTCATATGACCCCTATCAGTGACCTTGTAATGTGTTACTTGACATTTTTGTTGAGATGTAATTTTGTATTTTCTTGTAGCTTGAGATGGAACGATGGAAGGAGGCACTGGATCGGCGAAGTAATGGAGTTAAGGAGTTCATCTTCAATGTCTTACTGTTTGTCAACGGGGGATGGATGGTGGACCAGAGGATGGTAAGTTAACAATCTTCTGATTTGTAACAACTTCCAAATTTGGGTAACGTTATCACTGGCTGGCAGTTGAATTTTTTTGATTTGGGATTTCAATATTTTTGAGAAAACTAATGGTGTATATTTATCAAAACTGTTCAGGTCTAATCAGGGATAGTATACAAGTATAACATGATTTGAGGGTGGACAGTCGTTGTTAGCTCCCCAAGGTATTGAAAGTTGACAAATTAGTTTCTGAGGCGATGCAGAAGGGAGCAAATATCGACTGTCCACCTGAAATAAACCATTTTATATTTGTTTTACTGTACCTCATATTTCTGTAGTTTGGCATCTTTGAGCTCGGGAAAACGCGGATCGACATTTACATGTGCCGCTATCTTTAGCTAGGAGATGTTTATTTGTCCACGAGTGCTTCGTAAGGCGCATGTGCAGTAGACTATTGCACGTGCAATTGTCAACTATCCTTATGTATAAATAACTAGTTTTTATATAGCGCTTTCTATGGGCGTCTGAAAGCGCTTTTCATTATTTATTTTCAGACAGGTTTTTTGAGGCAATTGAATTATATGACCCAATTTATGTAACACCTCGTAAGGATTTACAAGGTGCTGCAGCGCATTCAGCAGCCACTGCCAGGAACACTGGTGCAAACCCCTTCTCTTTGCGATAAGTGTAACTGGGTTCTTATACGTGCATTACACAACACATGGGACCTACGGCTTTACGTCCCATCTGAAGGACGAAGCAATAATGGTTAAATGTCTTGCTTAAGGACACAAGTGTCAAGACTGGGACTCCGAACCCACGGAGCTCGAGTTCGGTGCTCTTATCTGCTCGGCCACAACACGCCATGAAATATAAATATAGAATAAAAAAATGTGCCGGAATGGAATAAGTACTACTATGTGTTGTAAAACAAATAAACTTTACATCAATTGACATCTTTTTCATCTAGAGTAACGGTGATGAGCACGAGGATGAGACGATGAGGCAGAAACAACTGGAAGATTTGCGTAAACTGTGTCTCCCCAAGCTGTGTGTTCTCCTCCACACAGTATTGCATACATCAGGGCAATACAAAGACTGTTTGGCCCTGGCTGATATCATAGCATCAGAGGATTTCCAACTCTATAAGGTAAATTATTGACTTCCAGTCAGGGCATTATAAAAAGTGGTTGGCCCTGGTAGATTATGTAGCTTAGGATTATCAGCTCTTACAAGTTAAACTATTGACTGCAAATCAGGGCATTATAAAAAGTGGTTGGCCCTGGCTGATATCATAGCATCGGAGGATTACCAACTCTATAATGTAAACTATTGACTTCCAGTCAGGGCATTATACAAAATGGCTGTCCCTGTTACATAACTTGGCTAAGAGGATCCAGCTCTATATTGACTGCCAGTCAGGGCAGTATAAACAAATGTTTGATCGAGGTAGATGTCAAAGTCATGTTTAGGTGTTTGCTGGTATGAGGGCCTTTTCAATGACAACGCTTTTTTGTTTGAATTTTAAAAAATATTTATTTATAAATTTTGACTTTGTAACACCGTCACTGCAATTAACGTTTCCTCTTGCGAATTTCAGGTTTTCAGCAGACAAGAGCTGCAGCGATTCCTAACCAAGCTCCGGGAGTCATCGCTGCTATTACTCAATCAAAATCTAGATCCACTGGGCTACGAGCTGGTATCATAAGAAAGTGTCTTGAGTGTTAGGACTGTGGCAGGCAAATCCAAGTTAGACTACGCCCGCCTTGGCCGCGGCTAAAGCCAGGGCCCAATTTCATGGAGCTGCTTGAGCACAAAAAGTAGCTTAGCACAACAAAATTAGGCCTACCGTAATAAGGTTACCAGCCAAACTACCATGTCACTTGTACAATTTGTAACTGGTATCCTGCTCATTTCTGCTGAGCAGAAAGTCATTAAGCAATATTTCCTGCTAAGCAGCATTTTTGGACCCCTGATCACTGCAAATGTATTTTCTTCAATATTGCTGGTTTACCCACTGGCATAAGCCGTAACTGCTTCAATCGGACACAACATGTTTTTTTTCTCTTAATATTTGGCAGTTATTATAATTTTTTTTTCCCCAATTCAAATCAAATACTCAAACCGAGACAGACAAGTAGAATAGTTCTGGACTAGATTTCACAAAGCACTAAGATTCATCTTAAGATGAGTTGTCAATGTTACCATAGTGATTTGTAGTGTGACATCACAGTTTGCCAAGCAATTAAGATTGATGCACATCTTAAGATGGACCTTGGCTCTTTTGTGAAAGCGAGCCCAGACTCATTTAACTACAGCCGGACTTAGTATCCGAGGACTGGCCTATTTTCATAGAGCTGCTTAAGCAAAAAATCAAATGCCCTTACCAGAAATAGGTTACCAGCCAAAACACAATGCCATATGTACCATCTGTGACTGGTTTCCTGTCAAATTTTGCTCAGCAGAATTTTTTCAGGCAATTTTTTTTTCTACTTCAGCTGGTCTATTAAATTGGTTCATGATGCTTAATTTAGTGATTTGGCCTAAAAAAAAAAACTGCTATTTTTATTAAAGTGATAAGAAACGTCTATAAAAATACTATATCTGGATCATCCCAACCCTTGTACTCAAACAATGTTTGCAATTGTTGTCAAGGTGCAAATATCATACCTGTAAAGGATGTAAACTTCTACTTGGATACCTGAAGGGCAGAAGGCAGTGTTTTGCCTCAGTAGAGAGTCAAGCATAATTATAATAATATTTAAAATTTATATAGTGCCCCCTTACATACAAAATGATCAAAGGCGCGTAACAAATGTTAAAATGCACAGAATGGAAGAAAAAGAGAAAGATTGGTCACCAGGCCAGTGCCCAAACCACAGTATGGGAATACATCTGTCCCGCCAACAGAGAACTAAAAGTTACTTATTACAATTACATATAGGCCTATCCCTGCTGGTTTATATACATGTTTATAAACAAAAATTCACAGAACTTGGGAAAGCACTGGGTGTACAGTGCTTAATGCACATCGGTGTAAGGGTAAAAAACAAATTGTATTTCTTTATCCCCGATGCAAATTTAACATCTATTACATGTTTATAATGCCACTGCACATAGAGACCTTGAAATAAAGATGGTTGTGTAAAAGTCTGTGTAATGTAATCTTAAGGCAATTCGCAGGCAAGCAAGGTCAGAAAATCTCCACAGGGAAAAAAACAACCCTTCTCGTTTAAATTTTCAGATAATTTATCTGGAGGTAAGACAGTGTGAGAAAAATTTCTGCCGTGCTTCCATGGTGTTCATTTTGCATTAATTTGTAGAAATTGCCTTTTGTCACAAGCCATACAGGATTAATACAGTGTATTTTTTAAGTGTAACCTTATTGTTTTAATGGTAGGGTCATGGATTCGTAAATACTCTAACAATTAAAGACTGTAAACTTTTACTTTGTGAGAAGCACTGCAGCTGTTGATACCTTAAGCTATTTTGAAAAAGGATTTTCCTTCCAAGTACATGTAATGGTTTGGATCATTTTTCATCCCGAAATATTTTAATCTGAGGTTTCTCAAATTTCTGTGGTGTCTTTTCGTGAATGCTGTGGCCAGATGCTTGTTTGGTACTCGCAGTCACCTCGCTAAAACACAGTTTTTGCCGTTTCTTAACAAGTAGACACTGTGTTCAGCTGAAACTTTCACAGGTGACTTTTATTGTATCTTTCTTGATAATATTGCCTATAAATCAGCATTAAGTTGAAACAAAAATCTATGACCCAACCTTTAACATCAACAACAACAAAACTTGCAAAAACTTAAGTTGTATTTTTGGATCATGTTGAGAAAGTATTGTTTCTGAGACATTTTTCAAATTACCTTGTTGACTTTTGATGCCCAAGTTTCCCAGCTGGATTTCACTAAGAACCAAGCCTCGTCTCAAGATGACTTTATATCACTGTAGTGTTTTTTTTATTGTGACCTCACACTTTGCTTAGCAATTTAGATTGATACACAGTTAAGATCAATCTTTGCTTATCGTAAATTGCCCCCAGTACACTTGTAAAAATTTGTGTAAATAATCACAAAAAATGACGGTGAATTAGGTTTTCGTTGTCACTGTATGAAATGTTTTTTCTTCTGTTACGGTAGCTGTTTACTGCAATAGACCCTTTGCATACAATGTCACACTTTCAAACAGCACTCCCACTGAGGCAAAAAAGAGGCAGATCATTGACGACAGTAGCTCTAGGTGCGTAATGGAGTGCGCGTGACCTCAGCGTAGCAGCAGCGTTGCGCATTATGTAAGGGGTCTAGTCGAATACCATCTTTCATTCCACAGCCAAGCTGTGTTGCTTTTACTCATAGAATAAAAAGGAGGATTGAAACCCATGCGATAAATTTTGTTCCACTATTTCAAGAAACCTTGAATAATCGCAAGTTAATTGATTTCAGGTTGGACCTGAATTTTCTGTGCCACTATGCATTGTTTAAGAACTTAATTTTGCAAAAGAAATTAAGTTGTTTTTGTATATACATGTAATCATGAAGGATAGTCTCCATGATATAAGTAAACTTTTTGTTGTTTTGCACTTTCTTGTCTGAAATTGTTTCATTAATTAAAAAAAAATACTGGTGATTAGGAAACAAGAAGTAATGTTTGGTTTTCGATGTGGGAGGTAAACCCCAATGGGGGAAAACCCATGCAGTCAGGTAGGGACTTAAAACCCAATCCACATGCAAGGCTCCAGTCTGAGGTGGGATTCGAATCAGGGGCCAATGAAGTGAAAGGCAGGGAAAGAAACCACAGAGCAAACCTGATGCCCAAATACATGAATTTTTCAGGTGGTGTGGAGAAGATGCTGACTCTGCCTGCTGCGTTTTTCTACGTATATGGTATCTTGTTGACCCAAATAAGATTTGTTTTGGCCATAACGATTTTAAAAACTTGGGTTTCAGAATCAGTATGTTACCCATCATGTACATCAAAGGGTCGAACATGGGCTAACGTCGCTGATCAGGAAGAAAAAGGGCGATGAAAGTACTCGTGAGTTTTTGTCAACAATTCACAGAGGAAAGACCTCTGCGATTTCAAGCTGATTTTATAAGCTGATTCTCAATTCTGATAAAAAAAAAAAAGTTGAAGAAAAGATTGAAACGTTTTGGAAGGGTAAAAAAGTGTCAACTTTCTACATTCTATTATTATTTACTCCAAAGAAAGACAACAAAAGTACCGCTTGTTGTGAAACAAGTGCATGTTGAATGGAGAGGTCAGTAGTGCGCAAGTGTCATGGTTTGTTACATATGTACCAACGATGACTGAATATTGAATGAATAAGTCACTGTTACTCATGTTACATTTTGTACTTGTTACAAAAGTATAAAATTGAAATTTTGCGGTGATAACTTTAATTTAAAGTTTATTTGCATAAGCTGTGAATATTATGTGAGGTATCAAATTCACTCTTCAATGTAAATTATGTTTTGAAGATAGATTGGGAATTAATGTCGATTGAGCTTAATTCCTTTCAGCGATGGTGGTGTGGATGGACGGGCAGCATGGTTCCCAAGTGGCGTCATTAGATGGGGGCACCTTGCTCCTTGGTTATCAGAATCCTTCGTCTGCAACCAATGACAATCAGGACTATACCAACCACCAAGAAGATCAGGAACAAGACAAAGAGGCCACCAAAGGCTCCTGGAGACAGCCCAAGACATGAGGCCTCAAAAGGGATGCGGTTTGTTTCTTCAATCATGAAGCCAAGAGCCCAACCAAGTTTGATTCCATTGATCTGTGAAGGGGTTTAAAAAGAAAAGGCGAATTAAGGCTCGGCATTTGCTTTCAGTGATTACAGATACAGTCTTCAAATTGATGTACTCACCTCGTTGGAGAATTCCAGGTCATAATTGCTATCGTCAAATTTGTAGGCATCGAACAGCAATGCTTCAACGTAGGCTATATGGAAACAGTAGGTCAGCGTGTATTTCATCTTCCCGGGAAAGGTTTCGAGCTAAGAGAGCAACGTAAAAGGAGTAAGAAGTTTAGGGTTATACATTCTCAATCAACCCAAGGACCTGCACAAGTTTACTAACAACTAGCAGCCATTAGCAGTCATCAGTTGTGTCAAGGTTTGAGTAAAGTCCATTTTTAGTCTGGGTTCAAGCAGTTAATCGCTTTGCTTGGTGAGGCTAGTCTCGATTAAAAAAAAAAAAAATAAAAAAAAATTACCTTACCTGTTCGTAGGTCTTGTTGCAGAATTCGTCGCGTGCCGTCAGAATTTCTTCTTTCCCCGCGGTTGGTGACAGACCAAGTGCAGAAGTGGCGTAGGTAAAAGCACTGAGAGCCTAACATAGGAGAAAAATTACTTCATAAATAATTCAAGTATAAAAAAAGAATCATATCAAATGTGAGCTATTTTGTCAATACATGCCACGGGTTTTTAAAGGCAAAACCATACCTTAGATTTGATGAACCGTTTGCCGTTTTTATCCTTTATAAATGTAGATATATACAATTAAACTAATCTGTGAAATTCATTGCAAAAGGTGGTAGCATTTTTGAGATATCGCCAAATATCTGTTATAGCGGTTATGTTCACACATGGAGAATAATCCGCAATGGAAGACACAATCTGAGAAACATTACGTTTCATGCATAAAAGACCTTTCTCAGATTGAAATGTTTTTGAATCCCCTTCTCTAAAACCACATTCCTTTGAAGGAATTCGTTTCTTAAAATGTTATACTTTATGAACAGCTTTTTTACCAAGTAAGTTTTTACGTTTGTTAACTTTTGGATTATTCACCAAAGGTACACTTCCTTTGAAGTTAAGTTCGCGATTCAACGTCCTTACAAAGGTTTACAGCAAAGTGCTCTTTCAGTATGTTAGTTTAGAAAGTGGTATCGCCATCTTTTATTGACACAGCGTCAACACACGTGTAACCATATCGAGGCTAACTCGAGGAATAAGTTACAAAGATTGCCGTGGATTTTGAAAACAAACCTTGAATGAGCCGTGGGGTTTGGGGGAATGGACTCCGTTGAACGAGCAAGGCGGGTTCGGGCACGGGGCGTTAAAATCAAACAGAGCGAGCGCCGCCTCGTAACACTCGGCTCCATTCCCCGTGCCGACCATCTCGTACTCCATGCTATCCATCCCGTCGTCGGTAGCCCCAGGGGCAGGGGTGACCTCTGAACCCCAACCAGCCAATGCCTGGGGTCCCTTGCTACATGGGGCTTTCCATAGGTAAGCTCCGTCTACTGTATACGTGTAGCCACTAGGGGCGCATGGGCTTTCGATAGGTGCCTGTGAGTAGTTTGAAGCCTACAGAGGGAGAGAAAAACAAAACAAAAACAAGACACCACTCATCGACTCATACATTAAAGAGGTAGGTCAAATTCAGATTTGTGATCCACTCATTTTTCAATAGCTATAGTCCTTGGGAAAATGGGGGAAAATGTACAAGTCTCTAAACCTCAAGTTAAATGGTGTAAAATGCCACACAATTGGTCAGCAAGTGCTACGTTTGTCAAAATCCCCAAAAGTTCAGCGACGTCACATTTCAAATATAATGGTCTGTACATTTTTTGTACAGAGAATTTTCAGGTAATTCCTGAATTCTGATGATATTCAATCAAAGCGGCATTGAATTTGAGCTAATGACTGGTGGAGAAATTCCTCTTTTGAATGTACAGACCCGTTTGTTTTTGCTGTCGGATGACGTCATGCTTCAAATTTCGATCTGGGTATCAAATAAAATGATACTTAACACCATTTTTAAAGCAAGGTAGAGACTTGTGTATACTGACTTTTTCTCAACTTTCAGGAGGTTTCTATCTATCGGAAAAAGAGTGCTACACAAAACTCAAATTGACCGTGGAGCCCAATTATTGGTCGCACACGCTGTTAGAAAAACCTTTAAATTCACAGCTTAGAATGATTCTGTTTTTTTATATTTTGGTTTTTTGTGGTCATTCTAAACGTTGTGAAAGTACCTTTATGTCCGATCGAAAGTGGTTTTATGCAAAAACTTCGAACCACTTCACGAGACTGTCAAGGTTGTGGCTACGGTGTTCCAATAGTGCCACACTATTGTTCCAGATAGACTTTGTCGGTAATGTCACCTAGACAAAGTAAAAAGTCACTTCTGGAGCCCCATCCAATATTTCAGAGGATTTGTTAGCTAAAATGTAGCTTATATACTTCTAGGCTTTGTGACTACAAAGAACTTGTACAAGCTGTGATAATACCTTCACCAAGTTAGCTTCCATTCGTCTGCGGGCCTCATGCGCCCCGTAGCAGAGAAAACTGTGGGTGTACAGCTCATAATTTCTCCCGTACAGCCGGAGTGAGACCTTGTTCTCTTTGGGGACTGAGCTTGGGTCTTCCGGTGCGAAAGTGATCTGGGTGGATGCCCCACCGAGGTCCAAGGTTCCAAACGAGGGCAAGGGAGGAATGGGTGTGCCCCACAGTGTCTCGGCAATGACGTCTGTTATAGCTGGAGTCTGAAAGAAGAACAATCCGATATGACTCTGTTTGGTTGCATGCCATGTTTTCCCATGTATTTTCATTTAGTTTAGTTTATTTCGGTTCTGATGTTTACTTCGGAATATCAGTGTGTTCGAGAATACTCACCAAATAAACAAAAAACAATTATCTGTATAGAAAATTTGTTAAAAGTTAGGTTGAGGCCATATTTCTATTTCATAAGCTTTCATTGAATTGAAGTGGAGACTTTTGTGTTTTTTAACCAAAGTCAAATTGGGCCACATACAAACGATGACTTATAAAACTCTAGGTGGCAGCAGAGTTACGTAAATTAAAATTTACATGTCCGTCTGCTGCCACCTGCAATGTCTTGGCTTCTGCTTTAAAACCGCAGACTCTGCGATCATTACAGCCCGCAGAATTACACGCTTTACTCGGCTCCGTAAAGACAGAATTCAACAGTAAGCAGAACCGTGAAAATCGAGCTCTTCATCAAGACGTCCTATAAAAAGTAAAATCTAGTTTTACCACTCCAAGGTGCTCAGCCAGATAATTCGCCGATATCCAAGACGAGAAACCCTCCCGTTCTCCCGACAAGATGGACGCCTGTTTCATCTCATCCTCAAAGGCGAATTCTGAATCACGGAGTGTCTCCCTCACGGTCTCAAAAACAGCATCGCTCTTGTCTGGGTCGGTTTCACTGTCACAATAAAAATGTTTGATAACAATATTGTAAGAAACGATTGTTACTAAATTTGCTTCTCAGGAGTAGGAATGCGCTCGTCTCAAGGGGTAGACGGACGAGCAGAGTAATGTTCGAAACGTCAAGACCGCAACAATGGCTCTTTTCAGAGCCAAAACTCTTCCTCCCAAAAGAGATTTACATACTGGTTGTATACCCACATTAGTAATACACAGTTCTATAATTATCCACACATCTGTTGTAAAAAATGACAATTCACCAATGGGGATGTGCCGAGGCAAACTATGTTGGATATTGCCAACTTGGGCTTGGAGGAGGGGCCTGGAGAAAGGGTGATTGAGGAGGAGGTGGGGAAACCGGACTCACTCCATCCCAGCACATGTACTGACCATGATCATGATATTATTTAAATATAACCCACATTTCTAAACTTTCTTTGACGAGCAGACTTTTGTGCTGTCTAAAGAAATAATGGCGTGTCGTGGCCGAGTGGATAAAGGTACCAAACTCAAGCTCTGGTGTTTCTGATCAGCACAGTGTGGGTTCGAGTCCCGGTCGTGGCACGTGTGTCCTTAAGCAAGGCACTTAACCATTATTGCTTCATCCTTCGGATGGGACGTAAAGCCGTAGGTCCCGTATGTTATGTAGTACACGTAAAAGAACCCAGTGTAACCCAGTGTTACCCACTGGTAACCCAGTGTTTTACGATAAGTGTATCGTAAAAAAAAGGGGTTCGCCCAGGTGTTCCTGGTTTGATTGGCTGCATATTGCGCCACAGCACCTTGTAAACCATTACATTGTGCTTTGTAAAGGAATAGGTCTCAGACTACAACACGTAGCTCTGCATACCTAGTAGGAAAGTACTGACAGCGCACAGGGACCTCACGGTGATATGCGCTATATAAGAACTTATATTTTATTTTACATATCCGAGTTCTGATCCTTCTACTTACTAGAGCATTCGCATCCCAGCAGTTGCAGCGAGGTAGACAGGGCTTGATTTAACGCTATTCTCAGGGACGACGTCCAGTGCTGAGGTGAGACATTTTTCCAAGCCGGGTTTCAGTTTAGATGTGTCGTCAGCGTAAGAAGAGATACCTGCAAATAATGAAGTCATTTGAAGATAAGGTTAGCACTGTGTGGTAAACTGGTAATCACGATGAAGGAAAGGCTTGTATTTTTGGATACACTCTTAAAACTACCAGGTCAGAATCTGGATCTGGATCTGGATAAATATTTGGCATCGCCTCCTCTGGACTATCACGCCAATGGATCAAATTGACCCGGAAAGTGATCAGGGAAATTGGATTTTAGATTCTGCGTCATTTTGACGAATTTCTGGGTCATTTTGAAATACATTTTGACATTACAAACAAATTGGCTACTTCTGATGTACAGAAGCCCCTTGTTGAAAGCGCACTTTCAAATATGTCTGACCTTGAGCCGCAGTAGGTCACGGTGGCAGTCATTGACTTTCACTTTCCGCCGGGAATTCTGTCCCCCAACGGTGAGTTGTGTGGATATTTCGTTCGACGGCACCTTTTTTTAATCACTTCTTTTAGCCCATGTTAATACCGTATGGGGGACAAACTCACCAGGGACAACATCGCGACTGTCCCCCCTGGAGATTCTGTGTCCCCCCCCCCCCCCCCAATAGGCCGTGTCCGAAACGGCAACTTCGGCTACAGCTACAGCTAGATCATCAACGCGTCTGCTAGTCTTGGTCCAAGACGTCACTATCTCATACTCGTAACGTAACGTGATAACCCTACAGAGGGCGCGCTTTTCTTCTTGATATTTCGGTTGACGACTGTCTGTAGTAACGTCTTGGATATCTTGTTTAAGAAGGCGTGGCCAAGTTATTTCCATGAAGCATCAAGTCATGTTTTATTCATATTAGTGACTAAAATGACAAGCTTGCAAGAAAAGCAAGATAAGAAAGGTCACGAGGTCGTCGACACGATCGAGCATGATTGTATGCAGTATGCACGCGCACTCACGTTTTGATTGACCATGACTTCTTCATCGCTATCAACGCACTAAGCAAGTGATTCTGAAATTACTCAAGCTAAATTATATGCTTGCAGTTGGTTAGGTTTATCGGTTGGTCATTGTTTAATGGACGTTTGAATCTTGTACATTGCCGATGTCAGCCATGTCATTTTAGAAAAGGTTATCTTTGCATCTGAATTACGGTACTTATCATTCTACCATTCGACATGCCCTGAAAATAAACTATTGGCAATAACAATTCTACTTTGTTTACTTTTACCTTTCTTTGCAACTACACGAATGTAATGAGGACTTTTGTAATTTACTGCATCTTTTATATGTAGGCCTAATTCACAAAGAAAGAGGGGTGAACTCTAGACTGTTTTGATCATGGGGGGTTCGTATGGCCATCACTCCAACATGCTACTTTCAACAGTATTTTATAAGTTGCTGCATTTTATTATAAGGAGCGTTTCAAATTCCGGGCACCAGCGTCGTTGTCTCAGTGTGTGTGTGTGTGTGTTGCTCTTTGCGGTTTTGACTGGCTTTTCAAATACCGCGTGCCCTGTGCATAGATATGATGCAGTTTCCTTTGCAAGGTCAAAGTGCATAAATAAATGTAATACAATTTTAGCCAGCCTATTTTTTTTACCGTACATGTACATGTGTGTGGAAATCTATGTTCATGCGTTATCGTTTCATTCCTTTACTGTTTCTGTAAACCTTCAACAAACAAACTAAGTTAGCACTAGACACGTTTGGTAATTGTCAAAGACCAGTATTCTCACTTGGCGTATCTCAACATATGCATAAAATAACAAATCTGTGAAAATTTGGGCTCAATGGTGGTCATCGAAGTTGCTAGAAAATAATAAAGAAAAAACACCCTTGTTGCACAATGTGTGTGCTTTCAGATGCCTGAAAAAGGCTTCAGGTCTGAAGTCTTTCTCAGATTCAAATATTTTAGTGAAATTACCCCTTTCTCAAAAACTATGTTACTCCAGAGGGAGTCGTTTCTCCCAATGTTTTATACTATCAACAGCTCTCCTTTGCTCGTTACCAAGTAAGTTTTTATGCCAAAATATATTTTGAGTAGTGATTATTATAAACAAAAGGTAAGCAATTTCAGAATAATCCAGAGAATGTTTAAGTCCAAACCCTAACCCACTGTCAAGCTCTTTTCAGAATGCATTTTATTCACTTTATAGTAAATTCCTTGCGAGAAGGTACTTTTCGCCACAATACCATTCACACAACAACGTCCCATATATAGTGAGCTAGCTGTTAGAAACACATGGCGAATCATGAATAATTCACGAAAAGGTGCAAACTCGATCGTTGATTGGCTTCCCCGGAAAGTCGGGGGAAAAACAATGAAACACTTAAGCACCCTCATACAAGATATCCAAGACCTTCGCGCAAGCTGGAAATCGAACCGAGGATAGTGACGCCCTCTGTTGTTTGAATTGATCCATTTCGGTGCGAACTACCAACGATGGATAGTGGACTCATTCTGTTTTTCGAATTGATCCATGCGAAGGTCTTGGAACCAAGTCTACGCGTCTGCCAGTGTTGAAGAATAGGCAGACGCGCGCGATCTAGCCGTAGTCGAAGTCGCCGTTTCGGATACGGTCATACATCGAGTTGTGTAGAAATCTCGTCTGATAGCGCCCTCTTTGAATCACATTTGTTGGCCCATGTTAATTTTACCGTCGGGGGACAGACACACCGGGGACGAAATCCCCCTCGACACCGGACCCAAGATTGCCGTTTCGAAAAGGCCAAACTGATACCAACCTTCTTCACCGCATTCATTGTAGAAGGCGACCTGTGACACTACACCGGTGCCATTTGCGGTGTCTCCCGGCCACTTGTAAACTGCCATAGACGAGTGGGACGACCCCGCATCGAACACCACTCCGTACTGCAAATAGATAATAAAGATTTACGAGTAAAATGTCATGGACATTTTTCCGGCAAATATCCAGCCAAAGTAACCATCGCATTTCCACATTTTGCACGAAATTTAAAAGCTTTTAAACACAGTATAGTTTAATTTCACTTTGTTATGGGTAAACAATGTCTTGCGTCATGCGATTAAAAAAAAGAGAAATATCCATTCAAAATGAAAAATCTACTTGAACAGCATTCAAATTTGCAGCCCCTTTTCGCAGCGTGCATTCATTGGTCATTCAGATTTGCTTTCGGGCAGGCATTTAGAGTGATGGGAACTGTACAAAAAACTTCCCGTTTGTTGATCTATAATTCGTCGCATTTTTCTCATAGTGACGAATCAGAAAAAAGTGCATTTTGAGTAAATTCACTTTGAAGTTGGACATGTTTTCATTCGTTGCTTTCATACCTTATTATCCTACCTTATCACTAGCCAAATAGAAGGTATGCTTTTAAGCAGTTCTTCTTTACATTTCTTTATGTTATTCAAAATGAAACGATCTGAATAAACAATTATAACCTCATAAACCTATTCGTCAGTATGTAAAAAAGATTGTTGTCGTTTACGCGCTTATTCGTCACTTTTTGTGCCCAATTCGTCAGTATGTAAAAAACAAATTTACCCTCTGGGGATGATTCGTCAGTAATATCACCATTAATGCAGGTAATTTAACACGCCTTAATTTTTCGGTTGTGTTAAACATGATATTTCACGGTAAAATCCTGAGTGAAGCACTGATCCAGAATTCTTTTTTTTTTGGGGGGGGGGTGCAGGGAGGAGAGAGTGGGTTTTGTGGGGTGGATGGGGTCGGATGGGATGGGTGTTGTTGTCATGTGGATTGGAAGGGAGGGGAGCTTTAACGTAAATTCAGACCGGGCTAAAAAAGCAAAAAAAAAACCCCAAAGAAGTTCCAACTATGTAAAGGGGAAGAGTACACATGACATTTTCCTATTTCCTTTCGGCCTGGTTAACCTCCAGATATTGCTCAAATGGGGAGGGACGGAATAGGTAATTTTTCCAAGTTAAAGTTGTACACCTCAAGACACTATTGAAATAACAAGTATGTTTATTTTGTAACTGAACTCATTTGTTGTATAAGCATACACAAACTTTAAAAAAAATTTGTTATCAACAATGTTTGCACTTAAGGAATAATCATTTGATTTTGTTGGTACTAGTTTTGAAGGATTTCATTTAAAATCAAAACCTTGTTCCTTTTATCTAAAATTATGTTTTAGTTTCGTTGACCGGCAATATAAAACCGTAACAACTGACTTCATGAAAACCTACGACCAAGTATATTTACAAATCAGATTTTGGTTGTCATTTTAATCATAACTGTAAACAAAATAAACATGTACTTGGAAATTAACCTGTACTATGTTAAGTTTAATTTATGCCGGGAAATATTGTGAGATTTCAGGTTAAATTTTAAACATTAAATGATATATTCAAAATTGTTGGGTCGGTGAATATTTAGTGGGGTAGCTTCTTGTAGAATTGGTTTTTTTTAGTTGACACAGCACTATGTTTAATATTGGGCATAGTGTTGAGATCCTCATGTTAGCTGCCTTCAACAATAAAATCCTCTGGTTGATGAGATAAGGGATTGACTGGTAATCTTTGTTCTTGGTCTTCAATGGTAACAAAAGAGGAAGGCTCTGGTGCATCCTCATCACAAACAGATGACGGAACGTGTGAGAACAAGGGAACTATGCTTGTACGGAAGTTTTCAATGTCTACGCCTTGTGACAAGTCAGTGTTATCGCTTAAAATTTGGTAGAGCGGAACGTCTTCAAGATCAACAACAACGCAGTCGGGCTTCTGTGGAGCAGGAGCAGGTACAAAGTTATTGTGAAGGTGGCATGGTGAACTTTCCTCGAAGTGCTGAAAGCAGAGAAAGCACTGACAGGTTATACAAGCTGCCCATACTTCTGAAGTGCAGTTTACTGTTTCACAACAGGGAGTATCTTCATGCTGCTTTTGTAATGTCTCAAAGACGCGAGAGAGGGGTATGTTAATTGTCGTCGTCTTCGTGAAGTTCATCTTCACTGCTGTAGACGTCACCTTCGAATGCAATTACTTTTGCCTTCCACCATTTGTTTTGTGGCTTCCACCACATTTTAACATTGCATCCCTTTTTGAGGACATCGCTTGATTCTGCTCGCAATTCCTCCACCTTGACTACATTGGTCAAACCATCCTCCCATTCACCAAAACGTCAGATCCTGGGCTGGGGTAGGTTATTCTAAGTAACAAAAAGAACATGTGAACATTTCAAGATATAAGTCAAAAGCATTCAGACATTCTGTCAACTATCTTACACTAAGTGTACTATATCGAATATTGAATATTGAATGGATTTGAAAATGATGTTCATGAAAATTGCTTGATTAAGTGCCAATATAAAAACTTTTTTTAAATTTAAACTTTGCATGACCAACATTTACGAATAGTTATGCAAACCAGTAACTTTCACATTTGAACATACTGAAGTAATATGTATAGCTAGAAAGTTTCACTCTCCTATAAGGTGACACCCACATAAAAAAATAACTAAATCATTAACCACAAAATAGGCCTACTGGCGGAGGACAGTATAGACTAAGGGTCTCTTAAACGTTTTATATTTGCAACATAATCTCATTTGATTGGGGGAAAATAGGTTATATCAACAAAACTTAATATTTAAGAGCCAGATTATAGCCTTCTACGACACTAGAAAGCAAAAGCTATTTAAATTAGTGTTAACTTGAACGTTGTGTGTGACTGTTAACTTGCCTATATGTATTGCCTTATGGCGTATTGTTGTGTTTGACCTTTATTAAAGTAGTACAGCGCCAGTGTGTACTTTTTCAAACACGAACACAAGGTAATTTTTATTGATTGTGGCAAAAAAAAAAAAAAAAAAAAATGAAATAAATTAACATCTGTCTACAGTATAATTACCTAGTATTTGGCTGCATATTGAAGACAAGCTAGTGGAGTCGGCAAATCGCACTGTGTTGTATTTAAGAGAAACTGATGGTACCTGGCATTTCATTGATACGTCACTCATAACTGGAGTGGTTACCAGCGCATTTGCTTATTCGTCACTTTGTAAAAAAACAAAAGGGTCTATTTATGTGTTTACGGAGTGGCGAATCACTTATTCGTCAGTATGTAAAAAAACATTTATTAGCCTACAAACATATTCGCCAACAATGTGTCCTTATATCTTTAAAATTAGACATTATTTTTGTTCAAAACCTTCAGAAATGAATTCAGAAGACAAACTAACCCTAAAACTGCAAAAACCTCAATTTGCTAAAAATTGCTGATTCGTCACTATGAGAAAAATGCGACGAATTATTGTGGCCTCACTCATTTTGCTTTTATATGGTCAAAATGTTTTCACTTATTGTATGAGAATCACTTTCCGGGTGTTCTTTGGAAAATGATTGTTGTAAGCACGTCTTTGAAAAAAAAGAGCTAACAACATAAGTAAAAGAATGGAGAATAAAATACTACTTTATGTATTTCTTTTGTTTTCTTTGATGAGTCAGGCCAAGGAAACAAGACAAGAAAGCTTTTATACGAATGCACGAAAATGAACATTTTATGCCGAAAATGACCGGGAAAACCTACATCACTTCCCCCCAAATCGACGATGAAATACTTATAACTCTAAAGTGATACAAATTTTCAGTCAAATAATGATTAAAATCATATGTTTGCGGCAGATCTGTTTATTTTGGGTACAATTTTTTCCCACCCAAATTTTGCCACGTGATGTTCTTCGGCAATAAAGCATTTAATCGCAAACAGAATGATTGTTTTAACAGCTTGTGGGAAATCAGTGCGATATCGATCGCCATTTCAGTTTTGAAGGACACTACTACAACTTTGTGGACAGACAAAAGGAGCTAAACAATCGCCATTGAAATTCACTAAAAACAAACTTCGATCCAGATTTTAAAAGCGTCGTTATTTGGGCCTATATAAGAGACATATTACACAAAGAAACACTTCCATGGCGCCGGTCTGTTCAGACACGCGAGATCGAAACATGTGTATCGTATCGTAACCTTTTGCAAATATTGTGTTGCGTGAGGTGTCTATATACCCATATGGCGTACACGCCAATTTATGCAATCAAGAAGTATGTTTGGAGCGTGCGTATAGGTTAACATTAATTCAAAGTCTTTAGATAGAGTATATTAAGTTTTATATTAATATAGTTATAGCTATAATACATACTAATCTAAATACATACAGATATCCTTAAGTACCAAATTTGAAAAGAAAGTAACACCACACTTTTCGGAGTAGACTTGTCCGTAAACACACAAACAATACAAAATAAAATAAAATACACATTTGGAAAATATTCTTTTAATCGAGTGGTCACGGCTCAAGGTAAGGCTAGACTTAAGAAGATGATATACTTTTGGCAACAGTCAAAGACAATATAAGTATCCCGACATATGCATAAAATAACAAACCTGTGAAATATTGGGCTCAATTCGTCATCGTAGTTGTAAGAAATATTTAAACAATCAAAAACACCCTTGTTGCATAAGTTGTGCGCTTTCAGATGCCTGAGAACGGCTTCAAGCCTGAAGCCTTTCTTGGTCTCAAATTTTGGGGTAACAAATTACCTCATTCTCTAAAACTACATTACTTCAAAGTAAGGTCGTTTCGAACAATGCTTTATATCAACAGCTCTCCAGTGCTCTTTACCAATTACATTTTTATTGTCATTAACTTGTTGATTAATTACCAAAAGTATGCCTTTATACCCTGCCTTTAATGATCCCAAAAAACAATTTTGGCTATTGGGCCGAAACCCCACCCCCCAAAAAAAGGAAAGAAAAAAAGGCTAACCCTTTTGGCCTTCCAGAAAGACTCAGCCAGGGTCGAAACGTCAGGCCACTAACTAAACTTTGCATTTATGGCCTACCATAGGTCCATTTGGTTGGTAAGCAGTTTCCAACAGCTAATATGTTTTTCAATCCCCTCAACCCCCTTCCCAAAAAACCAACCCAAAACAAAACAAACATAAACAAATCCACCCCCGAAAAAACACACAACAACAACAACAACAACAACAACAACAACAACACAAAACCCAACAAAAAACACACGCATGTGTACACATGGGTGCCAGACAAGACTGCACATTAGGTCGTGCTATATTTTGACCGAAAAAGACGTCCAGTAACCACGTGATAAAAGAAAACCGGTCTCTCTACTTTGCAAGTCTCTCCATTCACAGCTCTTCTACAGGGTTAAACGTTCAGCAAACTGCTTTATATCTAGGAAACAGACGAGCACCCAAAACACGAACAACCATGAAAGTCCAACTTCATTGTTTGTTTAGTGGTTTGAAATTAATTGATTCAATATTGACTAATACTCCGAACGACTGGGCAGTCCGCCCGGACTGACTCGGTTCATATACAGGTGGGTGGGGTGGGGCAAGAAGAGCAAGCTTAAAATTAAGGGGAAACATTATGACGGCTCTGCTCAGTAGCGGTGGTATTTTTTTGAATATTTACTAGTTTTCTTGTCCATAGTAAAACTTTTTATTTTTCTCGAATTAAACAATGTATTTTGTATCTTCAGTTTTCGGTAACACCATACTTGTGTCGGAGTTTTTCTTTGAAGGCTTGTCTTGCTATTTATTCCAGTCTCCCGAATTCCAAACTCTACTCTGCTGCAGTAGAATAAATAGCAAGGCATGTTCTCAACGAACAAAATCTACACAGCAAAGTAGATAATTTATACACATGGTGTTATTGCAAACTGACTATACATTGATACATCACCATGCAATGCCCCATAACCCATAATGAGTGTATACTTCTCCTTTTTAACCTGTGCAATTTTATCGGTCAATTATTGTTTTAGACTCAAGTATTGTTCTTTTTTAATGTACCAATGGAAACTTAATTCCTGTAATTTGTTTGATGCGGATACAATTCTAATAGTTAATGACAGACTTACATCAGGGTTAATATTGAGCTGGGGGTAACTAGAACAATCCATTGATGTGGTTACAGTGGGTTGGGGTTAAATTCAAGGCCAGCCATTCAGGAAACAATTAATTGGGTTGGGGGGAGGGGCATTCCAGGCTGAAGCTAAATCTGTCGCGCTCCTGCACACGTGGGCCTTCTCCCAGGCCAAGCAAAATGTACATGCACTCCACCTAAACACACAACATATACTTTGCCTCGCTTCTGCTAAGTTACTGTTTTCAAAAAATAAAATACACCTCGTATTTCCTCTACTTATTTCAATGACAAAGTAGTTTATTTTGCAAGGCAGTTATAATCAACGGCAAAACCACCAAACTCAGAAGCGCGCCGTGTGCCGTTGCTTTTTATGGCATTTTTTTTTCACTTACCCCATTTTCCCCGCATGACCATTTGGAGTAACGAGCAGATCCCGCAATTATCCCGATCAAAAATGCAACCAGACAAATCACTCCAACACCGATTAAGAGAACTGCTGTTTTTCCTTTCCCTTGACTTCCGGCCATTTTCCCTTTTTTCTCTCAAATATGTTGCTCCGAAACTTTCCGAGACTTGTTTGCTCCCGGTCCCCACGCTGCGGTCTGAGCACAATGACAGAGATCAGTGTGTCTTTATAAATATTCATTTATTGATTTCGATTAATTATCATCCATTACGAACAGTCAACATAGCTTGCACAATAATTGTTCATTCGCCAATAGTGATAAGGCGGTGTTTTAATTGCAATATTGACATATGTATGGACAACTTTAAAAAAGCTTTTTAGTCATACATTTATTTCTTTATATTGAGGTGTTGTCCAACGCTATGTCAAAGGTTACGGAAGCAGTGCCAAGTTGCGTTTCTCTTTCACATTGGTAGTGTTTCTCATTCGACGTGAAAGTGTTTCTCTTTCACGTGGTGGTGTTCGTTTTTCACGTGAAACTGTTTCTCTATCACTTGGAATTGTTTCTCTGTCACTGTGAAACTGTTTCTCTTTCAAGTGGTAGTATTTCTCTTTCACGTGGAAGTGTTTCTTTTTCACAGTGGTAGTGCTTCTCTTTCATGTAAAAGTGTTTATCTCTCACATGGTATAGTGTTCCCTTTTCACGTAGAAATGTTTCTCTTTCCCAGTGACAGTGGTTATTGTGACGTGGTAGTGTTTTGATTTCACGTGGTAGTGTTTCTCTTTTACGGGTTTCTCCTTTGCAGTGGTAGTGTTTCTCATTCAAAGTGGTGAATGTTTCTTAATCATGGTGGTGTTTCTCTTTCACGTAAAAGGGAAATATCTATTTCACTTGGAAGTGTCTCTCTTGAATTGTTTCTCTTGAAGTGTTAATCTTTCACGTGGCGCCGGTTATTAAGTGGCAGGAACCAGGGGAAAGAAAAAAACAGCTAAAAGTTTAACACTGCCACGTTTTAAAGAGGAACACTATCGAGTGAAAGTACCAAGTTTGTTTATTTGTTTATTTTATTTCCATTCAAACATTCATACATTGATTTTTGAATCTTAACTGATCAATACAAAATAGTGAAAGAGAAACACTGCCACGTGAAAGAGAAATTAATATTGTGACTAATATTTTCTCGTTGACACGTTCCTCGTGGGTGTCTCTTCGGCATCTCATCACGTGGCGTGATGCATTACTTGCAACTATGCACTACGCCAGGAGCGATAAACCCCAAATATCGTCAGTTTCATGTGTGCGGAATGTTTCCAAACCAATATTTTTTTGAAATGGTTTATTGTGAACACCTGTGTGTTCACTCCCATTTGAGCTTAATTTTTTTCTCCGTCAACAAAGGTAACAGTGTTAAAGGTATAGTACAGTATAATCACTTTTTACCCCCGGAAACATCCTCATATTTTATGTGTTTCCTTTATTGACTATACTGTAGAAAATAATATCAAAATTTTAAACACCTTCCAACTCATACTTTGTCTCTAACCCCTTTAATTTCAACATCGCACTCTTTGTATGACCGTTGAAAATGTTGAGAAACTCTGCGTGTTGAACGGCCCAAAGCTCCATTTTTAATGCTACTAAAATTAAACCGACCCAGTAAATGGACACGCTGCAGCAGTCTGGCAGATATCGGCACAAATTGGTGGTAAAATCGAACCTCAGTGAATAAAAATACAGCGTCTATATTGATTTTCTTCGCTGACAATTGAATAAAGAACAAAGTTGGTATATTCACGGGTTTTCAATGGTGACCCAATGGCGGATTATTTTATTTTCCCACATATCTTAAACATATTTTAGTAGGTTTTATAAGGTCTAACACGTCTATGGTGACAAGTTTTAAAAATACTTTTGTCTTGACCCGGACAATTTTAGATGGATATATGTACTTTTGTCTAATAAAAAAAACCTGTAATTTCTTTATCCTCTACCCTGAAACACAATGTATGTCCACACATTTAGGTCACAGTACGTGTGGTTTTTGAGGTTCAATAGGGGTTTCTTAATCGGTAAAAAATCGCATGAAATGAAATGATGATTTTCCCCAAACCGTTTGAAACTAGCATATCTATCAAAAAAAATGTTTTTGTTGTTGAGCCCTTCCTCATTATAAACCATTCAAGGACCATTTTGACAGCTTGAATTCCTTTCGAGAGTTGTTAACAAACATCGCTGTATTCTATGGATAATGAAAGAAATAAAACCCCTCTGGACTCTTTTTGCTGTTTCTTGAATCCACCGACAGCACATTTTGCTCGGCATGATACAAACTTATACACGTTATTGAAAAAAACCTTGGAGAAATAGGAAACGATCCAAAGAAACCAACAGCAAACGCATAGAGACGTAAGACGTAGACTGGTCCCCTGTCTTTATCCTTGCGGATAAAGACAGGCACTGGTTTTACAGACCCAATGATTTCATTGGATACAACGATTTCATTGGATAAACGTGCTGTGACGTAAGCTTTGCATATCTGTGTTATGATTGGTTGAGGTTACGAGGTGATGTAGTTTGTCAGCTTGCACTTTCGATCGTCTGCTGCATGCAACTAGCGTACTATGTACACTGTAATGTGAACAGTACGTGTGAATTGACTGCGAGTCTTCGTGTGAAATGAATGCTAGGTCAAAGGTACACCTGCCAACATCCGGTCTGGCAGGTATCTGGCGTTATTCACGAGCCTCGAAGTGTGACGTCAGATGTTCGGGCTACGTAAGACGAAGATAACAATCTTTACCAGTCCGCAGTATGACGTATTGGTTCCGAACATACGATGGCGCCGCCAACGGCGATAAAAACACTAGTTCAGAATTGAATAAGGGGAACAGTTTTTCCGATCAAATTTCAGCAAAGTTGCAGTGCAGAGAACTTCAAACTTACGGCCAAATAATAACTAAACACATAATAAACAAATTTAAAGGGTCAAATTTGTTTAAGTGAAATCGCTCAAGTTTATTTTTAAGAAGCTCTATGAAATTGGGCCCTGCTTTGATCATGACGACACAGCCCCTTCAAAGGTACCACACAGGATTGGTAGAGCTGACCAAAATAGTCACAGACGGTGTTCATGTTTTGTGTGATCAACCATGAAATAAAAAAATGGGCGGGCTTGAGTGAGTCAAGAGAAAATAGTGACAAACCAAGCACAGTTTCCATCTTGTAAACACATTATATCCTTAATTTCGGTTGTCGCAACTGAAGTCAGCTGTTGCGTTTTTTAAAAAAGGTTCCAGATACAGTTTTCTTGAATATGACTTCATTTCAGAGGGAAATATTTCACAGAAAAAGTGTTTGTAAGAATTAAGAACTTCATAATCAGTAAGCTTTCAGACTAAAATTAAACACATTTTTATCCTTTATAATCCTGTATAATACCTTTAAGATGATTATGAGTTCGTCATTTGGGTGAAAATAGTTGTGGACAACCGCAACAAGCACGCAGTATATGCATGAACCTGCCCTAAAATCCCCAACAAAAAATGATTTGTCTATCGAATGTTCACACTAAAAAACACAGCGCCATCGAATATGATGACTGCATGAGAAATACACAATAGAATTTATGTAATTATTTTGTAGCTTTAAAATAATATTCAGTTTTCAAAGTCTCCTGCTGACTGCTGAGTCTACCAATACTGTCTTCACGTAGACGGTGTTCATGTGTTTATCGATTACATAAGTCTTGTCTTCCCTGCACGACGTATATTGCGTATGCAATGGGATAATATTGATTTCTTGTTCGTGGCTGCTCTACTTGTTGCACAGCCAACCGTTCAATGCAATGATTAAGAAGTGGGATCTTCAGCCGTTCCCAGGTGAGATATACGTCTTCATAGCAATGTTTTTGTTACAAAATGGTGTGAGTTTACACTTTTCTAGTTTCCATTAATGTCATTAAGGGTGTGGCACAACTTTGGTTTTTAGAAGAAAGCAATACTCTATCGTTTTACCGCGGTTTCCACAAAATTAATTCCCAAACTGTCAGAATTTACTATGACAATCGTCACCGCCATGTTGTTGCGATGATTTATTATTTTTTACTCTACAGCATCTGCAATAAAGTGAACTCATTATGACATCACAGTGACGTCACCATGGCTGCAGGAGGTCTGAAGTGTAACATAGTAAGTGTTACATTAGTGACCGTTGGAACTGTTATTGCCATACTCTTCATGATATCTGTTGTGGTCATAACTGGTCGTTCCTTCATCCCTGATGTATGTGAATCTTATGATGATGACATGAAGGTATGATCAACAACCCACCAACACCAACTCAAAACCAACACCAATACCAACACTAACATCAAATACAATATCAACACCAACTAAAACACCAACATCAACCCAATAGCGACACCAAAGGAAAGACTAACACCAACACAACACCATAACCACTTCGACACCAACACCAATACCAGCACCAACACCAATACCAACTTCATCACCAACACCAATACTTCAACACCAACATCAAGAACAAGACACAGACCAAGACCAAGACAAAGACCACTAACACCAACACCAAAACCAACTTCAACACCAACTATAACACAAACACACTAGCGACAACACCAACACCAACGTCAACACCACCACCACCACCACCACCACCACCACCACCACCACCACCACCACCACCAACAACAACAACAACACCAAAATGACATCACTGAAGCACCACCAACAATCATGTGTTTTAAGATAATCGTCCATGTATAACCAGTTTTGAATCCAGATAATGAAAACAATTGCTATTTTGCCCGACGTTTCGACAATGCACAGTCTTTCTGTTTTCTTTGAAAAATAATGTTCGGGTCGAGACGTCGGGCCATTACTATTATTAATTTTTATGGGGGGGGGTGGCATTTATACCACAATTATGTCCTTTCGATTGATAAGCAGTTTGCAACACTTAAATCAATAAAAGCAAGTACATGAATAAACAAATGAATAAAGTACGTACATAAAACTTCGACTATTGGTCCTCAAACTTTACACGATTACAAATCAGGTAATACAAACTAACTAAAAATATAATGTACCTCACTTCAACCAATGCTGATTTGCACCTTTGAATACTTCCCCACTAGATAACACAATATGGTATCATGATCGAAATTCGGACCCCTTTCCCCAAGCCACGCCTCTTCTCCTGGAAGTTTGATGTTAACGGATCACTTGGCAAAATTGAAGAAAAAACGTACACCGTAAAACAAAGTAAGTTGAGGGTATCAAATTATACATTTACTTATGACTGGCCAGAAGGGTACTGTTCAACACAACAAGCAGCTTATCGTGAACATAAATCTGATTAGCAGACCCCCAAAGCTAAATTAGGTGCATCACATGATTTCTGACCATTGATGTTGAAGCAATTATAATACAAAACGCTGCATGGTGTGAGTTCGGACATGTGAAATTGACCTAAACTGGATCGGTGTATATGAGTTGTGTACTTTGAATATACATGATTTAGTCTTGACCAATACCAAAAAATGACAACCATTGTATACTCAACCCTTTGTCTAAGGGAGATCGAGCATTCCAGAACATAGCATAAAAACTTTAACGTTTGTTTTCTCGTAATTTATGTATACTGAGAGTTTTATCAATTTGCATATTGAGAATGCATAAATAACGAAATCGGGTATCAGGTTGGCTTAGTGGTTTCTTTTCCTGTCTTTAACCTCTGTGAACCTCAATTCGAATCTCACCTCAGCCCGAAGCCTTACATGTGGATTATATTTGGTTCTCATTCCCTACCTGGTTGAGTATAGGTTTTCCCCTTTTGGGTTTTCCTTCAACAAAACTGAACATTTTCTCTCTCCCAATCACAATCCTGTTATTGGCGCTTGCGCTGTTGGATTTGTAACGAAATTAATGATGTAATATGATCGCAGATAAACGGAAACTACGGACATTTCTCGAGTCTTGTTTGGACTCCATCAGCAGGGTCGTTCCCAGAGACCATCATGGAAGTACCGAGGTTTTCCTGCTTGCTACGGATGAGATCGAGGCAGGAGAGTAAGTATCGTTGCGTATTAACGTGGGATACCATCCGTAAATGGCCGACCCATTATCCGAACCTTACTGACGGTACGCTCTAAAAACTCCCGGGTCAAAATTGATCTGGATTCTGGGTCCATAGGGACCTGACCAATTTCAAGGTCAGGATGACCCGAAAAGTGGTTTTAAAAGTTAGATTGTAACTCGGATTCTGTGTTAGTTTGACCACAATATTGGTCATTAAAAAAAAGGGCAATATTGACCCAAAAATGGGTTGGCCATGGGACACGGATCCGTGAAAATCTGACCTGGAAGTTTTGAGAATGTAGGTCGAGTTTGGCCAAGTTGACCCGAA
This sequence comes from Pisaster brevispinus, assembly GCA_023634235.1. Taxonomy (NCBI): domain Eukaryota; kingdom Metazoa; phylum Echinodermata; class Asteroidea; order Forcipulatida; family Asteriidae; genus Pisaster; species Pisaster brevispinus. Next base: position 8,540,360 of record JAMKCF010000012.1, on the reverse strand, counting down.
AATTACGATTTTAATTTTAAGTGGCTATTTTTTATCAGTGGTAGGCCTAGTTTTTTAAAAACTATTTTTTGAATTTACTTTATAAAGAAGATGCAAAAAATAGTTAGTGGCCTGACTTTTCGACCCTAGCAGAGTCTTTCTCGAAGGCTAAATAACAACAAAACTTTAATTGAACATGATCTCAGGTTGGTCGTTGGCAGCGTAAGGCTAGCATAGTGACTATCATTACAACTTTCCATTTTGTTTGCAAACTATAAACATAAGATGTGTTACTGTTACATATTGAGCTTATAAACCTTTTAGTTACGCTTTTCAACCAAAATTTCTTTTCGAATTTTGCTAACAGGCTTCAGACGGGTTTGGATGAAGTCCGTGTTCTGCTTTCGTCTTACGCCTTTAACACCAGCAGCGGTACCGTTGAACCGCACGTCATGACGGCCAATGATATAGCTAGACACCGCTGGACGCGTGAAAACGAACTCCTGGGGACTATAAAATCCGTAAGTTTCACTTGGGAACGTATGCCGCTGTATCCGAATTGGTGGCTACAACTACGGCTACGACTGTTTCTAAGGGTGTTGCTAAGGACGTCCTATACTTCAATGCATGATGACGCGGCGATCCAGCCGTAGCTGTAGCCGTAGCCGCCAGTTCGTTTATCACGTTTCAATCTTGGGTGTGTACCCTGTGTGCAAGAGCTGTCATGCATACTGATTCTCAGTATGAAAATGGGGGCTCAGACTAACTTGCCCTTCAATGCTCCTTTGGGTTATGAATGGGGCAAAAACATGATAGCCGTATCATAGGCCCTTTCAAAACCCCGTTTGTTGGCTATGGCTAAGCGCAGTCTGTCAGTTTCAAAACCGTACAAGCATGCGTTTTCAAAATTGCTCGTCAAGCCGAAAGCCACCGAGGTCGTAATTTCGAAAAGGGCTACCTTTGACCATGTTGATGTTCAGTAAGTTATACTCATCAATTTAAACCATTCATGAACCCACCTCTAATGCAGGATATCGACCCGAAGCAAATTGACTTGATGGAAAAAGACAGAACAAACTTGACGTATGGTTTATTAGAAGTCTCACACAGTTCGGCTCGCATCACCTACGAGGTAAAGGACGATGGTAACTCGTCGCTCACAACCAATGAGGATGTAGAAATACTTGAACTGCTCGCGGAGGACTATGGCGTGTATACTAGAAGTATCCCATGCTACGGACTACGAGCAGCGTACAGAAGATTCCAGGAGCAACGTATTGAAAAGGTGAGGGAGTCGTAACTTCAAATTATATACTATTGATTATATAATTATTAATAAAAAGTAATACAAAATAACACTCTGTCAATAACAGGTTGGGTAGACAGATTGCGGGTGTGCTTGAAAAAAAAACACGGGGTTGTTCACTCTTTGGAGATAACAGGGACCAACTTCTTTGAGGCTGCTTAAGCACAAAAAGTAGCTGAGCATAGCAAAGTTATGCTTAGCAGATTAAGGTTACCAACAAAGCAGCATTCCACATGTACCATTTTGTGACTAGTATCCTGCTTATTTTTGCTTAGCAGAAAATTTCTAAGCAATATTTGCTGTTTTAAGCAGCTCTATTAAATTGGGTTCCAGGGCCCAATTTCATGGCCCTGCTTAATGCAGACTTCTGCGCTTAAAATAATGGACCCCATGAGTATGACGTCACAAGCTCAAACAGTGCACTCCGTGAGGTTAATGAAGACCTATAATCATTGGCTGAGAGTTGTCTGGCCTGAACATCTGACGTCACACTTCGAGGCTCGTGAATAACGTCAATTCACACGTACATGTACACTTATAAATAGTGAATGAAACAACATTAAATGATGTATACAACATTATGCACACGCTGCATGCAGACGACTGAATGTGCAAGATGACAAATTACATCGCCTCGGACCAGTCATAATACAGATAATGAAAAGCTTACGTCACTGCACTTTTATCTAATGAAATCATTGTATCTGGGCCTGAAAGACCAGTGCCTGTCTTTATCCTTGACCAGTCTAAGAGTCGTCTGGCCCGATACACGCACGCACATTTCCATTAATTGATCTCGCGGTCAAGTGCAAGGGATATATCTGGTCATCCCATGGCGCTCTTCAAATGACCCAAAAGCAGCTTCATGACATCGGGCCAATATGGCAGCGTCAGAAAGATCATCAATTCACTATCAAAATAGTATATATTCAATTTTTTGGCTTAGATGGTTAACTCGTCAACAGACACGATCGCCAATCCATGTACTCCGTATGGATATCAAGAAACTATCAGGTCATCTAACTTACATATGATGTCATCCTGCGTTATCCAATCAACCTCCACCAATAACGGAAGTCTATGGACTGATGGGGTCAATGCATCGATATCGAGTCAGTCTACGCAGCCGGAACTGTACAAACTAGAGGGCACGGGTGATGCCAAGGCATGTGAAAGCGAGGTCAAGAGGCTTTCTCTGAGAAGGGAGTTGCAGCCTGTACCTCGAGGCAAATTCATGGTATGATTTTTTTCCTGCAGATCTTTAGAGCGTTGAGATTGAAACGTCGTGTTGATTTATTGATTCTTTAAAAAAAAACACTACCGCATATGATTAGAGAGATTTCACACGGTGCCAAACTTTAGTTCTGTTTTTTTTTTTTTTACTGATTTGAAGTATACTTGTAATTAATTTTTTTCTACCAGACATTAACATAATTTCAGTCTCGCAGACTCTGCGGTAGTCTTTGACATTATTCTAAGATCCACTGCAGGCATACTGCCCGCTGTCATCCACGAACAATCCATTTTCGATAAAAAAGCAAAAATAATGCGAAGGTCTTGGAACCAAGACTAATTCTACTGCTTCTGAGCCGTTTTGCGTTAACCTTTTCCGCAACTGATTGAGTTTCAATCTCCTGCCATTGGAAGAAAAAAGAATAAAAAAAAAACAAATTCAAGAATGGAAAAAAATTATTTCAATAAGTTGCGAAGACCATGTTCCGAGGACGGAATAAGTTGCCTAGCGATATATAGCAATCTCTGCCAATTGGACCCTTTCGGTTTCACTGTAGCTGCCTATTTCCAGGTAAATGCTTTTGCTTCATTTCATGACTGAGGTTTTTTTTTCCTTTTTGACTCTGCAGGCGTTTTTTCCATATTTTCTGGTGGATCTGTCCCACACGACTGATTTGACCGACAGCAGGGACCAATGTGATTGGACGCACATGCCGGTAAGAACAAAACACTCTAAGAACTCCCAGGTCAGAGTATTGACCCACTTCTGGGTCAGCTGGCCCATTTTGCATCACTTTGATCTACTTTTTCTGGGTCAATTTGACACAAATTCCGTGTCAATGGGTCAGGCCCTACGGAACCTTGGTCCGGATGATTTATGACCCGGACGGTTTTAGAGAGTATAGTGATACACTTTGATATCAGAGACTAGGTTGGGATCGTGTGGAGGAGGAACTGGCCTCTGTCTACTTAAGAAAGCACTTGATCCGAATGAGGTATTATCACAACTAAAAGCCAATGGAGACTAAACCCGGAGCCAAGAGAGGAGTGGGATTAGGTGAGGTGGGGTGGGGTGGGGTACCAGCGATGCCAGATGGTTACCAGCCTATATAAGATGTCGGATGGTTCTTTTTGAAGTAGCTTTTTAAAATTATTTTTTAATTAACCTTTTCCACCTTTTTAGGCTGATGTATTTGGATGGGAAGTAAACATCACCCGCATGAATCCTTGTTTTGTTGCCAACTATTTGCACAGCTTAGTATTTGACGACTTGAAGATTGACAGAGAAACGTGGGACGATGTTGTCATGCACGAAGACAACAGAGTAAGTATATCTAGAGAAATGAAATGACGGTCTCTGTCATACTATACATAGACTTGATGACAAGTCGTTAATCAGTGTATATTTGTCTATTACAAACACACATCCTGCCGTTCATGCAACAGTCACAGTGCGATTATACATTCATGCAACGGTCGTAGGTAGCGCGTGGCAAGGTCCGTCAGCTCTAACGACTTGAGTAGCTTGTTCCCAGCCGAATATTCATATATGGTAAATTATACATTGCATATGCAAAAGTTGCCATAGAGAGGGCCAATGGTAGCTCGTCTGACAAAATTGGAAGAATTCATTATAAACATGGGAATGTATCTTTTCTGTTGGCGTTTTTTCTGAATGACATTTTATTTGCCAACATCAATGTAAAAAGCATTTCATTTTAATCCTTATAACAATTTCTTAACTTTCTTTTAAGATAAATTTGACCAATGCATTATCATAAAATGTTACTATCAATAATAAACCCCTTAACAAAGAATGAAGTGTGCGCCTGGTAGCTCCTTTTGCTTCATGTGACTTGCCATACGCTGCAAGATGTATGATGAATATTCATGATTCACGATTCTTAACCAATCAAACTGCTCCGTCCAATTTTGGTAGCAAGGCCAATTGCATGTGCACAAAGCTGGGTACAAGTTATTCAAGACGGTAGTTGCGACTGACTCACACATATTGGGATCGAGGATGTGTGTACCGTCCCCGCAACTAGACCGCACAACAATTACCGACTTGATTTCAAGACTATACTATACACTGCTCGACGTTCTGACTGGTGGTAACCCATTTCTGTTATTGGATTTGGATGTGTTTTGCAATAAAAAATATCACCCCGCATCCATTGACCAAGTTCACACACTGGCGACCACTGACGTTGTCACTAACGTCTTGGCAAGTGTGTTACTGCATGTGTGCATCTTAGGTGACGAGTGCCACCTTAAAAATGGCAGACCGTATAAGAAAGCAGTAGCCGCGTGTGACGTCATTGCAAGAAAAATAGCTTTACAAAGTGCTTTGGCAAAGGGCAATGTGTGGTAATCAAAAAGGAAATGACGTTCAAGACAAAAATTAAATTTGCATTATACAATGAAGATGACAATGACGGTGACTGTTTCAAATAATCGTTTTGGAGCTTGATCCTTGGGTCCGGTAACCAGTCTAACGCACATTCCTCATGAGACACAGACGAGATTTGCATTGTCTGGTAAGCTACTGCATTATTTATTTCGTCTTCTTATCAATACGAACAGCTCGACCATCGCTGGATCTATGGATTTGTAACAAGCGTTGTCAGCAGTCTACCGCCCCCTACCATCGCCTGCGTTCTGGTGCCAGATCCAAACTTGGTTCAGCGTAAACAGCATACCGTTACAGCCCTAACCGTGGTCATGCTACTTGGGTTTGCTCTGGTTGGATTGGGGTATGGCTTCGCATGTAGACGAGGCGATGACAGTCAGTGGGTACCATCGCCTTTAGCGATGTATCAATTCGAACAAGTGTAGACCGCGTGACCTCTGACGTCACAGAATACAAAATAAGCCAGAGCCTCTCTGCAGCTACGATTTATACACAGCCCAGTGGAAGAAAAGATTCAATCTCACAAATGGCGTGAGATTGCACCGTACGGTTTTTATCATAATTTTGTAGTGAAGAAGGAATACATCCAAAACTTGTTCGTCGTGCTGCTGCAGTTATTTTTTATAGGCCTAACTTTTGAATTTAAAAATTTTAAAATTTCTGTAATAGCAACAGTGGTACTCTCGATCACCTGCCAGGAATTTCCATGGAATATAAAAAAGTCACTACTTTGTGCATGTAATGCTTGGTCTAATAGACCCACTGCACAACGCGGAATGCGCTAACAAGTTACACGCCCCGTGTTCTGTCCGCCATTTTAGGAGTCAAAATGCTCAAAAGGAATTCACTCCCAAAATAGTGAAAAATGGTAGACGCGCATTTTTGCAGAGGTGCGTTCCGCTTTTGTGCAAGGGGTCAATAAGCCTAGCCGAAAAGCCTTCTTACAAAGTTTTACTTTGCATGGACCGATCATAAAGAACAGGCCGTCACTGCATGCTTTCATGGTCCGGAAAGTTTCTTGGCCCAATAATCCTGGAAGAAGGAAGAAGTTTGACTTTGGATTTCCTGAAATGATTTGAAAATAATAAGTAAGCTCGATACCAGTTTGAGAAACAAAGAATCAGGGAAAAGACGGAATGAGGACTTAGTCAGTTTTAGTAACCCACTACACTCTAAAAACGTTCGGGTCGGGAACCGACCCAGTTCCGGGTCCCGTGGGACCCTGACCCCTTTCTGCACCTGTATCTGCATCTGTTTCAAAATAACCGAGAAAGGATCAAACTGATGACGAAGAATCCAAGTTAAAATGACATTGCAACCACTTCCGGGTCGGTCTGACTCAGAAACAGGCTCGGGACGCAGAATCCTTGAGAACCTTTAGTGTACATAAGTATAGTGTTTATAACCTATAGGCTTACGGTGATAACGTTTAGCTACCCAGCAGGCACAAGATGGTCATAATAACGTTAAATCGACGTCAAATCCCGACGTCGGGTGACGGTCGCCTCATGATTCTATGTGAAAGTTTGTAGGACGTCTTTTACCGACCATAATACGACGTAATATTTCCGACCACAATCTGACGTCGGCAGACAGTCAATAAATGAACGTCATTAAGACGTCGGTAAAATTCCCTTAACCTGACGTCAAATACAGACAAAAGTGCAACGTCGGTAGACGGTCAATTAATGACGTCATTAATTGACTGTCTACCGATATGAAATTGTTGATGTTAATATTAGTCTAATTATGTATGACTAATTGTTATATGAACAATCACATGTATACTACTTAACTACAATACCGCATTAACTACAATACCGATTAACTAAATACAAACTACATTACAGTCAGTGATAGTAATACATGGCTGTGTTATATATAGAGTCCACCAAGCGAAGACTTTACAGTCATGGTTACTACCCTTTTAATTAAAAATGTTTAATGGTTAATTAGCATGTTTTTAATGACAGTGTCTATTAGCAAAGTTTATGTATGTATATTTCTTATAAACGATTATCTTACAAAAAAGTACAAAAGCAACTTTACCAAACTGAATTTCACTAAATTGTTAAAATAATTATTGAAAACACACTACTTCAATGCCCTGTCCCACATATTTGCATATTGCCAGTAATGGGCCTGCCCAGGTCTTACCGATATGGTACCCATATGGGCCTTTGCATATTCTGCCAATATGGGATTGCCAATGTTTTCCCCCATTTGATACCCATATGGGCCTTTGCATATTCTGCCCATATGGGAATGCCCTTGTTGCTTATGGTAATACAATTATATGGTTACAAGCTGACATTAAAATGACGTCTCTGCAACGTCTGCTCACTGACGTTACTTATTGGTTAGAATACAAACAATAATACGTTTGACTATGATCAGCCTGTGGTAACAAAAGGATGGTTAAACTATGACAATAAAATGACGTCTATGCAACGTCTGCTCAGTGGCGTTACTAAGTGGTTATAATACAAACAATAATATGACGTTTGTTTATAGTCGGCTTATGGTAATACAGTAACAGTTACAAAGTGACATTAAAATGACGTCTATGCAACGTCTGCTCAATGACGTTACTTATTGGTTATAATACAAACAATAATACGACGTTTGATTATGATCAGCCTGTGGTAATAAAGCGATGGTTAAACTATGACAATAAAATGACGTCTAAGCAACGTCTGGTCAATGACGTTACTATTTGGTTATAAATATACCTAAAATGTAACGTTCATTTTCAGTCACATTTTAGTTATCATAATCACGACCATCTTTCAACCATAATACGACGTCCATACGACGTTATAACCTTACGTTGAATACTTGTCGCCAATCTTACGTTGTATTTTAGTCACTTTTTGGTAATCTGACGTCGCGACTCAATAAAACCCATAATATGACGTCAGAAAGACGTCGTGTGCCTGCTGGGTATGTTTTATACGAAGGTTTAGAGCAGAGTACTGTAAAAAATAATTGTTCACTTGTATTATAGTGTTGTATTGTTTCATTTAATAAGCGGGCACTTGCAATTGTTTTAATTTTCAACTGACAGAGTGCCACCCATCACATCGCTTATTGCCTCAGTAGTAGGCTAAGCGTGCGTTTCAAATAACACAACAGAATGCATTGCACTAAATAGAGAGAAAATCATGCGTGCAACCTCATAACAAAAAGTAAACCCACAACTTTGCATGCTGTAGGCCTAAATGAAAAAAATGTCATTTCATTTTTCATGGGTTGAAGATTGCTACAATATTATGCCCCTGTGATCTTTTACTTTCAACATGAACATTTTTGGGTACAACTGACTTCTCGAAAAATTTCCCCCTTTTGCTAGTGAAAAGTTTTGGGTCATTTATTTTTATAAAGGTTACTTGTTCAGGGGTGTTTTCACGAGCCTAGCCTAAAGCCGAAACGGTTAACCTACAACAAATTTGAAAATAAAAAATGAAGACTAGTGGTCCAAAAAAACATATCTGTTTGACTTGTTTTTAAGAGCCTTGAGTTTCTTGTCGCTCGTCCCCCAGCGCCTTGCCTTTGTCCTGGATAGGCCGCTGGGGCCGAGCGAAGAGTTTCTTTTGAATATTTAGCATTTAGCATTATTGCTATGGCATGGGCGATGTAGATTGCGCCCTCAACGAACAATCGAAGTAAAACTCAAGATGGCGCTGCCCATGTGAAACTAGTTTTTAAACACACACGTGCCTCGTAAGGACTTTTAAGTCTTGCAGTTCTGTCTTGGGGTGTAAACGAAATAAGCATTTTGTGACAAACAATGAATACAACGCAGGCACGATATTGTCGTCTTTTGACGAAGGGAGTTCTTAATCTGCGAGGAGGTCAAACTCTTTGTCGGCAGGATGGGTTGTTTGCTTCAACAACTCGTCACGTTCATGCAGCAGACGATTCTGTTTCCGATCCCAACGTTAACACCCCCATTACCTCCGCCCGAAACAACTGGACAAGAACAATGAGGCACAGGAGGGAGAGTTCTTCTCAATGGTTGACTATTTCTAACCCCAGAAGTGTTCAGTTATGCCAGTCAAATTGTAGGCATTATTCAAACAGCAATAATGGCAATGATAAAAATGACAAAAATGACAAAAATGACAAAAATATCTCCACTCTGTTTATTCCCGTCCCTGTCAAAATGACTTTTAATCCAGATGATATTAATATTGGAGAAGAGCTTGGTGCCAGTCTAAAGGATAAGAAAGGTAGGATTCACAAAATAAAGCATTGGGCATGTTGGGGGGATTGGTTAACTTTCTTTTTCCCCATCAATTTTAATTTCTTATATTAAATAATTAGTTAAATTTTTGAAAAGTTGTAATTTTGATGTTACATCAAATCAATTAATGGATAGAAAAGTTTGGATGCTTAAAAATATTAAAACTGTTCACTGATGCTTTTTTTTGTTTTTGTAACTGCTAAAACTGTAAAATAAAAAAATCTGAATTAATTCTCATATCCCCACCTGTACTACCTACTTTAGTGGCAGTGTGGCATGGTTACTTTGACAACCTGTGCTAGTGGGGGTAGTGACAACACTACTAGTAGTAGTGTGGCCTGTTTTTTACTGGATCCAGATTATTAGTAAAAATGTGTTGCATAAGGCAGCGTTCTCCCTTATATCAGTGGTCCCCTGGCCAAAAGCCAGTTTAAACTCATGAGGACCAGTCAAACTTCACTCCTAAGTTTTAAGTGGTCTGGCTGGTTAGTTCAGTGTTGAAAAGCATGTCCATTTAATATAACATATGGGCTAGTGAAAAAGCTGGGGGACCAGTGAAATGACAAGCTAACTGGTCCTGCTGCCTAGTCACTGAAAAATTTAGGGGCAACCCTGTAAGGTTGAGCATGTCGAGAGGATCAAAGGAATATTATTATCACAAGTATTACATTACCATATGATTAGGAATAATAAATTGAAACTATTTGTAACCTGATGTATCGTTTTTAGTGTGAAGTTCTCTGTTTCGAGTCTATCTTCACTTTTCTTTCACTTTTAATTTATTTAGCGGAGCTCTTACAGGTGCTGAATTTATTCTACAGACGAAAAGAAATACAGAGATTAGCAGCTGAGAGTGGCTTAGATGGTAATATAATACAGGCATTCGAAAATAAATTAATTAGAAGTTAAAATATCTAACGGTACAACCGTGGATCTATAAAAAGGACCTAACTGTTATTAACAGTGTTAACATTATCCAACATAACTGTAAATGACATACTTGATTTCGAATAACTTTGATTCCTTATGTGATCGGATTACAACAGGCTTTTTGAGTTTTGTGTTTTGAAATCACATTTAGGGCTGGTTTGTAAGTTACATGTGCCAAGATTATTTGTTTTGCTTTTATTTATTAATATTGTTTGTCCACTCTTCCTTGATACTTAATAGTTGTTTGTGTTTATTTTTTATTATAAGGACGGAATAAAGAATAATTAACAAGAATTAATTATATTTTGGTAGTGCTGCTGTTTTAAAGCATCTGGCTTACAGTTTAAAGCATCATGTTTTGAAATTTGAAGAAAAAGACGTTGGCTTTGCAGGTACTTTTATTTAGTTTAGTTGGATGATGACGAGAATGACAATGTCCAGTCATCCATCTGAGAATCTAGGTGAATTTACAAGGCTTTAAACAGGCCTGGTACTATACGGAGGTCGTTGCCATTGTTGCCCTTGTTCTTGGCCTTGGTGCCCCTTCAAATGTGTACCATAGTCTGTAAGATTTTCCCAATTGAAGTGCCCTTTGTAAAGTGAAAATGTCCTTGCCCTCTCAAAGATGAAACTCCGGGCCTGCTCTAAGGTGAAAACGATCTGTTTACATTTTGACTTTCAGATTTTGCTTTTAAATATAACATTTTTCTCCTCTCAGAACATTTATTTCATCAGGCATTTGTGAGTTTCCGAAAGTACATCGTAGAGGTGGAAGCGCTGGAGCCAGATCTTCACATCATTCTGAGTGACATTCTGGCCGAGGCTGGCCACGTTGACGACATTTTCCCGTATTTCTTACGTCATGCAAGACAAGTCTTTCCTGCTCTGGACTGTATGGAAGACTTAAAGAAAATCAGTGACCTAACCGACCCAGCACAATGGTAACTAAAATGATTGCGTACTTGACAAAAGAGAGATCTGTTAGCAGTACTACATGTATATCACACAAGGTGTGTCCTGGCCGAGTGATCTAGCACTCTGGGCTCAAGCTGTGGCGTTTCTGATCAGCAGAGTGTGGGTTCAAGTCTCAGTCTTGACACTTGTGTCCTTTTAAAAGAAAGATACTAAACCGCTGTTGTTTTGTCCTTTGGCTGGGACGTAAAGCCGTTGGTCCCGTGTGTTGTGTAATGCAAGTGAAAGAACCCAGGACACTTATTGATAGAATGGGTTTTGCTATGTTTCAATATGGAACTTGTGGATTTTGATATTTTTTGACCAAAACATGGCGCTGTAAACGAAATAAAGAGCGTTGCCACACCTCGGGGTTTTAATTTGCATTTGTAGACGATCTTTCCTCATCCTGTCTGTATATTTGAATTGCTTTGGACGTTGTCAGTATTGCCAGTCACAAACAAATGCTACCATTTTAATTTCATAACAGGTATGGAGACGCAAGAGACATCAAACGTAAGATAGTTTTCCATGCAGGGCCGACAAACAGTGGGAAAACATACCATGCTTTGGAGAGATTCTGCAGTGCTAAGTCTGGTGTTTACTGCGGACCGTTGAAGCTGTTGGCTAATGAGGTTCACATGAAGACAAATGATAAGGTAATCGCAACGAGCAACTTCCTTAGATCCATCAAAATCCAGCGACTGTTTTTGACTTTGATGAGCTTGTGGAATAACTGTTCTTGAAAAATTTGATTCAACATAGCTTTGTTCATCATCATAGAAAAAAAAGAGAGTTAATTGTTGTTTAGTATTAATTAAGACAAATTCCAAATTTAAAATCATTTGTAAACTTGAGAAGTAATATGGTTTGTGTATTTTTTTTTACACAAAAACATTTAAATCTGAGAAACGACTCATGCATGATTCGTTTCTCAGATTTCTGAAGGTTGGTGTTCGTTCGCAAATGCCATGGCCAGGAATGTGGTTGGTACTCGCTGTCACCTTGCTAAACGTTGATGGATTTGACACTCTTGGGAAATTACAGTGACAGTTTTTTGTTGCTGTTTTGTCAGCAAGAAGAAGCTGTATTCAGCTGAAACTTTCACATTGTTACTTTTATTGTATCTTCCTTTATAGTTTTGCCAACAAATCAGCATTACATTGACAAAAAAACCGAACTATGACCCTAGCTGTAAATGACTGTGTTACTTTATCTTCAGGGTATTATGTGTGATCTTGTGACTGGTGAGGAGCGTCGGTATTCTAATCCAGAAGGAATACCTTCAAGTCATGTGGCCTGTACTGTCGAGATGACAAATGTCAATCAACCTTGTAAGTCACAGTTTGTCATAAAGAATGTCATTGTCACTTCTGAGTGTTTTTGGGACATTTGAATGTCATTGTTTTATTGGGTTGTTATTGTTTTATAATGATTACATTTTTCACTAGATAATGTCATTGTTACATCCAAGTGTTTGTGGGACATATAAATGTCATTGTCTGGTTCGGTTGTCATTGTTTTATAATGGTGCCATTGAAATGTTGGAGTGTCTTTGACATTTAAGAATGTTCATGTGCACGTCTAAAATGTCATTGGCACAATAGGTTGTCATTCTGTTATTATGGTGCCATTGTCACTGTCATTTATACCTCTGTATGTCATTGTTCAATCAGAGTGTCATTGTTATTTCAGGCTTTCATTTCCTTGGTCACACCAAACACTTTCCTCCCTACTATTCTTACAGGAGAGTAGAAAGTGAGATCAATTCTGGAATAATTGCCTTATTTAAAGACGCTTTTTATTTTTGTTGGCAGATGAAGTCGCAGTTATTGATGAGATTCAGATGTTGAGAGATCCAAGTCGAGGTTGGGCGTGGACTCGAGCCTTCTTAGGTAAGAAATAATAACAATACAAATTTTGGTTTCGGACAGGCTAACTTAATTTGGCATTTACATTAGGTTCGGCTCATGACAAGATCGACGTCTGAAACCAAGACGCTCCAGAGTCGTTCCGAACGACTGCAACAGTCGATCTTTCGAATTCCAGCGTGTCCAGTCACTCTCAACTGTTTCAGACGTCAAACTTTTCATGTACTTAATTCAATAATTTGGTTCGGCGCAACTCTAGAGCGCCTGTCTGAACTGGGTAAAAGACCATTCCCCAAACTGTCTTAACTACCTGGGGAGCATCAAACCCCAAGCTGCTTATTAGCCCTAAGGGGTACGGTTAATCCAACATACTACCGTCTCGGCCCTCCCAGGTTCCCATTTTAAACGTCCTGCTCAAGGATCTGAACCCACGCTCCAATGATTAAGCCATCAGGATTTGAGTCTGTCGTGCTATAGACCGCTTTGCTACGTCACTTGCAACTGGAATCATAAATTGCTTCTCTGCATCAAGGAGTCCAAACAGAAAAACCAAGAGGCCGTAATTAGTTATGTAGTTGTAACAAGCACATGGCTGTGGAATTGAAGGCTACAATGAATGATTTAAACTTTTTTAAGTGAGCAAAAACAAGCAATTATGTGAGTTAACAATTGTTCTGTAAAAGTAAACATTACTGTCTTGTCTATTGAAAAGCGTTTTTTTTTTCCCTTAATAAATTTTGCTTTTCTTTGCAAGGTTTGGCTGCTCAGGAGATTCATCTATGTGGAGAGGAGGCGGCCATTGATCTCATCCAACAACTCACAACCGCAACCGGAGACGAGATGGAGATAAGACGTTACAAACGTCTTACATCACTCAAGATCCTTGATGAGCCACTGGGTGAGAAATAGCGATGGTAGACACTAAGTGAAGATTTTGATGTGCTTAAATTTTGTGCATATCCAAGTCGGAGCTAACTGACAGAAACGTCAAGTTGTATATGAATACAACTTATTTTTACCCTTACACCGATGATTATTCAGCACTGAGTACTCAGTACTTTCCCGAGTTCTGTGAAAATGTTTTACAGGCAAATCACTTGGGTGGGATTCGAACCTACAATGTTTTCATTGCTAGAGCAGATAACTTACCACTAGACCATCGAGCTAGAGGCAGTTTGAATCACGGGAACCTCAATGATAGGGTCTGTGTACGTTTGGTAATCAGTCTTAAAATTAATGGCAAAAAAACCTTACTTGGTTAGAAGTACAGCAGCTTTCGGTAGCATTTCAATTCTTAGTAATATGGTTATGGAAAAAGATATCAGTTTTTATCCCCAAAATTTGAATCTGAGGAACGTTACTATCAGTGATGTTTCTCAGATTGTGTATTCCAATTACGGATTATTCTTCTTGCGTGGACACAACTCAGATATCTCAAAAATGCCACCCCCTTTTGAAAAATTATTTTTCACAGGTATGTTTTATTGTATATATTTACATTTATTATCATTTATATAGGGTTAAAACAATCAAACCGTTCAAAAAACCAAAGGTGTACTTCCTTTAATTTTGCATCGAGGATAAAAATTGTTTTGATTTTCCAATACTCAACAATTTTATTTATCTTGCTTTCTTTGTTTTTGTTTCTAGGGAGTTTGGACAACACAAGACCTGGAGATTGTATCGTTGCCTTTAATAAGAATGACTTATATTCAATCAGTCGGCAGTTAGAGGCCATGGGAAAAGAATGTGCGGTAATCTACGGCAGTCTACCTCCTGGTGAGTGAATATCCAGGGTTTGGCTGGTAACTTACCAGTGGGACCGGTTGGATATGTGTTTCACTGGTCCAACTGGGGTGGATTTCACAAAGAGTAAAGACTAGTCTTATCTCGAGTTAGGACGAGTTACACTTCCTAACTAGCCTTAAGTTTTTAATAACTCCTAGGACTAGTCCTAAATTAGGACTATCTTTGTGAAATCGACCCCTGCCCTGTTAACATATCTTAGGAACTTAAACCTGAAACCATTTACTTAGGCAGTGGTTTGAGTGTTGCTTTGGGACGGCAATGAGCTAGCCAGCTGGATTACTTGTAAGGAATTTCAGCCGGTCCTCAGCTGTATGAAGTAGCATTTGTCCCCTGTTAAGGGAGAATGCTGAGTTTGAACTTTAACCTCTGTTGTACAGTCATGAGATTTCTCAGGAATTCTCCTTATATCAGGATTTTTCCAAAATGTTTTTGAGTCTTCAAGTTTTTTTGAAAGATGTGGAGCAGTCTCCATAGACTGAGAGAAATAATCCACATTGTGTCCGAACAAGTAGTTTTGCATTTCTGGTGATGCACTGAGTCTATAAACCTCCTAAATTGTAACATCTGGGAGGTTCTGGGTCGAAAACTAAATATAAACCCAAGCCTGCAAGTCGTGTGTCAGGAATTTTCCCATTCATCAAATCTCATCCGTGGTTGTACAAAGCAACACTCTGGGCACAATCTTATAAAGTCGCTCAGTAGGAAAAACAATATTAAATTAACTTATAGAACACTAATTTAACGGAGCTTTGATTTCAGTTCCATAAATGAATTGCTGATAAGTGTGATTTGTTTTCAATTTGTAGGCACCAAACTCAGCCAAGCCAAGAAGTTCAATGACCCCGATGACCCCTGTAAGATCATGGTAGCTACTGATGCTATTGGGATGGGGCTGAATCTGTGAGTATGCTAAAGAGATGAGAGTCGTCTGATTGAGATTCAATTCAACTTCACATTTATGTTGTTACTTAAACAAGGAGTAACAATCTTTACGTGTAGATCAGGGGAATCTGGTTGGTTCAGTGGTTTCTTCCCCTGCTTTTTGCTTCTGTTGACCCTGGTTCGAATCCCGTATATGGATTGGGTTTTCAGTCCCTACCTGAGTGCGAGGGTTCTCTTCCCACATCTAGAACATTTTAAATGCTTGGTTTCTCCTCTCATAATAGGAGTATTAAGCGAGTGATATTCAACTCTCTGATCCGACCAATCATCAATGAGAAAGGAGAAAAAGAGATGGATAGACTCTCCACATCACAGGTAGTTAACACCAAATTAACACCAATTTAACACCAGTTACATCAACGGAAAACCAGCGTGAACCACTTATCTTGTACAGTATTACTCTGAATATACTCCTGCATCTGACACCAATCTAACGCTAGTGGTGGCGTCATACGTCATAACCTAATACAAATACAAGCATCATTTTTATGACAACACACAACAAACACCAGTGGCCAACTCACTAGAACACCTCATGTACACCAAACAGAGGGCACCATGAATGTAGTTTGTTCTTAAAAATGATTTATTTAAGTTATCAAAGTATTTCCTGTACCATTGTTGGTCTCTCCTCGTTTCAGGCTCTTCAGATCGCTGGTCGAGCTGGGCGGTTTGGAACTCAATTCCAAGAAGGAGAAGCAACGACCTTCCAAGGTAGTGATCTGATAACACTCAAGGATATCTTATCCCACTCAGTAGAGAGCATCGAGGCTGCGGGACTTCACCCAACGGCAGAACAGATTGAGCTTTTTGCTTATCATTTACCGGATGCAACGCTCTCTAACCTCATCGTAAGTAAATCTTACAGTCACTCTTATAAGCTCCTTACAAAGGAACGCCAGTTATAATAACAATAAATAATAAACAATAATGTGACCACTTCAGGTGGGGTTTGCGGTGACACCATGTGTAAAATCTCTTTTGAGTAGTGACGATTCTGAGAAGAAGTTTGACAACTCAACTTTTCGATCAGTATGCTCTGATCGTCTTTATGAGGATGCTGGACTCTGTTGCTGAATGCTGCTTAAGTATTAAGTATTGTGGCGTGTTGTGGCAGAGTGGTGAGAGCACCGGACTCAAGCTCTGGTGTTTCTGATCAGGAGAGTGTGGGTTCGAGTCCCGGTCGTGACACTTGTGTCCGTAAGCAAGACACTTAACCATTATTGCTTCGTCCTTCGGATGGGGCGTAAAGCTGTAGGTCCTGTGTGTTGTGAAATGCACATAAAAGAACCCAGTGCACTTATCGCTGAGAGAAGGGGTTCACCCTGGTGTTCCTGGTTTGATCAGTAGCATATCGCGCCACAGCACCTTGTAAACCATTACATGGTGCTATGAAAAAGGAGTAGGACTCATACTTCAAAACGTAGCTCCACATACCTTGCAGGAAAAAAATACTGAGCACTTTGATACAACCCTAGGGGTGTGAGAAAGCACTATATAAGAACCCAGTATTATTAACAGAGTCTCGTGATTTCAAACTGATTGCTTATAGATATATGTCTCTTTTTTAGAACTATTCAAGTTCATCTGGAATTGATTTATCTTTCTACAAGATTTTTTCTTTGTAATTTCATAATATGTTTGGCTTTTAATGACAATCTATTCTTTTCTTTCCTCAGGATATCTTCGTGACGTTATCTAAAGTGGACAGTAATTACTTTGTTTGCAACGTGGACGACTTTAAGTTTCTCGCCGACATGATACAACACATCCCGCTGCACCTCAGGGCTCGTTATGTTTTCTGCTGCGCACCTATTAACAAGAAACATCCCTTTATTAGTACAATGTTCCTCAAGGTAAGAATGAGATATGTGATTCAAGTTAGTACTTTTGAAAATGTATTACTTTTGAAAATTTAGTACTTTGAATAATTTTGCTGAAGAAGTTAACTGGTCTGTGGATTTATTTCACCTTGCTGCAGTTTGCTCGACAGTATAGTCGGAATGAGCCAATGACCTACGACTGGTTCTGTCGGCAAGTTGGATGGCCGCTATCAGTCCCTAAGAATATACGAGACTTAATGCACTTGGAGGCTGTGCATGATGTCATGGATCTCTATCTATGGCTCAGGTAAGGATTCTATGGCCATTCTTGTAACCGCGGCTCTGGTTTTGGCTCCGGCTTAGGCTCTGGCTTTGGCTCTGTCCACCTGTTCAAGTGCTCCTGTTTTCAAAATAACTGATCGGGCTTCAGCCAGAGTTCAAGCAAAAGTCAAGGTTTCCCAAAGTGTCTTTTTAAACGATTAGTTAAATAGTGGATGCTATCTTTGTTGGGAGCCCTTTATGCTGCGGTAAATTGTCTTTACTTTTTCTTGTAGCCTTCATCACCTTGATAAATCCGTCAGCAGTAGTTAAATAACCAGGCAGGTTCTTTCAGAACTAAAGCAGGGGGAGTTCTTATCGGAACCAAAGTGATAGTTGATACTATCACATGGTAGTCCGCATCGGTAACCACCTCATTTTTATAAATATTTCTGTAGTTACCGGTTCATGGACATGTTCCCAGACACCCTAATCATTCGAGACATCCAGCAAGAATTAGATGACATCATACATCAAGGCGTTGCAAACATTACCAAGCTAATCCGAGCTACTGAGATCCGATCGGCCAATGGTGTGTCTTCGCTCCCTGATGATGAAATAACGAGGAAGAAACGCCTGGGCAAATCAGCAGGTACTGGTTTCTTTATGCAGTTTTGATCTAAAGCCCTTCCACAGTCATCTGAACACTCTGGGCCAAATTTCATGGCTCTGCTTACCGTGGAATTCTGTGCTTATTGCTCATAGAATCATGTACTTTAAAGGGTTTTGTAAGCGTAGAATTCTTTAGTTAAAGCAGTGACATATAATTGGGCCCTGGGCTCAATTTCATGATACTGCTTAAGCTTTAGACGAACCTAATTATATATTATATTATATGTATATTATATATTATATATTATATATTGTGCCACAGCACCTTGTAAACCATTACATGGTGCTATGTAAAGGAATAGGTCTCACATTACAACACGTAGCTCCACATACCTTGTAAAAAATACTGACAGCGCATAGGGACCTCACGGTGATATGCGCTATATAAGAATGGTTTATTTATTATATTATTTATTTGAGATGCCCTCAGCTGTGATCAAGCGCAATATAAGAACTGTGTACACATGTATTATTATTATTATTATTATTATTACTGGAAAATCAACCAGAAGCCCTCTTTCAAGTGTTGTAATTTTTTTTTACTCCAAAATAACAGATTCCAGTAAGAAGTCAAAAAGTAAGCCATCAAAAAACAGTCTCAAGTCCCTCAACGATGACACTGAAACCACGAATCATGAACTCGATCAGACAAAACTGAAAACCATCTCCGGGCGTTTGAGCAAAGAGCTGATCAAACAAGGTCTGCTGTCGCAAGACGTCTTAGATCAGCTACATCAAGAGTGGCTCAACACTGGAACCAAGGGGAGTAAAGCTAACAGCAGGAGCAGAAAAAAGAAGAAATAAGAATCATGAATTATACTTTTTTTGTGAAACCTTAATTACCAGTATTTAATACCCATTTTAATTGTCTACATGGAAAAGCATAAATATCTTAGATATTTCTCTTAAAAGTTTCAGCTTGCATTGTCTGAAAGGTAGTCGGGTCATAGATTGGTAAATACTCCAAAAAATTAATGACCATAAAAACTTACTTGGTGAGAACCACTGCAGCTGTTGACAGTATAAACTATTTTGAGAAAGGATTTTCTTCGGAGTAATATGGTAAGGATAATTTTTCACCCCAAACATTTGAATCTGAGAAACCTTAATGCATGAATTGTTTCTCAGATTTCCGAGGGTTTTTTGCAGTTTTTGTTTTCTCTGCAAGTAGACACTGTATTCAGCTCAAACTTTCACATGTGACTTTTATCGTATCTTTCTTGATAATTTTACCAATAACTCAGCATTACGTTGACAAAAACCAATCTATGACCCTACCTGTAAGGTGTGTGTAACCATTTCCACTTTGCCTAGGCCGGGTAGAATGTCAGTCTCTGTTACTCTAGTAGTAGTGTAATGAAGACTGGCTTCTTACCAGGGTTAAACAATTGCCCAATCATTATCATGCGGCAGCCATCTTGCATTTCAACCATTCAAATCAGTGAAACCAAAACGAGGCTGTTTACTGACATCTTAAGAACCTCTCTCTATATATATATATATTAGTCACTCGTTTATTATCCCTTACTAGGGCTTTTTGCCTACATGTACACGTGGCCTCAATCCTCCGATAACCTCCTCTCCTATGTCACTTCACACCAAATTGTTTGACCTTAAATAAGATTGGAATGTCCGACCCAGTGATGAGCTATTGTTATTTGGGCCTACAGCCCTTCAGTCCAACTGAACCCATCACTTTGGCAGTTAAGATTTAGAAAGATTTGGTAAGGGTTAAGTTTAGTACACACACATTAAAATCACTCTACGATTCACGTCTTGAATTTCATCTGTGACATGGCGAGGCCATTGCCATTTTTGTTTTGCTAAAGGCACTTTCACTGCAAAAGCTTGAAGTCTATGGGAAACTATTGAAGAGGCACTAAGGCCAAGACCAGAGCAAAAAAGGCTATGGCCGCTGTGGCCTCCATGTAATTCCTGATCTGATGATTTGTTGGTACTGTCATTATCTCCTTGCCAGTCGTTTGACGACATTATTTGTTCATAAAAATTCTCCCAGGTTTTGGCATTGACTTTTTAATTTAAATGCCAGCCAGAGCTCAAAGCGTGTCTGCGTTTTCAGCAGTCTGGTTTCTTGTGTCGTTTGTATGGAACTTTATGATAGTTCTGTTCCCTCAGTGGGTTACATATGTAGCCAAAGCTGTGTTTTGAGAGAGTTGAAACAAGGAGTGACCAGTTTTCTTTTTGGGTTTTGTGGTTAATGGGCATCATTTTCAGTCCAAATGTAGCAAAATAATTGGTGCGTGATATGGGGCATGGTGTACCCCCTATTTTGTCTTCATTGTGTGCTTGGAATCTCGTCGGAAACTCTTAAAAGGATTTTAGGGGGGAGGGGGTACTTCTGTACAAACCAATGCAATATCTAGTCTTGCACCCTGTGTGCTCACGTGTGCTTTTTGAACCCCAAAATGGCTTCTAATGGCAAGTTGTTGCAACTTCCTCATAACACAGCTCGGAATGTAGCTGCGAGAAGCAATGAAGTATCCAAACATACCACATTTTTGATGGCCCAAATTTTGCATTGTGTACAAAATTATTTTTACACAACACATTATTTTGGTTACAACACACAACTTGACCTTAAAGTGAACTTTTAAGAATGATCGAGTTGTGACCAAAATAAAGTTTTTGCAAGTCAGCTTTGAACTTTTGTTGGCCTTGACTGCAGTCCTCGTTTCTAGAATTTTGATTTGCAATTTGAAAAAGAAAGTTGCTATTTACAGCTTAAAATACATGGCATTATGTATATTTAACACAGATTGCTAACAAGCAAGGGTTAAACAAGCAAGGCCAAATTTCATGGCTCTGCTTACCCTAAGCAAAGAATCGACGCTTACAGAAGCAAGGATTTGCGTGTGCGCGTGCGTCCTTTGCATTACTAGGCATTCTTCGCTTACACAGCTAGAAATTCGCGCTTGAACACTAAGCGGAGACTGGTGATTGCAAGCGTAAAATTCGGGGGTAAGCACAGCCATGAAATTGGGCCCAGGTGCCCAAAGAATCACAAAGAAGCAAAAAAGTACAACACAATAACTATATTAACTTACAAAATTACAGAGTACAATTTATGGAACTGTTGGGCGTAACTAACAATACCAATCAACAAATTATGAAGTTTTATGACTTTAAGATTTCTCGTTGCATATTCTTATTTTTATTATGAGCTGGAGGCCGTTGTCAAATAAAAGATGTAGTACCAAAGTGAAAATAATGAAATAATATTCTGAGTGATGTATGACGTCATTTATGGATTTCACTCCTGCATTGTTGCAGAATATCGTCATTCAGTGAAATCTGGCTTTTCTATTTCATTCGAAACTCGGCTCCGCCTCTTGAAATGGAATAGTCCAGATTTCACCTTGTGATTAAATTTTGCGACAATGCACACAAAGGCAGCCAACATTTGTATTATACGAACAAATAAGAATTAAAACCAAAAAATTTATTTGGGAAAATACATGTATATTTTTATGGCTATTTAAATAAAACATTCAGATTCTTCTGAAGGCAAAAAACCCCCAAACGAACCCGGAAATCAGATTAAAGTAGTGAGAACATCATGCCTGGGGATCACATGGTTCAGATTGAACTATATTATTATTTGTAATCTAATCTTATTAAAAAAAATTATTACATGATTATTTATGAGTACTGTGAGATGCAATATTCATGGCTACGGCTACGGCAAGATCTCCGCATCACCATGAAGTAGAGGATGTCCTTAACAACACCCTTAGCAACGGTTGTAGCCACAGCCGCTTATTCAAAAATAGCCTTAGTCTCTGTTTGAATCTTTATATTTGTGACAATTGCTTTATAAATTTCATTTTATAGTTTTATGTTATGTGTTGCGCATAGAGGCTCCTGCATTATGCACTATATAAATGTCTTGTATTATTATTGATATTATTATTGAATGGCTCCGACTGTGGCTAAGGCTAGATTACTGTAAAGGCCTACTCTTCAACGTTGTTGTTTCCAACAGCTGTAGACGAAGCCGTAGTTGGTTAATACAGACACGACCTTAATTTGACTGGGTGGCCCATTTAGAGGTACCCACTAGGCCAAAGTTCATAGGAGTCGCTTCAGCAGAAAATATTACTTAAAGCCTAAAAAATACCTTTGGTTTTTTTGAACCGTTCGATTGCTTTAATCCTATATAAATTAAGACGTATACTATAAAACTAACCTGTGAAAATTTCATATCAAAAGGTGGTCGCGATTTTGAGAATCTCCAAAGACTGTCCAAAGGCAGCTTTTGGAGATTCAAATTTCTGCGGTGTCCGTTCATGCATGCTAAGGCCAAAGATGTCGTTGGTACCCGCTGCCACCTTGCTAAACATTGATGGATTGATGTTCTTGGTGAAAATTCTGCGATAGTTATTTTCCTGTTTTTCAACAAGTAGACACTGTATTCAAATGAAACTTTTACAGGTGACTTTTATTACAAATCTATCTTTCTTGGGAATGTTGGCTTTAAATTAATATTATATTGACAATAACCAAACGATGACCCTACTTTAAACTTTCTCTGGCAAACACCCCCCCTCCCCCTTCACAAAAGCTATTGTTAGGACACACAAAATAGTAATTTGGGAACAGTGCAAATCTCGTTTTGGACATTTGCAATTTGATCAGTAAGGGCACAGTTCAACTACGCATAGATGATGGCGACAATTCAGAAGGTCTGCATGTGGACTGGACTGGCCGTGGGTAATTTTCCAGCATCACCAATGTGTCGTCCGTTCTGTTGACAATTATTTCATTGGCACCCCCGAACAGAGATATTGACTAAATAGGGAGACTGCCAACATAGGGCTGGATAGCTCAGTTGGTACGTTAATCCGGAGGCTGTAAATTATTCTTTCAAGCCCCAAATTATTTCGTTACGTTAATTTCTGTGTTATTGCCTCCTATTATGACAAAGTTGTCATCTCCACTGATGTTGTAAGTGTGTGTGTTGCTGTAACCAGTGGTTGATAAATTCTGATTGGCCAATCTGTTAACAGCAGCAGCTGCTGTTCTGAGTCCACCTGTAGAAAACAATAACAGAAACACAAACAGTTGTTTGGTAAAAATGAATGCCTTGCAAGCCAGTCCATTTCTTGACATTTGACCAAAAATAAAAGACCCACAAGGTGCCCGCGCAAAAAAACTTTAAAATTGTGCAAGCAGTATTTTACAAATATTGCACACAAAAATACAAAAAAATGCACGTCTTTATGTACAAATTTATGCATCATAAATGGGACACTCCAGTTCTTGGAACAATTGTCACAGGTGCAGATATAAGAGGGGCTTGGGCTTGCTTGAAGTCCATGAGCCTTCCCTATGGACTCTCCTTGGGAAATGATTTCCTTTCTGAGGGTGCTCTAACAAAAATCATAGGTAGGTTTCTTGGGCTTATCCGACAAACAAAATGAGATTTCTGAGTATCAAAATACCTGCTCCTGCTGTTGTTGTGTAAGTTTGGGTAGGAGGTACTTTAACAGAGTCAAGCTTCGTCACAATGAACCCATATTGCTCTAGCAAGGCCTGTCGCAGATGCTTCAAGGCGTCTGGCGTTGTATTCGGCAGTATCTGAATAAGTGTCTCCGTGCGTTCCTTTGGAAACAAAATGAAAAATTGAAGAGGCTAGTTTTTGCTGGTGACAAAAATGGTGGGATAGAATTTGACCAAGATTGGAAACTGGAGCTCTTTTATTGGAACGTAAAAATCGCATGAGTCCCATTTTAGCAAGCAAATGTTGTTGTCATATTGGTCATTGTCTGCACTGATCTATGGTTATCTCAAAAGAGTTGCTTGCTAAAATGGCGTCCAGTGCACACTTTACATTTCAGCTCGAGTTCATTTTGTGTCTTCAGCGCTCTCTTATCTTTGGTCAAATTCTATCCCACCATTTTTGTCACCAGGTTTAAAACAGTGGACTTTACATCTTCAGGATTGATATAGTTTCTGCAGGTTATCTGCCAAAATATTGACCTTTGAACAAACCAAACAGACAATGAACCAATCTCATGGTGCTTCAATTAATGTCTTTAAAAAGAACACCTAACTTGCCATTGCATTATTAGGCAATCTGAAGTCTTACAATGTACCATTCATGGTTGCATTATTTGGAGCTTTCCTTTACTACGTACAGGGTTTTCCCCAGGATTTTTTCACAACTGGGGGGGGGGGGCATTCAAGCTGAACTGAAACGAAGTTCTCTGAATGTTTTGGCTTGATGTATTTTTATTTACTTATTTCATTTCTTGGGCAGATGAAAAGTACAATAATGCACATTGGTAAAAAATATTCCAACAAGAGCAATTCAAAATCAGAGGAAGGAAAGAGAACCAGCTGAAGCCCAAAGGATTGCCTCAAAGAAACAAAGTTTCTGTCTAGAGGCTCTCCTCTCCAGCTCATCTAAAGAGATTTACAAAAGCTCCACTCTGCAATCTGGCGCATTTTGAATGGTTTTATTATATGATTTTTGTGAATGTGATCCTTAAAAAGTTCACTAAAAGAAAATGTTTTTGTGCGTGTGTATTGGCCACAATTTTGGCGTATCAACCTGAACGAAACGCTAGCTTGCGCATGGGGAAAACCTCGGTACATAAACTTTGAATTGTGTCGTCACGAACTTTGTTGTGCAAATTGTGTTTCTATGGATACCATATGTATATGGACATGTTTTAAACTTTGTTTATTTTATGTTATTTTACATTATTTTAAAATAATTATTCACACTTTTTGTAAAAAATGCTCAACCAGAAATATATTTCTGCAGTAAATTTATTGGTAAAAAAGATAAACTTTTTGTTACTGCATCAACATGGCTCCCAGTCAGCCCAAGCACTAGTTGCGGTGATCGCAACCCTTCCTCCAAAGGAACTGCCAGGGAAATAGTTGGGGAGAAAAATTACCCTTGGCCATACTTGTTTACCTTAGCTGTGGGTTCTGCTTTGATCTTATCATCATCCTCTGGGTCCAAGACTTCTTTTTCAATGAGATAATCGACCACATAGTTTGCATCTACGTTATCCAGAAGGTCCGACTCTATGCATAACAAACGGTACTTTTCCGCACTATTCATCTATTTTATAAGGCAAATAATAATAAAATAAAAAAAAGGACTGATTTATTATTTTTTGGAGAAAAGATGCCGAATCCAGCTGTTAAAAAATAGATTTCTGCGACCTCCGGATTAAAGTGCCGGCGTTGGCCGACGCTCTACAAACTGAGCTATCAAGCCCTATGTTGGCGGTCTTCTTATTTTGTCAATATCTTTGTTCATGGGTGCCAGTCAGAAGCCATTCAACCTGTAACTGCCCTATAGACCGTATTGAATATGACGTCACCATTCAAATATCTGCCCTACAACATGGCGTCTAGCATGTGCGTGATGGTGTGCGTGCATGTGCCGTAGAAACCAAACCGGGAACGCTGCGTTCTTCATTGATGTAAGACGCGCATACGGTTTTTCCTACAAGATGGCAACTTTCATAGCAACAAAGGGGTTATTCAATACGGTCTATAGCCAGGGATCACACCCAAGTTTATCAAAGAACCTGGGAAGAAGCAGCAGAGGGATCACCTTTAAAAGAAGATACGACTTTATATTTACGCACAAAATAGTTAATTGCCTGAAGTTTCGAACCTAGCAGAGTCTTTCTCGAGAGGCAGAAAGCACACAGAAAAAACAAGGGGAAACCAATAAGTAGACAAATGGGGGGGGGGGGCTTGGAGGGACAAGTAATTAATTAGTAATTAAAAAGTAATTAATTAGTGAATGAGGCAGACTAATATCTGTGGGAAGAAGAAGGCAAAGACAAAAAGTTATTAGTCATTTCCTTCTTGGATGTTCAGACCATGGGGTTGAATGGTCTGGAGGCACCTTATCCACAGTTTCTCCCTACTCAGACGAACAATCTCTCTGTGGTTTCCTAGTGCCTCAATGCCCTGTAAAATCATGTCAGAATTGGAGTGATTAGGAAGATTGAAGTGATGTCCTATGGGTGTATCCAGTTTATGGGTGTTGACTGTGGATCTGCGGCCGTAGAAACGTCTCTTGAGTGTAGTTCTTGTTTCACCTTTGTATTGAACACCACAAACTTTGCAAGATATTAAAAAGATTAGATTAGTGGTGGTGCAGGTGACATGACCCCTTGTCCTGTGGGTGGTACCACCGGTATGGCTGGTGAAGGAATCCGATTCTCTGATGTGTTGTCTACAGACAATGCATTTGGAAGTGTTGGAACACCTGAAAGTTTCCTGTGACAAAGCTGAATCAGTTTGTAGAGCGCCAGCAAGTTAATCTAGAGTTCGTAGGTTCAAATCCCGCTCCAGTCTGTTTTTCTTTGTTCAACCCAAAACTGTTAAAAATCTACCCAGTCAGTTTCTCACCGTCCATTTGGCTGGCTGCTGAACAGGGATTATTTTGTCGATGTCAGAAAATAGTTACAAAACACAAAGGATTTTTTTTATTGGCCTATTTCATACAAATTTATAGGAATGATAAGCACGGTCATACTAATTAGCGTCAACAGGCCCATTTCACGACAACTCAAGACAACTCAAGACAACTCAAGACAACAAGTTTAAAATACCATCAATTACAATGGTTGTAATCAGAGTGTATCTGGAAACACAT
Source organism: Pisaster brevispinus (assembly GCA_023634235.1). NCBI lineage: Eukaryota > Metazoa > Echinodermata > Asteroidea > Forcipulatida > Asteriidae > Pisaster > Pisaster brevispinus. The sequence continues at coordinate 8,513,274 of JAMKCF010000012.1, read as the reverse complement.
TTAAAACTCACCGGAACCATCGTGCATACATTATTTTCACGGGAAAAAAATGTTTTTTTCGTAAAAATAGTCAACTTTCTCTGTCCGTAGAATTGGCCGACGTGATGCTATTGCGCTTGCGCAATGATATTGGAACGCACCATTACACTTAAGGTAAGTGCAATTTTTAAGTCGAGAATGGTGCCTACACACTCATGTCAATGTAAGAAACTCTTCATGTTATAGTTTTATTTACATGTATTCCTTTGTTTCAATGATTTGATAAGGAAAGGAGTTCATTCATCATACTACTTTGGTGCTTTCTTACTACGTCAACCCCCCTTACCGACACTGTACACAAGGGCAGTTCCCAACCCCTAACACAAACCCACCTATATCATAATAGTGCGGTCCAAAGTCATTGCGCAAGCGCAATAGCATCACGTCGGCCAATTCTACGGATGGAGAAAGTTGACTATTTTTACGAAAAAAACATTTTTTCCCGTGAGAAATATGTATGCACGATGGTTCCAGTCAGTTTTAAATGTGTTTCCAGATACACTCTGATTACAACCATTGTATTTGATGGTACAGTCATTTGACCAGTTCGGGATCATTGACCAGTTCGGGATCACTTCAACTTTGCAACAACCCCATAATTAAGTTACTTCTCACATTACCAATTTCTGTTGATACATGTGAAGAATAACATGCAATAAACCAACAAACCCAAAAAAAGGTTCCAAACTTCATCAACAAATAAATTATGGCCATTTTCTTGAAGTTTGTCTGCGATTTTGATCATTATTTTAAAAAAAAATGTTGGTTGAAAAATGCTGTTAAAACTTCTCACCTTTAAAATTTGAACGCCAGGGCGAATACAATTTATGTTAAATGCTTAGAATGTGTTAAAAATATTTCAGGTAAATACTGAGCAGTCGTCTTGTTTTTTTGAGGAGACGAAATTACCGAAATCGTCTTTTGGGGGGCATCATACCCTTGACCAGTTCGGGATCACTCACTACTCAGCATCTCTCATTGCGTCAAATGGTGCCGCACTCAGTGAGGTAAAATCTTACTGCTGCAGTCGAAAGTTTATTTGTTGCTTTTAAGATACATTTCTTCAACAAATTCTTGTAGGAAAATTGTTTTTTTGTGAGAAAATGAAACTTGGAGGAGGAAATTGCGACTGTAAGGAAGAATAGATATTTGGGTCAATGTTGCTTTTGGGCCTGCTTCACCTTTTCATTTGCCTTTGCTGTAGTTTTGTGTTTTTGTTGCTGGATTTTTGCGCTGCTGTTGAATACACTTGCATGAACTCTGGAGAAAGGAAGTCCATGTCCATGCCAACACACTTGTGAAGTTTGTGTCCTTGAGAGACAGTTTTATGAATGGGAGTATTGGTTTGCAATAGAGGGCAAGCTACTGATTCAGAATAGAATCAACTGATCCTGAACTGGTCAAACAGGTGACAATACTTTTCTCAAAGCCTCTTCAAAAGTACTAATCTTTTTTTGTCAGTGGATACTTGGTGATTTTTATCTCCATGGTTTTATAACATGTTTTGGTAAACTGATAAACTTTTTTGTTTAAAATGTCAAAGAGATTGCAACCAAAAACAATATGAATTCAAAAAGTGATCCCGAACTGGTCAAAAACTTGTTGTCTTGAGTTGTCTTGAGTTGTCTTGAGTTGTCGTGAAATGGGCCTGTTGACGCTAATTAGTACGACCCGATAAGCATGCAATAGATACCTTACAAAACATTGGTCTCTCAAACACGAAAAAACTGCATTAATGACGTTGAAATCGTTTCACTCACAACCAACAAAAGTTGATAATGAAAGTACTTGTGTGTGAAGGAATAGGATGCAAAATGTACATGTACTTCCTTTGCCAAAACCCACCAATCATTCCCTTTCGTTAAATACACGATTAAAATGTTCCTACCTTTTTCCTTAGCGTAAGAACCGCCTAAGAACCAACTTTACTTTAAGATAAATCCTAAGAAGTTCTCAAAATTGAGGCAAGACAATGCCACTACCCACCAGATTTTAAGATTTTCCTCGATTATGTGGAGATTATTTTTAATGTGGGAATTTCCCATGTCAGTGGAATTTCCCCTGATCCCCGCCACCAATGTTTAGTGAGCACGCCCTCTCGTGATTTAGGATGCAACGGTTCTATAAAAAAGTCTGATTGGCTGAGAGCTTCATCACCATTCTCGTCTTTGATACAATTAGCAAATTAGCTTTCAGCTTACAAGTTGCTTGGTTTGGCTGTGCATTACTAAATTATGGAAATTGCATAAGATGCGGAAGTAAGGTGTTGTGTTGTTGTCTGCGGCGTTTTTTGACCGACTGTTTCGAGCAAAGATTGTTGGTTGAGATCGTGTCTACGTCTGCAGTGCTTTGCACACCATGAGTATTGTCATGTTGGTGTAAAAATCCTGCTTGAACATTTTATCAGCAGAAAATGTAAGTCAGACTTTAATAAATTAAATAATTAAGACGGATGTATCCTGTCTACTATTTTAGTACTACAGTACTACCGGTACTACTACAGTACTAGTACAGTCATTTGACCAGTTCGGGATCATTGACCAGTTCGGGATCACTTCAACTTTGCAACAACCCCATAATTAAGTTACTTCTCACATTACCAATTTCTGTTGATACATGTGAAGAATAACATGCAATAAACCAACAAACCCAAAATAAGCTTCCAAACTTCATCAACAAATAAATTATGGCCATTTTCTTGAAGTTTGTCTGCGATTTTGATCATTATTAAAAAAAAAAATGTTGGTTGAAAAATGCTTTTAAAACTTCTCACCTTTAAAATTTGAACGCCAGGGCGAATAATATTTATGTTAAATGCTTAGAATGTTAAACAAATATTTCAAGTAAATACTGAGCAGTCGTCTTGTTTTTTTGAGGAGACGAAATTACCGAAATCGTCTTTTGGGGGGCATCGTACCCTTGACCAGTTCGGGATCACTCACTACTCAGCATCTCTCATTGCGTCAAATGGTGCCGCACTCAGTGAGGTAAAATCTTACTCTGCTGCAGTCGAAAGTTTATTTGTTGCTTTTAAGATACATTTCTTCAACAAATTCTTGTAGGAATATTGTTTTTTTGTGAGAAAATGAAACTTGGAGGAGGAAATTGCGACTGGAAGAATAGATATTTGGGTCAATGTTACTTTTAGGCGTGCTTCACCTTTTCATTTGCCTTTGCTGTTGTTTTGTGTTTTTGTTGCTGGATTTTTGCGCTGCTGTTGAATACACTTGCATGAAATTCTCTGGAGAAAGGAAGTCCATGTCCATGCCAACACACTTGTGAAGTTTGTGTCCTTGAGAGACAGTTTTATGAATAGGAGTATTGGTTTGCAATAGAGGGCAAGCTACTGATTCAGAATAGAATCAACTGATCCTGAACTGGTCAAACAGGTGACAATACTTTTCTCAAAGCCTCTTCAAAAGTACTAATCTTTTTTTGTCAGTGGATACTTGGTGAGTTTTATAATATGTTTAGGTAAACTGAAAAATTTTTTTGTTTAAAATGTCAAAGAGATTGCAACCAAAAACAATGTGAATTCAAAAAGTGATCCCGAACTGGTCAAATGACTGTAGTACTAGTAGTACTTAGTGTTTAGTGTCTTGCTTGTCATGCTTTGCTTGTGCTTGGTTTCTAATTGCTAGCCACACCGCACACTGACACTGGATACCACTGCCACAGTGCTGCTCTACTATCAAGTATCAGTATCCTGCTAAAGAGTGGGGATTTAGGGTCAACTTTGTCCGAAGCCAACTCTGTCCGAAGTCAACTTGGTTCAAAGTCAACTCAGTCCGAAGCCAACTTTGTCCAAAGTCAACTCGGTCCGAGGTCAACTCGGTCCAAAGTCAACTGGGTCCGAAAAACTTAATAAAGTGTGGTTGACGGGGAAGTGGCGGGAAGTAATTGGCTGTATTGCGCTGATGTATCAAATTGTGTGCGTAAACACTATGAAATAATAATCACTGTTTAAAAAAGACATGTTTCTAAAGCATGATTTAGGTAAACTAAAGTGAAAGACTAAAATATGGTAGAAAATGAATTTTACTTTGCAGTTTGTGTCAGACATATTTTTTTCTTTGCAGTTTGTGTCAAGAGTATATTTTTTTCTTATTCTGAAAAATAAGAAAATCACATAAAATAGATAATAGCAAAATAGTACTAATTAAATAATTAATTTTTTTTTACATCGCCTTCTCCGTCCAGACCGAGTTGACTTCAGGAGTTGACTCGGACCGAGTTGACTGGTACCCAAGACTATTATATCAAATAAAAACACTGTAAACATGTTTAAAGTCTTGTCTAACATGTTTCAAGATTTTACTGTGCATTGAACAGTGGAAAAGCCAATGGTTTTTAGAAATGTTATTTTTTTGATCCTGGTTGCAAACTTTTTTGTTTTTACTCTGCCTTACTTTGAAGGGAACCCTTTCTCAAAGTAGTTAATTGTTAAATGCTATCAACAGCTGCAGTGCTTCTCATCGAGAAGTTGGTATGGTCGTTAATTTTACCAATCTGTGACTTAACTTTTAATTGCCATGTTGAGCATGTAAGCAAACAATATTTTGAGAAAAGATGTCGAATCTGACTGCCACCTGTCACTCATTTATTAGGCCTAATAATTAGATAATACTTTGGTCATAATAATGAATGAAAAAGTGGCTGTCAGATGTAGAATTTTTAAACAAAAATGTTAAAACATTGACTTTTTATTGTGTTACAATACATGTAGGGAGGGTCTACTGAATTTATTTGGCAGTCAATATTTTTCTAGCAATTGGTAAATCGTCCAAAATGCTATTTTGCTGCAGTGCAATTTCAGACTTTATTTCCCTCTGATGGTGTAAAGATGAATTGAAATCACTGAGAAACTTTCTCAATAGTTTGCCATTTCTCTCAGCAGATTAACTCTCAGTGTCAGCCAAGGAATGATCTAAGTTGTTAACCTACCCCCTGTGTATACCTGAGGTGTCTGAAACGTCATTATGGTCAAACGAACTGTCCAAGATGCCACCATTTCCGATATCCAGAAGAGGAAATTTCCCTCGAAACATTATGTAAGTTTCCTTCCATTTGGAATTTTATTATAAACGGGCCTGATGCTTTGTTCTTGAAAGGGAAGGGCACCGAGGCGAATTTTCTTTTGAAAAGAGCTCCTCTACGAGGAAATTGTAAGTTTCAAGGGGCACCAGGGCACATGACAAGGGGCGTTGAGGCAATAGCCTCTGTGAGGCATCAGGCTTGATTGCTTGCTTACTTGCTTATTGCGACTCAAAAGGTCGGACTTTAGTGATAGCTCTCCAAACCACCCTATCCAGCATGCAGTTCTTGATGTCTTGTCCACTTAAACCTGTGTCCTCTGCTAGGAGTTTGATGTAATCTTTAGGGGGCTGGCCTCTTGATCGTTTTCCATGTTTGGGTTGCCATAGTAGAACCCTGGAGGCAGCTTCATCCCTATTCCTTGCACAGTGTCCTGCAAATCTCAGTCTCCTACTCCTCAGCCTTTCCGATATTGGCTCAATTTTCCATACAAGTCCCTATTGGTGGTGTGTGTTTGCCATGGGACATTGAGTACTTTCCGTAGTAGGCGAGTATAGCAACCATCTAGGGCCTTTTTTAGCTTTGATGTCAATGTCCATGCCTCTGCTCCATATGTTAGAACTGATTCTACAGTGGTGATGAATAGCTTGATCTTTAGGTCCCTTGGCAATTTACTCTTCCAGATTTTGTCCATTCTGTTACAGGCTTTCCATGCCTGTGCTTTCCTGATGTTAAAATCCTTTTCACTGCTGGCAATCCAAGTTCCTAAGTATTTGAAGTCCTGGACAATTAATTAGTCATTCTTAAAATGGGCAAGACCTCTTTTCTTGGTAGGGAGCATAATTCATATTTTGACTAAAATTAAAACTCATTTGTTGAAAAGGAAGAAGGAAACAAAATTGGTATATATATGGACTGTGTAAACATATTCTTTCATGCGTCATGGAAACATAAATATTTGAGATTCAGAATAATTAATTTATTTGATTGTAACAGGTGTACGTTATACATGTTTCATGGTCGGATGGATCTGTCAATGTCATCTACAGACGTTACAGTAAATTCTTTGACTTTCAGGTAAGGAAGCATTCCATTCATTTGTCTTTTTTTGAATCAAAGTACTGCAGGACAGGGGCCGATTTCTCAAAGAGCTAAGATTGATATTAAGCAAATCAATCTTAACGTTTTCGGAGGTCACAAGGTCAAGTGCCACCTAGTCAATGTTTCCTTGTTTAATCCAAAATTATTTAAAAGTTTACCCAGTCAATTTCCCGTGTGGTCTTACTTGATATATATAAAATACAAAAGTTGCATCCCCTTAAGGTGATCTCTCTGCTGCCGCTTCCCACGTTATATCATATACTTGGGTGTGATCCCTGGCTACAGAGCAGTTACAGGTTGAATAGCTTCTGACTGGCACCTCCGAACAAAGATACTGACAAAATAGGGAGACTGCCTACATTAGGGCTAGATAGCTCAGTTTGTTAGTGCTCCGGCACGTTAATCCGGAGGTCGCAGGTTCAAGTCTCACTCTAGTCAATTTTGCTTTGTTCAATACTAAATTATAAAAAACAATTTACCCAGTCAGTTTCCCTTGTGGTTTATAACTTGATGTCAATCTTAATTGCTTTTAAGATGAATCTTAGTGCTTTGTGAAATCATGTCATGGAATAACATTTCACCTGACGTCATCACATAAACAAATCTCTCCAATTGGTCCGGCTGGCTAGTTCAGTGTTGAAAAGCACCCCCATGTCTAGAAATATGGACTAGTGAAAAAGCTGATGGTCTTGTGAAATGACAAGCTAACTGGTCCTGCTGGCCAGTCAGTAAAGAAAATTACGGGCAAACCCTGACCAAAATAAGCAAACAAACAAGTTTCAATATAAAAGCTCACTGATCATAAGGTCGATACCAGTAGTAGGGCCTATAAACTGATCCTCTCAAGAAGTGTTTCCATCTGAACTGCTAATAAGTATATATTTAATAGATGTAATATTTGCATCAGGATGAAGAATTTTAATTCCATGCAAGTGATTGCTTGTGGATTTTTTTCACAGAGCTCGGGAAAGCACTGAGCATACAGTGCTTAATACACATCGGTGTAAGGGAAAAAAAATAAATTAAAATTCTTTATCCCGATGCAAATATTACATCTATTAAATCGTTGCAGTACCCGCTGCTAAGGATTCGAACCCGCCTCTAGCCATCGGGGCTAGCTCGGTGGTCTAGTGGTAAAACATCTGCTCCAGCAATGCAAAGGTCGTGGGTTCGAATTCCACTCGAGTGATTGCCTGTGGACTTTTTTCACAGAGCTCGGGAAAGCACTGAGCATACAGTGCTTAATACAAATTAGTGTAAGGGAAAAAACCAAATTAAAATAAATATAAAGTTACTGTCAGAAAAAAGCGTTTGAAGACTGACAAATCACCATTGTTTAAATTCGAATTGCTGCAATAAAAAATAAATAACATGGGCTCAAAATCCCTGGCAAAGCTAACTTTTTCTCACAGAAATGAAACAATAATTTAATACAGTTTTGCTACAAAGAAGTAAACATTGATAATTTACATTGCAAACATGCATATTTATTTTGATAGGTTTTATATAAACCATAGTACATCTATATGCCTTTTTCGGATTGGGCGATGGCTTAGGCTTTGTCTGCTCATTTGAAGCCCTGTACCAAGGGGCATGCTTTAAAAATAATTGACTCAGCCTAAGCCAGAGCCGAGCTGAAGCCTTGGTTTCGAAAACGGTATGGTTATTGTTTAATTATCAAGAGATGTTTACTTACTGGTTAATGATTAGGCTTACTGTCTAGTTTTGTTTTGCAATCGATAGCCAATGGATTGTTTTTTAAAATGAAAAGGGCAAGGGCTCCAGGGCGTTTTTTTCCTTGGTAAAGGGCACCTCTGATAAAGAAATTGTAAATTTCTATTGGAAAATCTCAAGGGGCACCAAGACAATGACCATGATGACTAGGGGAAACGGAGGCAATTGCCTCTGTGCCATCGTGACGTATCAGGCCTGGATTTCCTTTTATACAATTAATATGAACTGAAGTTGTCTCACAGTCTCTCAAGGAGTCATTACTTTGTGGTTGCACCAAACTTTTGGTTATAGCTTTACACTTTTTTTTTTACAGCCTCTCTGAATCCTGCTACTCAGATGGGATTCGAATCCCCTGACCCTAGCATTCTAGAACAGTATGTCTTATTGAGAGGCCAGTCAAATCTTTTATTTGGTAGTGATTACCACAAACACTTGATCTTATGTAACTGATGTAGTAATTATTATTTTTTATCCTTGGGATGTCTTGGCTTGCCCTGCCTGCTATTGCTGTCCTACTTGACAAGATAGAGGGCCTACTGTTTTGGTTTAAATAACTATTACACTGATATGTGATAAGCAGTGAATGATTTTCCTTGTTTAGCGTAGCAAATTGTCACACAAAATGTTTCAGATGCTACTCAAAAATTACCACTTGCTACTATTAGCCTTTAGTGTGCACAAAATAAGTTCAGTCTAAATACTTTGCCATGCAAAACTGCGGGACGAAATCGTTCCCTGAAAAGCACCGTTTTCTAATTGTTGAGGTAAATTTTCCTAAGGTTTAGTTAAAACTGAAGTAGTATTCTGTATCCTGATGCAATTGTTATAGCAATTAAAATAGCAAACTTGTTTAATATACTCATTGTGAATAGTTAGTAATGTACAGTAAATGTTTGGTTGATTTTAAAAGATAAGATTTCTAAGCATTGAAGGCAAAGCATACCTTTGTTTTTTTTGGAACCCTTAAATTGTTTTAATTCTATATGAATGTAGATATAGGCCCTATACAATAAAAACTAACCCGTAAAAATTTTATTTCAAAAGGTGGAAGCGTTTTTTTGAAATCTGGGGGGTTATGTCCACACAGGAAGAGTAAGCCGTAATTGGAATACACAATCTGAGAAACGTTTCATACAGAAACCTTTTTGAAAATGTTTGAAATGTTTTTGAATCCCTCTCTCTAAAACCATATTCCTTTGAAGGGAATCGTTTCTCGTTTCACATTTGGCAAATCACATCCCTGTAAGCTATATACATTATAAACAGCGGCAGTGCTTTTTACCAAGTAAGTTTTTATGCTCATTAATTTTTGGAACAATTACCAAAGGTATACCCTCTCTTTAAAAAAAAACATTTTCTTGGTAAATGTGTCATATTACAGGTGAAGTTGCTGAGTTTGTTTCCGGAGGAAGCAGGGGCTAGAAATCCGACCCAACGAATGATCCCATTCCTTCCTGGTAGGTTGTGGTCTTCATCAAAACAAAGAGACCTTTCTCATGAAATTTGTAAAATGTACGCATCGTTGGGAGCTCTGACACTACTTTTTGTATGGGGGCTTATGGTGGTGTGGCGCACATGGGTTTGTGCGTCTGTCTGGTGCCTGTGTCTGTATGCATGGGTGAACGCAATTAACATATTTTTTGGGAAGGCTAGTTGTCCACATACCTCTGCGTATTGAGCTGCTTAAGCACAAAATGTTGGTTAACAATTTTCTGCTTCGCAAAAATGAGCAGGATACCAGTCATAAATGGTAAAGGTGATATAGTATTTTGGCTGGTAATCTTATTCATCTTTTTCACCTTATTCTGGTAAGCAAAATTGTTTTGGTGCTAAGCTCAGGTATGTAATTTCCCAGGATTTTTGTCAAATTCTCCTTGAGCCATCATTTTTTGAGAAAGAAGTCAAGCAATCACTTAAAGGGAGAAATAATCAGTCAACATTGTGTCCAAACTGTAGTTTTATGTTTTTAGTGATTCGCTGAGTCTGTAAATCTCCCGAATTGTAACATCTGGGAGGTTCTGGGTCTAGAATAAGGGGAGCACAGGCCAGCAAACCATTTTAGAAAATTTTCACATTTGGCAAATCACATCCCTGTAAGCTATGTTTGTGCTTAAGCAGCTCTATGAAATGTGGCTCTGTCGTTGCCTTGGTGCCCCTTTGAAATGCTCCAGTCGAAGTTTACATTTCCCTCTTTAAAATGCCCTTTAAGAAGGCAAAACTTCATTGTTCTTATTAGAACAAAGAGTCGCCTGCACCAACAGAGCATACCCCAAGTAGAGATTAAAATAAAAGAAAATAAGGTATAATAAACTGGTCTATTAGCTTACTTTAGTGTGCTGTACTTTTCATGCACACTTACAGCATTTTATGTACAGGAATTTAAGCTGACTTTATAAGCAAAAACCCTTCTATGTAGATTTGCAGACTATTGTATCATATGTTAAGATCTTGATTGTTTTTTCGCTCATAGCAGTGCTGTGAAATTGGGCCAAAGTTGTGCCAAGTTGCACTGTTTTTCATTCAAGAAATGTCCTTAATAATTTTAAACGCTTTTCACAGTATAATATTTCCCCAGAGTTAGGTAATAGGTATATTTTTTTACAAATCTAAATTCTTAAAATGCTTAGCCCCTCCAAAACAAAATGTTTCTAATTGTTTAAATTATTTACTCTTAAGAATATGCAGGAAGACATGCACCTGTATTTTTGGTGATATACCAAAGATGAAGGGATTTTATTTAAGTAATACTCTTTAAAACAAACTCAAAATCATGGTTTTTCTTATTGTGTTTTTTGCTTAAAGTGTTAAACATGTTAAAAGTTATGCTTCAAAAAGAAGAAAAAACGAAGAGAGACAAAAACAAACCAACAACAACAACAACAGTAATGAAAACCAAAAACACCCACATACATGACATACTTCCCTTGTTTCAGGTATTGGTATTTGGGTGACAGCCAAACCTTTTTTCTTGCGCATATCATCGCTTATTTCCTTGTCAATTTATGTTATTTGTTTTGTTTGTGTACTTCCTGCTAGCATATGAAACATGCAACTATTGTTATAATGCTGGAAGTGCAAACACTGTCTGTACTACTGATCCCGAAGTGGGATTTAGGAAGTGCTTATTGTTAGCCAGTATTGTAATATTTAAAGGGAACAGATCATAGATTTTTTTTTTTAAGTTCAAAATTGCTTGGTTAGGGTACAGGTTTTATTTTTCTTTTAACTTTTGTTATTATTATAAAGTTAAGTTGTCTGTAAACATGTGTTAAAATTAATTGATCTACATGTACTTCTTTATGTTTTTATTTTTGTTCTATTTTTGCAAACCACCCCCCCCCCAAAAAAAAAAAAAAAACTTCAAAAGAAAAAGAAAATCAATCCAAAATAAAATAACAATTAAATAAAATGAATAAAACAAAAAATATAAAGAAAGAATTGTTTTAGATGTATATTTGGTTTGCAGTAACAACATATGATAGTGTCTACTTTTCTGTGTAGAACTCTCCTGCTTCTTATCAAAGCTGCAGTGGAGTAGATTAGGAATCGGGAGACTACCCAAGTTCTTAAACTTTTGATGCATTCTAATTTAGTTAAAACCCTGCATGTCGGCAGCCCTACTGTAGCTGAACCCACAAATTCACTCGTCAGTTAATAACTAAATCATTTCCTAGTAACACATTTTAATTTTTTTGCTTACAAACAGGACAACTTTCACTTGTCTGAGAAAGTGTGTTCAGCTGTGTGAATACTTCACCCCAATGCCTTTGTTTAGAAGTCTGTGGGATCATATATTGTATAAAAAACACCCCAGCTAGCCTCCCGAGATGAAGTGTATTTTGTTTCCAAACGTTTTGTTTAATGATTGTTATCTGCAGACCCTAAGAAGAGTTAGTAACTTCAAGAAAATTTAAGATTATCTCTTGATTGGTGCCAACAGCGTGTTTTACGTTTGACAGGCAGTTAGGTTGGCTCAGTAGTTTCTTCTCTGGCTTCCCCTCTGTGGACCTGGGCCCAGTGTCATAAAGCTGTTAAGCAGAAAATTCAGCTTGGTAAATTTCTTTACTTAGCAAGTAATGGGTGGGATACCAGTGGCAACAATGTAAACTTGATAAAATGTTGGCTGGTAACCTGTTTCTGCTAAGCAAGATTTTTCTGTACTTAGCAAGATTTTGTGCTTACATGCTTTATGAAATTGGGCCCTGGGCCCAATTTATGGCTGTGCTTGCCGTAAGCAAAGAATCGGTGCTTACAGAAGCAGGGAATTCCATGCTTACGTCAAGTATATTTCATGGGTTAGGAGGGAATTTTTGCTTGTGCGCGTGCGTACTCCAGGTTACTAGGCATTCTTCGCCCATACAGCTAGCTCAAAAATTTGGCGCTTGCATGGTAGGCGGAGAATGGTGATCGTAAGCGCAGAATTTAGCGGTAAGCAGAGCCATGAAATTGGGCCCTGGTTTGGTTTCCAGACTGGAGCCTTGCATGTGGACTGGGTTTTCAGTCCCTACCCAACTTTGTGGAATTTTCCCTATGGGGATTTCCTCTCCTGTCTAAAACTGAAAAATGTTTCATTACCTTCTTTAGTTTGAAATTTGGTGTGATGTTTTCTGACTGTAGTGTACCTTAATATAATTAAGCTTGCATAGTTTCAAGCCGGACACAATGCCTTTAATGTAAACAAGATGTAAACAAGACGTATCTTTATTTTCTGTTGCGGCAGGTAAAAAGTTGTTCGGGCGGAGCCACACACGAGAAGTTGCCAACAAGCGGTTGAAACAACTCAATGAATACTGCAAAGTATGTAAACAGTTTCAGTTTCTAGTGATTCACTTGGAGTCGGTAGTTTCTGTGGGTTTCTTTTGTTCCTTGAAAGTATGAATACATTTGATGGTTTCATATTTTATTTCTCATCTTGCACTTTTTCTTTACATAGTTCCTAAATGTTTAAAGGGGCACACCGGCTTCGTTGGGCTATTTGGGCTACAAAATAGGCTAACATATGCCTTCAAAGGTCTTCCAGGAATGGAGAAGAACGGTTCCTAAAAGAAACCATCAAATTTTGCCGTTTTTGAGCATTTTTCAAAAAACGAAGGTCACGTGATTTATCCGAACCAAAAAAGTGGTTCGGATAAATCACGTGATTTTCGGAGTTAGTTTTACTTCCAGCCGTATACAAGTAAATTACTGAACCAAATTTAAACCTGTTTTTAAAAAATTATTCATGAGTATTTGACAAAAAAGACTATGTATTCAGATTATTGATACAATTTGTAAATAATGATGAAAAATCGAACGTAAGATTCGCATTCAGAGAGTCCGTGCAACCGAAGCGTGTTTTACGGCGCACCAGCGTGGGAGCTAGCGGAACGTAAACCTTGGGGCATATCCCGTACAGCCGGTGCCATGTCTCGTGGGGCCAGAGAGACAAGCCCCGGGGCATGAACTCCCCAGCTTGCCGGTCTAGCCGTGAGCGTGGGAGCTTGTCGGAGGGGTAGGGAGCCAGACCAACAATTACGGTTTTTGTAGGAGGGTTTTAGTCTGATACCCCTAGCTATTATCCCCTAACTATTGCAACGTGTTGCCTGCGCTACACACGCGGGACGACGACGGGGAATATTTATCCCATACAGCTGGTCTACTTCTATGATTGCTGCACAATGTCCACCCCCCCCCCCCCCAAATTGCTGCTTTTGCTGGCTTTCCCTTTGGATTTATCGTGTGGTTATTTTTTACTTTTTACTTTTCGTTGGACCACCTTCTGGGTGTTTTTCCTTGCGATGTTTTTTGTACCGATCCTTGTATGTCGAAGAAACGTTCTCCATTATTGCAAGACACAGAATATAGTACGTCGTCGTACACAGAATACAGGTTGGGGTTAGTTTTCGCGGTCATAACCAATAACTGTTTCAATGGCAAGTTCAACCGAAACAGTTATTGGTTACGACCGCGAGCGGACTTCGACTAGGACTGACCATAGAGCAAGTAGAGCAAGGAACCTTGCTCTATGGACTGACGTCCGTTTATGTCACTGATCTCTATTATACTGACAGTATATAGATCAGTGGTTCATGTCTGTTTTTTTATTTACACGTGAATTTGTGCTTGATGGATATGAAGTCTGTATCCTCATGCCTCGCCATTGTTATAATTGATACATAAACAGAGCACCAGTCTACTTACAACATCGCGCATCATTGCCTTCACGTAAATTTGACAGTTGCAACGGCTGGAAAAGCGTATAAGCTGACCTTTGACCGCGTTTTTGTTTTTTTCACATTTTTCGTTAATTACGTGATATTTTGATGATTTTTTTTTTACAACAACCATTTAATAATTGTTGTCTGTCATTCCACATCACAATATTAGGTAAACAGTAAGCCGGTGTGTCCCTTTAAGGTGCTGTAAAGTTGCACTTTCACTGAGAAATTAGAATGTGTGACCCTTGACCTTCTTGTGACTTCAAATATTTATTATTATTAAATTATTGCTGTAAATTTCTGGTAATAAGGTAATGAAACCAAGGATGCCTTGTCAAAAGCAGTGGCGTAACCAGGAGATGTGGTATCCCCCCCTCAGAGACCTTCCCCCTGCCCGCCCCCAAATGGTATCAAAAGAAATGCACAAATGAATGGTTCGATACCTTACATAGCCCCCCCCCAATTATGTCTTTCCCCCAAACGAAAACATCTGGTTGCGTCACTGCTCAAAACTGTACTTAATCACAGTAACTCAGACGCCTGTGGAAACATGTAGACAAGGGTGTCTTGCAATGAACCAGAAATATGGGAGGTAAACCACTACTCCATGATAAGTGTTCTGGGTTCTTTAACGTGCACTACTAATCCTATTACATGGTTCCTATAGCTTTACATCCCATGCAAGGACTTAGCAACTTATGGTAAAGTATCTAGCTCAAGGACACAAGCATCGTAACCAGCCAGGTTGGGATTCGAACTCACACTCTGTGGAAGACAGAACTTGAACTTGGTGCAGTAGACTGCTCGGCCTTGAGCCCAAGACGCTCCAGGTGTGTCCTGATTGAATGAATGTGATATTTTTTGCAACAATTCCTAGAGTGAGTCAAGGAAACTCTGGGAAATGCAGCATTAGTGAAAACAAACCTAACTTCATTTTAATCACCAATTTGAAATGCCAATATGTTTGACCTCCAGTTGTTGGTAAGACTCCCTCCCAAGATTTCAGAATGTGATGAAGTGACACAATTTATGACTCCAACCTCAGACGACATCAACCCACCCACAGACAGGTCAGTCAAGTATAAAAAAACCAACAAAAGTGAGCTCTAAAACTTACTCGCAGCACTTAATTGAATTCATGACCCTTTGTATTGTAGAGAAGATGTCTCAACAACTACACCCATTAAAGCTTGGTGAAGGAATTGGAGAAATTTTGAGTCCAAAATATTCTATTTATAGGCATTTAATTATGTGGTATTTGTAATGGAAATGTCAACTTTTTTGTTTTTCAATCCAACTTGTTCTAAAACCAGATTAGTTGACTATAATCCAAGCTTGGAATTACATTGAGGCCCTGGCAGCCATGGCCTCTGTTGCCCTGGTCTTGGCCTCGGTGCCCCTTCAATAGTTTCCCTTAGACTTCAAAATGTTTTAATGGAAGTGCCCTTTGCAAAATGAAATGACTTTGCCCTCTCAAAGGTGGATTTTTTTCCAGCCTGATAACCGTTATCCATGGTTACGCTAAACCAAGTTAAGCTACCTCAAAACCCTTACCCTCCCAAATTCCCCCTCTTCCTCATGTTGTCTGATTGCAGAGGATTGATGACTGTAGTATAGGTCCAAATAACAATTTGCCTTTCCCCATGAAATATGCCAATTACATAGAGTTGTGCACTTGGCAGATGCACAAACACTTGTTCGTCACGCCACTACTATCAGCCCCATACAGGCGCGATGTTAACTCCTTTTGCCAACCAGTAGTATGGTGCGCATGCACATATTGCATGGGAAAGGTAAAGGTCCATTGCTTATCACTGGGCCAGGTATACCAATCTTATCTAAGTCCAAACAAGTGGATGAGAAGTGACATGAGAGTGGAGGATAGTGGAGGATTGAGGTCACCTGTAGGCAGGTGGGCCTAGGGAGTCAGGGTTGTTAATTAGCCGTCTTGATGAGGTTGTGAATTACTGGGCCAATGACAACTTCCTATGGAGGTTTATACATAATAATAACCACTTATTTTTCCCACCCTTTTTATCCTCTGGCAGTTCTCAGAAGAAATTTGGAAAGGGTGAGTGGAATTTGCTGTCTGGTAACAACTTCTCAAAGATTTTTTTGTGGATGTTATTTGACAATTTGTTGAAAAACACATTCAGAGGATTATGTTCTTGCATAGGTAAAATTAAATAATTCATTTTAAAAGTATACCAGTTACCATTCATAGTTATTTAAACAGTTATTTAGTTATTGTTTTCAAATCCTGCAGAAACGAAATTTACATAATAATATTAATATTAATAATTATTAATTATAATTTTTTAGTGTAGCTCCTTATCTATGGGCGTCTCAAAGCACTTGATATTTTTGTAAGACAGGTGTTGGAAGTTGTTTTTGAATTGTTAGTCTGTTTTATGTAGTACTCTGTAAAAGTTTACACAGTGGTGCGATGCATTCAGCAGCCACTGCCCGAAACATAGAGGTAAACCCCTTCTCTTGGCGATTTAAGTGTAACTTGGTCCTTTCACGTGCATTACACAACACTCGAGACCTATGACTTTGCGTCCCATCTGAAGGAAAAAGCAATAATTGTCAAGTGTCTTGCTTAAGGACACAAGTGTCAAGATCGGGACTCGAACCCACACTCTGCTCATCAGAAACACCAGAGCTTGAGTCCAGTGTGCTTGACACTCCACAACACGCCACATTGTACATGTCTGTGTCACTTGGTCGGGAATTGAACCCATGACACCAATGGAATCAAATCAGTTCTCTTGAATGGTTGAATGGTGTTACCCTTGAATATCAAAAGTCTTTGGTTGAAATCCATCCAGTGGATTCTTCCTCATACTTCAGAAATCACACACTACGCCATTGAAAGACAAAACAAAATTTATATATTTTTTTGTCTTTGTAATACAGAGATTGATTCCATCTCGGACCCCATCCAACCAGAGCAGTATGTGGTCATAGCCGATTACAAGAAGCAGCAGAAGAATGAGGTGGACCTGCATGCTGGCGACAGCGTAGAAGTCTTCGAGAAGAATGACAATGGTTCGTAGGATCTGTTGCTAGAGAGATTTCTCTAGCTTCAAAGACTTTTATAATATGCAGGGCGTGAATTTGACACTGGATCGCTGGCCCGAGGCCAGTGATTTTAGCCTCGGGCCAGTAAACTCATGACCTGATAAGTCCGCCGGTCTTGTGTTTTTCAATTGAATTATAGCCACTGTGTAATATCGTTAACAGAAAAAAATGATGTTCAAATGTTGACCTTGAGTCTTGTATTTATGCAATTCCGTTGAGTAGCAAACTATACTGACCCATATAAGACAAATTGATAATCTTCTCTTAGTGCTTGTTCAAATAAAAACAATTTACAGGTTAAGCTGTGTAGAAAGCTCTTTCTAATGAAGATTCTGGTCTTGTGAAATCAAGTCTGGGCCGGTAAACAATTTTTAGCTACAAGCCCTGCGGACTTGTGGAATTTTACCCCAAATTCAAGCCCTGTATGGTAGCTTTTTTACCAATGATTTTTTTTTATAACAGAAGAACAATTTTTGATTTCTTGTGAAGTCTGACTAAATGGGAAAGTCATTTGCGAAGTGTAACTGTAAGAAATTATGATTTAACATGATGTGATATGTGTCTTGAATTGTTTGGACGGGGAGGGTAGAATAAGAACTAA
This sequence comes from Pisaster brevispinus, assembly GCA_023634235.1. Lineage (NCBI taxonomy): Eukaryota > Metazoa > Echinodermata > Asteroidea > Forcipulatida > Asteriidae > Pisaster > Pisaster brevispinus. The sequence goes on along the minus strand of JAMKCF010000012.1, from coordinate 8,495,484 downwards.
GCTGAATCTGTCTTTGGGAGATGTGAGGGTTCAGAACAGAATCAGAAGTGAAAATAGTTGCACTTTGAACCGAGAGTGAGAGTTTCCACTGGATCAAGAGTAATCAGAAACTATATTCCTTGTAAAATTAATTTGAGAATTGGTTTCAAAGCACATGGACAACATTGATAATTTTCAAAGGACAGTATCGTCTGACACCAAACCTCTTCACATTCCATGTGCACGCCCACTCATGAGGGAACCCGATCCTTCTCACATGCTGGCCCATCACTATGGAATGCACTCCCTCCCAATATCTGACAAGTCACTACATATACCATGCTTCAAAACTCATTTGAAAACTTATTTGTGTGTTTAAATTGTCATCTTTGTAACTCATTGATGGCCCACTTGCATGACTTGTTTTGTCTGCATTTCTCCTTCGGCAGGAGTGTCTTTGGCCACTATTATTAGTAGCAGTAGTATTCACACTTATTTTAATTAATTTTTAAAAATTGTATTACACTTGACACTGGCACAACACTAAAGTTATTAAAATGTACAATTCACAAAAGAGAACTATGACTGAGAAAATTAAAATATAAATACAATTATTCAAAGTTGTATAAAATACAAAGCCAGCGAGTGGCAAGGAGGAACAGGTGACCAGCACCTCTACAAGGCCGTCTTACCACAAAAATTGCAAACAAATACCCTGCCCCTCAGAGGAAAAAAGAAAAAAAAAGAAAAAAAGGAAGAACGTGTGTTAAGGCTGAACAGACAATCACATTCGACAACAGGGGCAGCAGCAAAATTGTTTATACATAAAACAACAAACCTATGAACATTTTGGCTCAATTGGTGAATCGAGTTTTGGTCTTGCAAGCTCAAAAATATTGGTTTAATCATTTCTCAAAAACTATAGAATAAAAAAAAAAACCCAAAACCCAAAACCAAATTCTATCATGACCATCTTGATACTATCTAAGTTATGTGCATATGTGTGAACATTTATATTTTTAATCTTTCAAACCTTATGCTTACCCTTTAATACACAATGGTCCTTTGAATGTACCGGTAACATATTTTCAAAAGTATCAGTTGTAGACGAACTGGTTTTGATTTCCTTGTCTGTTAGTGAAATAAAATTAATATGTGTGAAAATGTGATGTCATTCTTAACTGGTTCTGCTGCGCAGGTTGGTGGTTCATTAATTCTAATGACAATCAAGGATGGGCACCAGGGACGTTTTTGTCCAAGGGGGATGGAACTGATGATGAAGAGGAGTCCATGGAGGGAAGTGGTAAGTCAGATGCATATTCATGAGCTATAATGTACTGAGTTCATTGGTCAGTGTTCTTTTTCCTATGATGAATTAAGCCCGGTTCATACTTCCTGCGAATTTTGACGTCACAGGGCCATTTTTGCAGCGAATCTTTTGCAGGAGTTGAGCACATTTCAACTGCTGCGAATTATTCGTTGCGAATTTGTGACGTCAATATTCGCTTCGCATTCGCGTTCGCAGGAAGTATGAACCGGGCTTAATTCACAAAAAGTGGTCTGCTTTGTCCACTATCACGTCTTCTTATTTACCTGGCAATTTTGAGAATATTAAAAGTAAAATAAAAAGTACATTATGTGGGTTTTTAAAATTTATTTTGTAAAATTTGTGTTGATGCGGTTTGGGTGTTGTCTGACTTTTTTTTTTGGAGGCATCTGTACATTGGGGTGTCTGTTTGTTTGTTCTTTTTGTTTTGCTTATGCTCTGTTCTGTTTGGTTTACTTTGTGACTCTTATCTAGATTGGAGTGACATGCCTCATGTGGTGACAGTGCCTGCACTTTTGTTAGTTCTGGCATACTTGAGTTGTTCTGTTTGTTTCTTTGTTAATTCTGTTTCATTGCCTGGTTGTTTGTTGTTTTGTCGATCTCTTAACTGTTTATGTGTTAAGTATTTCAATGTGTTGTCTGTTTATCATTTATGTCTCTTGATTTCACAAGTTTTTGTTTGCTCTTTTCGTTTTTAGTGTCAACCTTGCCAAAAAATATTTGTATGCCATTTTTTCCTTTACCTTTTTGATTTGATTTGATTTGATTTCATTTATTAATTCTTGTTGTGAAGCCAAGGACTCTCAGAAAAGCGAACTTAATCACTGAACTAGCCAAGAACCCCATGAAGAGAAGACAAGGAAAGAAGTTTCAATTTTAGATGTGGGAGGAAAACCCCAGAGAATTATTCTCTGGGAAAACCCACGCAATCAGGCAGGGACTGAAAACCCAATCCACATAGTGCCCCCCGGTGGGATTTGAACCGGGGTCCCATAGGTGGAAGGCAAGGCAAGATACCACTACGCCAACCTGTCCGTACATATTATCTTGATGTATAATTTGTGAAATAAGTAATATTGTTAGTAACTACATGTGAAGGTCGATTAAAGGTTGAAGCTGAAACAGGTAGAAGTTGTTTGTCCTTGTAGTCTGAGCTCAAGCTTCACAGTTTCACCTCGGAAGATAACTTGATTTATCTTGATCTCTAGATGAGCATTACATCACGAATAACTCCTACAAGGGGATGCAAGCAGATGAAGTCAGCTTTGAGACGGGCGCTGTCTTGAATGTGGTTCAGAAGAGCCTTGACGGCTGGTGGAAAGTTAGGTATGAGGCAGAAAATGGGTTTCTGGGTGAATTTCTTTTTCTGAGCATAATTCAAATGGGCACCACTCACTACAACAAATACATGGAGTTCTGGCAGGTGTCCTGGTTCTGCTAAGCAATACTTTTTCTATGCTTACCAAGGGCCTTTTACAAAGCTGGCTTAGGCTCTGGCTTGGGCTCTGGCTTGGGCTTTGGCTCTTGCTTGGGCTCTGTCTGGAGCAGCACACATTTTCCATGGTGTTTCCAACATTGAACAAAGCCCTGAGCCACAGACGAGGCCTAAGTGGAGGTTTGGAAAAAGCCCAAAGTTTTCATGCTTACCATCTCGATCAAATTTCAAAGCACTGCTTAACGGTAAGCAAACTTTTGCGCTAACTATAGCAGAAAAATTTGCTTTTTAAACTATTGATCTTTTTACAGATTACTGTGTAATTGATACTATAATTAACCCAGCCCATGTTTGCTGGCCTGGGGAAGTGAAGGTGCCAGGGTGCTGTGTTTATGATATAATCACATTACCGATAACAGCTGGTAGAGTCAGAATGAAAAACTGGAATTTAAAATTGAGAGTTTTTACACAAAATTTTTAGATGAGTTGTTAACAGACAACCTTAGTGATTTGTTTTATGACTTTATATTTTGCTTAGCAGTCGAGATCCATTACCTTGAGATGAATCTAGCCCTCTTGCTGGGGACCCACTAACAGCAGTGTTGCAATGTATTTGACGTGAATATTTTGTGTATACAGTTACCAAGGTAAAGTAGGCTGGGTACCAGCGGCATTCCTCCAGCCATACAATGGACCATCTGATATAACGGCCAATGCACCAACTCAACGCATTGGTAACGTCATGAATGTTTCGGATATTATCAACAAACGCAAAGCTGGAGAGATAGGGGTGAAATGTAAGCCAAGCAAAAGAACCTAATGCATTTTGCAGTTTAGAAAGAGCGATGTTGGATTTTGTTGGATGCAATGAAATTAATTTCCAGTGGTGAACCGGGGGGGGGGGGGGGGGGGGGGGGGGGGCTCCTCCACCCTAACCCCTGCCCAGAACCCTTGCCCCCCCCAAAAAAAATGCATAAATGAATGGTTTGATACATAAATAGTCCCCAAATTATTTCTTTGCCCCTGCTTGCCCCACCCCAAATGAAGATTTCTGATTTCGCCACTGTTCATTTCTATAACTGATTTGATAGCCAAGATGACTATTAAGTCAAATCTAGTTAATTTTTTCCCACTGTATCTTGCCCTGAGAAATTAAATTGAACAAACAAATATAAATATTAACTATGTTTTCTTGTACTTTATTACAGCTGTTGGGACTGAAGCTAAACCTACACCACCGAGACGATGTACAGTCAGGGTAAGCTACTTAACATCTTTTCAAGTGTAACTTTAACTAGAACAAAGAAAAACTGACTAGAGTGAGATTTGAACCTGTGACCTCCGGATTAATCTGCCGACGCTCCACCAACTGAGCTATCTAGCCCTAATGTTGGCGGTCTTCCCTATTTTGTCAATATCTTTGTTCCGGGATGCCAGTTATAAGCATTCAACCTTAAACTGCCGTGTAGCCAGGGGTCACACCCAAGTTTACGATACAACCTGGGAAGTGGTAGCCAGGGGATCACATTAAGGGGATCACATTAAGGGGATGCGAACTTTTTAAGTGTAATAAAAGTCAGACCCTTAGGATAAGTTTCTCGTGTGCTGAAGTCTTTAAATTGGATATTAATTTTATTAAAAAAAATTGGCAATCTGTATCCCCCCCCCCCTGTGAACCTAGCCCAAGATAATTAATGGTGAAGATGGAATTATGAATTATGAATTAAGAGGGCGGGCTTTAAGGCTCAGTTTTATGATGCTTTCATTTTTCAAAAGATGGAGTCCTTATGAAATTGGACAAAATATTACAAGTGTCTAACCTCACATTATGGCAGTTTAAATGGCATTGTGTTTGACACCTTGCCAGTGCAAAATTTGTCACCATCCAAAAACATCCAATGACGCCATCAATTATATGGGTCTGTACGTTTTTTTTAAAAAATCCAGGCTCTGTGGCTCTATCGTAAACATTTGCTGTCACAGGTTACATGGTCTATATAAAGGCAGTCTGACACTCGATATATCAATGTTGTATTGAAATGTACAATACTTTTTCTGTACTTTTGATTTTTTTTTGCTTACAATGCAGCCGGTAAAAGGTTCAAATAATGAGGTTTGTAGGTCTCTATTCTTTGGTCATGATGTGCTGTGTGTTGTTTTACATGTATATGTCAGTTGTGGAACATCGTTTTGAATCTCTGAGCAACATTTCAATGATCACAAATCAGGTTTATTAGTTTGTCTTTGGTCTGTTTTTGGTCTCATTGTCTTTTACTACACCAACCATTCAGTAAAAGAACAGGGCCCAGTTTCATAAAAAAAAACTGTAAGCAGACATTTTCTTCATATGGAGCGGCTATTAGCAGAATTTCTATTCTAGAAACACTGCTAATTGTAAGCGAGGCAAAAATGTATGCTACCTTGCCGGCAGTTCTTGTAAGCAGATGAGTGATGCAACAATGCAAATCCATCATGAGCACACGCACACTGTCAAATCCTCTCAATCATTTATGAAACACACTCTGCTTGTATCAACTTTTGGCTAAAGTAAGCACACAAATTTGCTTACTAGTAAACAGCTTTATGAAATTGGGCCCATGTCACAATGATGTCACATGAACAAATCCTTCATTTTGGTCACTCATAACCTCTTATGTAGACTGTGCATCTCATGCCTTTACAAATGTTTGGACTTTTGAATTGAAACGCACAGTCTTTTTTCTTTCCATCAAAAACTCAAGGTCCTCAGAAATTTGAATCTGTACAAGACTTACATAGTTTATTGACCCCTTGCCTGATGTGGAAGGCAATTCTGCCCAATACGCGTCTGCCATATCTGCCATTTTGAGAATTCCTTTGTTACATTTTTGACTCCCAAAAAGGTTGAAAGGTTAGGTGTATAGAGTGCTGCGCATCATGAAATGAGTCTGTAGACCCAGTGCATGTATGTCACTGACTCAAACAGTGGCGTGTCGTGGCCGAGCGGATAAGAGCACCAGACTCAAGCTCTGGTGTTTCTGATCAGCAGAGTGTGTGTTCGAGTCCCAGTCGTGACACTTGTGTCCTTAAGCAAGACACTTAACCATGATTGCTTCGTCCTTAGGATGGGACGTAAAGCCGTTGGTCCTGTGTGTTGTGTAACGCACGTAAAACAACCCATTGTAATTATCGAAAAGAGAAGGGGTTCGCCCGGTGTTCCTGGTTTGATTGGCTGCATATTGCGCCACAGCACCTTGTAAACCATGTAATACATGGTGCTATGTAAAGGAGTTAGGTCTCTTACTTCAAAGGTAGCCCCACCTCGCTGGAAAGTACTGAATGTCAAAAGGCCTTGAGCGTCACTGAGTGATGGATATGAGCGCTATATAAGAAGCCATTATTATTGTTATTATTAAACAGCGTTGCACGGAAGTCAAAGGAAGACCTATCATTGGCTGAGAGTTGTGCATGGCGCGTATACATGTTCACATTTCCATTGTTTGACCTGGCAGACTATGCAATGTCAGTGTGTGTAAACATTACAGCCTGCTTGTCAAGTTTTCATTGATGCCTCACACCTTTTGACATGTGTGGTGCATCAAGAATAAACTGTGAACATCCATGTACATTCATTCATTCATACAGATTTACTCCATAGAAATTTCCGCCATATTGCAAAGAAACTTTAACAATAGTACAAACAAACAAAAATCATGTAAGAAAACTACACAGATAAAAGAGCATGGATCATGGCAATTATTGCACATGCTGTCTTTAATGTGAAACCACTTCCCATTTACTGACTTTTTCAAATCGTTGAACTTTTTGTATAAAAAAAGAAAAGAATATTTCCAGCCTGCAACTTACAGAATTAATTCATGTTTCAACATTAAGGCTGGTTCATTTCCATGTGAGTGTGGACTTGAAGCCAAGTTTGACGAACTTTAAAAAGTCTTGGTTCCAAGATGCTCCAGTTGTGTAGTCACTTGAACCTAATTGCTATCTAAACCGCTATTACCCCACGAACCGCTTGCCGCCAGAGGGCGCCATCATTCCTTGTTTTTTTGACAGGAAGGATAGCGCCCTCTAGCAGTGACAAGGTTTTTTGTGACATCATGTATTCGTGATTACACAACTGGAGCATCTTGAAACGAGACTAAACAGTGAGATACTGTTGATTCCTAAGTTTTCATCCTGTTTTTATTGTTTCTAGGGGACAGTAAGGAAGGGGGCAACGAGAGCTAAACGCCCACCCCCGAAGAAGAAGGTTCAAGCGTACTTCACGGTCGCAGACTTTGCAAGCAGTGCCGGAGATAGCATCAGCTTTCAGAGTGGGGAGAAAGTTCAGGTATGTGAAAAGTAACAGTCACAATCCCAAAAGATTACTATCGGTGTACCAACTGGCTCTTTAAAAAAACCACTATATTTTTCTGTCTTCCACTCTGTTAGATATCTGTTGGTAGGTTTTTAAACTTCTTTTTCATCGCTTCAGCTCTGATCGACTATGGGGCTCCTCCTACTTTTCAGTATGGGTATTTTTTGTATTTTTTACCTGACAGAATACTGTGCCCACTCGTGAGGTTTCATTGTCTGTAGTTTTAGAAAAAAGAAAACAAATTTAAAAGCAGGTGGTGTGTTGACAGATGGTGTTTGATAAGCATGGCTTCAAGGTTGTTCTGACGGTTTGATTATATTTAAATGTTAAACAGGTGGTACAAGAGTCCGACAGTGGTTGGTGGTTAGTGAAGATAGGTGAAGAAGAGGGCTGGGCACCGTCCACTTACATAGAAGCTAGAGATGAGCCAGAGGCAGAAACCAGACCGATAAGATCCTCCATGCAATCACTTGATGAAGAGACGGGGGAGTCTAAGCCGCCACGCCCCCCTCCCGTCAATGCCCGAAAAGCCAGCGATGCAGCACAGGGTCAAAGTTCACCTAATATGCGCAGGCCGGTGCCCATCCCGCAGAGTACTGATAATCCCAGTGCATTCAGGCCTATATCAAATCATGGCAGACCACTGCCTATTGTCCCTGCAAAGAAACCCCTACCGAAGGTAAAACCATCCCCCACCACATCACAAAATGGTGGAGGTTCTCCTGAATTCCTCAAAGCTCAGGCGAATCTGAAGCCAGTTAACGGCAATGCCAAGAAAGTCCCCATGAAGGTTACTCAGTTAAAGAACCAATTAGAATCCATGAAAACCCACGATAGCCAATCACAGCCGGGCAAGGCTGGGGGTTATATAACAACAGGTGCATACGCTAATGACGATGAGGATGGTTTGAGTTTTGAGGAAGGCGTTAACGTTGAGGTGATAGAGGAAGATGATAGTGGGTGGTGGTTGGTACGAATTGATGATGTAGAGGGATGGGCGCCGTCAACTTATCTTGAAAAATTGTAATGTTTATAGAGCCTTCACTGTAATTAATGTTGAGAAATATCAACAAGGTCATCCAACAATTATTGTTTAAGTTACTGTCATGCTGCCAAACATTTTGATGTTTTGCAATTTTTGAAAATCATAGGGTATAGAATTAGTGTAAAAATAAAAATGGCTCTCATAGAATGTGCACAATTTTTTTGTTTTATAAAAAATAAAAAAATAAAAATGACAGTGCAATTGGATATGGAACTCATTATTTGCAAGAAGAAACCCACTTAACTAAAAATGTTACACTTTTGTAAGAAATAGTAAGATTTTTGTATCTTGGTGAGTATTTCTGTGAGATATTAGAAAATATGTGGGAGAATGTTTGAGGTATTAGTGAATTTTGTCAAATTAAACCAGTATGGAGTTCTGACTTAAGAGTATTGTAATGCAGGAATTTGAAAGTAAATGATATGTTCCCCTTTGATGTCAATCATTGGTGCTGGATGTGAGTTAGGCCGTGTTGGAATTAGTGGCTTTGGCTTCCAGCTGGGGCTGTTGGGAAGGGTGTTGCTATGGGCATCCTATGCTTTAACTCTTGGTCAAGCTACAGCTGTAGCCGCTACTAAGCCAATTGCGAGTTAGATTTGGATAATGTCGGTACAATGACTTGCTTAGTCACAAGTCACTGCTTCAATTTGAATTCCTCAGACTATAGAGAGAGCTGCTATGTCAAATGGTTCGGGCAAGCTTTTGTATAGCAACCTCCAGATGAGCAAACCCTGGTACCATTGTGCCATACACATTCATTCAGAACTGTGTATGGGACCGGTGTTCGCTGTCTCTTACGTAACTGCGTAAAAACCTGCACCAGACCATGCATGCCATGAGACATACATTGTAGCAACTGCCTCGAAAGGCTGAGGAATTCAGATTTAAGTGATAATAAGTTGTGACTAAAGCGAAGTCATTGTACCAGATATTTTTCAAGGGTAACTCACAAATGGCTTATTTAAACACGATCTTTACTCTGATCATCTACATTGACACTTTTGTCTTCCATTAGGGACCAGAGTTCCAACTTGGTCCCTGACATCACAATGTCATTTTCAAGTCGGAAAAAAATTGTTATTAGTACGAAGCATTTTTCATTTGTACTTACTGTACTTAATTTTTTATATATATATTTTTGTATAACTACTTTTATAAACTACGATTTTATAAATATACTAGTCAAACATTTTTGTTTAACACGAAATAGTTACATTTTGTTTGTAAACATTTTGTAGCGTGTTCAGGATACATGACATAGTGTGTGTCAATGGACCTTAATGCATGTCGTCATTTGAGTGGGGTGCCCCGCTTGTACAGCTCAAAAGGAGATTGCTCATTTGCTGTGCTACAGATCTGTGCGTTTTTACTGTTTCATTATGGTTTCTCTCTATAAAGATAGGGGCTAGATGACGTCGATTCTTTAAGGTCTGTAGGAAGAGTACACCATATATTTAAATAAAACGGGTTCAGTGGTTTTAACTTTCCTTGCCTTTCACCTCTTTTGACCCTGGTTCAAATCCCACCTCAGATCAGAGTTCTGCATGTGGATTTTTTTTTTTTTAGCAAGGTTACAGTGCTCCGAAGGTGCAAGATGGGGAACTCGGGCTGAAATGTGAAATGTTCACTGGACGCCAATTCAGCAAGCAACTCTTTTGATGTAACAATAAACAGTGTAGACGATGACCATTTTCAATGCTTGCTGAAATGGCACCCAGGTGTTGTTCATGCTCCAACAATAGACAGAGCTCCAGCTCCCCACCACCTTCGCTCTATAATCGTTGGGTAATATACCACACTTATAAGTAAAACAGGTTGGTTCAGGGTGGTTTATACTTCCCTTGCTTTTCACCTCTGTGGACATGTGGTTCAAATCCCACCTCAGATCGGACCTTTTCATGTGCATTAGATTTTCAGTTCCTACCTGATTGTGTTGTTTGCTGCCCCATGTGGGGTTTCCTAGCTCTCACATAAAAACGGAACATTTCTTCATCATTTCCAACTCATCCTGTTAGGAGAGGGGCTGTTGGATGTGTAGTGAAATAAAAACACTTTCTACGTTGCTGTGAGAAATTTTCAGTGAAATTATTCGGTCTGCAGAACTCTGGTTGGTTGTCATGCTTCAAAATGCATAAAGTTTTGGCCAAATATTCATCTATACCAAGTCAATTTACAACTGCTAAAATATGCACAGTTTACAAGGGATTACTTGTTATTAGTTATACTATAAGTTATAAGTTATAGGTTATGTTATAACAAAAATTTTCAATTTCAACTTAACTTAAAATTACCTAAATACTTCACATACAGTAGGCCTTTCAGTTTATGTTATGTATATGAGTTTGAGGGAAAAAAGGGAACTTTTATTGTCACATTTACCAAATAATAAGCTTAAACAGAGAACAAACAAGTGCCTGTATTGATCAAACACATGGATCCCTCATCATCAACACTTATTTCTTTTAAAGTTCACTTGTCTTAAGACAAATGGCGAGAAGTGTTTTTCACAAAAAATATTAGCTCTTTCACTTCAATGTGACCACTTCTATTTATTTACAGTGCAGTGATGTTTACAATAAATACTACTATAAATATAGCCGAAACATATTTGTTGTGTTACTGTTTGTTCTTTGTGTTTCAAATCTGCTTAATAAAATCACATGGGGAACATTGGTAAGTCAAAAGACAGTATTAGGATTTGTGTGACCCGACAAACTTGAAATAAAAGTTTAAGCTGGTGTATTATAGCCTTAGCTTTCACTGTTGTTTTTATAGGAGTCTATAATGATTTCTCAAAAACTCATTTAGGCAAAAATTGTTAAGGGAAGTTTTCATAACATGGCCATCTTTATACCATGTAGGTTATGTGCAAACCTGTGGATCTTACCAATATGCACAACCAATGTTTGGAAATTTTCTACATTTCCCATTGATTTATAAAATTGATAAAACGATCTAAGATTTTCTCATTGAATTTTTTTAAATACAAAATTAGATAAAAAATAAATAAATAAATAAATAAATCAGAAAAAATGCCCTATACTTTTTTGCTGTTGATTTATTTATTAAATTTGGATCTCATTTCCCTACCCCGCCCCCCCCCCCCCGATCCTGAGCTCGAGCAGAGACAAGTGAGATCGAGGTTTTTTCCTCAAAGGTTGTGGGGAGGAGGATGGCAGTATTGATGAATTTAAAGATGGCGGCCTCCGTGTAACCCGCGTGCGTTCACAACGTGGTAGTTCTTCGAATAAGTTTCTACAAAGTTTCATCCAGGTTTAAGGTATAACATGTTTAAAATAATTGATAACTTACTACAGATTGTTTTGGTGTTCCTTTGAGAGGATAGTTTATTCAGATTCAAGGGAAATTAAAGATGTGCGGCGAGGAGTAACTCATCGTCTCACCTGTTCTGCGATGATCGTAACCCTCCATCCTCCTGCCGCGTCGGGAGGCTCGAGGATGGAGGGACGGTTACGATCATCGCAACTACGTCTCACCGTGACCATGTCAATGAACTATTTTACTTTTCAGCACTAGTTCATGAGTTAAAAGAAAACTGTTCACTTCATCCACCTCCATGCTTCATAACTTCATAAGTTCATCCATGTGACTAGACTTTGGAGACTGATTTCGGTCCTACTACTACTTTTTGCCGTCAACTCGCCGACTTGCCGTCAACTCGCTGTCAACCCATTTTCAATAAATATACATCAAAAATTTATAAATGGGGCATGGAAGTGTTTACTGTTAAGTCTGGGCTAAACTACATATTTCTTATGGTTTTCGGTACAATTTCATTTACAAAAACGATTTTGTGTTGATAAATAAATAGTATAAACGCAGCGTTGCCGTTAGCCGTTGGCCTTAATCTTTCCTTTTCACAGAGCTTGGACTGTACCATTCATGGTATGGGTGTGCAGAGAAATGCAAGTATTTTAATGTACATTGTTGTACAGACAGACAGAGGGAAAACATTACGCGTAAAATATTAAATAGATTTATTTCTTACGAATGCCCTCTATTGGTGTATGTGTGATATTATCGCCCCTTTAGCATAATGGTATGGTCCGCGCAAGGCGACATGGCTGCTGATTCGTGGTTGTACGTAGAAAACAATATTCGTGCACTTGAAATGGCACATTTCAGACGTCTACAACCTTATTCTGTTACATCAAATATCGTTTTGACCAGTATTTAAAGGTTCCATGCCACTTATAATGGATTAGAACATGTTTTGGGTGAGTTGACGGCACAAAGCGAGTTGACGGCAAGTAGTAGGACCCACTGATTTAATGATTTTGATTGTATCTCTGTGTTTAGTTGCGATGATCGTAACCCTCCATCCTCCCGACAGTATGTGACCGTCGGGAGGATGGAGGGTTATGATCATCGCAACTACTCTGTGTTGTGTGTCATGTGTGTGAGCATGGTGAGTGTGAGAGTTTGCCTTGTAATTGTAGTTGTACTTTGATAGCATGATAGTGCGTGGACTGGTAGTCCTTGTGGTGGTACTGGTAGGACGTCAGTGTCTGTTAGTGTTGCACTTCACTGATACTAATCAGTGATAGCCTGGGTTGGGTAACATTACAAATAGTAAAATACATGTAAAGCATCTCTACAACAATCGATCCTAGGCCTACATCATCATTATCATACTAAAAAAATTAAATGCAAACAAAATGTCAACTAAGTAATAATATTAAATAATGTCAATGGCAATATGTCATGATATTTTTAAATACCCTATCTATTCAACATGCTTAAGACTTAAAAGAGGCTGGACATTCATTCAATTATAACCGTACCTTCCAATCTTTAAAGTTTAACAACAGATACTTTTTTGGATGGGTAAAAAAATAACAAATATTTAGTGGACTGGAGTATGGCTATGGGTGACACTGTTCCAGAAAGTAAATCGCAGATCCACGCTTCTGTTTTAAACGTTATGCACCAGTTAACGTGACTGTGAGACCGCATGTGCGCATGTGCGAAACTCATATCAAAGGAACTCCATCGACTTTTGGATAATTTCTTGCGGGAACGAGTGTAGTCTTGTTGCCAGATCTTCTCGGATTGACCTGTCACATTTTTCCCGCAAGAGGGCATGGAGGGTGCTATTATCCAAGCGATCGATGGATGATAGTGCCCTCTAGTGGTGAAAATGATGATGAATCAAAATGAGTAAGTCTGGCCCAAGAGTTGAATGAGTAGGCCCTATGGTGAAATTGCTCGATAGGTCATTGATACACATTGGATACTCCTAAAACTAAAACTAAAAGTCCTAGAACTATGACTGATGTTTGTTCCGCTATCGTCCGACGCCATGGAGATTGCATGTTGATAGATCTGTTTGTGTTCGATGACACTATATTATAAGTGAGTACAGTTTACATTTAACATATTCTTGTTTTAAGTACATTTAATTTAATATTCTTTAATAAATCTCTTTCCAGTTTTACAATGGAAGAGGAAGACTTCCCCCGTGGTCGAGGCAACCAGAAGAAAGTGACCTCCCTGGAAAAGAAATCCATCAAAAGAAAACATGAGGATGATTTGTTTAAGGTACACCAACAAGAATTTATTGATAAAAATGAAAACGAGAAACATAAACTTGAGTTTGAGAGTCCGTTATAATTTATGCAAAAGTCTTTATTTTACTTTTGTTATTGAAAAGTCAATAATTGTGTTTGACAAAATTATAAAGATACTGTTGAGTTTTAACGTGACTTGGGTAACTTCTATATTAAAAAGAACATTTCAGTTATACCTTATACTAATTTAGTTTGGCTCATCCTAACTTGGGCTTGAGGAGTCAACTTGGAATTACGCTTGTGATTACGCCAAATTTCATAGAGCTGCTTAAGCAGAAATATCGCTTTTAAAATTCTGCCAAGCAGCAATTAGCAGGATACCAGTCACAGATGCTACATGGGAAATGATATTTTACCTGGTAACCTTTTTCTGGTAAGCATGATTTTGTTGTGCTTAGCTAGTTTTTGGTCTTAAGCAGCTATGAAATTGGGCCCTGACTATAGCTGGGTTGATTATTATGTACAGAGAGTAATAAATTGACTCAGCATTTGTATAATAAAAACTTAAACACAAAAGTCTGAGTGGCCAAAGTTAGTCCTGTTATTTATAACTCTTTGTACACATTGTTAATTTTAAGGATGACAGCGAGACTTTTGAGCGTAGGAAGAGCAAATTGGAAATGAGGAGGAGTGAGAAAAAGTCAAAGCCTCATCTGGTAGAAGACGACGATGATGATGCATCACCGTACAAGATGTTTAAGTATGATGATGATGAGAATACTGAACAAGGAGCATATGGAGGAATTGAAGAAGGCCTTCTGAGCACATCAGAGACGGTTCCAAAGTTCTCGAAACTCAAAAGAATGGTTTGTTATTTTAGTTTGTCACACTTTCACACAAAGTCTGTACTATGTACGAAAAAACATGACATATTTACAGGTTGCCTCTGTTTGGCATGGCTTGCTAATTATGCTAAATTGGCTGGCAAAACCATGATCTAGGATATCAAGGACTTTGACTCCCCCAGGGCATTGCACTTTAGAGAAAGCAATGAAATAAATAACATGTGCCACGACTTAGTGTTACCAGTCTTCACTTGAGGGTTTGTGAAGTGTGGACTGCTGGCAAAAAACCTGACGGACTAATGAAAAGTTGCAACAAGTAACTGGAAACTGGTTCATTGGACTGGTCACTGAAAAATGAAAGGCAAACCCTTCTGTTTGTTATCTGCAGACGATATCTGAGGGTTTGCTGGTGCTGGGAGCAATTAAGGAGATACATGACTATGAGATAGTGGTGAATCTACCCAATATGTTGACGGGGTACGTTCAGATTACTGACATATCGTCGTCTTATACCAAACTGCTGGAGAAACTCGGAGATGCTCAGATGGAGTTAATGGACGAGATTCAGGTAAATAATTTTGATTTGTCTTAATTTTCATATAAATGTGGTGCAGGCTTTCTCATCAATCAGTCAATAAATTTATAAGGTGCCAATTCAATTGTCCTTGCCTCTAGCATCGTAAGCTTTCGAAAAAAGTTTAACAGGTCTGAAATGTCATCTTAATTTGAGACGTCCTTCAGGTGTCCTTAGATAAAACTAGTTATTGTTATTTTTTTTTCGAGAGGGCAAGGCTATTTTCGTTTTGTAAAGGGAACTTCCATTGGAAAATCTTCCAAGTCTATGGGAAACTTTTCAAGGGGCACCAAGGCATACACCAGGGCAACAACGGTCGTGGCCTCCATGTAAATCCAGGCCTGTTAGGAGTGAAGTTTTGAAAAATGCTGCCAAAGGAGATTAATTGATGTTCTTAGGAAGGTGACTCGGCATCCTAGGTGCAGGGAAAGGTCCCGAAGTACCAAGGAAATAAAACTCTGAGAATACTGTTAGTTGTTATTCCGCAAATGAGGCAATTCATGCACCCTGCTATTGTAGCTTTTGACCCCTTTGCAAGTCTGTCACACACGGTGGCTGTGCCCCACTCACCATATTGGGAGTCAACAGGTTTAAGTGTAAATGCTGCGTCAGCTAAAATTAGCACTACACTGTATAGCACATAGT
Source organism: Pisaster brevispinus (assembly GCA_023634235.1). NCBI lineage: Eukaryota > Metazoa > Echinodermata > Asteroidea > Forcipulatida > Asteriidae > Pisaster > Pisaster brevispinus. Next base: position 8,479,749 of record JAMKCF010000012.1, on the reverse strand, counting down.
GAGGTGCAGCAAAGATTATTGTGATGATGACAAAATAATGGTTTTTATTCTTGACCTCCAGGGAATACCAAGTCTGCAGAATCTTTATTCAGTTGGCGATCAGGTCCTGTGTAAGGTCAAGTCAGCAGGGACAACTGAGTCTGGACGTCAGCGCATACAGTTAACCCTTGACCCCAAGGATATTTATTCTCAACTCAGTCCCAGCATGCTCCAGAATGGAATGGTAACGGCATTCCTAATTCTTGACTTAAATATGGAAGGAAAAAACCACACAACATTTTTGTTTTCTCAAGACAAAAGGGTTGAACTGTATCTATGAATCATTTATTACAGTTGGGACTATTCCAAGTCCCGGGACAACATAGGGCTAGATAACTCAATTGGTTGAGCGATGGCACGTCAATCCGGAGGTCAACGGTTCAAATCCTGCTCTAATCAATTTTTCTTTGTTCAACCCCAAATTCTTTAAACTTTACTCAGTCAGTTTTCCTTGTGGTTTAGTACTTGGCTTTTGTATTTTTTCAGACTTTTGTTGGGACCATTTCTAGTAAAGAAGACCACGGTTACGTGGTAGATACCGGTTTAGCTGGCGTTCATGGCTTCCTTAGCAACAGCGATGCAGAGTGGTACATCGAGAATTGTAACCAAGGTATGAAAATCTTACATTGAATTCCGAGGTAATCGTTCATGTTTGAAGATTGATTTGAATTCATTGATTACATTCAATAATTTGTCATTTCTAGGTACGTTGCTCTTCGTAAAAGCGTTGACATTAATGTCTCTTGACGCCTGGCATCCTAGAGTTTCCCATTGGATAGCTGGATTTATTTGAATAATCGTATAAACAATCTTGTTTCCAGAGCAACCGCTGTTTGTCTCCAAGCCAATCAAATGCCAGATAAAAGAAGTGAAGTCCAATGGGAGAACACTGGTGCTCTCCACCAAACCAACTGCTGTTTCCAAAGCAAAGGGCTCAAAGACAGCGAAGCGTAATTTCGCTACCGTTCTACCCGGCACCGTAGTTAACGCTACCGTTACAAATGTAAGCATGTGAAATATTGAACATTACCCTGAGATTATCGTCCAAAATTTGAACTTGATTAAACTTTCATGGATTGCCAGAATATTACAAAATGTAATTGGGAAAATTGTATGCGGATAATTAAGTGTTCATTTGATAGTTTTCTAATTGTAGTATCTTCAACTATTTTTGGTTGATGTTCCAAAAAATCTTCTGTACCTCCGTGCGGTGTTTTTGTTGTTGAGCATATTGGAGTTTCCGGATTTATCATTTTCCAGTGAAAATATTGTTTTCACAATGAAACTCTGACCTGACAAAGGAGAGACAACAATGGTTCTCATAATAAGCACTGGGATTTTTTGTTCTTGTGTAAGGAGATATGAGTATGCATTCTTGAATTGCAAACCTCAGCCCATAAAGCACGGCTGATAATCCACCATGGTATGCTGGCATCTCAGATTTGTGACTCAGTCTCATACGGCTGTTTAAGACGTTATTGTCACTCTATGTATTCCCTTATTCAAAATCACAGTGGACGATATTGAACAGTCACACAGTAGGAGGATTAATACAGTTATTTTCGATGGTTTTGGATTAATTTATTTAGATTAGCGAAGATACCATCAAGGTCAGCTTCCTGACTTCATTTAGTGGATGCATCGATCAGTTCCACCTAGAAGACAACAGTGCCAGTCCGAGTTCATACGAAGAGAAACAAATGGTAAGAGTCACTACACTGTCTTGAATTTTTTATATTTTATGAATGGATGAAATATTATACAACACCCAAGTAGATCCTTATAATTTGATTGGTTTATTGTGGGTCACGCGGCATTCGTTAATCAAACCATTAAATGGCCTTCCTCATTAATTATGCAATTTGGCACTATTCGCCTTGCATTATCGTCCCATCCTTACTTACTCATGCACGCTCTGGTGTTTCCGATAAGCAAAGTGTGGGTTAGAGTCCTGGTCTTTAAGCAAGACACTTAACTCTATTGCTTCGTCCTTCAGATGGGACGTAAAGCGCTAGGTCCTGTGTGTTGTGTAATACGCGTAAAAGAACCCAGTTACACTTATCGCTAAGAGAAGGGGTTTGCCTTGGTGTTTCTGGCAGTCTCTGCTGAATGCACCGCAGCACCTTCTAAACCCTTATAAGGTGCTACACAAGTTGGTCTCATAATTCAACAATTTCAAAAACCTATCGTTCAAGTGCCTGGAGTACATTATTTGTAGATACATGAGAGCTATAAGACTCCAGTATAATTATTGTTATTATTATTTATTACTATATTTATTAACAATAATTATTGTAAAATCTATTTGGCTTCAAATTTTGTTAGTGCTAGTAACAAGACATTTATTGAACTGGCCCCATTTCCTCTATTTATGTTTTGCGTCTCTTTTTCTTGATGCCTTTTTTTTTTTACACTATCTGATCATTTTCAGGTCAAAGCATGTATTATATTCAGTTGTCCACACAGTAAATCTCTTGGTTTGAGTTTGATGCCAGAGCACGTTGACCCCGTCAATCAGGTTACGCGATCGCCGCTCCAGGATCTGAAGATTGGCGAAATCATAAAAAAAGCAACGATTTTAAAAATCGATAATAAGCTTGGCATGTTAGTGCAGCTTAAAAAAAAGTCAAGAGGGATCGTTTTTGTAAGTATTTATTTGTTGTCTCGGTGAAGAAAGATATATGACTAGAGTGGGATTTGAACCTGTGACCTCTGGATTAATATGCTGCCGCTCTACCAACTGAGCCATCTAGCCCTATTGTTTGCGGTCTCTCTATTTTGTCATCTTTGTTCAGATTCCCAGTTAGAAGCCAAACAATATATTGACAAAATATGGAGACTGCCAACATTAGGGGTTAACAGCTCAGTTGGTAGAGCGCGCCGCTGGCACGTTAATCTGGAGGTCACTGGTTCCAATCCCATTCCAGTAAGTTTTTCTTGGTTCAACCCGAAATTGAAATGAAGTTTACCCAGTCAGTTCCCACTGTGGTTTATTACTTTAATTTTTTTATTTGTGGTTTTTGTGTAAGAAATTTACAGGTACAGCAGACTTTGTGTACATTTCCATTATTTCTGAGCATGCGCATATTTTCGTGAACAGTGGATTCACCGGGTAGGTTTGCTGCCACCTAGCGCCTCCAAGCATCTCCTTTTGAGTAACGAAAGAAGTTTGTGTTTACATCTTTAGTTTCAAAGTTTTACCAGTAATGGTTCTCTGACTGATTTCAGCTCGCACATATATCAGACAAGAAGGAAAAATCTCCGACGAGTGACTACAGAGTAGGAAGGAACGTGACAGTCCGGGTACTAGACATCAATTTATTGGACAAGTTGGCAACTGTATCCATGAAGACCTCTATCTTAAAGCAACCATTTCTTGGTTACCATGACATTCAGCCTGGTGCCTGTGTGGAGGTGAGATTACTAGTTGTTAAACTGATCCCCTGTTTGATTAGTTGTACGGTAGATGAAATTACTTTAAATGGTTGGTTGGCGTGTTATTTGTCATGAATTATCTTGGTTTTTTTCTTTTTGTCATAGAACCTCAAAATGAGGTTCCGATGTTATGAATCTTCAGACCAAGCCAAAGACCCAGACTAGATTTTTAGTTTTTGTTTAAACCACACTCCGGGTTGGGCGATTGATTTTTGATTTCAGGAAAGTCCATACAATATGGATTTTAAAACTGTTAATTCTGTTAGGGTTTACAAATAAAAAACAGTATTAGCTGTTGCAAACTGCTCACCAACCAAAAGGACCTATGGTTTAAATGCAAAAACAAAAAAGTTAGTGACCTGAAGTTTCGATCCTAGCAGAGTCTTGCTCGAAGGCTAAATCATAGAAAGACTCTGCTAGGGTCGAAACGTCAGGCCACTAACTATTTTTGTGGGGTTTATAAATACTCTGTTTAGTGGGTTTTAAATTGGGAATAAATGTAATAAAACACAAATTGCAGGGTCATGAATCAAAGATTTAACCAGAATCGGATTCAAAACAAATGTTAATAAGATATAATAAGCCAGCTGTGCCAAAAAAAAGAAGGTGTGATTGTGGTTTGTCAGTAAAAAAAACTTAGATTTTTGTTTACTTGGTGTACCTTATGACTTAAAAAAAAAAGTTGACTGAAAGTGGATGATTTATCTTGATTCAATTTTACTCCACATTTTTACATCTTTTCTCGATTATCTTTTTCCCCGGTCTCAGGGTATGGTGTTGGCTGTCACAGACAAAGGTCTACGGATAAAAATCTCTCCTCATGTCACTGGCTTTGTTCCAAGTTTACATATGGCGGATGTGATCATTCATAAACCAAGTAGCAAGTTCAAAGCTGGTCAGATGCTGCAACTCAGGGTAACTGTCCAGTGTTATTTTTGTTTGTTTCATCTTTTATTTCTTTAGTAACGACGTTGCAAACTTTAATTAATGTTTGAAACTTTGCGTGGTGTGGATAATAAGGAAGTAACTATTACTGGTAATCTTGAAGGAACTTGATGAGTAAATCTCTTTTGGGAGGAGTATTGAATATGTCAAAGCTGTTGGTTAAGGCTCAACGTGTCTGTAAATTACAGGAAAGGATTGTATTTTTACACTTTAACTGACAAAAAATTGAGTGCAAAAATTAAGAATACAGCCATGTTTGCAGTATGGGGATAATTCTACAGAAACCATTGGGTTCTGAATGGGTTAGCATGCAGACTGTTTATTAGTTTCCACTGACGGTGGTTGCAATGGGATGAAAATTAAGGCAGGTCTGGGATTTCATCTTTGAGAGGTCAACAAGCCCGTTTTTTTTTCCATTTTGCGAAGTGCACTTTCATTGCAATATCTTAAAAGTCAGGGAAAATTTTTGAAGGGGCACTAAGGCCAAAAACAGGGCAATTGATTGGAGGCCATGGCCTATGTGTAGTTCTAGGTTTGTTTAAGGTAGGGTCACAGATTGGTTTTTTGTCAATGTAAAGTGGATTTATTGGGAAAATTATCCGGAAAGATACAATAAAAGTCACCTGTGAAAGTTTCAGCTGAACACGGTGTCTATTTTTTGAGAAAACAGCTCCAAAAACGGTCGCGGTATTTTAACAAGAACGTAAAATCTGTACACATTGAGGGAAGGGACAGTGGGTACAACCTTATCTATGGCCGCAGCATTCGCGAACAGACGCCAACCCTCAGAAATCAGAGAAACGATTCATGCTTGAATTGTTTCTCTGATTCAAATACATTTTGGGGGGATTTCTTATCTACGGCCCGGGCATTTCAAACGAAGTAATTTCGCAGGATGCTTACTTACCATTACCATCTTTATAACAAGTAAGCTTTTAGATAGAATTTACACAATTTGTTTTTGCTGTGTCATATCCGAAGTACGACCGTTCCTTTAAAGGTCTCACTATCATATTAATGTGAATAAGATGAATAGCACAGTGTTTGCTCTTTGCTCTCTGTAATGGCTGCAAACCATCATCTAACTAGAGGTTATTTATTCCCAAGGTTCTGTTGGTGAATCCAGACAAGCGTCGTCTTCTTCTTACTCACAAGAAGAGTTTAGTGGAGTCCACTCTTCCAGTCATCACATCTTATGACCAACCTGAAGTTGATATGTTGTTACATGCTTTCATTGTATCGATCAAGGACTTTGGGTACCTCGTCCGCTTCTACAACGATGTCACAGGTATGTTGGTTACCGGTGTTAAATGGTTATACCGGTGTACATTTCAGGCTTTTGATTTGATAGGATTTGTCTTGATTTTTCGATCGCTATGAGGGTCCTTCGCTTTGCTGATGGTGTACCCAAAATTATTTAAAAGTTTACCCAGTCAGTTTCCCTTGTGGTTTATAACTTGACATACAAAATAAAAAGTTGCATCCCTTTTTTCATAAGGTGATCCCGTGGCTGCGGCTTCCCAGGTTGTATCTTAAACTTGGGTGTGATCCCTGGCTACACAGCAGCTAACGGTTGTATGGCTTCTGACTGGCACCCCCGAACAAAGATACTGACAAAATAAGGCTAGATAGCTCAGTTGGTATACCGCCGACACGCTAATTCAGTGGTCGCAGATTCAAGTCTTGCATTTGTCAATTTCTCTTTGTTCAACCTGAAATTGTTTATCAATTTACCCAGTCATGTTTGTTTGCGATTTGTTACTTGACAATTAGAAAAACCCAAACAATTCTTTCACATCTCAGACAGCAGAACTAAGAATACGTGTACAATCCCATAACAGTGCTACTTGAAGTTATAATTTGTCATGGGAGTGCATTTTACAATGCTACACCCTTTCAAAAAACGTTCAAGGCCCGTCGACTTTCATGTTCCTTTACAGGGCTGATCCGCTCTTCAGAGCTGTGCATTGGCCAGGAACAGGTCGGAGAAGGCGCGTACGCTGCGGGTCAAGTGGTCAAGTGCCGCGTCATTAAGACATTCCAGCCGGAAGAAAAACGCCTTTCATTGTCTCTCAATCTGACCAAGAAGCCCAAGATCAAGGAGGCTGACTTTAACAATCCCAACATGGGACAGGTTTGTTATTTAACTTATTCATTTTTTATCTTACAGTGAAATGTTTTATTTAATGCCAAATTCCGTTAATGTAGCCAAATTTTATTTCCACCTTTAAAAAAAGAAGAAGGAAAAAAAAAGACGATCACAAGATTTATGTCCGTCTTTTAAATAATTGTTTGTGTAGCATGAACTGAGAATGCATTTAAGGTATGGTAATCAGTGTTATCTCTCTACTTTGCCTGCTACAATACAGGCAAGAACCATTGATTGGCGAAACCAGGCATGATATTCTTCCTACTCAAGTCTGTTTCCTGATTGTTTTTGCCCTTTTTAAAAACCTGAATTTTGTTTTATTAATAAGGCCTGAAAAGTCTAGGTCAACCCTTGTACTTGATAAATTGTTCCTACATTTTTTCCAAGGACCAAATAGCATGCCTTGGGGAAACCTAATAGTGCATTACACAATACCATAACTTGCTAGTTAACGGCTTGATAGCTAAGACTACATGTACATATCTGCGCATGCTCAGTAACAAAGAAACTTCCCCACATTTTAATCAATGTCGTTGTTGGTGCGCACTAAAGCCAAATACATTGTGTTTCATCAAAGTATAATATATTGTTGCAATAAAACAAATAAAATAAATTGGTGTGATTTGAAGTAAACTTGACAAAAAAGGACTAAATATTCATAAATTGTGTGCAGTAGTGTGATTCGTGGTAACTTCTTCCTTTTGCAGCTCACAGATGCCAAAGTGACAAAGGTCAGTAACCAAGGACTAGATGTCACGCTGCAACCTGGTGGTGCTAGAGCCTTCCTTCCCAAGATGCATCTGTCTGATTTCACTGAGAACTGTGGTCCGATGCTAGCATGCTACGAGCAGAATGATGTCATTTCTAACGTTATGCACTGGTCTTTCTCCACTGCCAGGAATTGTGTTGTATCCTTTGAACAAACTTTGATCATGCCTCTCATTAACAATTTCAGTTTTTCTCGTCCTTGACCCGCCATTATATGAAGGCTACACCTGAAAATGGGTTGTGTTTAGTATTTCGTTGGTCACATTGTTTACTAAAGTTTTGACAATTTTCAAAAGAACGTTCCTGACTTAGTAACTTTACTTGCATTTACATAGACATTTTTTAAAAAGAAATGAGTACCGGTTCTGTAAAAAAACACAATAAAAAAACCTTTTTTGTGTCTGTTAAGATAGTAAGAGAAGCGCTAGTGTCTTTTTGGAATCCTGTTTTGCGTTAAGGCATTTATTGCCACCTAAAATTGTTTGTCATATGACATGAAACGTAATAAATTGTGCCACTTTGTATCTGCCACAGTAGCAGTTTATCCAACAGTTCGAAAAACAAATGTAAGTACTTGAAACCACCCAAAATTGTTCCAACATAAGAATGGACATGCAGGCTCCTACTGAAACTAATTCAAGCTGATTCATTTGTTCTTGATTTTGTTTATTGTTTCTTTATTTATATTTGAAAGTAAATAAAAAGTTCAACATTATTACCAATTCAAATTATTTTCAGTATCAGCCTGCATGTCCATTCACATGTTGTAACCATATTGTATGGTTTCAGGTACTTTGAAGAACTAAAATAACAGGCATTGGAAGAACTGCCAACATGACGGTAGAAAAGAGATACCCTGATTGTGTTTCGTTTCCTTTACAAAATAAGTTTTGAGTCACAGCAAACTCTGACTCCTAACTCCCTATTCCCTAGAACCACTAAATCTAGGTAAATTTTCCAGCATGTTTTTCTGATTTCCTTAACGAGGCATTTATTCAGGTGGTGACACAAAAGCCAATGCTGATACAAGCAAAGCAAAACAACGAGCTTGTCAAAGGGTTTAATGAGCTACAGTCTGGCGCCCTCGTCATGGGCGTCGTTAAGCGTGTCGTGCCGTATGGTGTCTTCATTGAGCTGCCCAACAATCTGGTGGGACTAGCCCCAATATCTGTGAGTGTTTGGAAATCGACTAAGCTATTTTGTAGACACACAGTACAGGATTTTGTAATCTTTTCGGAAAGAAATTGATTCAATCAAAGAGCTCACTGATAAAAGCTCATATATTACCAATCATCCAGATATATGTTTGCATCTGAATAACTGTGAAAAATTTGATAATAATTTTCTTAAAGACCCCCCCCCAAAATCAGCATTGCTTATTGCTGCAATCAAAATAGTTACATATAAAAACCAGCAAAAACAGTCCCAGTAAACAGTAATAATTTTTGGTTGTTGTTTACCAAAATATGACCACAAGGTTCTGACAAATATTTTACTATTTATATTTTCATCTTATACATGATCGGAGCATACATTTTTTCACAGCATTTGGGGAAAGTTTTGAGTAAAGACCTCTTGCATATGACGTTAAAATCCCCAAATAGTTCCCTCACTGAGGTCAACGAAGAGCTATCATTGGCTGAGAGTGGTGCGCTGCGCGTACATCACTGCACGTTTCCATTGTTTTACATCAGCGATGGCAGCCATTGCATGGGGTCTATACCATGTATACAGTGCTCAACATGCATCGGTGTATGGTTAAAACACAAATTACGTATGTTTTCGTGTTTTGTTTTAGGCAATGTCAGATGACTTTATCACCAACTCCCAAGCATTTCAAGTGGGTCAGACATTGAGAGCTAATGTTACGGAGGTAGACATTGAGAAGTCTCGCTTCCTCATGAGTCTCAAGTCGTCCCTGTGCCACCCTAAGAAGGGAGAAGATTGTCTCCTGATGGAGCAGTACTTCAGCGAGAGAGACGTTATCAGCGAGAAACTGGCAACAAGGGAAGGTAAGAGAGAGTCTCATGTTGCTGCTTAGGCTGTGTTCGAACTCACAGCTGTGGCTTGACCTGTGAACAAGTGTTGAAGCATAGGGTGTCCTTAGCAACACCCTTAGGAACAGCCGGAGCCGTAGCCGCCAATTCGGCCTTACTACTCCTAATAGTAATAATAATGAAAACTTATAAAGTGCAAAAATCCACAAAAGTGCTCATGGCGCAAATACAAACAATAACCTATACATGTACAATAGTAAAAATGGAAACGTAGGCCTATCAGCTTTGAAGAAATCCAGAATACAATACATGTAGTAAGAAATACAAATTAAACATCACACGAAATTAAAGAAATGTGACCTAGTCTGTACGTTGATGTGTAAAAATAGTGGTATACATAATAAATTGTTTTGTTTATCTTGTTGGGTTCGTCTGAGAATAAAGCAAATTGAAGTTGTAACAAAAGTCTTACATCTTACTGTCTTTGTACCTAGCTTGGGAGCAGCTCTTGAGACCCAAGATCTGTCAGCGAGTAGCAGTCAAAGTCACACACAGAACCCCAGAAGGATTAGTTTGTCAGCTGCCCAACGACGTCAACGGATTTATTGATAATTCGTACATTGGAGGTAAGAGTTTAATATTCATAAATTATTTTAATGTCGCTAAAACAACTCTCTTGATAATAGGAGGATGGAACTGGCATACTTTCAAGATCACAATTCAGACATTTCATTGTTTCAGTGCTAAAAAGGGTGTTAATTGCAGTTTCATATCCATAAAGATCAAAAGGGTGTTAAATGAAAAATGTGTATAAATTTGAAAAAACAAATCAAAGGAAAAGTTTTGCTTTGAAAAACTGTTGTTTCCTTTTTGCCAAAACAATTTTGGAGATCACTCTTGGTCAATAAACTTCATCTACCAAAATATTCAAAAGCAATTTTTAAAATCCATACAAACTGCACTAACAACGTTAAATACCTGTTAAATGCCTGAGCTGACGTTGTGCAGTACAAATGTCAAATATCTGCAGAGTGCCATGCTTTAAAAAGAAAAGAAAAAGAGTTGGACTGTACAAGAAAAATCAAGAGCTTGGATGAGTGTGGACTGATCACAATGATTTGGGCAGTGTACGAAACCTAGTGTAGCCCTAATTTGGCCCAAACACCAACCCTAGTGTAGCCTTTATTCGGCCAAAATACCAACCCTAGTGTAGCCTTTATTCGGCCAAAATACCAACCCTAGTGTAGCCTTTATTCAGCCAAAACACCAACCCTAGTGTAGCCCTAATTTGGCCAAAACGAAAAACCAAGTGTAGCATTCATTAGACCAAAACACCAACCCTAGCGTAGCCAACCCTAGTGAAACAACCAACCCTAGCATTGCCCTAATTTGGCCAAAACACCAACCCTAGTTTAGCCTTAATTTTGCCAAAACACAAACAAACCTTTTCTAACAAAAACCCTCCACCCTGCATTCCATACCATTGGATTATCTTGATCAGTATATATGTGAAATATTCTGACTTTTATTGGATTATAGAGGATGAAGCCGCTGACAGTTCAAAGGTCAGCGCCTATGTACTGAATGTCAATCTCAAAGAGAAGGTCGTTGAACTTTGCCTGGATCCTCAGACCATTCATCTCAACGTGAAGGTGTCTCAGCAACAACCCTCCAAAAAGAGCAAAGGGAGTGATGTTACGGAAGCCACTGTTGCCATGGTGAAGGCTGACTTCATCATGGTGTGTTTGAATTCTAGCGGAAGGATAGCATACATCCCAGGAAGAAGGGTGAGCTAAACGAGAAGAATTTATCCAAGTTTTTAGACAAAGTACAGGATTAATGACTATAGTAAAAGAAGTGATTAGTTTTGATTTGGAAGCTGTCTCATAATAAAGTTTAAACCAGTGCCAATAGACGCCTTGCATTGGCAGTCATCGCTGAGGTAAAAAAATGGAAATGGTCATGTGTGTTTCCCACCGCACCCAACTCTCAGCCAATAACGGGTCTTCATTGACCTCAGTGAGGGCGCTGTTTGGGCTTGTGACATCATGTGAAAGGGAGTCAATCCTCCAGAGAGGTATTGCCGCCCGAAATTCTTTCAGAGGCAAGAAAATAGCATCTAAAGTCCTGTTGCTTATTTTGATTGTTGCAATTGAAGCTCATGAACACGCACATCCCTGACAAATTACAAACGTTTATCTTGTTTTCATCAAAACATGACCAGTAAGTAAACAACATAACTCTACCAAAGGCCAGACATTTATTTTCTGAATTCTCTTTAATTTGTTTACCCAGTAACTTATATTAATATGTAAAAACTATTTGTCATTTAGAAAGAAATGATCACGATGGAAACATAAGGCATCTTCTGCTATGTTGAGTTTTAAAAGATGTATGCTCTACTGCCTCGACCATTATGCCAAATCAAATCTTGTTATTAATAAATAAAAATCGGCTGCAATTCTACCTGTTGTTAGAAACGTTAGAAACGCTTTTGCAACTACAACAGTACTATATGAAATTCAGACGTTTTGTTTCAATTCTTGTTCCACCAGTGACATCACATCTTGAGCAAAGCTCGTTTTTTGTGGGTGTTCCCAGTGAGCATTATTTTAATAAAAATAAGGAAGGGGATAGTATGATTTCAGCGGATTTATTATTGATTAATTAAAATTGTTTACATGGTATATGGACAAGTCAAGGTAGTACGTTACAAATACTTCATTGAATGTGTTATTTGACCAGTGTTTGTTTATTTATTTTTTTGCCAGCATCTGAATGATATTCGTGTTGGGGACGATTGTCTCACTATTGGACAGACCATCAAAGTCGTCAAACAGAGGTAAGTCTCCCTTTACAATTTCTCCCCAAATAAAGTCTTTGTTATATTTTAATGTTTGAAGTGTAGCTTATAGAAGTGTAGCTACAGATGCCGCTCTGTTAGTCTGCCTCAACCACTAATTAATTACCTTACCTCCCCCTTGCCTCTGTTGATTTTGTGTTTCCAACCTGTTGTGGTTAAACCGCATCAAAGCACAGATAGATGGAGAAAGGAAAGACTTTAACATTTGATTGCAACTTCAGAAAATATTATGATCATAAGATAGTGGCAAGTTCTTGACTTGAGGTTGTTTTCTTGTATTTCTGTAGATTCATCAACCATCGAGTGTTTACTGAACAGTTTGTCAGCCGTAAAAATACGACCAAACCGTCGGAGCCGCAGACTGTTGATAAAGCTGTGCCTAAGAAAACACCCAAGAAGGAGCCCAAGAAGGAACCCAGGAAGGAGCCAAAGAAAGATAGGAAGATGAAGACAGATTCTGGAGACATCAATGCAGAAAGCTTACAACTTGGTCAAACGGTCACCGCAGTGTGAGTATATGCAAATTGGCTTGGGTCAATACAGTATATATGCAAATTGGCTTGGGTCAATACAGTATATATGCAAATTGGCTTGGGTCAATACAGTTTATTGGCCATTTGTTCTGGTATGAACTTTACAATCAGTGAGCTTTCAGATGGAAATATTTCTCCTGAGGATTGGTACTGGTACAAACTTTATAATCAGTTAGCTTTAAGATAGAGCTATTTCTCTGGAGGATCGGTACTGGTGTGAACTTTAGAATCAGTGAGCTTTCACAGGGAAATATTTCTCTTGAGGATCGGTACTGGTACGAACTTTAGTATCAATGAGCTTTCAAACAGAAGTACTTCTCTGGAGGATTGATGCTGGTATAAACTTTAGAATCAGTGAGCTTTCAGATGGAAATATTTCCCTGGTGGATTGAAAATTGGTACGAACTTTAGAGTCAGTGAGCATTCAAACAGAAATGTTGGATGAGCTCTTTCTCTGGAGGATTGATCCCGGTACGAACTTGAATGTGAACGCATTTTCTTGTAGACATCGCCTGGAAATAACTGCGTGTAAGTTGCCTCCTGTGAGTTAACTTTAAATCTTAACGGGACATTCCATCCCAAAGAAGTGACATTGTTGTATTCCATATTCGATCAAACTCATTCATTATAACTATTGATTAAATTGATTAAATGTTTTGTTTTGTTTTTGTTTAGGGTGAAATCGGTACATGACTGTCAATTGAATGTGCGTGTAAACAACACCGTCATGGGTCGAGTGCACGCTACAGAGGTCAAAGAAACAATGATACCAGTGAGTACAAAAATCCAACAAATCAGTTTAGTTTTGTCATGAATAAATATAGAATTTGTGACTAAACGATGTTTTTCATGTTTGGTAAACTTTGTTTTTTTTTGACAGAATAAGTCGCCATTGAAAGGAATTAAACAGGGGAAGGAGTTAAAAGCAAAGGTCATAGGTTATCTACAGGTCAAAGATCACCACTATCTCCCAATCACACATACTCACTGCACTAAGATGGCGGTAGATTTGACACTCATAGAAAGGTATGGTTCAATTGTTATTTTATGTGTATGTACTTGATATGTTTTTCTTTAATCAATTTGACACTCTTGTAAAAGTCCAAAAAGTCCAAAAATAGCTTTTGAAGATCCGTGTCGATTGCAGCAACTGAAATAAGCACATACGTAAACGTGCACACAACCCCTGACAAAACAAACCATTAGTGCACAAGCCTGCATCGTCAGAGTCCAGCTTTCTCCTGAAGACGATCAGAGCATACTGATGGAAGTGTTGAGTTTTTACACCACTGTTTCTTTTCAGAACCACCACAGCTTGACAGGAGATTTTTACGACACGGCGTTACCCCAACCCTAACTAGATTAAACCATTTCACTAAAACATGATTAGCTGCGTTGATTAAATTTTCACAGGGTGCTCGTATTGTGTGTTTTATTTCCACAAAACTAGAACATGGAAATTAAAACTCTTCTGAAAACCAATGACAGAATAATGTACGATTAATTTTTCTTATAGTAACCCAGATCAAAATCTTCACAAAAATTTGAAGTTCAAGAATTACAAGGAACACCAATAATCTTCTGATATGTATGACCTTCATAGATTATCCAATGCAATTTTATTCCTTGCTTATTTGCAGCAAAGTGAATGATGATAGTTTCAACACTGAAGGTAAAACACTAGAGAAACAGTTACTCTCCTACAAGCCCGAACAGACCGTGAGCTGTGTGGTACAGAAGGTAAGAATCTACTCATCTCTCTGTGTGATCAATGATTTTCAAATTGTTTTTTTTTTCAACCGCCAATAATTGAAAATCAAGTGTTTTTAACAATTCTTTAAAGCATTGATTCCTTATTTTTGTTTTCACATTCAGAACCAGATCCCAACAATTGTAAAAGTAAAAACTTGATCAGTTTATAACTTTCAGATTTTCGCCTAAAGATTTGACATTTTGACCTTTACCAAAAACAGCATTCATTTAAAAATATTTCGTTTCCACAGTATGTACAGAATGTGTTGTGGGTGGCTGTGACCGGTACCCTACAAGGCAAGGTTTTCCAGTTAAATCTGTCCAAGAGCATGATCGTAGTGCAGACACCGGCTAAGTACTTCAAACCAGGAACGGTCCGACAGGCCAAAGTGGTCAAAATTGACTCAACACATAAGGTTCTAGAACTAACATTTGTCGGTGAGTTTGTGTGACTATTAATTTATTATTTTTTAAATATTTTTTTATATATATATATATTTTTTTGCAAGTCGCCAGACACACAAGGCCTGAAGGCCATTTCAAGGTGTGGGCTACAATCAACTATTTTTTCCAGGGGCCGTTGCCACCTACTCCTGGGGCTGAAACAGGGTTACCCCCTTTACAGTCCATACGGATGTAGGCTTGGGTATCATCCATCAGAAGCCTGGCTGGTAGAGCAGAAAGCACTACCTCCCCAACTTTACGAAGCAATCATGGTTAAGTGTCTTGCTTAAGAACACAAGTGTCGCGACCGGGACTCGAACCCTGCTGATCAAACACCAGAGCTTGAATCCGGTGCTCTTAACCGCTAGGCCATGACACGCCACGAAATTCCAACAAGACAAGTATGAGTAGGACTTGACGATGACTAGAGCAGACTAGTCAAAACATTGAGACCAATTAAGAACTCATTCCGCGGCAGTGAAGTTAATAACGAGAAGTCCCCTCGATCCACAAGCGGAAGTAGTAGTGCTGGCCGATTTCTTACTTCCGCCCAGGTATTAGTTAATAAGCTGGAAAGTTCTTCTCAGAACTAAGAAGTCTCCTGAATTTCTGAAATATACTCCGCAGCAGTAGAATGAAGTAAGACCTAGTTCACAAAGAACAAATCTACACAGCAAAATAGATATACACAGGGTGTTACCGCAAACCAAATAAATATTGATACCTCATCATGCATTGCTTTAAAAATTATCTAGTAAGGTTTGCGGTAGCACCATGTTCATAAATCACTTTTAAGAATACTCCGTGAGAAGATTTCTAAAAAAAGAGATTCAAGTTCATCTTTTGACTGCAAACCGACCAGAAGCCAAACATCACTGTCAGTGCAAAAACATTAAATCCCCTGAAATAGCACATAAGTTACGCTCGAGATGGAAATTTTCAAAATGCTGTGTTTGTTTAAAATATCCTTGGGTGTACACACAAAATAGGTATGCACCGTGATGAGACATTTTTGCACAGACCGTTTTCATGCAAGATAAGTTTTGAAAAATTGAGATAAGACATTTTGTTTGGTCTTGACAATACGGTTCTTAGAACCATAATCTGTGATTGTTACTTACCAAGGATTGTTGTCATTTCCCGTAGGTACTGGCTCGTCTGAGTTGACCCCTGGAGTGATCCTTAATGGGTTTATAACCCGAGTCATTCCTGGGGTTGGTCTGGTCATTCAGCTCCCCTTCGGTCATCATGGCAGGGTGTCTCTGACCGATCTTAGAGACCGCTTCACCAAAAACGCTTTGAAGGGGTTCAAGAAGAAACATTGTGTCAGGTAGGAAGCCAACTTTTCAAATTATTGCTAAAGTAAAAAGGTAAAAAAAAAAAGAGAAACTGACTAGGTAAAATTTTATATATTTTTGGGTTGAACAAAGACAAATTTCAACCCGAAATTATTTAAAATTTACCCAGTCCGTTTGCTCTATGGTTTATTATATTTGTATTTGAAATAAAAAGTAGCATCCCCTTAAAGGTGATCTCTCCGCTGTTGCTTGCCAGGTTTTACCGTAGACTTGGGTGTGATCCCTGGCTATACAGCAGTTGCAGGTTGTTTTGCTTCTGACTGACACCCCCGAACAAAGATATTGTCAAAATAGCGAGACCCCCAACATAGGGATAGATAGCTTAGTTCGTTGAGCGCCAGCATGTTAATCTGGAAGTCACAGGTTGAAGTCCTGCTTTTGTCAAATTATTTTGGGTTCAACCCTAAAATAACAAGGTTGACAGCCATGTGTGCCAAATTGGAGGTGATGTACCCTTCCCAAAGTTTTGATTTCAATTTTTTAGGAAATGATATAATGATAATGGCAGAGCTTGTCCAGTGCATAATGTCTTCTTGGAAGATGAGTAAGGAATCACCCCCACCCCTACAAAAACCAAAAACAAAAACAGAACAATAAGAACAACACCAACTAGAAAACCAAGGTATGAAGAAAGATTCCCTAAGTGGTAATTTGATTTCTTCAGACACCTTCTAGTTTTAGAAGCAGACCTGATACTTCGTTGTTGCAACTATGGTCTCTAAAGGGTTAACTGTAAAACTAGGAAATAATAAAACAGAGTTGATACTTTATGAAGGTGCTGCGTGCTGGAAGTGCCAAACAAAGACAATGCAGTTTTGTCACTGAGGCCTTCAACCACAATGGAGGATCACGGCCCAGTTACTGACAAGGACATAAAATCTGCTGACGAGTTAAAAGTTGGGGACGTCATCAAAGGATATGTCAGCAACTGCACCAAGGTTGGAGTCTTCGTTAGGTAGGTTGAACTTCAATCCATGAGGAGGCAGGAAAACGAGTCCTGCAGTATTTTTTTTCGGGCATGATATTCTTCCTTCTGAAATCTGTTTTCTGATTTGTATTTTTAGCCCTGAGGAAAATTTACAAAACTGTTATTAAGTAGCCTGAACAAAAGTCTTTAAAAGTCCATACATGTACTATATGTAGGTCAGCCCTTTGGGGGAGGGGGGCGGGGGAGGATATGCGTATTCAAACTTCCAGCACCAAGTTAGTCTCGACCATATTACATTTTTACACGTGCGCGATTCTGTTTGTTCAAATACTGTAGTTTATTGTACGTGTAGTTTATGGCTGTAAAGGTTATATCATATTGTTGGGAAAGGAAAATTTAGCTAGGAAATAAATGAAAGTGAAATACGTTTAACAAGTCAACAAAGAAAACCTGAGAATAAGACTGGACCTCCACTTCCGCTTACTTGAAAACAATTAAGGGTTTTGCGCACTGATCTGCACAGGCTATTGACCTCTGCGAAGGTCGCCTGGCCCTGGGACTCCATTTGTACGAGCAGCCATATGTACCAGCAGATTTCAGCTTTTTGCTTTTTCAGTCCACAGCTGACATAGATGGCCCGAACAGCAGATGCAGACAGCGAAAGAACATGCCTTTGTACTGGATACATTTCTATATGAATATGCAACTCTTAGCTCTCTGTTCCTCAAAATGTTTCTAGATTTATTTATTCTTTTTTAACAACAGTTTGTCACGAAAACTTGTGGGTCGAATTCAACTGAAGAACCTTTCGTCTTCTTACGTCAAGGATCCGGGGCCCCTGTTTCCAACTGGAATGCTTCTTACTGTTAAGGTGTTAAGGTAAGAGAATCTGTTAAGAACTTAAATCTTGATGTCCGACTCTTAAGAGAGTGTTGCTTCAACAAAGAGGAAGTTTCTGAAGCCGACCATCTTGGCAGGGGCTTTGAAAGTTGCTGTGCCCCTTCAAGAGCGAAGTTCAAGGCCTGGAAGAATTGAAGCTATATTTATACAAAACTGTTTGATAAACCAAAAATGTGAACGCTCAAACATTTCTAATGAGATATTGTTTGTATTTTGTGCCTTTTTCTTGTAGTGTGAATAAGAAGTCAGGGAAGATTGAGTTGTCCTCAGCGAGCACTGCAACTGGCGCTGAAGATCCGGTTCCTGCCAAACTCCGGGTGACCAGTAAGTTCATTTTTATATGATCCAGTAGTTCAGCCCAATTTATAACATCTATGCATTGACCTCACCATGCTGCCCTCTTGGAGGTAAAACGATGGACCGTTTAGCAACCTCCCTTTGACCTCTAGCTGAGGGCGCTATACTCAAATAATGTCATGTTCATAAGGTATATTATTTAAGATCATAAAGTCAAGGAATGTGCTAATGTTGCTGAGGCTCACGCCCACACAGTGCAGGTCTGGCCCAGAGTGAGGCTGAGTCTCCTCGACCTCTTTAATGTTTGTGTTTGTTGTATGTATCAGGGATGTGATTTTTCCGTTTTTTCCCGGAAAGACCATACAAAAATGAAGATAAAACCAAATAGAATGCCCCAGAGTGCAGATTAGGGCTTTTAAAATAAAAGATAAATGTATTATGTAGGCTTAGAGCTCGCAAGTTTTTGCCCTCGCAAGCTTTCGCGCTTTGCCCTCACAGTTCAGGTTTTTTTTTCAACAGCCTATAACATCCCTGTATTGTTGTATGCATATTGTGTCCTTTTTATGGAATTTTATTGTTAATTACTATAAATTTGTTGTTTGCGCTTGCGCTGTTTATGCTGTATGAGATATATAAATAGATAAATAAATATTTGTGGTTGTATTATTTTTTTTAATTTACAGGAAAGAAGGATTTGAAGAGGAAACGAAACCTATCAGAAGGAGAGGAGGACATTGATAGCGGATTAGAAGAACCAGAAACATTGAGTGATACAGAAGTAGAGGTTAGTCACATCAGGGGTTCTCTTCTCTCTCACCCCCCAAAAAAAATCTTGGCTCATAAAAGTTTCTAGGGGCAAGTAAAAAAACATGGTTTACTAGCTTGGTGGGCTACTTTTCAAAAAGCTTAAGCACGAGGCTTGTTGGTGGAAGAAAACCTCACCATAATTTGTTTCCCTACACCCAGGTGTACAAATGGGGACTTGCAAGATCTGAGATGTTATTGCATTTGATCAATCACATACTTCTGCTTGATGTACGCTTCCCAGGAAGCATAACTCTGGTGAATTTCCAACCAGTTCAGATTCAAACCATAATTTCAAAACAACAAAAAATCTGCTTCATGTTTAGGTTATACAGAAGCCAAGAGAGGGCGCCCCCGTGGCTCGGCTCAATGTTGACACTGGATTTAGTTGGGAAAGTGGTGAGGAGCCAGAGGTAAAGAAGAGCAAGAAGACGTTACTCCGCAGTGAGGAGGAATCTAGCAGTGAGGAGAGTGATCAGGAGGAGGAACAAGTTGTAAAAGAGGTGAGATTTTAAGAAGTTGTGTTGATCTTTGTTCTCATTCTTTTACTTTGTTTAAATTTAAAGTGGATATCCTGTTTTGTGGATTGTGGAGTAAGCCTAAATAAAATTTTGACATTCTCAATGCATTGAAAACGCCCAAAGTATTGCAAAGGTTTATTTCATCACTGGGCCAGGCATACCAATCTTAACTAAGTCCAAAACATTTTGGTGTCAAGTGTCATTAGAGTTGGGATGGAGGTTGTGGGCAAGTGGGCCAAGGGACTTAGGAATAATTATTTCTCAGGGTGGTTATTCAAATATTGCGGTGATAAAAATCATTGTTTAATTTCTAAATATTTAAAATCTTCAGAATTGAATAATGTAGAAATGAGGTTTGATTTATATTAACATCAACTGACAATTTACTCATTGACTTATGTTTCCTGTTTCAGAAATGAAAAAAGCAGTTTATGATTAAAGTTAATATTTTTGTTGTTTTTTTGTACTGAGAATAAACTTGTATCGCTTCGTAAGGGTTTACTGTCAGGTGATAAAAGCGTATCTTTTTTAAACATCTCTCCAAGCCTTCTCAGGTTAAAACCAAAAAGGAGAAGGAAGCCCAAGAAAAGGCAGAGGAAGAACTTCTCTTTAAGGTTTGTAAATAAATTTGAATAAATTTGAGTAGATTTGAATAAATTTGAATAAATTTGAATAAATTTGTCAATCTCTTTGATTTATTTCCAACTGTGGTACAGACCATGTGACCTGTGACGTCATTTGTTTATAGTAGAGCCACAGAGCCTGGACTTCCTGCAGGCATGATTTTCATACAGGTCTCGATTTCACAATTCACTGTTAGATTCATCTTAAGATGAGTTGTCAGTATCACCATGGTGATTTGTATTGTGGCATCACACTTTGCTTCGCAATGAAGATTGATGCACAGTTAAGATCAATCTCAGTGAAATCAGCCACTGGTGTCTATCTATTATTTGTATTGATATTGTTGCACGAAAGTGGTCTGTTCAATATCTAGAGAGCATATTGACTTGATTTGAGTTATGGGTGTTGTGGGTTGGAATCCCATCTGAGTTCCTTGTGGAATTTTCTTCAGTTGGCCATGGCAAAGCAATGAGTTTGGTTTTTTATCCGACATCAATGTAGGGTAAACTGATACAGAAGATTGTCCATTATTCTGCAATGCATTTATGACATCAATGGAATGATTTTTTTTTGTCAGACGGAGCGTGAATTGATGGATGAAGACAAAACACCAGAGACGTCTGATGAATACGACCGACTCGTTCTCAGTTCTCCAAACTCCTCCCTTGTATGGATTCGCTACATGGCTTTCTACCTCCAGTCAGCTGAGATTGACAAAGCAAGATCGGTAGCTGAGAGAGCTCTTAAGACTATTAGCTTCAGGTCAGTATTGACATAAAAAAAAGGTTTTTTTTACAGAAAGTCTGGGCTTCGAATCCCTCTAGTGGTGCATTTGAGTATTTCCCACAGTAGAGAGCTTTGCAGCAACAAATTGAAATCATATTTATCTTCATTATTTAGTGAGTTCTGTCCTTCAGCAATGAAAACTTGTAGAAGAGTTTATGATTTTTTTTTATCTGAGTTCTGTTTTATAGATGCCACTGGGTGGGACTCGAACCAATCACTTTTATTCTAGAGAAATTATCTAAACCTCTTGGCAGACAATCAAGCTTTGTTTATTTATGCAACTACAAAATATTGTTTGTTTATTTATGCACTAAAAAAATGGTTGGACTAGGCAAATGTAGAGGCATTGCATTAACACAGCTGACAACTCTCCCCGATTCCGCAGAAAGCTCCCTGAAAAGAAACCGATCTTTCCATGTTCTGATAAACAAATTTGAAAGTCTTCCCGATTGTGGAAACCTTTTCCCTATTATGTTGAATGTAATTCTAAATATCTCCCTGATTGGTGCAAAATCTCCCTGTTTGCAAGATGCTAATGTTTGCAGCTCCGCATTAATGACCAATACTCCTTGAAAAAATATATTCACAAAAACTTCCTCTTAAAGGATTTGAGCAACTACTAAGATTCCAAAGTTTTATTCTTGATTTTCTTAGAGAGGAGTCGGAGAAGCTGAATGTGTGGGTCTCGTTCTTGAATCTCGAGAATCTGTACGGAACGGAAGAATCGCTTCTCAAGGTGTTTGAGAGGGCGCTGCAGCACTGTGAACCAATCAAAGTCTTCCAGAATATGGTCAACATCTACGTCCGGACTGAGAAACCTGAGGTGGGTAGTACTTCGGCTTGTGACTAGTCAGCAATTTTTCCTGATTTTATGATTACTTTCATAGCTGTCTTTTTACCCATATCTCTCTGACTGGTCACATTACATAAATATTATTCCTAACTAGGTAAGGTTTGCGGTAACACCATGTGAAAATCTCTTTTGAGTAGTGTAGGTTCTGAACCACGGGTTCTTTTCAGAACCTACACTACTCAAAAGAGATTTTCACATGGTGTTATCGCAAACCTTACTTAGTTATACTTCCACCATGCAAAGTTTCAAATCCTACTTAATATTATTCCTGCCTATTCATGCCTAAACCCATACAAGTAGCACCGATTGCTGCTAGAATACAACATTTCTTGTACCACACTTTATTTAAACCCAAGAAAGTATCAAAGCACTTATTATGTCAATTATGCAGAGCTATTTTTTAAAATATGAGAACCATTTGATGTCTAGGTAGATGTAAATTTACACTTTAGGGATCAAGGATGAAGCCATCTTGCGTCCACCCCAAGAGTTTTCCAATATGGGTGGCATGGGTGGCATGGGTGTAAAGTGCTCGCCTCACACACTGTAACCCTGGTTTGATTACCGGCTAGGGCTATGTGCGAACAGAGTTGTGCATTGGATCTGTCCTATGCCATGAGGTTTTTTTCTCTCTGGGCCCTCCAGTTTTCCTTCCTATGGAGAAATCAAGCACTTTTGATCTCAGGCTGTGCTCCTTGGTCATTGTATGGGTCGACGCGGCTGGCTGCCGAAGGCCCTTGCAATGCCTGCGCCTTGAACATGTTGTGGCTGCGTCCTTTGCCCTTTTCTTTTTAAACCAAAGTTGCATGAAGAATGAAACTCTTCAGGTAAATTGTTAATGTTGCGATCAAGCCTTTTTTAGTACAATGATGGAGGTCAAATTTTGTGTAACCAGTAAGAGATGACTGGGTCAGGGGGCAGGGGTGAATGGCCCATGAGCATGTACATATGTCAGCCCATCCCAGCACCTCTTGTTTCAGCACTGGGACAGAACAAACAGTTTAGAGAATAGATGGATCTTCAGAACCTCTTTTACTGACTGAATTTAAACAAACAACATTAAGTATTTTTGAATTAGTAGACTGATGGTTCGATTCTTGGTCTGGCAGTTTTTCACTGTACTAAAGAATCATTGCTGTTTGTGGAAATAATAGACACTTTTTGAAAATGCTTTTGATGTTTCAGCAAGCAGAGCAGTTGTACAATTCGATGGTGAAGCGATTTAACTTCAATAAAGATGTCTGGATCAGCTATGGTTACTTTCTGATGAAGAATGGACGCCATGCTGCAGCCCACAAACTCATGCAGAGAAGCTTCAAAAGTCTAACTCAAAAAGAGCGTAAGTTATTTCACTTTTACTCATCAAATAATAATAATAAAAATAACTAGTCAAGTGCATTGAACGGGGCTTTATGTACACGACTTTATACGTGCCAAACTTGTGTCAATCTAAAAGACCAGTTGGCGTACAGTGTTAGTACGTGGGGTCTGTGATTGGCCATGCAAGTTTTTTGTTTTGTTGTTCTGGTGCATCCAAGAAGATGTAAACTTTTTAAAGAAATTTCCATTTTTGTTGCAGCTCGATTAGGAGCAACATCTTTGAAAATTTTAAGCTGTGCAAAGTTAAAGCACACGTTTTTGGTGAGCGTTGACGAGTTTCTTGTTGAATTGAGTTAGAAAAAAACCCTGGTCAATTATGCAGATATAGATGTGTTCCTTATTTTACCATCAAAGTATAACTCTACATTTAGCAGACTTTACTTTTACTGATTTTATTTCACTTGATCAGTGTGATGAGTAGAATGCTAAACTTGTTACAAATGACTTTGACCTCACTGACTGTTTTGTTTTCCAAATATATAAATAATCTACAAGCCTGAATAAAGAGGAGTGGGTTGTTTTAATTGATGTCATTTGATCTTTCCAGATGTTGACGTGATTGTCAAATTTGCTCAAATGGAGTTCAAGTTCGCCGAAGCTGAGCGAGGCAAGACCATGTTTGAAAATGTCCTCAGCAACTATCCAAAGCGTACTGATATCTGGTCGGTGTACCTGGATATGATGATTAAGGAAGCAGATGTACAGGCGGTCAGGTACAAGACTTTGTTTTTATTGTCATAGCTCAAGCAGTGATGAAAATGCTTTTTTTCTTAAACATGTTAAATAATAAATTACAGTGTTAGACATTGCTACTTCACTTCCTCTAAATTCTAATGATTTCCGTGGATTCAAATTTGCGTGATGAATTTAAAAAAAATTTAAGACATTTCCTGCTCATTAATGCATCACTTTCCTCCTTGCAGGCATCTTTTTGAGAGAGTCATCCACCTTAGTCTCTCGGCCAAGAAGATGAAGTTCTTCTTCAAGCGCTACTTGGAGTTTGAGAAAAAATGTGGCACCGATGCCAGTGTTGTGGAGGTTAAACGCAAGGCTGTTGAGTACGTAGAGTCCAAGATGGAGGTGGTCGCTGATAGCTGAGTTGGGCCCTACGGCCGGGTCTGACTCAAGCAGCTTAGGCTAGGGCTGTGGCTGTTGGTTGTTCCGAATTAGTGGCTACGGTAACTCCCATGAGTGATTAACTAGGATCCTTTCTCGCTCTAACAAAATCCAACACCATATAATGGTAACTCAGCACCCAAAACTGTTAGACTCTGATTATGCTTGGATGTCTGATCTCATGTAAAGCTTGAGTGATGCAGACCTCAGTCGCAGTCCGGAAGTGTTCAATTTTTCCTAATGCCACGTAAAAAATTTGTAACTAAATGAATCGGCTGAAAATATACTTGTTTCTTTCTCCATCCTCATCTTCTTGTACTGTGCAGAAAGAGTTAGGGAGTATTGGTTGATGTGCAAACAAGCATGTGGGTCATATGTTTTGAAAAGTTTATTTCATTTTGAACATTGTTCTCCGGGAACACCCACAAAAACAAATCTTGCTCATGGCGTCACTGGTGGTACAAGAAATGTAAGCAAAACTTTGAATTTCAATGCTACCATACAGGCATGCATACATTTCTCGTTCCACGGTGACGTCATGTAATACATCATGATCCACTAGGCTTGTTTTTGTGGGCATTTCCAGAGAAATTAATGAAATAAATTGGAAACAAATATGAAACTTTGAAACTTTCCTGAGTTCTTTAACTAAACATATTATGAAGTTGGATTTTGCCGGGCTGGTTCATGAGGATTAATGTACAAAAAAAACCAACCTTGTTTTGTAATTTTTCCATTGAAACAAGTTCTTTGATGCTATTGATCATTTTCTCTACAGATATAGAATCAGCTTTATTGTTAAGAGGTAGGCTCATAGATTGGTAAAAAATGCTGATTTATAGGCCGAATTTTCAATAAAGATACAACGAAATCACCTGTGAAAGTTTTAGCTGAATACAGTGTTTATACTATACTTGTTAAGAAAACAGCAAAAATCTGTCATGGTATTTTCATCAAGAATGTCAAACCCACCCATGTTTAGCGAGGTGAAGTTCATTTGAATCTCCAAAACGTGCCTTGAGGTGGGGATTTGAGATTCAGATAATTCGACGTACCTTTATTGATTTCTAATCACAACGAGAGCATTTCAGATAAAATAATTTCTCAGGATGCTTACTACCATTGCCATCTTTATAATAAGTAAGAAATTGCATAAATTTCTTTCAGAGTCATCACCAAATTTAATAAACATTTTTAATTTGATGGAATTTAACTGTATTTTTGTAATAATCAACAACTTCAATATTTAAAGGCAGGGTGTACTTTTATTATTTACTCAACAAGTTAATGAAAACAATTTATCAGTAAAGAGCATCCAAGAGCTGTTCAATGACATTATAAAACATTGTTAGAAATTATTCCCTTTGAAGTAAATGTAGTTTTAGAGAAAGAATTAATTTTTACGCTTCAGGAATGAAGCCTTTCTCAGGCATCTGAAAGCACACAATTCTATGTAACAAGGTTGGTTTTTTTTTCATTATTTTATTGCAACTTCGATGACCAATTGCGCCAACATTTTCACAGGTTTGTTATTTGATGCATATGTTGGTATACACCAAGTGAGGATACTGGTCTTTTGACAATTACCAAAAGTACACCCTGCCTTTAAGTATTCTATATTGATGACATCATTCATTCCTCCATGGTTACATGTAATCGAACACCCCCCCCCCCATCCCAAATATTTTAGCAATTTGGAGATTCTAAACTGAATTTATCTTTTATTTCAAATCTGAATGTTTCCCCCCATGTTTTATTAATAAGAATACATAAATGAATAAATAATACAAATAAGCTCTTATAATGTCAGCCTTCTTTTGGTGCTTGTACTTGATTGGTTGTTAAAGAAAAGTGAAATGATGATATTTTCAATGAAAGCTTTCATTCAAACATTGGTACCAAAGAGGGGTCTGTTAAATTCCTCAGTGTTCAACATTGTGTTAATAAATGACATATTGAAGAACAAAACCTGACTCGTCACTTATTGTATAACTTTTTTTATTATGTGTAAGGGCTGTAAAAACTTGGTGAAACAAAACAAACGTAGATAACAGTAAGCTTTTAAAAAGCACAGGGCCAATATTGGTCAAGACCAGTATCTAGGTGACCCAACAAGTACAGAATAGTTCTTCTTTAAATAATATCTCCTCTCCCCCACCCACATAACTAGACACCCCACCCTCTTCGACCGGGACCGCCCACATGCGAGCACCCCCTTTAGTTATGGCTATGGCAATGGCTAGCCCTCCAGCTGGATCGTGTCGTGCGTTGAAGTACACGACTTCCTTAGCAACACCCCTAGTAACAGTCGTAGCCGTAGCCGTAGTCGCCAATTATTTAGTCGGGTGCTTGCTCGAGGCTTGCGAGCCTACGACTCTGAACAGGACTCCAGTCTGTAAACACAAAACAAAACCTCACGTGATAGGCAGACTTGGGGCCTTTCTCAAACCTCGGCTTGGGCTCCGGCTCCGTGCCGGGGCTCCGTGCCGCGCCGGCTCCGTGTGATACAAATACACGCTGCACCAACAGTTTATAACGGAGCCTAAGCCGGAGACGGAGCCCAAGCCGAGGTTTGAGAAAGGCCCTTGGTCGGTGCTTGTTCTGTTTAGGGGCTCATCGCTACACATGAAGAAGTATCCGATGAAAAATATGCAAGCGTTTACCGTCATTGCTAGACTTCACCTAGTCCCCTAAGTGTAAAACGTTTCTTGATTAATTTCTTTAATCTTTGGGGGTTTTAAATGATACTCTTTAAAGATTCTGTTATAATGCTGAATAAATGAACAAATTTTAATCTATACGCACAGGGATTGTGAACCAGTCTGCAAACGTTTGGGGCTCATCGGTTCTATATGCACAATACAGCTTATGGGAATGTCAGACAACTCGTCCGTCGGACAACTCGTCCGTTCGGACAACTCGACCGTTCGGACAACTCGACGGTTCAGACAACTCGACTTTGAGACAACTTGACGGATGGCCAAGACAAGTCGACGGTTGAGCGGCTGACCTCCGTTTCTGACATGTTTACACGAATTTCGCGGTTGGCATGGTTCAGTCTCTTAACTCGTATTTTTATGTGAATGTTGCATCGGGAATGGAGCATTATTGATTAAATCTTACCCTATACAATTACTTTGTTAGTTATAAGCCGATAACCTCTGGCTTTCAGGTTCTGTTTAAAAAATGTATACCCTTCCAATTTTTACATAATCAGAAACAGGTTAAAAAACATTGAAAAAACATTACTTTTATAAGTAAAAACAATAACAACCCACCCACCACACCCCACCCCCGGGGACGCCCGTGCATGCGCCAACTTCAGTACACGGTCTCCCCTCCCGCCGAGGCCGCTCTTCCCCCCTCCGGCCCCGTGCTGGGCCCCCGTCACGGACATCCGTCGACAAGACTTCACGCCGAGGATGTTGCATCGGGGAATCTTGCCCTATACAATTACTTTGTTAGAGCATAAGCCGGGGGAAAAAATGTGCACCCTTCGAATTTGTACAGAATCAAAAAACAGGCTTAAAAAAACATTAAAACATTAAAACATTAAAACATTAAAACATTAAAACATTAAAACATTAAAACATTAAAACATTATACAGCTCTATTAGAAATGGTAATGGTAAAAACTAAACAAATATCAATTACCGGTTCACCCGGATATTAAACCCACCCACCATACCCCACCCCCGGGGGACGCCCGTGCACCCCCACCCCCCCCCCCCCCCACCAGGCCGCTCTTCACCCAACCCGCCCCGTGCTGAGCCCCTTCACGGCCATCCGTCGACTTGTCTTGACCCCAAGTCGAGTTGTCTGACGGTTGAATAAATCATCCGTCGAGTTGTCCGAACGGTCGAGTTGTCTGAACCGTCGAGTTGTCCGAACGGACGAGTTGTCCGACGGACGAGCTGTCTGGTCTCCAGCTTATGGTCAGCAGGCATGCTGTTCGCAGTAACAGGCTCAACTAAGACACCCCTCACAGAACCCGTCTTCATAATGTTTAAACTTCAACGGAACTTATTCAAACCTTCAGAATATATTATTGAAGGCTGTAGCTTTATAACAAATATTTTTTCAGATTTTTCCCACTTATAATTACTGACTTATTTCAAGTTAAACTCATCTCAAACGTTAGGGGCTCATCGGTTTCCGTATACACAGTACAGCGTATACATAGTTTATAACAAGCACGCTGACTGCAGTAGCAGGCTCCACTATGACACCCCTCACAGAACCCGTCCTCGTAATATTTAAACTTCAACGGAACCTCTTCAAACCTTCAGAATCTATTATTGAAGGCTGTAGCTTTATAACAAATATTTTTTTCAGATTTTTACCACTAATAATTACCGACTTATTTAAAGTTAAACTCATCTCAAACGTTAGGGGCTCATCGGTTTCCGTGTACACAGTACAGCGTATAGCCAACAAGCACGCTGACTGCAGTAGCAGGGATCCACATGACATGACACCCCTCACAGAACCCGTCCTCGTAATATTTAAACTTCAACAGAACTTCTTCAAACCTGGGAATCTATTATTGAAGGCTGTAGCTTAATAACAAATATTTTTTTTGATTTTTACCACTAATAATTACCGATTTATTTAAAGTTAAACTCATCTCAAACGTTAGGGGCTCATCGGTTTCCGTGTACACAGTACAGCGTATATAGCCATCAAGCACGCTGACTGCAGTAGCAGGCTCCACTATGACACCCCTCACAGAACCCGTCCTCGTAATATTTAAACATCAACAGAACTTCTTCAAACCTTCAGAATCTATTATTGAAGGCTGTAGCTTTATAACAAATATTTTTTCAGATTTTTACCACTAATAATTATCGACTTATTTAAAGTTAAACTCATCTCAAACGTTAGGGGCTCATTGGTTTCATGCGGCCATTGTTAACTTTTGTGACATGATCACGTCTTGATGAGGAAGTTGAGTCAAAAGAGGGCGCTGCCAGACGATTGCGTGCAGAGGGGTGCACCGGTGCAATTACACACACGTTTAAAATTTTTGACAGGTCATCCGTTTGGTAGTTTTTCTAATTGCACTAGAAAAAAAGCCCCGAAACTGTGGTTTTTCCCAAACCGACTTGCTGAGGGCCACTTGCAGACAGTTTTAAATTTAATGACGCACTCCTCCACATGCTGAGTAAAATATTTAGGTTGTGGTAACTTGTCATTATTATACAATCAATTAATTGCATGACCCCAAAAATCTTATTGTTCACAAGATCGTAATATGTTTGGCGCATTGATTTTGGCCTATTCGGTGGTGAACCCAGAGAACGCATCACCACACGTTTTATATGGTATCGTGTTGTTGGTACTGTAGAGTGCTAACAATTAGTGGCAGACTTCCAGGGTGGATGTCGTTTGAACACAGCCATGGACGCGGCGAAGGATTGCCATTGGAAAAATCATTTTTCTGAATGTTTAACCCAATATTTTGGGTGAGAAAACATTTCGTCCGCCACTAAACTAATATCGGCGTACCAGCTGGACACCAAAACCCATTTTGTTAGCCAGGCTAGCAGTGTTTCAAACTTTGGCGAGTCGGGTATGTACACAAAATAAACAAATAAGCATGTACGTAAGCATCATATAAGGTACTGCATTGGTTGGCAGCTCCTTCGGTAGTCTGGCTCCCCTGTATTCAACTTCTAAGTTGTTCTAGCCTATTCGCTGGTTTGTTTGATCTCTGTGTCATGGGATTGCTCTAATCAATAAAAGGCTGCTGGACTTCTAACGCGTTTGTTTATGGTCCAAACACCCCGAACCTTTACCTTTTTACATCGATATTCTAAGTTAATGTTGTGCGTTGTGCGATTTCAGCCAGATGTAATATACATTACCCTTTTTTCATTCAAAAAAGACTTAATGCATGTAGGTGCCATACTAATAACTTGAATGCTAACGATGTAGGTATGTTAGTGGGATTAGGATTAGCGATCATATTGTTCGATCCTAAAGGTACCAGCTTTTTTTAGTCCTTTAATTACCAGGTAATTTATTTATTTCCCTACTAGAGCCATAGAACTGTTACTTAGACCCCCCCCCAGTCATGACACTTTGGAGAAATGACTTAATTAGTTATTACGTCTTATTATTTAATGAACCTCCGGCTAGGGGTCTATTTATATTGCAACTCGCAACATTTTGTGCTACTGAAGCTGGCCGATAGAAAAGACACAACAGAGGATAAACACATCTTTTATATTTGGCTGTACAGGAATGTTATTAAGTACTTCTGGGCTGATGTAAAGAAGAAGTTCCAAAACTAGAAGTCGAAGTAACATTAAATATATTGGTTCAAATAAGTAACATTTTCTATAGCTTTACCGGAACTAAAGTATCGGGTACATTTTTCACAAAACAAAACATTGGAAATATCAGGTAACTTTAAATGGTTCTGCATTTTCTTGTTTTTCTGTTTTCAGTAGACTTTGTTTATAAATTAAGCACATTTAATAATTGACCATTTAACAATAGGAGATAACTGTCAGCAGCGAAGTGTTTGGATCACCAAAATTACCTTTTGTATAATACATCTTCAAAACTTTAGCATCACTATGGGTTAAGTGTATACACATGTATTTTCAGTATGACTGATTTGAACATAAATGTATACACTTAAAGGCTTTACCATAAAAAACTAACAAAAGAATAATTTTTAAAAACCACATGTGTTTATTAAAGAAGCCGCATTTTTGCAATGCATGAGTAAGCACATTCAAACAAACGTCGCGTTTCCAAATAATTTCACTCCAGTACTCTATGGCAACCTAGTGATGTTTATTATTCACCTTCTCTGGTGGCGGTATCCAAGCGATGACGTTGTCATATTTGTACCATATCTTGTCTTCCCTCAGCGGCTTAAAAAAAAAAAAGGTTTCCCCATTGAATTTTCTTCTACTGAGTCTGCATCTACATCATCAATTACGCTTGGTTAGGTTCACCCTCATAAACTAACAGTATTCACCAATCTCGGCATTCGTAAGTGTCACAGGCTTCGGAACTTTATGTGGTCTTAATGGTCCTTCCTTGGTTGTCATTTTTTCAGTTCTCCTTTGGTCATTTGTCTTTTCATCGGTTGTCTTTTGTTTATTTGTATTTTCCTTAGATGTCCGTAATCTTGATTGTGTTGTTTTGAAGCAGGGTATGCCATTTGTCTTTTCATCGGTTGTCTTTTGCTCATTTGTATTTTCCTTAGATGTCCGTAATCTTAAATGGTGTTTGAAGCTTTGCATGGTGTGGAGGATAAGAGTAACTATAAATATAAATATAAATAGTAAACTTGCGGGTACAACCATGTGTAAAAAACTCTTTGAGGGAGTGTTGGCTCTGAAAAGAGCCGGTTTGGTCTCGACGTTTCGAACAGTATACTCTGCTCGTCTTCAGGAGAATGCTGGACTACTGGTGGTGGTTGAGCTTATGTATGGCTTGGGGGATGCACATTTGGGCGGGAAGGATCCAAGCTGTTCTTGTCTAGTGAAGCGTGTGAGTTGGTTGCTGGCTGGATGTGTGTGCGTTGGAGTGTGTCAGTGTTGTGGTGAGCTGCTGCTGGAAGTGTGGGCTTGAGAAGTGGTGACCAGATGTCGTTGATGAAGAATCCGATGTCTTGTGGAACGGTGTTGTGAGCCTTGATCTCTATTGCCTCCCTTACTCTGCGTTGGTGCCAGAACTTGACTGGAGCGATGAGCTTGGCTTGTGTCCATTTGATGAGATGATCTTGAAACACTCACATGAACAAGATCATCTCATCAAATGGACACAAGCCAAGCTCATCGCTCCAGTCAAGTTCTGGCACCAACGCAGAGTAAGGGAGGCAATAGAGATCAAGGCTCACAACACCGTTCCACAAGACATCGGATTCTTCATCAACGACATCTGGTCACCACTTCTCAAGCCCACACTTCCAGCAGCAGCTCACCACAACACTGACACACTCCAACGCACACACATCCAGCCAGCAACCAACTCACACGCTTCACTAGACAAGAACAGCTTGGATCCTTCCCGCCCAAATGTGCATCCCCCAAGCCATACATAAGCTCAACCACCACCAGTAGTCCAGCATTCTCCTGAAGACGAGCAGAGTATACTGTTCGAAACGTCGAGACCAAACCGGCTCTTTTCAGAGCCAACACTCCCTCAAAGAGTTTTTTACACATGGTTGTACCCGCAAGTTTACTATTTATATTTATATTTATAGTTACTCTTGTCCGTAATCTTGATTGTGTTGTTTTGAAGCAGGGTATGCCATTGCAAAAGCAACTTAGCCCTCGATGGCTTACTGCCTCAGGATCATCGGTAAGGAGGACCTTTGAATCATACAAAGACAATTCAATAATCCAAAAATGCTACGATAAAAAATGTCAGCTTGGTCATTGCGAAGTTCTCTAAACTATCAACAATAAACTTTTGAATAAATGCCTTTTGTAAAACGCTTGCCAGGTGTGTAAGTGTTAACACTCACACATAAATTAGTTTTAAAGATGAGCTTTTATGTTTCGAAAATTCACGCAATGATTGTTTTTATATATCAATTATTTTATGTGCAAAATATTAATTCATTTTTTTTACAAACTTTCCAAATCATTTTGAATAAATATATTTTCATGGGGGTTAACATCCAAGGTCCGAAAAAAGAAATAAAATTTCACACTTAATTCTTCACTTTTTGTGGTCAATTATTATCGAAATTGTGTCTATTAAAAAAAAAAAAAAACCACCATTTCAGTAAGTAACGCATTTTCCATCTCTACGGCGTTAAACATCGGGACAAGAAAAGATTTTTTTGTTTAAATACCCGATTGCTGTGATACTGTGAGGACGGGTTTTGTGAGGGCTTGTTTACTTTACGCTGTACTGTGTATGCAAAAACCGATGAGCCCCTAACGTTTGAGATGAGTTTAACTTTGAATAGGTCGGTAATTATAAGTGGTAAAATTATAAGTGGAAACCGATGAGCCCCTAACGTTTGAGATGAGTTTAACTTTAAATAAGTCAGTAATTATTAGTGGTAAAAATCTGAAAAAATATTTGTTATAAAGCTACAGCCTTCAATAATAGATTCTGAAGGTTTGAAGAAGTTCCGTTGAAGTTTAAATATTACGAGGACGGGTTCTGTGAGGGGTGTCATAGTGGAGCCTGCTACTGCAGTCAGTGTGCTTGTTGGCTTCACGCTGTACTGTGTATACGGAAACCGATGAGCCTCTAACGTTTGAGATGAGTTTAACTTTAAATAAGTCAGTAATTATTAGTGGTAAAAATCTGAAAAAATTTGTTATAAAGCTACAGCCTTCAATAATAGATTCTGAAGGTTTGAAGAAGTTCCGTTGAAGTTTAAATATTACGAGGACGGGTTCTGTGAGGGGTGTCATAGTGGAGCCTGCTACTGCAGTCAGTGTGCTTGTTGGCTTCACGCTGTACTGTGTATACGGAAACCGATGAGCCTCTAACGTTTGAGATGAGTTTAACTTTAAATAAGTCGGTATATATTAGTGGTAAAAATCTGAAAAAATAGGTTTTATAAAGCTACAGCCTTCAATAATAGATTCTGAAGGTTTTAAGAAGTTCCGTTGATGTTAAAATGTTACGAGGACGGGTTCTGTGAGGGGTGTCATGTCATGTGGATCCCTGCTACTGCAGTCAGCGTGCTTGTTGGCTATACGCTGTACTGTGTACAATGTACACGGAAACCGATGAGCCCCTACCGTTTGAGATGAGTTTAACTTCAAATAAGTCGGTAATTATTAGTGGTAAAAATCTGAAAAAATATTTTGTTATAAAGCTACAGCCTTCAATAATAGGTTCTGAAGGTTTGAAGAAGTTCCGTTGATGTTAAAATATTACGAGGACGGGTTTCTGTGAGGGGTGTCATGTCATGTGGATCCCTGCTACTGCAGTCAGCGTGCTTGTTGGCTATACGCTGTACTGTGTGTACACGGAAATCGATGAGCCCCTATCGTTTGAGATTAGTTTAACTTTAAATAAGTCGGTAATTATTAGTGGTAAAAATCTGAAAAAATAGGATTTATAAAGCTACAGCCTTCAATAATAGATTCTGATGGTTTGAAGAAGTTCCGTTGATGTTAAAATGTTACGAGGACGGGTTCTGTGAGGGGTGTCATGTCATGTGGATCCCTGCTACTGCAGTCAGCGTGCTTGTTGGCTATACGCTGTACTGTGTATACGGAAACCGATGAGCCCCTACCGTTTGAGATGAGTTAAACTTTAAATAAGTCGGTAATTATTAGTGGTAAAAATCTGAAAAAAATATTTGTTATAAAGCTACAGCCTTCAATAATAGATTCTGAAGGTTTGAAGAAGTTCCGTTGATGTTAAAATATTACGAGGACGGGTTTCTGTGAGGGGTGTCATGTCATGTGGATCCCTGCTACTGCAGTCAGCGTGCTTGTTGGCTATACGCTGTACTGTGTGTACACGGAAACCGATGAGCCCCTATCGTTTGAGATGAGTTTAAATTTAAATAAGTCGGTAATTATTAGTGGTAAAAATCTGAAAAAAATATTTGTTATAAAGCTACAGCCTTCAATAATAGATTCTGAAGGTTTGAAGAAGTTCCGTTGAAGTTTAAATATTACGAGGACGGGTTCTGTGAGGGGTGTCATAGTGGAGCCTGCTACTGCAGTCAGTGTGCTTGTTGGCTTCACGCTGTACTGTGTATACGGAAACCGATGAGCCTCTAACGTTTGAGATGAGTTTAACTTTAAATAAGTCAGTAATTATTAGTGGTAAAAATCTGAAAAAATTTGTTATAAAGCTACAGCCTTCAATAATAGATTCTGAAGGTTTGAAGAAGTTCCGTTGAAGTTTAAATATTACGAGGACGGGTTCTGTGAGGGGTGTCATAGTGGAGCCTGCTACTGCAGTCAGTGTGCTTGTTGGCTTCACGCTGTACTGTGTATACGGAAACCGATGAGCCTCTAACGTTTGAGATGAGTTTAACTTTAAATAAGTCGGTATATATTAGTGGTAAAAATCTGAAAAAATAGGTTTTATAAAGCTACAGCCTTCAATAATAGATTCTGAAGGTTTTAAGAAGTTCCGTTGATGTTAAAATGTTACGAGGACGGGTTCTGTGAGGGGTGTCATGTCATGTGGATCCCTGCTACTGCAGTCAGCGTGCTTGTTGGCTATACGCTGTACTGTGTACAATGTACACGGAAACCGATGAGCCCCTACCGTTTGAGATGAGTTTAACTTCAAATAAGTCGGTAATTATTAGTGGTAAAAATCTGAAAAAATATTTTGTTATAAAGCTACAGCCTTCAATAATAGGTTCTGAAGGTTTGAAGAAGTTCCGTTGATGTTAAAATATTACGAGGACGGGTTTCTGTGAGGGGTGTCATGTCATGTGGATCCCTGCTACTGCAGTCAGCGTGCTTGTTGGCTATACGCTGTACTGTGTGTACACGGAAATCGATGAGCCCCTATCGTTTGAGATTAGTTTAACTTTAAATAAGTCGGTAATTATGAGTGGTAAAAATCTGAAAAAATAGGATTTATAAAGCTACAGCCTTCAATAATAGATTCTGATGGTTTGAAGAAGTTCCGTTGATGTTAAAATGTTACGAGGACGGGTTCTGTGAGGGGTGTCATGTCATGTGGATCCCTGCTACTGCAGTCAGCGTGCTTGTTGGCTATACGCTGTACTGTGTATACGGAAACCGATGAGCCCCTACCGTTTGAGATGAGTTAAACTTTAAATAAGTCGGTAATTATTAGTGGTAAAAATCTGAAAAAAATATTTGTTATAAAGCTACAGCCTTCAATAATAGATTCTGAAGGTTTGAAGAAGTTCCGTTGATGTTAAAATATTACGAGGACGGGTTTCTGTGAGGGGTGTCATGTCATGTGGATCCCTGCTACTGCAGTCAGCGTGCTTGTTGGCTATACGCTGTACTGTGTGTACACGGAAACCGATGAGCCCCTATCGTTTGAGATGAGTTTAACTTTAAATAAGTCGGTAATTATTAGTGGTAAAAATCTGAAAAAAATATTTGTTATAAAGCTACAGCCTTCAATAATAGATTCTGAAGGTTTGAAGAAGTTCCGTTGAAGTTTAAATATTACGAGGACGGGTTCTGTGAGGGGTGTCATTGTCACTCGTAGTGGGAAATGGGAAAATTTTGAAAATTATTACCTATTAGGCTTAAGTCTTCAATAATTTAATCGGAAAACTTGAACAATTTCCGTTGATGTTTCTTATAATGAGGGTAGGTTCTGTGAAGGGTGTAACCGTGTAATATAATAGTGGAGTCTATTATTGCAGTTTGACTACACGTTGTACTGTGCATACAGGAAACGATGAGCCTCAAACATGGGAAGCGGGAGGACCTTTACTGCCAGTCTAATATAGCACAAGCAGCGATTATTATCTAGGATACTTCTTCATGTGTAGCGATGAGCCCCAAACGTTTGAGAACAAGCATCGACCCAGGTTTATGCATGTTTTGTAAATAGGTCTTCGCAATTTACCAACATCTTCACGGTTGTGGTGAGTATGAACATTGAGGTAAAGTGACATTGACATGTCCTCACTAGAGGTTCCAATAGTGACTGTAGAGTTAGTAAAACCCACATTATTATGTAATGACTCGGCCACACCACAACTTGATTTCGCTCTGTGCGCTAGCAATGGAGACCAGACTAAAACAGTTAAAAAGGTATACCATGCCCGATATGGGGTAAATTAAAGAACCCAAAGTAACAATCAGACAATAGGCAGGCCTGATT
Source organism: Pisaster brevispinus (assembly GCA_023634235.1). Taxonomy (NCBI): domain Eukaryota; kingdom Metazoa; phylum Echinodermata; class Asteroidea; order Forcipulatida; family Asteriidae; genus Pisaster; species Pisaster brevispinus. Next base: position 8,442,480 of record JAMKCF010000012.1, on the reverse strand, counting down.
GATACTTCACGGAGCTCGGAGGCAACGAAGGCGATGCTTCCATGCCCCCTACCCTGGTTATTGCCTTGGTGCCCTTGAAATGCTCCCGTAAAAATTTACAATTTCCTCATAAGTCATAAATAGGGTGTCCGTGCCCTTGAATGCTGGTCAACTCGTACGCACGCAAACTCGTACGCACCAACTCGTACACACACAAACTCGTACACGCACAAACTCGTGCACACACCAAGTCGTACGCACACCAGCTCGTACGCAAACTAACTCGTACACCCACCAACTCGTACGCAAGCATAATTCACTACGTGTTGACTCAGGGAAAAGGTTTTGCCGTTTTGATGCAAAGTTATTATTATAACTTATAATATTGTGATAATTCACTACGTGTTGACTTCGGGAAAAGGTTTAATAAGTCTAATATGAATTGCGTTTTAGTTTTGTTTTTGTTTTCCCTCAAGTAATTAAACTTTGATTTGACGGATGGCATTCCCGCTAAAATCCGAAAGGTAGGGTTTATTTCAATTTGATATTTTTCTGAAATTTTGATAGTAAATAATTTTTGGAAAATAAAACAGATGGTTTTGTTATTTTTCTCAAATTTTGATAGTAAATAATTTTTGGAAAATAAAACAGATGTTTTGGAAAAACAAACTGATTTTTGGGGAGTTTTGTTCCTTTCTGAAATGATTGTTTAGCCCGTCAGTTAAATTATGAAATTAAATAAATTTAGAAAATAAAACATATTTTTGGGGAGTTTTGTTCATTTTCGTCAGTTAAATTTTGATAGTAAATAAATTTAGTAAATAAAACAGATTCTTTGGGAGTTTTGTTCCTTTCCGAAATGATTGTTTCTGAAATTGATTATTTCTGAAATTGATAGTAAATAACTTTTGGAAATTAAAACAGATTTTTTGTTCAACTATAGTGAAAGTTTTGGCTGGAAATTTCAAAAATATTGTTGAAACAGGTAATTGCATACTCTAGACTCATTCAGCTTTTGTAATCTCTTTTGTAAATGTGTGGCCCTGAAAAGGGACGGTGGTTTTCATGGGTCCTGAAAGGACCGTTTGGTTTGGGGCTTGAAGTTGCTCACATCGCAGGACCATGGAGGTGGCTGCACGCTGACAACAGGCTAGAGGTTTTCAGAGTCCCGGCTTGGTAGGCGTCCCATAACTTGAAGATCCTGCCTTGGACTTGTAATCATAATTTTACGGTTTTATGTTTTACAAGTCAACTACTTGTCTTGGAGTGTCACTGAATTGGACAGCGCCACCATTTTATCAATCAAGTATCAATCATTAATTTCGAATTAATAATTCCCGCTTTCGAATTAATAATTCCCGCCTAGTTAAGTAGCACGATATTAGTGCTTTCGTTGTTTCCAATGTACAAGTGTCCCGTAATAAATACACCTGCGTACGAGTTTGTTTGTGTACGACTTTGCGTGTGTACGAGTTTGCGTGTGTACGAGTTTGTGGGTGTACGAGTTTGTGTGTGTACGAGTTGGTTGGCGCACGAGTTGACCAATTGGCGTACGGGTTTGCGTGCGTACGAGTTTGCGTGCGTACGAGTTGACCTGTTTCCGTGCCCTTTACCAAGGAGAAAATGCCTTGATTGATGCACTTGCCCTTTATAACGAAGCATATATACAGTTACAGGCCTGAAACATGTGAATATGGGAATGTAGGCATATACTTACGCTAAGTTGCACTGGAAGTTAAACAGCTCTCTCTGAATGAATACACAATCGGTAGCCTCTATTGCTGGTCGGGGTTGGTCGTCAAAGGACCAAAATGTTGAGACACTTCCAAATTGACTGTATTTAAATACTACAATGTTGCACCTCTTGCATTGTAGTGTCAGTTTCCTGCCTTCCTTCAATCCTTGCACAGAAAAATACTTGACTTTTACAGGAGGATGATGTCTGTGCAAGGATTGCAGACAAACGGAGCAATTGTTGAATGGTGGTACAAATAATGCTGGTGAGTTAGCACTGTCGGTGTTGAAGTCATTAACAGGAATATTAACAGTCACACTGCTTGTTGAACTTGAAGTGGCACAGGAAGCACGAGAAGTGAATGGTGAAGAATTAATGGTTGAATGGGGCACCTGGCGTTGTGAATACAATATACTGCAAATGACAGAACATGCCTGTTCAGGAACCCCCAGCAATTCACTCAACACGTGAACGGTAATTTCTTGATTTTCGTTCACAGCTTTTACCACAGCGTTCACAACATCTAAGCCAAACCGGCTTACTGCTATCCCAAACTTCTCGTTTGTATTCAAAACGTCCGAACTACAAAAGTCTGAAACAAAAACCTTGCCACTGATATGTATACTCCTTCAATAAAGCAGAATCTTCACGAAATGTGGAAAGTAAATGAGAAACGTCTAATTTTGGAACTTTCTTCTTCTTAGACATCGCGATTGATACTGCATGATGAGAGGAAGAAGAAGAAATGCTTTAATGCCACGTCAACAAGGGGTATTGAACAAAGACATGAGAATGATAAACAAACGTTTAATGGTTTAATATTCGCTGGTACACTACTACAAGTTGTATCTTTCTCCGGTTGATCCAATAAGGGAACCAGCGGTGTAGAAACGAATTTGCGGCTGGACTTTTATTCGCAACTGTATTAATAAGCGGCTGCAATCCTGAACTACGCGAGTACATCTGTACATGGAGTAGTGCGAGTAGGGCCGTGTAGACTCTACACGATACGTGCGGTTGAAACTCTCACCCCAATTGGGCAGCAATTGTAAAAAGGTCCCCTGCCACTGCGAACAATGACAATGTTCCATAACATGTTTTCACATTTTTACCTGATGGAGTAAAAGCCGAAGTTTAGTTCACACATACAAGAATTGTTAATTTTATCTTTCGACCTTGCCTTGTTGGGTGCATTGGACCCAGTAACTGGGGCACTGTACTGTACTCCGTTTTTTCGAAATTTTGACTACTGCGGTCATACTAACTAATGCGCCAGCCCCAGTAAAAATTTGTATGGCAATTTGCTATAATTTTCCGAACACCAAGCTGCAAAAAAATGCACCGAAATAACAAAAAGACTCAACAAAATAGCTTGAATTTGAAAATCACCTACTGACTGCCTTCTTGATTATGTCAAAGATGCAACATTAGGTATTTAATTGTATCCACGATCATTTTTTGTGCTGATGATTTTTAAGTCCACAATCAAAGAAAATATGTCCATCACGATCAGCTTCATTGGACTCTCGGAATAGACAAGTGCCTTGCCTACTGCGTCGTCACGGTGCAGTGGAACTGGTGGTAGATCATGATAGTCACGTGTCAGGTTTGCTGCTGTTGCATTGTGGGTAGTGGATAAAAATCCACTACTGTAAAAACACACCTTTTACAGGCACTGCAGCTAGTGCGCACGGTCAGTATATATCATAAATAAATAAGTAACAATTTAACAACTAAAACAATAAAAATGAGCAAGAAAATGAGAAGAGAAAATGGGCCTAATAATATTGAATAACAACAAGTTGCATTGTTCATGATTGACTGTGCGCACTGGGATGGAATCATGGAATCCCCTGCTGACCACGGTATTAAGGACGTTTCTTGGTCAGAATAAAACATGTTCACCAACAGCTGTAACAAAGTGTCCTGCTGTTACTGTTCTTGAATTATTACTTTCCAGTTTGACATAAAACAAGTCATCATTTGTATGATTAATAAATTTGTCGACGATTTCTTTGAGTGTGAGCCTATCTGCAGTTAGAACCTGGAGGTATGCAACAGTGAGTCATACTTTCATTCATGTAGCCTACATGTATGTTGAATCTGTTTCCCATTTTTCACTTATTGTGGCCACTGGCCAACAATGGGGGTCTTTTGTTTTTGGTGAAAATATATTGGACAAGTAAAAAGCTGGTGGTAGGATGCAGCATTCTTCCGCAAAAAGAGAACTAAAATTTTCCAACCTGATTTTGTGTGTTTTTTTCCCCCAGATGCAATGGCTGATGAGAATCGACTATCTGATCTGCTTGATCCACTGGTGAACATAAACAGCAGAAAGCGCAGCATGTCTAGTAGCACGACCTCAGTTGATACTACAAGGTCTGCTCCCTCACAGCCCAAGAACTACCAAGTGTACAAGAGAAGATGGTACATGCTGAGCGTTCTGGTTGTGCTCAACCTATCCAATGCTATTGTGAGTGTTTTTGTAGGTGTTAGGATACGGATTGGGAAAGATGGAACCATTCCCCTGCCGGGGTTGTGTGACAAGAAGAGCAAGTGTACATTGAGCTTTGTAATCTTTGTCTTGTGCAATTTTTGGCAGCACATCCCTGGCCATATTGCCCTGTGGTGAAATCTTTGCCGATGTCATTAGGAAATCTGTCCCCGGAGATTCAGTCCCCCCCCCCATATGGGAAATTAACATGGGCTGAAGGAGGATGATTCAAAAGAGGGCGCTATCAAAAGAAGTTTGTACACGGTTTGCCATATGGGGGGGGGGGGGGGACACAGAATCTCGGGGGGGGGGGGGGGGGGGGACAGAATCTCCTGCCACAACGGTGTCATAGGGATTTCATTCCCCAGTGTGTGTGTCCCCTTTGTCTATACAGTAAATTATTATGGGCTGAAGGAAGTTGATTCAAATAAGGGCGGTATCAGACAAAAGTTCTACACTTTTCACTTTATTGGGGGCAGAGTCTCCTGCCACACTGTTATGTCAAAATCCGCCAGCCACACTAGTGCGTGTGTAAAACTGTGGAGGTTTCTGACCATGCGATAATGGATTGAGCCGTGAAGGGACCCTGCCTTGGGCTCGGTCCTTTATCGCACCGTCGTGACACCGCTGGTCTTAAACGGACGTGAAAGACCTCACCGCCAACTCTTTTATTCCCTTGTTTAAAAAAAACATGATATTGAGTGGTCACACATTTGGAGGTTTTTAGATGAATTTGTGTGAACTTTGTTGTATAGGGTTGGATATCCTTCGCTCCAGTAGCAGACATCACCGCTGAGTACTACAAAACTTCCTTCGCTAATGTCAATTGGCTATCTCTGGTGTATATGATTGCAACGATTCCCATTGGCTTCTTGGCAACATGGGTTCTGGATACCTTCGGATTGAGAGTAGGGGTAAGTTTTGTTTTCTTTATCACCAATCCATTGTTGTACCTACAATTTTATTATTAGCTCTAAATCTAGAGCACAAACAGTATCAACAAACATGTTAGTTTACAGTTTTTGTTTGCCTGATGAATTCGATTGTTGTTTTACAGATGTCACTCGGTGCTTCGCTGAACCTCATAGGACTCTTAACGCGATACATAAGCACGATACAGCCTGTCGAGGGCCACAGATTCCTGATCGTCATGATCGGCCAAACGATAGCAGCGTCTGCACAGCCGTTTCTTCTCTTCGCTCCAACTAAATTAGCAGCAGTGTGGTTTCCGGACAGTCAGAGGGCTATCGCTAATACGTTAGGATCGGCGTCCAACCCCCTTGGAATACTCCTGGCATTTCTACTCGCTAAGTTTATTGTGCAAGATGTGAATGATATTCCAAGAATGGTATGTGTTGAGTTTATAGGCTCGTGTAATGAGTGGATAGAAACTACTGTCGTTTCGTTCATTATGAGTAAGAAAAGGGATTAGAAGATGTTTGTGAGAAAAGTGACACAACCTTTGCCATTTTAGAACAGATGTCTTACCACTAGACCACCAAGATTTCCCAGTAGCTAGAGGAAGTTCAAATCCTATTGCCTGTTTTTTTTTAAAAGCACTGAGTATACAGTGCCTAACACAATTTTGTGTATGGGTAATACCAAATAATGTTCTTTATCCCCGATGCAAATTTTAAATCCATTACCAGGGTTTGCCCAGCACATTTTTAGTGACTGGCCAGCAGGACCAGCTAGCTTGTCAGTTCACTAGGCTATGACCTTTTTCACGTGTCAATATTTGAAAAGGAAATAGGGATGTTTTTCAACACTGAACTAGCCAGCCAGACCTCTAGGAGAGACCTCTAGGGTGTTTTAACTGGCAGTTGGGCAGCGGACCACGGTTATTATGGAGAATGCTGTATTAAATAGCATAATAATATTTAAGTTTTGACAATTTGGTTTCAGTTATGGATATACGCTATTCCTGGTGGAGTGGCGGCAGCTATGATGGTAGGGTTCTGTAACAGTAGTCCTCCTACACCTCCTAGTGCTAGTGCTGCTGCTGTTAGTGAATCCTTTGTACAAGGCCTTAAGAAGGTTAGTCTTTACCTCATGAAGTTATTGTTACATTCTGATTCAAAATGATAGTCTGCATCTCAAGACGCATGTCTAGATGTATTTGTTTATATCTCAAGTGTATGGAGTATTTCAAATTAACAGTCTGTCAATATTTAGAAATTGAAACTTGTGGTGAGTGGGTGGGTAGGTCAAAACAATGTTGAAAAAGACTGCTGGGCTCACTCTACACTAGCCTGACGTTCATTGTCTTGCAGAAAATGCAACTGGCTAGTAAACACAACTTCTCAATTTGCCCTGTTTAAAAACTGCAATGTACTTGTTTAAAATGCTCATATTTGTTTTTCTTTTTAGATGTGAGTAATACATTAAAAAAAAAGTTTAAACTTATTTTTGAGTCTGTGAATGAAACTTCATTTGTCAACTAAAACCAGTTATGCTCGCTACCATTAATACGTCAGAAAGATACATTCATGGCAATCCATGTTTAAAATCTGGGCAAATGAAAAGTCGTTGGGTCAAGTAAAATGCCCAGTTTACTAGCCCTACTAGCCCTATGGGCTACTTTACAAAAAGCTTAAGAGAAAGGCCTGGGCTGGCACCTTAAATGAATGGCATTGGTGACGATGTTGTGTTGCTGTACAGATAATACGCAATCCAGCCTTCCTGCTCCTTCTTCAAGTGTTTGGTTCCGGCCTCGGGTTATTCAACACTGTCAGCTCATTGGTTGAGCAAGTTCTTTGTTCAAGAGGCTACTCCGATGTAAGTGCAAGTCATCCAATCTTATTTACTTTTTAAAAATCTTTTTTTTTTTTTTTTTAATGTAGCTGATGAAAGTGCTTCAAAAAGACCTAAAATGGTCCTACCTGGTAGTGCATTTACTTGAAAACTCATGATGTTTCACAGGGTACAGAGAGGAACAGAGGGTACTGGAACTTATGCTTGAAATCTCCCTTTTACCGGGGATTGTTGTGTAATCCCGATTCCCAACCTTTATCCCGTTGTCTGACCATGGTGTGACAAACAAAACATTTTGAGAGATCGTTAGGATGCTAAAGGTTTCCCTTTGCTGTCAGCATGGGATGCAAGTACGAGACTCCACCATTCAATGGTCGAATGTCGTCCCTGGCTCTCGGTTAGGGAATGGCTGAGTCGTGGTGAAAGAGAAAAATAAATCCCTGCGCATGTCACAAGTTTTTTGTTGTCTGTACTTCATTCATGGTTTCACTCTGACAATATTTTCAAAAAAATATTTTGCTCCGCAGGTTTTGGAAAAACACTTCACAGACATTCTCTTGCAGAGACATGGAAATATATTTATTGATATTACCGTGAATTGGTTAACTAATTTTCCTTCCATATTTGCTCTCATAAATGGGTCAAAAATTTACAATTTTGTTGCCTGAATTGTTGTTGGAAGTCATAATAATATTGCTTCTGAATTGTATTTCTTAACTTTGTAACTTTTATTGTGTGTACTGCTTGCTTACCTTCTGATTTCCTTTTTATGCTTACAAAGTTTTATACGATTTGATTTTAGTTGTTCAACGTTTTATTTTCATAGCATATGTAATAGAGTCTGATACATAATAATTTTATGTTTTATATCATATCGTCATAAATAAATGTTTATTTCTTGTCATGCCTGTTGAATTTGCCATTTTAACAGTTCAACATTTATTATTTTTATTACTTGTAATTGGACGCAATATTTGATGTGCATTAAATTTGAACTGTATTGAACTGTAAATAATAACTAATGCTTGTAAAATGAAACAAACATCTAGCAATGGAGTTTTGGGATTTTTTCCTAAACAACTTTCTTTACATCATTTCCGACTATCATAACACTGTATTTTCAGACATTTACTATTGTTGGGGTAAAAGGTAATTTATCAAAAGGTATTTTATAGAAAGTAGGTTTATGAAGTTTAATTTGTGAAAATCTTTTGTTAGATTAGAATTTTTTTTGAGTCATAGACTGGGCAAGTCATTTACCTTTTTGAACGCTGAAATTAATGTTTTTTTTTCTTCGTACTTTTAAGCAATGCAAAGTCAATACCTTTATGTAAAAGCTGATAATATTCTGTGCTGAAGATGTTTGATTTTTGATGTTTAATTTATCCGGCAGAATTTTTCCTCCATGGTTGGTGCTCTGATGATTGGTGGTGGAATGATTGGTGCAATATTAACCGGTGTCTACGTGGATAAGACAAAGAGGTTTGAAATGACAGCTAAGATGTCCTTCACTGTGGCCGTCCTCGGGGTCATTTCATTCTGCACGGTAATCAAATCTCAAAATTATAGTTACATGGAAAACAAAACAAAAGTAAAATATTTGTAATAAAGAACTTTGTATGGATGTAAGACACAAACGGTTATAACCAAAGAATGAGCATAGAAGGAGGGAAGGCAAACTGGGTTAAATTTGATGGAGATGCTTATAGGTAAAGTCACAGATTGGTAAGGACTCTAACAACTAATGTCCATTTAAAACTTACGTGGTGAGAAGCGTGCAAACTAATTTGAGAAAGGATTCCCTTTGGATTGATTTGGTTTGGATAACTTTTCACCCCAAAACATTTGAATCTCTGAAGTGATTCATGTCTCGGATTTCTGAGGGTTTGGTGGTCGTTTGTGAATGCTGGGGCCCCGAGATGCAGTTGGTACCTGCTTTCACTCACTGTCGATGGATTTTCTCAGCCAGTAGACACTGTATTCAGCTGAAACTTTCACATGTGATTTTATTTTATCTTTCTTTATAATGCTGTCTACAAATCAGCATTTCATTGACAAAAACTAATCTATGACCCTACATTTAACCAGTTATCACCTGAAGGTGTGTACACAAGCAAGACTTTTACAGTCACACAAACGGAAGTCTGATAGATGTGTTTGTAAAAAATGTACAGGGATGCCCCGCTGTAGACTTGTAAACACAACTAGACATTTCTTTGTGAAGCATGCACTCTTACCATGTTACGAAAACAGCCTGAGATTACAAGATCAAGGTAGTCAGTTCACTGTCCACTCACGAGACAATTTTACCTTCACCATACAGCTATCGTGCTACCAGTCTCTAGATCCATACATAGCACTAGGTGCTGGAATTTTCGGCACATTTGGATTCGGTGCTTACCCTGTTATTATGGAGCTTGGAGTTGAAACAACGTACCCCGTGGCTGAAGGGACTAGTACTGGATTCCTGGTGATGGCTGGGTGAGTACATCGACCCCCCCAAAAAATTGTCTCAATCAATCAATCAATCAATCAATCAAAAGTCATTTATAGAGGGCCAAAAACAAAAGTTTGCTCTAAGGCGCTGAGGCACAGTTGAATGGTTTAGTAAGCCTGCTGGAACAGGTGAGCTTTAAGGGGTGTCTTGAATGAGGTGAGTGAGCTGGTATTTCTAATTTGTACAGGAAGCTTATTCCAGTTTTTGGGCCATATACAGAGAATGATCTCTCTGCAAAAATTGAATAGCGAGTTCTTGCCACAACAAAAATGGAGCAAGACTAGCTGGACGAACGAAGATGTCTTTGTCGAGATCTTAATGGTAAGAAAGTCTTGAAGAAATTTCAACCTGAGTTTAGTGGCCCGATGCTAAAACCACTGGCCTTGGGCTTGCAGTCCAGTGTAAAATTTGAGCCCTGCCCACTTCTGATAAAAGCATTTAAAGAGTATTTTCAGCTGAATGTTGTCTCATCAGTTGTTTCCCTTCTTACTTTCAGGCAATTACAAGGCATCGCTGGTATCCTGCTCAGTCAATATCTGACTGCAGATCTTACTCCTCATCAGAAAAATATACAAGTGTGCGAAGGGAACGTTCATCCGAAAGATTTCACTAGTACGTAAGATATGTTTGAATCTACCAGTGATCAGAAGCAGATGTTTTTTGATAGACAGTGCAAGTCTCGCACAGATTCCAACATTGGGGCCCGTTTAAGTGCGCAATTTTGGCCTCTTCTTGCTTTTAAGCGATGTACGAGGGACCAGGTGATCCCAGAAATGTTTGAATACGCGTGAGACTTGCACCGTCTGTTGTGGCAGCCATGAGAATTGTGTGGCATTGATAATTTGTCATGATGGAAGAGCTGTTGCTATGAATGTCAATTTGCAAACCATTGAGGGTTGGTGGTGCTTTACTTCTTTGATGTGAGATCGTTCTATGAATGCCATGGCTTGGTGGGTAGTCTAGGGTATGTTAGAACCCTCGTTGTAGTCTTTGTACTCAGAAAAATTGACAAAGTGTTTTGTAACCCTTGAGAAAAAAAGGGCACTATGTAAATGCCAAGTGTTATTCTTCCAACACTTCCAAATGCATCGTCTGTAGACAAGACATCAGAGAATCGGACTCCTTCACCAGCCATGCCGGTGGTTCCACCCGTAAGACAAGGGGTTAAGTTCCAGCTAAGCATAAATGAGTCTGTCTCATTGGCTAGTTCTTTGTTTTTTGCTTTTCCCACCTTTCGTTTTCTTTTCTTTTGTGTTTCCAACCTCTTGTGGTTAAACCAGCCCCTTCCTTCTACCCCCACCCCGTCTTCTTCTTTATTCATTCCTTGCTTATACTCCGACAAGGTCCCTCAGATCTTCTACCCAACATCTCCTACTACAAGTACCCCCACACACAGAACTAAAGATTACGGTAAAAGAACCTTTGCCTTCAGTGCACCCACTCTTTGGAACTCTCTCCCTGCTTCCCTCCGTTCTCAGACGAACCCGGGTCTCTTCAAAATACGCCTCAAATCCTACCTGATTTCACATTCTTATTTGTAATTTTAAATCTTTCATTTGCAGATTACACTTGTAATATGTTTGTTTTTATGTACTGTACGTAAAGTGCATTGAGAGCTCTCCCAGAACTGAAATGCACTCTATAAGGACGTCATATTATTATTATTTTTCTGCCTCTCTCTATTTTCATTTCCACTTGACTGCTTCTTTCACACCAGCATACCTGTTTATGTGCATTGTGTTGTCATTATTAGCCTTCGAGAAAGACTCTGCTAGTGTCAAAATGTCTGGCCATTAATTATTATTCACAAGTGTTATCCATTACACAACCAAAAATATTTAAAACTAATATCTTGATTTAAATCAAATCAATAATAATCAAATCAATTTCCAACTTTGACTTCTTGTGTTTCCAGTTCCCCTCCTGGTATTCGCTGGGTACGCAGCGTTCAATGCTTGCATCTTTCTACTCTTCTTCAAGACGGAATACAAACGACTGAAAGCTGAGGAGCGCCAGGCAGCAAGTAGCATCTTAAACTTCAGCAGTCGAAGCCTTGGGACCCCGGCCCCTCCAGGTATTTATTCATGATGTCAAAGGTCAAGATATTATCACCATCTGGGCCCACTGTCGTGGCTCTACTTGTTCGTATGCAAAGACTATGCGCTAATGGGAGCATGGAATTCTGTGCTTACATCACTGTGTTTCACAGGCTAACAGGAAATTTGTGCTTAATCAACACTGCTCCAAATGAAAACATTTTCAAGTCTATGCTAAAATTACCTGTTTAATTAATTTATTGTTTTTTTTTTTAAAGGGCTTTGGGACTTTTCAATGAGGCGCTATATTTTTATTAATATTAGGCATTTTTCGCTTACATATCTAGTGCAAAAATCCAGTGCTTACCTTGTAAGTGAAGAATGGTGATCGCAAGCGCAGAATTCGGCGCTAAGCAGAGCCATGAAAATGGGCCCTGGTTTTGCAATCTTAGCACTGGGGCCATGTGGAGGGCATGGCCTCTGTTGCCCCTCTTCTTGGCCTTTATGCCCCTTCAAAATAGATTTCTATAGACTTTTCCCTAATGAAGGTGCTCTTTGTAAACCACAAATTGTCTTGCCCCGTCAAAGATGAATTTCCACATCTGCCAAATGACTGTTATTTATATTAATTTAGCAAATGTTTCAGAACTCCTGTCTTCATTTTTGGTTTAAAAATGAGCCTCTGAAGTTGCCTGTGCAAAAACAAAAGTTTATTTGAAAACTTGGGGTGAGGGGATGTTTAAGTGAATCAAGAAGAGCTAAAAGGATTCTTGCAGCTTCGATAATACAAGTGCAAATATGCCAAATCAATCATCTGATCATGGCCAGTTAATTCGTTGTTGATGTAATGTCATTTTTCTTTTCTTTTTGAATTTTGCACAACTCTTAGATCATTAGTTAAAACAAAATCTTTGTGTGACATATACTAAGGCCAATTTGACGAAGTACAATTTTGAACAATAAAAGAAATTCAAGTTACATAATATGCAAATGTTTACACCTAAATGTTGCACATCGCCTGTGTTCATCCTAGCCTGTGTTCTTCCTAGTTAAAATAGTAACAGGTGGAAAATGTCATCTTGCTACCTCTAGTGGTGTGTATGGGTGTATACTAATGATCTACCATTACAATGATACAGAAATAAATGTTGTTAATATAAGCTGTATGAAAAACACAAAATCATTCGACAGCATTATTTTTCATAATAATTAGCTTTTCTATCTTTTGTACAAAGAATACAAATTTTCTACATAAAAAAGAATGCACTTTTTTGATATACATTATGAATATTATTATTTATCTCACAAGCTTGTTTGGAAAATGGAGAAATTTGGTGCTTGTGCGTCCCATATACATCAAGAAGGAATGCCAAGTGTACTTTGGATGCAAAAGCGCAAATTTTTTTCCATTTTCCAAGAGTACTGGTCGGAGAAATTGTTTTTTAAATTTGTAAATGTTTTCACAAATAGTTTTTGATAATTACTTAAAGCAACATAAATTTCTGAATATTCTTAAAGAGGTTGGTCTCTTGGACTGCTGCTCTTATAAACTCAGACTGTTTCTTTATTTTACAACTGTTAAAGACATTGCTGTAAGCACATACATGGTGCATTTTGATGCAATATAGGATTTCAGAGGACATTACGGGAAAGCTCCATTAAAGAATTTCAGAGTTTTGCAACAAAAACTCAAAAAGTATACATCCTACTTTCACTAAGTGGGCATGTTTACTTTGAAATTTATGGGTAATTAAACTTAATGGATGAGCAGTTTATCTGCCTGGGGCAATCAGTAGCCTTACGGGTTTGTACATGATCCAATTAAGTCCATTGTTTGGGAAAGGAATTACTTGGAGATAACAGGTGTGAGTTGCCAGAGGAAAAGGATGTTTCATTTTGGCCTCTGTCTTTAATGGAGCTTTCCCATAATGAATATTGACCCAAATAGCCCATATCATGCAAGTTGGTACATGCATATGGGCTGTTCACTTGAGGTCTTCACCACAATAAATCTGGGTTGCGCCATGTGTCATGAGCGAAGCGCGTGCATTTACGCGCTCACCACATCTTTACACACATTGTAATGCCCCATATCACAGACCGTGGACAGACAGTACCTGCTTGTGACGTCAGTGTAATGGGTCAGTGTTGACCAATCAGAAGCGATGATCACACTTGCTAGAGTACAGCAAATAATATGTAAATTGGTTGAATTGGGAGGCAGTTAGTTGAAGTAATACAACTTATTATAATTTTGATAACTTGTTTAATACAATTATTTAAAAGCATCTTGACCCGTGATGAACTGGTATGTAACTTGTGTAATATGTGGATTTTTGTAAAATGACAAGTACACTCTTTTAAAATGTAGAATTGGAAATCTTTCTTCTTGAAATTTAGACGAAGAGAAATCGATTAACATTTTGTCTTGATCGGAGTAATTTTCGAAATAAGGTTTTGAAAAGCATACTTATTTTACAAGTTGCAGTTGCTTTCCACCGAGCCCTGAAAGAACCTGCCAACGGAAGATAAAACTATTAACAGGTACAGAACAACAAATTACATTAATTTTGTTCACTCAACACTACATTTGGTTACCTCGGTGTTGTATTTTGTTCAGCCAAAGTGATTTTGTTTCCTTTTTGTCACCCTTATTGCTTCGTCCTTCAGGTGGGACGTAAAGCCGTAGGTCCCCAGGCTTGTGTGTTGTGTAATGCACGTAAAAGAACCTAGTATACACTTATGTTTCGAGAAGAAGAACCTGCACCTTGTAATCCGTTACATGGTGCTAAAATAATAGGAGACTTTTGGGGACACTATGGGGCAGCAGACTTACCAGGTAAACCCATTGTTCTCGGGAAATGTGAGCATGTTCAGAGCACTGATCTCTATTATACTGACAGTATAATAGAGATCAGTGGTTCAGAGCTACACAAATCTGGAAATTTACCTGGTAAGTCTGCTGCCACCTAGAGTTCTAAAGTCTCGTTGAGTCTTGCGGTATATTTCGAACACAACTCCACATACCTCGTAGTGCATTGAGACGCCGTAGAGTGTGATCAAGAGCTGTTAGAACTGTGTTGCTCTGTAGAACGTGTTCCTTTCCTCAAAGCACTCTCAGCTTCCATAGAAGTTAATTAGATGGAACAAAATCCTTAATTTGAAGGAGTTAAATGAGTAATTGTATCGAAAAAATATAACTATTAATTGTTTCTGGTAATGAAATCAAGGATGCCTCATAAGTGAACTTCATCACTGACAGTAGCTCGCAAGCCCGAGGAAACCTGTAAACAAGGGTGCTTGCTATGTGAACCAGAAACACCGGGGTTAACCCCTACTCTTCCACGACAATAAGTGTTCTGGGTTCTTTTAGGTGCATAACCAATCCCAGTACACGGGACCTACGGCATATGTCCCATCCGCAGGGCGAAGCAATTACTCAAGGACACAAGTACCGCCGGGACTCGAACCCACACTCTGCTGATCGGAATCACCAGAGCTCGAGTCCAGTGTATCTAAACCACTCGGCCAGAAAAATTGCGATTGTCAAAATAAACTTTTACAATTTCGAAAAACATTTCATCATAATATCACACACACCTACAGAGCTTACAAAAACGACTTTAACTAAGAACAAAAAAATGGATACCTAGTTGAAAAAATATTGGCGCCACTAACGCCACTAGCTACCTACATCTAACACAATACAAAATTGAGGGAACAAACAAATCGAGCGAGTAATACAAATCGTTTGGAGGGAGCAATGTACTCTCGACAGACCAGAAAATGATTTCGTTTCGGAAATAATGTTCATTGTTTAAAATAGTCCATATTAATGTATTAAGGTAATAATATTAAAAACAATAATATATAAATTTACAGGTATGACTTCTACTGTCAGTGTATTTTACTTATTGGTTACAATAAAGCCATTCTTATCAAAGAAACCTAACAAGACAATACTCTGTCACAATCATTGTTGACTTTAACAAAGTTTCCCGTGACCTTGTGACTGGCTGATCGCTGACCAATAGCAAACCGACACGTCACGATTTTGCAGGTATCTTATTTGCTGTTGAACGATATCGAGGAGGCCTGAATCGTGTTGGTTGATGTAATTCCACTGTAGGCCGCGCCCACTTAACTGGCTCAATCGATTACCAGAAGACCGTATGAAATGCGTTGAACTTTTTTTTGTCTTTGATGGGTTATTTAATAACAAAATAATTGTGGACTTGCCTTTCACGATGTCTTGCGAAGAATAAAGGTTATATCAGAAATATCGGTTTTTGTCATACGAAACCCATAAAATGGAGGTAACTTTGGCAGGTTTTTGTACACGGTGCAGTACTACTTTAACTTCTATGTGACATAAGGGACATCCTATTATTCCGGAGGTCGCTGGTTCAAATCCCGCTCTAGTCAAATTTATCTTTGTTCCACCCAAATTTATTTAAATTCCATACAAGTTACATAACGCCTTAGAGAAAATAAAGTTGAAAAGGTAACTATAGACACTACCGGTACAATATAAAAATCAAATTAATAAGTTTGGATAAACGCTAATTCAAAAACCTGACGTAATCACTCCCAACGGAATGGTCTTTTAGAAAAAAACGTTTCGTCACGGTAGTTTATAACTTAACCTTCACCTATTAAAATACAAATTCAACTGAGCAGATTGCGAGTTTTACCGTTGGGCTTTACATGCAAGTTGTTCTCTGGAGGGGTAGTTAGTATTGTCAGCATCAGTCTTTCTCCTCTTCAATGACCAGTAATGCCTTCTGAAACCATCTCGTAATAGTACCTGAAATAAAATACAATTATTAATAGGCCGTATGCACAGGCGCCATCTTAAAAAATATACCGCAATGCATCTTGGGAACCCAAGTACAGTTTAAAAATAAATCAAGCTGCCAATATGGACGCCATGATGTTGTAATTTACATTTAACTATGCCAGGTTTTCTAGTGTTCCGAACCACTTCAAAACCAGCGCGAAATTATGGTTGCCAGTGTCGCTTGGACACAGATTTCTTCCAGAATCCTTTGCGCGCCGATCATGCGCATTGAAACATATACATGGGCTATTGTTCAGTCTAGAGTGAGTCCCTTAAACTGTCCGATAGACATGCCTTTAGATTTAAACCAACTAACTTGCGACTAACTTGCGACTAACTTGCAACTAACTTGCGACTATTGAATGTAACACGGGAGCCCAGACTAAGGATCAAGTTCTGGATCAACTGAATTGAAATTGCCTAGCAACCCTTCTGCATCCCAACACAATGACCGACTGAAATGTGAACCAATCCCCCCCCCCTCCGAAGATGAGCAAACGGTCAAACACCGATCTTTTACCCCTATACAATAGTTGTCCACGCTAACTCAACAAACTGGTAACTTACCGTCCAGTCTGGCCAACCGTCTTGGCAAGTGCTTAGGATAAACGAAGAGAAAATACACTGGTACCCCGGTAAATGTTATACAAACACCGATTGCTGTATCTAGTGGGGCATCAATGGTTGCCATGATGACAAGGAAGATGGCTGCAATCACGAAGAGAATCGGTATGATGATGTGTACCTGTGAACACGGAAACAGACATGACATTCTTTCTATACGTTTCGGTATTTTGCCGCAAGAAAAATCTGCAAATTATTAAATTAAAAAGCCTGCAAAGTCTATACAAGCCTATAACCATGTTATGTCATGTACAATGGCTGAACTACGTGTGTAGGTCAGCCGCTGTATTCAATTCAATTTTCCAACTTGTTTTCGAGGGTCAAATTACTATGCCTGCAGAAAGTACACAAAATTATAATTTCCCGATGATGCTGGACATGATCTTGCAAACTAGACGTTCAAGAAAATGAAAACTTTACCATCGAATCCCTCTCCCCATGTAATTAAAAAAAAAAAAAACCAGTTTTACATTAAGAAGAAAACAATCCCAAAAGTAAACAAACAAATTGAAAAATTTTGTTAAAAAAGAAAAGAAAAAACAAAACATTTCAACTTCTTATAAACTGAAGACTAGTAGAGTATCCTGCTCGAAACGTAGAGAACACACCGACTCTTCGCAGAGCCACCACTTCTTCCAAAAGAGTTCTAACACACGGTTGTGCCCGCAAGTCTTTCACTATTATTAGTACATCCGTCTACACCATGCAAAGCTTCAGATTTCATTTAAGCTTTACTTTTTTTTGCAAGACGAAAAAATGCACACACACAAAAGAACAGTTTACAAGAGATAGCGACCACCTTGTAAGGACGTGGTCTGTCCGGATCTTTCCATCTCAACCAAATCATCCCAGCTACGGCAGCTCCTATTGGTGTCCACACAGCGAAGCTGAAGTAGTTGATTAAGCTGTGCACGTCTTGGGAATACGTGAAGCAAACCGACAATAGTACCTTTAGAAACACAAAACAGTACACACCGAAAAGTACGTCGTCATATAAATTTTAAAAGAACAAGTTGAATAGGGTGCGCCACCATTAGTGTTTGGCCTTACCATTGTTATGGGGGGGGGGGGGGGGTTGAAAATGGATGAGGTGGTAAGCCTGTATACATTATAATCGTTCGAGTCTGATGGGCATTACAGTGCAATTGTCTGAATCTGGTTCTCCAGGCTACTGGCTGTCCATGGTCTGGCATTTTGGGAGCCAAATTGCGCCTACAAACGCGTGCACGGCGTCTAAAATGCGAGTTGCACAGTATCCCGCACTTGGTTGGGTCATTGCGTCACTCGTATGCGTATCTGCTGCACACCAGAAGATTTTGCTATATCCTTCCGGTGTCACGGGGGCTTTGTTCCCCAGTGTGTGCTCCCAATGCGATAAATTAACTTGGGATGAAAACTGCTTCAGAAGAGGCCGCTTTCAGACGAAATTTCTACACAATTTGCCGCATAGGGGAACAAAATCTTTGGGGGACTCACCGGCCTTGAAGCTGGCATTGTACGTTTGAGTGCAATTTAACCCCAAATTACCCATTGCATCGTTCAAAGCACTTCTTTAATGACAGAAACTCTTAGTTCTGAGAAGAAACTACTTCAATGCAAAACCTAGCTTCTGGTAATCACTGTTGAGCCAGTTGTTTGAAGTGGGTATGGCTTAAAGTGAAACTAGGTCACACTTGCGTACAGTGCCCAGTTTCATAGTTAAACAGAAATATTCCTCACCAATAATTGTCTGCTAAGCTAAGCAAAATTGAGCAGGATAGCAGTCACAGATGCTGCATATGAATTGGTTTGGATGGTAAACTTATTTAGTAAGCATAATTCTGTCGTGCTTAATAGCTACCTTTAGCAGCTCTTTGAATTTCAGCTCTCTGCAGGACTGCACATGGGGAAATTTGATTGGCAACATGGCGTACCTAATGCTGATGACGTCAGGCGAATTTTTCCAATACTTATCGCGTCGGTTTCGCTACACGTAATACTTAGAAATACTTATCGTGAAACAATCATAATACACAATTTCCACTAACTAACAAATTGTGTGGAAATTTGAGTTGAAAATTATAAACTTACCGTAAGTAAAATGGATGGCACAGGTGTGAGATGCTTGACATGTATCATGGACAGCAGAGATGGCAGTTGCTTCTCACGTGACCCTACGTATGCAACTCTGAAACGTAATTGAACAAATTGATATCCAAAGATTAACTTAAATTAATAGCGAGGAAAGGACTTGAGAGCTTCTCTAACCGAGCGAGAAATAGTATTGGATCGACTGAGTAGGGAAAATGGGTTAATATTGATTGAGAGTTCATGGAGGATTTTGTCCAAAGGTGTGTGTCCCGCATTCGCTACAACTTCCATGCTTCATTTGCATTGTATATACATGTATGTTTTATGCTACATACGAAGTGTGGACATGAGAACAAAAGAGGTGCACATAATATAGGGACATGAAACATTATGTGGACTTACACACGTACACACAGTGTGTTTTACAGTGTTGAGGAATGGGATTTTCCTTAAGTGTACAACAAAGGAATGTCTGTTTGGATGAAAGTGTCATTACGTTACCGTCGTGACAATGTTATGCTTCTATTCACTGCTGTCCCCAAGTTCGAGGCTCTGCACGCATTTGGCCGATCGTGCAAGAAGCAAATAGTGGTAATATGGGCTGAAGGAAGTTTGTTCATAAGAGAGCGCCATCACATAAAAATGTCTACTTAATTCGCCGCATGGGGGAACAGAATCTCCTGCCACACCGCATATTATGTTTAACAATTTGAACTTTAGACTCTGACCAACGGATCATGATTATTCACGAGGCGGGGTGTAGGGCAGTCTAGGGCCATATTTCAACAAACTTTTCAGAACAAAAAATCTGGGAGTCCGAGGTCATTGACCATCTTGACGCAAGGGGGAGTCTGAATCATCAAACATTGGGGTGGAGGGGTTGTCGTAGCGGTATCTTTCCTCACCTTCTACCTCTAAAATCCTGGTTCGAATCCCACTGGGGGCACTATGTGAGTTGAAGTTTCAGTCCCTAAAACTGCGCAGGTTTTACCTGGAATAATTCTCTGGGGTTTTCCTCCCACATCTAAAACTGAAACTTCCTTCCTCGTCTTCTCTCCATTTGGGTTCTTGGCTAGTTCGCTTTTCTGAGAGTCCTTGGCTTCACAACCAGAATTAATGAAATGAATTGAAATGTGACTCGCGAGTCGGACTCGAGTTCGAATCATTACGAATCATTCAGCACTAGGTTTTGGTTCCTACCTTGAGTAGACTATTATACTTCCGTTGATGGAACCAAACGTCGACAGTGCTACGAACACCGGCATGATGACCGCAAAACCACCCAGTAGCTTGTTACCAAACGTCTGAGAACAAAAATAAAGCACCCACAGTGTATGTTAGCATCAGGTAAAGAAGGAGTCATTATGCTCAACGAAACCCACGATGATGTGTCGTTGGTGAAACCCACGGCAAACTCCTTCCCCCAAAAATGATCGACAGAACAAAAGATAACATTTTAAAATGTCGACCAAAAGTTTGTTTTCTCGAAAATTAAGATGTCCTAATTTAGCCTACTCGTTGAGTTTGCATGTAAACTTTTTTTCAAATTTTTAACTTCGTTTTATTTGTGGAAAAACTTAGAAATATTGTTGTAAATAATGAAGGATAACACTTTGTATTGAAGCGATTTGAAGCTTACCACTGCTACCGCATTAGACGCCATAAGTTCTTGCGGCGTCATGGCAGTGAAGTACGCCATGTTGGTTAATATGTACAACACAGTCACAAAGGGTACACTTATCATTATTGCACGTGGTAGGTTCCTGCAGTATATGACATTATTATACAATTATTTCCTTGTTACACACTAAAAACTTCCGTGGCCCAATTTCATAAAGCCTGTAAGCACAAACATTCGCTAAGCAAAGGAAATTGTGCTTAACAGAAACATGTTACCAGCCGACATTCAATAAAGTTTCGTTGCGACTGGTGCCCTACTCATCTTTTGCTAAACAGCTTTACGAAACTGGGCCCGGGACAGAAATGAAATGGATTCCTTGTCCCAGGTGTGTGCGACCCATTTCTGGGCTGCAGGCTGACCTGGAAACTAGTAAAAAAAAACTAAAAAAAAACCCCTGGACTCTGCGTCAGTTTGATCCATTGCTGGGTCATTTTGATATAGATTTCGAGTAATAATGAAATGGGTCAGGCCCCACGAGACTTGGAACCGGGTCAACTCCGACTCGGGAGATTTTGTTAGTGTGATGCCTACTTGTAAATTGTACATTCGTTATTGGCGATTTATCGCTGTTGGTCTGAGAAAATAAATTGAAAAAAACTAAAACTCCCTTCGTTTGTAAAATTTCTCATCGAACAACAATTCTGGAGGGAATACAATTTTGTTAACTAAACGACTTTCCTCTTTCTAAATGATTTTCAATGTTCAACAATACGGAAAACAAATCTATACGTGGGCTTAAGTTAATGACTTTTCTAAAAACGAAACCCACCAATGTTAACGTAAAGAGTCTAATTGCCAGTAAGGCCGTTTGCGAATTGGCGGCTACAGCTACGGCTACGACTGTTGCTAGGACGTCCTATACTTGACACCAGCGATCCAGC
This sequence comes from Pisaster brevispinus, assembly GCA_023634235.1. NCBI lineage: Eukaryota > Metazoa > Echinodermata > Asteroidea > Forcipulatida > Asteriidae > Pisaster > Pisaster brevispinus. The sequence continues at coordinate 8,420,889 of JAMKCF010000012.1, read as the reverse complement.
CGCAGCCGTAGCCGTAGCATCCATTTTGGACACGGCCTTTTGTAAGTTGTAAAATTATTGCCTACCTGGTTGGGTTCTTCACCTCTTCGGACACAAAATTGAGACTTTCCCTGCACACGAATATTGCAAAATTGTTAGAAAAGTGAAGTTTCTGAAAAAAGATTCCCATTAAAATAACACTTTCAACAGTTGATTTGACAAGTAAAAGAGTGACGTTGAGAATTAGAGAGGTTCAATGGCGGTAGGCCCACTTATCCAGAACAAGTACTTTTTACTAAGAACGGGTTCAGACATAATTTTATACAACAAATATTCATCTCAACAATATTTACATCTAATAGGTGTTAATTTTGCATCGGGGATAACGAATATAATCTGTTTTTACTCTTACACTGATGTGTATTAAGCACTTTATACTCAGTACTTTCCCGAGTCCTAAGAACCCCCCTCCAAAAAAAAACAAACCCGAAACCCAAAACCCAAAACAAAACCAAGCAAACAAACCCAACAAACAACAACAAACAGGCAATTCACTCGGGTGGGATTCGAATGCAAGGGTCGTGGATTCGAATCCCACCAAAGTGATTTACATCTGTTTTCCCCCCACAGAACTCGGGAAAGTACTGAGTATACAGTGCCTTTATACAAATCGGTGTAAGGGTAAAAACGAATTATAACATTGAAATCGCAACTAAACTGTGGAATATGACTGCAGTGTAAAAACCACCGGGTCAGACCTAGACCAGGGTTCCGTTTGGCTTGACCCATTTCTTGGCCAGTCTGACCCGGAATCTGAGTCAAAACTACCCAGAAATGGGTCGAAATAACACTGAATCAGAGTATTACAAATGTTTAAGCCACTTTCCTGGTCAGCCTGACCTGGAAATTGGTCTGGCCCCGGGACCCAGAATCCGGGTGAATTCTTACCCGGGAGTTTTTAGAGTGAATGTCCTTACCAGCCCGTGTACGAGAACAATCCAGAGTAAAGAGCGAGCCCAAGCCCACTGAAGGACGGATCTTCGAAGGCATTCTCAAAGTTTTTGGTTTCACCTTATAAGAAATGCAAACCAAAAACGCAAAAAACCCCAGTGCCATCAGTATCATATAAAAGAATGTATCTTTGTTTTCAATGTAATCAGACCAGAGGATATTTGCAACTTTTTTACATGTTATACCTAATTGATTTTTGTTGATTGCAGCTTAGACTCCATGTAGGCCTACCTTAGGTAATATAAAGATATCTGTTTAGCACATTGGAAATATTCATTATTCAGGCATGATATTCTTCCTACCTTATTATATTAGTCTGTTTTGCGATTTGTTTTTGTATTGCCCTTGGGGGAAAAAAGATTTGTGTTTAATTAATAAGGCTTGCAAAGACTATTGTATATGATGGTAGGTCACCACACCTTGTACTCGATGAAATGCCCCCCCCCCCCCGCCCAATGCCGGATTATTATGATGATTATATTTCTGGTAATGAAACCAAGGATGCCGCATGAGTGAACTTAATCACTGTAGCTCGCAAGCTTGAGGAAACCTGTAAACAACGGTGCTTGCTCCGTGAACCAGAAACACTGGGGTTAACCATTACTCTTCCACGATATCAAGTGTTCTGAGTTCTTTAAGTTTTACGTGCACTACAGGTCCAAAGTACACGTGACATACGCCTTAATGTCCCATCCGAAGGATGCATGGGGCAATTACGGTAAAATGGCTTGCTTATAAAGACACATGTGCCACGGCCAGGACTCGAACCTGCACCTAGAAACACCAGAGCTTGGGGGGGGGGGGATTCTGGCGCTCTTTGCTGCTCGGCCACGAGACGCCACAATTACCACATTCATTGGTAGCCTAATATTGCCAAAGTATCCGCACTTTTTTTTAGATCCAACATGTACATGAAATAACAAACTGTGTGAAAAGATTCAGCTCAATCGGTCACTCGGAGTCAGAAGAATAGAGTGAAAAACCCTTAAAACGTGTATGTTTTCACTGTTTTCAAACACTGAGTTTGGTCTCATTAGATCAAAACTAGCCTAAGTTTGACTAATTTCTGAAAGGAAAACTATACAGCATTTCAGGCCACATTATTTAAAGGGAAGTTTCCCATCTTTATACCATAATTATATAGCTTTGTGCAACCAATGCTGTGTACTTTCATTAAAAGTAGACCCCCATGTAGTTTTGTTTGATATGTTACGTAATAAAAACATGCGTGTATGTACACATTTTTGTCTTTAGTTTATGTGTGTATAATCAGTAAAACAATAAATAAATATACTTATGTTTTCTTTGATTTTGTCTTAAAATCGTTTTTTATTTCCATTGAAACGAACAGCTTGCCAACTTTAAACTATTATTTTACAGGGCTGAAATTGACAATGTCAGACTATTTCTTTTACATTCACCTTGCTCCATTGTTCATGGTATCATCAGAGTCTGCCCTTTGTACTATACAGTAATCCAGAAACACAAAGCCTACTACCTTTGCATATCTGCACCAGTCCAGTGATTATGATGATCGTCAGGGCGGCAACTTTACACAACGATAAGAAATTCTGTATCTGCGTAGATAGCCGGGTACCAATCGAATTTGTCATTCCCAGCAGCACTGTGAACAACAACACAACATTTTAAGAAATATGAATTTCGAATATAGAATGGTCATGTCTCGCGCGTATTCGCACATTGGAACCCGAAAGTGTACGATGATGTTTCCTTCACAGCAATGTACATGTCCCAAAGTGTTCGAAATAATACACGCGAGACTTCCAAAGACCATAATATTTAAGATATCGCTGTTTTTTATCTGCCCCACTGACAGGGAATTAAACTAATATAGCTCAAATAAAATGCCAGTTTTTAAAATAAATTCCCAGTTTTAAAAATAAAATCCCTGTACGTTCTAAAATCATTGACAGTCGTTTCTAATCTGATTAGTAACGCGTTTGTGTGACCGAACAACAAGAGAACAAGACTGGATGAATGTTATCACATGGCGATACCATCTGGTCAATTCCTAACCGTGCTCAATACTAAGTTGTTCAAAATACCATAGAGAAAGGACAGCCTTTCTCTATGACAATACCGGGTCATGCAGTCACGCCTGATATACCGCGCCCGACTATAGACCTTATGCATTGACGTCATCCAGCCGCCATCTTAGAGGTAAAACGGTGACGAAACAATCGAAACGCACAGATTTGTACGCGCGGCGCACAGGATTGGCCAATGAACAACCTCCTTTTGACCTCTAGGCGAGGGCGCCCTACTGAAATTACTTCATGTGCATAAGGTCTATGTATGCCAGAGGGTGTCCCAAAAATTGTTCCTATGCTTGAACGCACTTCCTTTCAGTGCACATATTCTATTTGTAGCATCCCTGTGGAAGACATCTTCCGCTCTTTCCTCTGTCCCTGTAGTTAAGAATGACCTCCCGTAGACTTTGTACACAAAATTCCTTGTGGAGCAACCCAGTCTTTAGAATTTCTCTATGGCGACCTTCCCTTTTCTATTTTGTTCTCGGTCTCCATAAGGTTGTGAATATGAAATCACATGTAATTACACAACATAAAATCCTTTAAATACTTCCTCAGTAGATTTCATGCACACAATGGAAAAATAATTGGGGGGGGGGGGCTCCATCGAGCACCAATAATGTCGCCTGACAGCAGCACCTTTTGCATATTGTTTGCCGAAACGGTCTTTTTTCCAATAATAACGAGAGGTTTTTGATCTGTTTATCGGTTGATAATGATCAAGAATGTTGACCACAGTGGATTACTTCTGAATAAACTAATAGATAATCATTGTTTGATTTCTCTGCTCTGTTTAACAGTACACGAGTCATAGTCCAATGTATACAATATAACCTTGGTAAACCTTTAAAAATGAAAAACTTTGCTGAGTTGCCAAAAAACTAAGTTAACCAAAGGTCCCGTTTGTCCGATTGTTTATACATTTTTAGATTGAAATTTTGTGTCAGTTTGTGGACAACAAACTCGTTGTAATCTTGCCAAGTTGTCAGTTTGCCTCCAAATACTGGTTCTGGTTGAACACAGATCGTGGTCCAATGTTGTGTCCTATTGTTATTCTTACTGCAAGATTTGCTAATGAATAAAAAAAAACAAACCCCAAAACCAACACCAAACAGACCCCCACTAAACAACAAATAGCGGCATGGGAGGCTATGTTAATTTTAAAAATGAGCTTGCCGTGACAACCATGTCGGTATTAAATCTATTCCGTGTAAAGTGGTGGCTTTGGTAAGAACTGGTTCTGTTTCGGAGAACTTTTTGAACGTCGTACTCCTCTGCCCTCGTCTTTTATTTATTTATTTATTATTTTTTTAAAGAAACGCATAGGAAAGTAAACTGATGTGATCGTCGGTATTGCAACCAGTTGATATCATCATAGAGCAAGGATGATATAATAAACCCTTAAACGAGGCCCATGTCGACCGCATGCATGAGTCACAAATAAGTTATGTATTTCATTGTTTTTCCCAGTTGCATCGCCCAGAATGAGTTGAATATCCGATTCCTATAGACGGGACCATTCCACATAATATAAGGGGGAGGGGGTCAGTTCCCAGTGCTGCGGGTTCTTTTAAGGGCTGGGGTAAAAACACAAACATAACCTGTGTACAAAATCTGCTACGTCTCAGCATCAGGGTCAACAGCCCACACGCATGAAGCCTTCTGATAAAATGGAACCAGTCCATCTGTTGATTGTATCAGGTGGTGCCGTTGAAGTCTGGCTTGCGCTCTGATCAGCTCCGTGGTTTCCGGCAACCCCCACCCCCACCCCAATAAAAGGTCACCGTAACTAGATGACATGTACACGTATGTATTTGTGTGATTTTGTTAGACGGCACTCTGTACAGGGTATAGTGCATAATGTACCCTCAAAGGGGGTATTTAGACCATGTTCAGGCAAAACATTTTGTAAAATTAAGTTACTTACGTAGACAAACGGTCCCAATGAGCTGTACGGCAATCATTGGTGGCTGAGACGCTGGATCAGGAAAGAAAGGTTGGATGCAGTAATTACCAAATGTTAGTGCCACTATAGCAAAAAACGCCGGCACCGCCACCAATACAGTCACCCAAAGGTACAAAAATGCCACGAAGTCACCGAAAATACTCTTGAGGTAAGAATACACAGCACCAGATGACGGGAAGGTGAGTCCGAGTTCGGCAAAACTTAGCGCACCGAGTAGAGAGAAGATGCCGCAGACTACCCAGATAGTCAGGGTGAGGCCGACGGATTGAGCGCCGGCCAGGACACCTTTTGGTGAAATGAAGATTCCAGAGCCGATCATGATACCGACATTGATGGCCACACCGTTGATGAGCGAGATTGTTCGCTTCATCTGAACGAGTGAGGAGTTGCTTCCACGTCTATCGTGGGGCATACCGTTAGAAGTCATTTTGCCCTCCGTGGGAGTAAGGGCTTCCATTTTGCCCCCCAAAACACTTCCGATTGGCTTAGGTCTACTATTACTATGGATTTAACTTTGCTGAGAAGATCTGGTTCTAGTGATGCAGACGGAACCAGTGTAACAGCCGATACATAGATTGTAATCAACCAGTTTGTTCGATCAGTATCTGCGGGTTAGCGTATCTAGACGGATCACTTAATATTCTGCGTATTGTCTGGTGACTGTAAAAGGGGAACGGTTGCAAAAGTTCAGCTTGAGTAAATATCACCATAAATATCAGATTAAGGAGAGAATAGAATAGCTGTCGCAACCTGCTTTACCAACCAAATGGACCGTAGAGGAAGGGTTGTGATCGACTGAACCGCATAGCAGGTTTGTTTAGCCTTGCTGTATGGTTCAGTGTGTACATTGTACAAGGTCACATTTTTAACACTGTAGTAGCGAAACTGCAATGTGGCTGTTCCGCCCCAACTTGGCAATCGTCCCAACTTGGGACGATTGCCAAGTTGGGACGATTGCCAAGTTGGGGCGGAACAGCCACATTGCATTGCAACCATAGTTGGGACTGGTCCCAGCTTGAGTGTTGTAGTTGGGGCGGCCCAACTATAGTTGGGATCGCAGTAAACACAGCACACACCCTCCATGAATAAACTAAAAAACAATATTAGTAATTATGAAGTTATTAAGACCACTTTATACAGTACTAGTGCTAGAGACCATTTGAGATTAGTCAGAATTTTGGTTTTTCGAGAGAGTGAAATTAAATGCGTAGGCCTAATTTCAGACTGGAAACGTCACTAATGTCGGAACCCTAAAAAAGCCCAGTAATACGCCGGCGCGGTCCATTATGAGTGATAATATCATTCAACTAAAGGGCATTTTCCAAACCTCATCTTGGGCACCGGCTCGTGTCCGGGTCTAGCTCCATCATCAGTTTTGACATGAATTTGTACAGAGCCGAAACCCGGGTTTCACACGGCCATAATCGTGGATCGATCAAGGTATTCTGTTGAGCTCTATGGGCAATCCCAACTATAACACTCAAGTTGGGAACAGTCCCAACTATAGTTGGGACGATTGTCACGTCTGGACGGAACATGGCTACTACGTGATTGTTTTATTTTAAGTGCTACCACTAACAGTCCTTGTTTTATTTTTCGTGTGTATTGCAGGTGGTGCCGCGTGACGACTTGGCAATCAAGAGGGCGGAGCTCAGTGCATGCAGTAACCCGGACTGGCGGGGTGCGCGTGCGCATTGGTGTTTTAGGGCCAATTAATATTTGGGCGATGCGGCAGCGGATTTGGCTAGAGCGAGTCAGTCACTAAAGGTTTCAAAATTACGGAGTTCTGGAAGTGCCATCCATCTTGTTAACATCATGAGATATACATGTATAGTGAAGGGTGGTGACATCACAAACGTAAGATGACGACATCCTGAGATGATTTGTCTCAGGATGACGACAATTTGAAGTAGAACGTCGTCTTCAAGTGTCGTCAGCTTACGTTTATGATGTCATCATCCTGCAGTCAATTCCCTCAGGATTACAACATGTGGGATGGCACCTCTAAAGCTCCGTACAAAATAGAAAGTGCTGTAAATAGTTCGTGGAGCAGACAGTTCATAAGTTGAAGTTCACTGTACAAATTGTCTATTATTGTGTTCATTCTTGCATATTGTGTTAAAGGCTAGGTGCCTACGAGACAAGTTCTCCTTGCATGAGTTGTGGAATATTTTTGTGTATATATTTTAACGTGATTGGTTTTTGTGACGCTAGCGGAGTGAAGTTGCCGGTCACAAAAGCGTTTGGATGTGACAAGGGCAGAGCACTTTCTAGTACCGGAATTTAAGTAGTGTATAGGGGGGCCTAAGTAGAAGCACACAAGAACATTGCGGGTCGCAGCCTTGGAGTGTTGTAGTTTCCTTAAGTGCGCCTGGAACGTGTAGAGAGGCAGAGGCTACAGAAGCTTTGGGCTCGTAGTGAATGCAAACACAGTTCTGGAAGTGCTAAATGGTTACTACGGGGGCATTAATTAAGTGTGAACCGGTATTGAGTGTTCCGTGTACGGTAGAGACCTTTGGAGGCCACTGTCCGTGGGTACACAAATACAAAGGGTTACTTGCAAGTACGGTTACATATTATTAGCTTATGGTTACATTATGGTTACAATCGGAGTGTTATAGTTACACTTTATTATGGTTACATGCAAGAGATATATGGTTTCATGTAAGAGATGTGGTTACATGCAAGAGATAGGATTACATGTAAGAGATACGGTTACATGTATAGAGATAGGGCTACATGTAAGAGTTAGGGTTACATACAAGAGCTATTATGGTTACATGCCAGTGTTGATGGTTACACACGGCTGTATAAAAAAGGCTCTGTATTATCATGCAGGTAGAAATTGAAATATATTTTGAGCATTTGGCGGAACCTAAGCCCGACATGTAGCCATGGATGGTCCACTGACTGCGCATGTCTGTTTAACGGAGATCGATGTCATGGTTGACAGACACATTACCCGAATTATCTAATCTCTAGCCACAGCCATAAGGAGAGCGCACTGTTTTCACCATTCATTTTTATTATTGTTATTATCATTATCATTAATTTTTATTTATTTACATCTTCTTCCTTGAATTAATTTTTCTTTTCTGAGGGTCTGTAGACTAGATATCAATAATCATTTTATTTTATTCATTCATTATTTCATCTCAGCAGGCTAGCTGTTTTTTATTATTTTATTTTTACAGTATCATTATTTTTACAGTATCAAGTAATAATCCACAAGGTAACTGAGTCGGTAAATTTTAAATAATTTGGGGTTGAACAAAAAAACGTTTGACCAGAGCAGGATTTGAACAAACGACCTCTACAAACTAAGCTATCTAGCCTTATCTTGGCGGTCTCCCTATTTTGTCAATATCTTTGTTCAGGGTGCCAGTCAGAAGAGCCCAGAAACGTTAATTGCCGTAAAGCCAGGGATACAACCCACGTTTACGATACAACCTGTATTCTGTCTCTACTTCAGTGAGCTTTAATCAAAGGACTAATCTTATTCAAGTTTGGAAAACCAAGTGACGACGGCGATGATGATACATGATGTTCGCCAAGAGGTGGCGCCCTTCAATCACTTTTCTGCTCCTTAACGACGAACAATATCATCTGTAACCTTCCAGTCACAGCATCTGTATCACAGATCATGAAAGTATAGGATTACAATTCACGTCATTACACAATAGGTAGCTACCCCTCCACGTGCCCAAAGTTAACGTCTTGTCAGTAAACGGTAGATAAGGTAGCTGGTACAGCCACGACCTTGCTTTGGTATCATAAATGAGCGCTCTACTATCGATCATTATTCTTTATGGTCAAATTTCACCACGAATGAAAGGCTGGCTGAGCTGACTTGGGGACGTTGGTGTCTTACAGGTGACCCAGGTGTTAGAGCAGAAGGCGAAGTTGTGTGCTCATGTGATGAGACAGTGAGGTCTACACAACGCAGTTATAGATCGTCTGCCTATGGATATAAGTCGCGGCAGTGGTCGCCCTAAGCTGCGTGAATGTGACAAAGCGAAGTGGTAGAAGTGCGCGAGGGCTGAGAAGACCGGCGACTGAAAGAGAACAGGTGATGGCGGCGACTCCAGGAATACGTCCCCACTACAATTGGAGGATAAGGCGACCACGGACGCAAGTCTATGCCGAATGATGATGATTCTTAAGGTCAAGCAAGGTCGTGGCTACCGCTTACCAGTTAGGAGAGTTTACCAAGCAGTCTCGTATTCAAGCCCTCAGTCCCCCCCCCCCGGGGGGGGGATGGTCCTCAATCGGGAGTCCCACAGACACAGTGCCGAAAATAGGGTAAAATGTGAGAGGGCACATGGAGGTGCATTACTTTTCTAGGGGGCACTTCTGGTCAATTAAAACTGTAGTTTCCGATTGCATTTCTCAAACAAGCCCCTTTTTAGCGCTCTCGTTGTGCCATTTACTATCTTTTTTAAAGATAACATGGCGCGAGTGTAAACACTAATACGATTGTCTGAGTGTAAATTAAACATTGAAACTATCACATTGGAGCTTATGAAATCTGATATTTAAACCCTGGTAATCTTTAATCTCTAAAGTCCAGATTTCAAAGGGGGGAGCCGGGGCTTACGGATATCAATTGGGGGGGGGGGGTGCTTGCTCCCGTACCCCCCTCAAAGTTACGCCGCTGAGTCCCAGTCCAACACAGTCGTTTGGGCCAAGTCTTGAGTCACGAGTCACAAAGGTCGAGTCTGAGTTCAGAAGGTCAAATCCGAGTCTGGGGCGAGTCTTTGACAATTGTGACTCCTAGGGGGTGTCCTATACGTCAGTATGTGACTCGAGTCAGAACTGAACCTGGTTCCCACATGGATGTCCCAGTACGTAAGCGATCAAGCGTACCTTTTCGTGAAATTAACCAAAAATCTCGACTATAAACAAACCCTATTATAGTTTGTCCAAGACCCATGAGGAACTATTACTTTACCTTGAATTTTATCCAGCCACACTGGTAATCGCTTTGGATACACAAATAGGAAGTAAACTGGTACCCCGGTCATTGTAATGGCAACACCGATCGCGGTATCGACCGGAGAGTCAATGGTTCCCATGACGACCAGAAAGATGGCGGCAATCACGAAGATAATCGGTATAGTGATGTGAATCTGTGAAAGCAATGGTCACTGGAGAAAGTTAGAATGTAATTTTTAAGTGATCAACAATGAGCCATGCCTCGCACCGTGCACCAAAGAAACTCTCATTGTACATTACAGTATTTGACTTTTGTTTGAGACATAGGTTTGAGAGCAAAAAGGACTGGAAAGTGGAGGGAGTTGGAACATCACCTTGTACGGGCGTGGTCTGTCCGGTTCTCGCCATCTGACCCACACCATACCCGCTACTGAAGCACCGATAGAAGTCCATACAACAAAGCTGAAATAATTAATTAAGGTGAAGATGTCGTTGGAATAAGTGTAGAAACACGACAACAAAACCTGTTCAAATAAAACAGAAATTGCAGGGCATTATTAGTATGCACGATGTCTAATATTGATAAAATTGTTAAAAGGGACACGTTGGCTTAGATTGGGCGATTTTGGCTATAAAAAACGTTTGTTATAAAATGAATTGACATGAATATGGTTGGAAAGATGTTTTAAAAGTAAAAAAATAATGATGCACACAAAATATGCCTCGCAATTGCGTGGTTTTTACTCTCTGAGCAAACACGGTCCGCCCTTTTGTAGAGTCAAGAATGTGGTTCTACAAAATGCCAGACCGTGTTTGTTTACGAAGTAAAAGGAAAACCACACAATTCTGAGGTATATTGTGCATTATTATATTTTACTTTTAAAACATCTTAGCAAACATATTCATTTTATAACGAACGCGTTCAAACACTTTTTAGAGGCCAAATCACCCAATCCAAGGCAATTTGTCTATGGGAACTTTTTAGCAGACTTTAATATAAAGAAATGTGTGTTTTTCATGGAAATTGTTTTTTAAAAGACAATGTGGTAATATAAGCATCTGTAAAATTATAGACTGAACTGAAATACTTTTATGTATGCCGCGTAAGAGTATTGTGAATGCTAATTAGGTACACAGCCACTCTCGTTATAAAGAGCACGTCATAAAGAGGTTTTGCTTATAAAGAGTACCTCTGAAGTCCTGAATCTCATTTCTCGTTTGTGTTTCTTTTTTTCCTCTCCTCTTATAACAATGTTCCTGTTGTGAAAAGCTGGCCAGTCCCATCAACCTTGTTATAACGAGAGCGACTGTACTTAGAATTATTCACATCATAGGGTGCAGCTTTTGACCAGGGCCCAATTTCATAGCGCTGATTAACGGTAAACAAACTTGCGTGCTAACTGTAGCAGAGAAAAAAATTGCTTAAGCGTAAGCGTATTTCACAGGTTAGCAAAAATATTAGGCAGCCAGCTTGGGCGTTCATTATGAATTTGCAATTTGTTACGTCATTAATTTTCATACAGTAATCACCGGAAGGTTAGCATGCCTTTTTGTGTGCTTTACAGCTCGTGCGCTGTGAAATGGAATTCGCACAGTAAGCACAAAATCGGCAGCACTATGAATTTGGGCCCAGTTTACGGCTAAAAATAGTATAGCCCTGCAGCCGCAAGAAGTGGAATTCGGGAGGAATGTGAAGAATGCAATGGACGCCCAGTTTAATGAGTGACTCTTTTGATGCAACAATAGATCACTGCAGACAATGACCATTGCTGTCAATGATATAACAAAACATAATGTTTAACAAAATCGCGCCCTTGCTGTACTTCATGTTCTAACAATAGAGCTCCAGTTGCCCATGCCTGCGTCGCTATACGATCTTGGTCAGGACGGTTACATCAATATCCCGCTCTTCTAAATCTAACAGATTTGTATCGAGTTTTGAAGTTAACTTCAACAAATACGTGAAATGTAGAACATTTTTAGTCATCTTTGAGATTCTGATTATGGCTACACGCTATATCGGCAAGATTCTGCTCTAAGTACAGGTATGTTAATTTTTGAATTTTAGAGTGTGCTCGGAGGACTAATTTAGGCAGGCCTATATGTAGAATGTACTATTTGGAGTGTGCTTTGTGGAGTGTCGTCATATTCAGATCCCATTTGCACTGTTCATCAAACGACGAGAGAAAGTCTCACTGACTCGGGGTGTTTTTGGTTTTGTTTAATGACACTAGTGTAGGGTCATAGGTTGTAACTATTGTATGTATTTTGATGCAAGCTCACCACGATGACAATTGATGGCAGTGGAGTTAAGAAGTCAACATGTATCATTGACAGAAGGGACGGGAAGTGTTTCTCACGCGAACCCACGTACAACATTCTAACAGAAAAATATAAATATTGATAATTAGTACAATTAATATAATACTGTATGACTAAGAGAGGTTTGCGGTAACTAAGAGAGGTTTGCGGTGAAAATCTCTTTTGAGTAGTGTAGGTTCTGAAAGAAACCGGAGGTTAACGACTCAACGTTTCGATCAGTATGCTCTGATCGTCTTCAGGAGCTGGATGTTGCTTGTGTACTGCCTTGTAGGGGATTAACTGGTAGGGGATTAACTGGTAGTTGGGCCTGGCTCGGTGGTGGGCAGCATTTTCCTCTTGAAGTACATCCCCCTAAAATCCTCACAAAGAATTCAGTCAACGCACTGAGTCGGCGCGCCATGATCAAGGCTATAGTGACGAGCCTGATAAGTTTGTTGGTGTTTACCTTGAACACACCATAATGTTGCCGTTAATGGCACCAAATGTTGAAAGAGCAACAGATAACGGCATGACCCAAGCGAAGCTTCCCAGTACGTTGTTGCCGAATGTCTGACAATATAAAAACAAAAATAGTATAGCAGCGAATCTGCACACTTTAGAAAGTCAAATTAAAGACAAAGTCTTCAATGAGGAATTATTTCTAAGACCCTTATACTGCTACTCTTCGCAAAATTTAAGACAACAAATGTGAATAAAGCAGGCAGGGTGAAATTCTGAAAATATGAACAAGTTGGAATTTGTTCATCACTTGCCTGCGAAACGAGTCAAAATTTAGAGTTGCCCGGGTGGCAGTACTGCGTGCAGAGAGACAGCGTAGCTACAAAATAAGTAAGCAAGACGTGGCATAAAGCAAAACACTTAGCAAAAACTGTGCTTCTTTCGTTTCAAAATTTCAAAGTTTAAACTATTTTACTATCAATTAAATGTCGAGGAGTAAAATGAAATAATGAAATTCACTTAAATAAGTGACACCAGACTCTTGAAAGATGTTTTAAAAGGAGAATATATAAGCTTCCACACAAATGATATGCCCCGATATGATATGGTTTTCCTTTTACTTCGTGAACTTACACGGTCCCCATTTTATGGAGTAAAAAATGAGGCTAAAAAAATGGCAGACCGAGTTAGTCCACGAATTAACAATTTCGAGGCTTACTTGTGTAGCTCATTATTCTTTTTATAAACATCTTTCCACCATATTCAATTTATATTAACGCTTTTTATAGCCCAGAGCGCCCAATCCAAGGCAACGTGCCTTTTCATATGGACGCATATATTTGCATTTTTTAAGGTATCCATTTTTTGCACTCTCGAGGGAAAAAATAAAGTTGTTTTCATACCACTGCCACGGCATTTGATGCAAGGAGTTCGTCTGGTGTCATCGCCGTAAAATACGCCACGTTAGTTAGCACATACAACGTCGTAATGATAGGCACACTTATGAATATAGCACGTGGCAAATTTCTGTAAAAAAACAAACATGTATTATGGTTGAAAAAATAAAATAAAAATATTAGACCATAGAAAGATTTGATCATTGCACTGTTTGCAACATAACTAACATTACTGACATAGGCATAGTGAGCACAATTAAATACAAGATAAGAAGGGACAATACTTTACTTACTTGTTTGGATTTTTCAATTCCTCTGCAACATAATTCACACTTTCACTGTAAATAAAATAACAGTAATCAATAAGTTAAAATATAAACAACTATATAAACACAATTGAAAGCCACTCGAACAAAATATAAGCTACAAACACACCTGAAATTTCAGCAAAACAAATACTGTGCATAATGCGTCAGAACAAAAAGAAAAGTGTGCTTACCATCCCGTGTAAGCAAATAATCCCGAATAAAGAGCAAATCCAAGACCACTGAAGGTCGATCCCTCAAAAGCATTCTCAAAGTTTTGGGTCTCACCTGTGACAAGAATTTCGAACACTTGTTGAAGTGAGTTGAGCTAAATTATATGAAGTTGTACCAAGAATTGCCTTCGTCTCGGACTGAGGCAATGGGTTTAGTCTGATACCGTCTTATAATATTTGAATTAACTCTTAATCCAATATTTCAAGAAGAATAAAACTATCCAAGTAAAATGTTTAATGTTGTGATTCAGCCCTAGACGGTACAAGGCAAGGAATCACAATAACAATTATTTCCAATGGATTTACACATAATAGCCACATTGTTGATGATAGAGTTCAAATCTTTCGAAGGAAGAGGTGACCAGGGGTCAGAAAAAGGGCTCATTGAGCATGCGTATAAGTCAACCCATCCCAGTGCTTGGACAGAGCTCATTGGCTCATTCTGTGCGCCGCGCGTACAAGTCTGTGCGTTTCTATGGTGTCATCATTGGTTTACCTCTAAGATGGTGGCTAGATGACGTCAATGAAAAAGTTCCATTGATTTCCATCAATACTAATGAAGATCAATGGTCAGGTCTATAGTCCTTTCTAGTGTTGATAATCAAACAGCGCTGGTTGGCAAGGACGGCCGAATGTTAGCAAAACATACAGATTTCATGGCCAAATTTAACACTTCTGCAAAGTTTCAATTGAAAAAGAAGTCAGTTCCCTTTTGTTAATAATTCGTAAATAAATTTGAGTGAGATCTGGGCTTAATTTCATGCCTGTGCTTACCGCCAAATTCTGCGCTTACGATCACCATTCTCCGCTTACTGCGCAAGCACAGAATTTCTACGCTAGCATGTGTAAGCGAAGAATGCCTAGTAACGTGGAGTACGCGCACAAGCAAAAATTCCCTGCCAAACCGTGAAATACGCTTGACGTAAGGGCGGAATTCCCTGTTTCCGTAATCACCGAATCTTTGCTTACAGTAAGCAGAGACATGAAAATGGGCCCAGGAAACAACCTTTGCCTAATTGCGCCATGCCGCCTCCAATGATGACGATAAGAGATACCATCTTGCATATAGTGAAGAAGTTCTGCACATGCGTAGACAGTCGGGTGCTTATCGTACTCGTCACTCCAAGAAATACTGGATGTGGATAAACAAATATGTATTTTACAGCATTACAAAGTGCCAATGACAACACAGTCTTGATAAGTCAATGAAATAAACAGTTGAAGGCTAAATGCCAAAGTACATTTAATTGTTGTCATGTTTTGTTTTTAAATGGACGTATATTCGGAGCGGCAATCTTAGGCTTACTTAGCGCCGTGGTTCCAATGAGCTGTACGGCGATCCTCGGTGGCTGACACGCTGGGTCAGGGAAGAAAGGTTGGATGCAATAATCACCAAATGTTAGCGCCACTATAGCTAAAAACGATGGCTGTGCCAAAATCACACTGACCCAGAGATACAGAAATGCCACAAAGTCACCGAACATCTCCCTCAAATAAGTGTAGATTGCTCCGGAGGAGGTGAAAGTTGTTCCGAGTTCGGCGAAGCATAGCGCCCCCAGGAGGGAGAACGCACCGCAGACTACCCAAATGATCAGGGTGAGACCGACGGAACCAACGCCTTCGAGGACTCCCTTCGGTGACACGAAGATCCCGGAGCCGATGATGATACCAATGTTGATGGCTACCCCGCTCAAGAGAGAGATGGTACGCTTCATCTTCACCAGTGAAGACTCGCTGCTTTGACTGGTGCACGACACCCCGTCGTCACCGTCAGGTGGAGACATCTTCATTTTTGTGTTATGTGCAAGAGTGAGCGACCAAGTGTACTTACACCACAAGAGTGACCAAGTGTGCTCAGCTTGATACTTTATATAAAGTGAGGAACTCACGGATGGGTTTACAGCATTTTGTGTACACTGTGCGGTGTTAAATAGAAAAGCAAACAACGCGGTGATGTTCCGAGATCAAAGATCATGAACTCCCACATTGCCGTTCAGATTTCAGAGTTTGTCATTAGAGGTTGTCAATATTTTGAAGGTAGCTGAAACTACCAATGAATAAAGCTCGATGGTTACAACATAATTCCTTTCCAATTTTGTTGTTGTGAACCCATCCCTTTGGTTGGCTCCCGGTTTCGTTTTATGGCGTTTTTTCCATTAGGTTGGGGGTGGGATGGGGTGGGATGGGGGTGGGGGTCTGGAATCAAACACCGGGGTGCTCCTACCCAGTACTTTAATGCAGCAATTAATAACTTTTGTGGGACTCCTTCAAGTGTGTGGCGAGAGATATTATGAATATTTGGAGACAGGGCACAAAAACTACAGCCAGGGCGCGGTCTTTGGTTGCCAGTAGCTGTCGGCCTGGCTGAGGAGGTTCACATCCATTCCATGTCACTATTTTGATTTACGTTAGTCTTTAAATAAACCAGTTCGTACTCATAGAATTCGTTTTTTCTGGTCTTATGTAGGCCAAAACATAAACACAGACGATAATTATAATTGATACAAAAGGCAATTTGTACAATAGGCACTTTGTTTTTCTCCTGTTCGACTTTAAAGATTTATTTGGTTTTGAAGGGCAATTATTTTGTTTCGATTATAATGGACCTTACGCATTGACGTCATCCAGCCGCCATCTTAGAGGTAAAACGGTGACGAAACAGTCGAAACGCACAGATTTGTACGCGCGGCGCACAGGATTGGCCAATAAACAGCCTTCTTTTTACCTCTAGCCGAGGGCGCCCTACTGAAATGACGTTATGTGCATAAGGGCCATTGAAACCCTTTTGAAAATAATCGTATAGGTAACATTTACATGCATTTTATAACATAATATTTGTATATTTGTGGCCCTTTTCCACAAAAAGCAACAACGACAACATAGTAATAATCACACCAACTTAACCCCCAAACCCCAAACAAAAAACAAAGGCAAACCCAACCCCGCCCAACCCCCCCAACAGCCCCCAGACCATCACCCCTATACACCCCAAAATCAAACAGACCAACACAATCTTAGCTCCCCCAGTAGTGACTACAACGAAGTGCACAAGATACAGAATAATGTATTACAGTTTCAAACTCCAGTGATGTATTTCTATAAGAAACTATTTTTTATACTAATGTTAGACATAAACAACAAAAATAGCTAACGAGACCTTTTAATATTTAAACCAATATTTTAATATCTAACTAGATTGCAACGAAAGAATAGTGCAATGAATGTATATAACAATGCAAGTGCACCAATTTGAATCCTTCGTTATAGCAAGCTATTAATTCATCGTGTTTTTTTGTTCGCTCATTTGAAAGCATCGTAACATTCACGTGAAAACAGGCCTGGTTATCTGCTCTAAATACAAATGTAATGCAATTAGCATCGAATGTCGTTTTTAAGGCATTGAGGCATTTTATTAACATCTAAACAAAAAGATTAAAACTATAATATAATATTGACAAAATGCATCGCGATATATTCAACGACTTTTAATTGATTTCATTTCAAGCTCTTACGTTGTGTTGGTGATTTCTGGCTTTAATTACCACTGCTTGTGGGTGAGCATGAGATTGCAAGGGGAAATTCTTTCACCATTACCTCACACAGCTGCAGTGTAGCAGGCGTGGCTATCGGTATGTCTACAAAGACGTAGCGCGCCCTCACCGGTGGGTCACATTTAAACTCAATAACACCGCCTAATGGTGCAGCCTGTTCAGCCGTCACTGGTTCCCCGCACATGGTGTTGCTGGCTACGACGGGGTCTATTCCTGCGCTGACAACGGCACCAGTCAAACGCTCGCCTGCAAATCAAAAATATCAAATAATTATTTAATCGATTCGTTTTTTTAGGAGTTTGTAAAGCGAAAGAAAAACAAGTATTTGTTAATTTTGTTACTTACAAAACCTTATTTTTCTTTCGCTTTGTAGAGTTTGTAAAGCTAACAAAGAAGAAGTAGTGTTTACAGATCATGTAGAAGCAAAACCCAAGTCGTGTGTTGATATAGAAATAATATTTACTCACTGCAACAGTAGACCCGATTGATGATTGTAACCGTCCTGATGCAATGCTCACCCTCAAGATCAACTCGCCACAAAGGATCTATCTCGTTTTCTTCTACGTTGGTAAAGTAGAAAAACAACAATAATAGGCTACAAATTACTTTATTTAACAAATATTAAGATACGTCAGCGTCAGGCCCGTAACTGGGATGAGGGGGGGGGGGGGCGTTTGCCTAACAAAAAACAAAAGT
Organism: Pisaster brevispinus; assembly: GCA_023634235.1. Taxonomy (NCBI): domain Eukaryota; kingdom Metazoa; phylum Echinodermata; class Asteroidea; order Forcipulatida; family Asteriidae; genus Pisaster; species Pisaster brevispinus. The sequence goes on along the minus strand of JAMKCF010000012.1, from coordinate 8,402,506 downwards.
CTACCAAATCGAAAAAGAAGGAGAAAAAGTCCACACAACATATTAAAAAAGGTCCTTAAAATACCCCAAAAAACAAAAACGCGAAAAATGTACATATTGGCTTGAAGTGGGACCTCATTTCCAAAAAACTTCCAACTCCGAGTCCCTACGGCGCTTCACGGACAAACTAAAGTTAGGCTAGGCCTTTATTTTAAATCGGGATATAAGTGCTTCGTTATTTAACGCGAAAACAGATCTTGTGTCGCATGGATTTTTTACTCGATGTTGCATGGCGTCGCCGGGAAAACGACGTCTCATAGTGTTGCGCGGATTGGGAACAGTACTTGTAGCAGCAAGATCTAAATTGCATGCGTAAAGGATCACGACGCTCGCTTTTTTATTGCAGACTCTTTAAGGTCAAACGTGAAGCGGAAATGGAGGTCAGCTTTAAACAAAAAAATATTTTTCAAAGATTTAGGAAATTATTTACAATTTACAATTTCTAAATTTAGCTTAAACTTGTTTTCCAAACCATATTCAATGGGTGAGATTTATAAAAACATCGTAACCCAAGCTCTTCTCGAAAACAACTGCCACATTACACGCTGTGTAGCTTCTATTCGAGGTGCCCGGAAGTCCAGATTTTCGCGACGGCTCGTACGCTCTCGAGGTCAACTTACACAATTTATAACAACTGTAGCATTTCCATAATTGATGCCCTAAAATGGTACTCTGTGGTACTCTTTCTTCTTGAAGACACTCGGTTAGTACCGATCACAACGTAGAGTTCTCACTGCGTAAGCGCCCAAAGTTGTTACGAGATTTACACGACTTGTATTTAACCCGTCATGTTGACAAAATATTTTGTTAATAAAACTCCTTAGTTCAAACACTAAATATACTGTACTGGATTTTTTTGTCTTACCTGTGTGTGTGCAATCTACATTTTGAATCGATTTCAACCCTTCGCCATCCACAGCATTGTAAGATGCGAAATGTTTATCACTGAACGTGGAACTCTGCTCAGTAGGTTTGCCGATAATAGAGAAATCCACTGAAACAAACAGACAATTCGTAAAATTATAAAATGTGAACAATGGTACTCTAAATCTGTGACCAATATTTTACTTTAAAAAATGTTATAGCTTAGGAAAAAAAAAACCCTCAAAACCCTCAAAATCCTTGCGTTTTCCCTCAAAATCCTTGCGTTTTCCAATACAGAAATGGATCTTTCAAAAGGCTTTACAATCCATGTATAATGCATTTTAGCGTAATTAAACTTAAAACATTTTGAGATACGATATTTATATGTTTACCATTTCGACCCCGAAGGTCTTTTAGTAGAAGTGTAAAAAGACCCAGGCTTACAACAAAATGTCAACTATCGTTACTGTTCAGGAAATAACAAGGTATTAACGGAGACGACTCCAACCTGGACAATCCCAGAAGATGACCATTTCTCTCTCGTTGGCGCTGAATGGTGGCTGATCAATGTAGTGAGGTATGTACGGTCTCTCTGGTGCGTACATATTCAATCCGCCTGGTAGGAGTCGTGTACAAATACAGCGGTTGTTGTAGTCAACTGGTAACGCCCATCTGAGTTTACCCTCTTGATTTAAAGTCCGGCTCCTGGCTTAGGGAGCATTCATTGGCCACCACCTCTATCCCATATTTAACTGAGGGAAAATGGCCCATTTGAAAAACGTCACTTTTCACTGTCTTGTTCTTAGATACATCGGAGAAGGTATCACGGATACATTAAAAAAAATAACTAAATAATATTTCCAGTAACAAACTAGCACTTGTTACTATTTCTAAACAGCCTTTCAAATAGTTAAAGATCAACTTGAACAAAATCAAAATTATTGGGGTTTTTTCGTTGTAGAATGGTAAACGATTGCCTAATAATTACTTGAGTTCGTTACGAGAAAGCTCCATTACAGATATTCTGAGTTTGCCACAAAAAAATCAAAAACTATACATCCTTTTTTATACCAGTGGGTGTGATTACATTGAATTACTTAATTAAACACGAACTTACAGGCGGGCGACTTTCCAACTCGTATTCGCGTTTACGATTACATTCCAATGTTTTGTGAAAATCGTGTTTGTAGTACAGGTAAGTGGTCAAAATCTCAAATATTGTGACAAATCAAGATTTTACTTCGGTGGGTACACGTCAACAAAAAGTGAACATATTGTGATTTGGTGTGACATGTTATGACATCATGATTAGAACCTTCACACGTAAATTCATTGTCTACATCAACGTCATTTTATATACCAATGTCGGTATGTTTACTGCAAACCTTGCCGCAGACCTCAACTTAACATACATTTTGAACTGTTTTTACTCTGCCGCTAGAGGGCACTCAATTATTTTATTACGTCATAGGTAACTTAACAAAATTCGACCCTTGCCGGACTACAACATGGTTGAAGAATAGGATTGTAATTTTAATTACAAGGCACTTTAGGGTTCGACTGGAAGTACCGTAACACATCCTGGTTTGAAAACGTTCGAAGTTTCAGCTTGATCTAACATGTTGGTGGGTTTATATTTAAACTAATGTAATTTGTACTAGGTTTATTTTGGTCAGTGCTTGGACCAAGTTTTATGACGATCCAAGCTTAGACAATGACCAAAAGAGAAAACAATTGTATAAAGTCTCTGCTATTTCTGCAAAGAAAAAAAAGATGAAGAAGAATAACATGATGAAAAAGCGGAAAAGGGAAAGAAAGAAAAACAAATCTGAACAAAAGCACTGCCTTTTCCGTGGTATCGCATTAATGCCAAAATCAACAGAACAAAACACAAGTTTTTTCCCCGAGCATATGCTCCGAACAACTCAAAGATAAAAACTGCTTGAACAGCTAATTAAAGAGATGACTTACCTCCGAACAGAGCCCAAATGATTACTGTCATCCAAGTAAACTGCGTCATATTACCACAAAGTTTGCCGGTTTTTATTTTACAACTTGCAGTACGTTACATGTCAAGCAATGACTTTTAAGCTATTTACGTAATGCATTCATGTTCCTTATTCATTGCATAGTCGTGAGAGTCATCGACTAAAAGAGGAACTCGCTGGAGAAGCGCCTCTCCTCATGACAAAAACAAAATGTCAGACCTGCTGAGTTTGTGGAGATTGGTCATCTTTATGATACATCTAAGCTTGCAGCACGCTCTCAAATGAGCTTGTGTAAAGTAAAAATTAATTGAGCGAAACAACCGATCGATGTTACCAAATCGAATCTCAAGTCGCCATGACGAAGAGACTTTTCATGAGTATATCCTGTGGTCCTTTTTCTATGATCAAAGTAACCCTGACATTTTCAAATTAAAGGCAGGGACGGTAGAAATACAGTTGATAGTGGTCTGACGTTACGACTTTTAATAAGCAGAGTCTCAAAAGACCGTGTCTTGCGACGATAAGGTCACCGTTGAGCTTCCGGGTACCGCTGAGCCATCAGCTTTGGGAGATTAACGTGGTTGCAATTTTTTTGTGGGATTTTCATTTCTGTTGCTGCATCACTTTGTCCAACCCATGATTACGTTTAAAACTAGCAACGCAATAAAGAAAATTAAAATGAATCTGGAAACTTAGGAGAAAAATGAAGAAATAATGCTCGACCTCCAACATCCGACTTGAATTGTCGCATTGCAAATTTGCGCCGACTGTGTTGCGCAAACCGTGTCGACTGCACTTACAAACCCAAGTTAGGTTCTATTTTAAATCGGGAAATTTGTTCCTCGTTGCTTACCGCGAAAACAGACTTTGGGTCGCATGAATTTTACGGTGATCTATATAGCATGGCGTCGCCGGGACAATGGCGTGCTAGTTTCGGGCGGTTTGGGTACCACACTACTACTAAATGTGCAGCGCGTGCTCTAATTTTCACTCGTGTACGTAAAAGATTACGGTGATCACCAACTTTATAGTATGTTATTTATGATCAAACGTGAAGCGGAAAATAATGTTAGATTTCAAGCTCTCGAGGTCAACTTACACAGTCCTTTTTATTTTTAGTTGTTAAATAAGACAGTTTGTACTTAAATAATAAGGAGTATAAGTGGCCTTAATATTGTGTACTACCACTCAATTTCCCGGTTCAATACTATTTAAAGCTAAACACAGTCTAAAAATTATAATGAGGGTGCAGTCCATTAATCACATACCAACTAATTTTCTCAAATAATTATTTTCAAATTACATTAAAACAGTTACTGTTTATCTTAAAAATTAAACGTATACAAAAAGTTAATCTACTCTAATGTTATTTGTTTTTTCCAGAGTACAGTAAAACAACTATAGCCTTTTAATCAAAATAATATTAGGTCATTATTTTCAGATAACAGTAAAACAAACTTTGTTTTTAAAAATGCAGTGTGAATAGCATGGGGTCTGCTTTAGGCTTAAACATTTCCGTTTTATTTTTATTTTAGAGATTGATGGCTAGTCCAGGTATTCATTGTTTATTTTTCAATCATCTTGATTACTGTTATTGGTTTTCTTTTTCTTTTGTTCATGTAGTTGATGAAAGCTTCCCTGGTTGTTTGTTTATTTTGAAAAAAAATATACATACATTTCTTTTCGCGCTTTATAAATAATCAAGTGTTTAGATCTTGCATTTAGGTAGCATTTTTGTGAATGGACTTGAGCACATTTTATGTCAATTTGGTGCTATTTTATCTGATCTTTAATTTACGAGTTGATTAAAAGAATTGACTGAAATCTTCTTTTCATAAAGTGAAACAGTTATGTGCTCTTCGTAAGCTATAAAATTACATTTAACGAGAAAATAATCATCAGGAACACAAGACATAACATTTTAATTTCTAAAACAATATATTGATATCTAACCAAGATTATATTTGTAGACTAATGCAATGAACCTAGAATACAATGCAAGTAGATATACTATTTTTTGAAATCTTTGTTCAGCAAGCTGTTGTTTCATCGTGTAATATTATACACCTCGAGATAAATATTGATTATCTGTTCTCAAAACATTCTACATGTAATATAACTAGCACTGAATACTGTGCTAAAGGCATTAAGGCGTTACAGTAATGTTTACTTCAAAGCAAAATCATTAAATTAATGAAATGTAGACCAAAAAAACGCGATACATTCCACAACTTTTAATTAATTTTAGATGAAGTTTTTATGTTGTGTTGGTGATTTGTGGTTTTAGTTACCACTGCTTGTAGGTGAGCAGATTGCAAGGGGAAATTCTTTCACCATTACCTCACACAGCTGCAGGGTTGCAGGCGTGGCTATCGGTATGTCTACAAAGACGTAGCGCGCCCCCACTGGCGGGTCACATTTAAACTCAATAATGCCACCACGAGGTTTAGCCTGTTCAGCCGTCACTGGTGCCCCGCATATGGTGTTGTTGGTTACGATGGGGTACATCCGTGCTCTAGCAACGGCACCAGTCAAACGCTCGCCTGTATATCAAAATAACAAATAATGATTTAACTGATTCAGTTTTTGTTTAGAGTTTGTAAAGGAAAAACAAATGTAATGCTTACAGATCATGTAAAAGCAAAGCCCCTACTTAATAATAATAACTCACTGCAACAGTCGATCCGATTGATGATTGTAATCGTCCTGATGCAATGCTCACCCTCAAGATCAACTCGCCACCAAGGGTGTATCTCGCCACCGCTTGCTGTTGAAATAGAATAATGATAAAAACAAAAATTATAAATTGAGATTTTTTTTTCGCAAATGAATAAAACCTGAAATCTGGACTTGTGTGTATATTTTTATATATTGATATCGCGTTTTAAAAACCATACAGACGTATATATTTTAATTTGGCTTTCGAAACTTTGAAAATAAACTGAACTTGCGGTAGCACCATACCTGTTTGGGAACTGTAGAATTACTGACAATTATCAGCGCTAATGACAGCCAACATTTCCCAAATTGTGCCCTAAAATGGTATTCTGTTTTACTCTTTCTTTTGAAGACATTCGACAGAACCGATCGAAACGTAGAGTTTTCTCAAGTAATGCGAAGTGAAGGTCAAGTGGTTTTTGTTTGTGTCTTACTTGTGTGTGTGCAATCTTCAGTTTGAGTCGATGTCAAACTTTTTCCATCGACAGCTTTATAGGATGCGTGGGCCCCGTGCGTGAAACTCTGCTCAGTTGGTTTTCCAATAATGGAGAAATCCACTGAAAAGAACAAACAGTTGTAAACTTATTAAAGAGTGGCTTTAATTAGAATTTATGCACAAATGCTACTTCTAATCTATGAACAATCTTGTATTTTTCAACACTGTTTATAGTTCTGAAGAACAACTTTCGTTTAAAAGAAGTCCTTACATATTATTTGAACAAAGGTCCTTCCCAGCACAGCTGGGACTCTTCCAAAGACAGTTACTTGTGTAATAATTTCAAGATTAAAAGTGTTTTGAGGTAAGATTGCGATACTACTTTATTTACATCCTGAAGGTCCTCTTGCAGAAGTGTAAAAAGTGTTAACCAAACTTATAACAAAATATCAACTATAGTTCAGTGAGCAACAATTCTGTAAAGGAGACAATTCCAACCTGGTGGACATTCCCAGAAAATGACCATTTCTCTCTCGTTGGCGCTGAATGGTGGCTGATCAATGTAATGAGGTATGTACGGTCTCGCTGGTGCGTACATATTCAATCCGCCTGGTAGGAGTCGTGTACAAATACAGCGGTTGTTGTAGTCAACTGGTAACGCCCATCTGAGTTTACCCTCTTGGTTAAAGTCCGGCTCCTGGCTTAGGTAGCAATCATTGGCCGCCACCTCTATCTTACAATAAACTGAGGGGTAAAATATTGCCAGTTTGAAACAATTATTTGAAACAAGTTTATCTGAAAAATCTGTCACATAAAAACAAAATAACCCGGCTGCCTAACAAGACCTTTAATTTCGGATGTAAAACAGTTCGGCATGAATATATGCAGATTTTCAGATGGATTGCGCATTTATTTCTGTGCATGGCAAGTTTTAGCTTGATCGCACATTTCTTTTAAAGTAAAGATCTTTGAAAACTGCAGATTTAAGATGACGTCATTTGACACTTGATGAGGTCATCAAAAGAAGACCCCAAATTTTCGATTTGAACACATTCCGGTTCTGATACATGCAAAGTGTCAGTTACCGCACACTTATTTTTATGCCAATATAAATATTTCACTGTGAAAAACAATTTTGTCTCCGCCAAAGGAAAATTGGTCGGATATAAAAGGGAAACCAACCTCTTCTTAGATGATACGTGCTGCTTTCCGGACACCCATTTCTGTTCCGAGTCCGGTGTCTAATAATAGGGAAATCTGTCCGCCGGAGATGCTGTCCCCATTTCGGAAATTAACATGGGCTGAAGGAGGGCGCAACCAGAAGTTTGAACGCAGTTCGCCGTATGGGACACAGAATCTCCGGGGGGGGGGGGCACACAGAATCTCCTGCCACGGCACAGAAATTCAGCCCCCGTTGAAGAGTTGTGTTTTGAACTAGCCAAATATTTACCCTCTTAGAGCCAGGTGTTTTGTACACAGATACAAAACAAGCTATAAACACTGTAATCATTGATGACGTAGTATATCGTTCCAAAAGCTACATCTACAACATAAAAAGTCTATAAGCAAAAAAAAAATAAGGATCGGGTGTACATTTCTTGAGATATGATAGGCACAAGATTGTTTAATTAAATAATTATTCACATCGCTAAAATGTGGTTAATTTTTAAAAACTTTTAATCTAATGACAAGTTTAAAACTAAGTCAAGGCTGCAATTTCCATATGGTATTCGATTTGAGTGGTGTTTTGTTTTCATAAAAACGAGTTTTGCTGATACTAAAATTCATATGCTAATTCAATGGAGTTTGGGAGAAAGAAACCCAAAAAACAAACAAACAAACAAACAAACAAACAAACACCCCAACACCCCAACAAACAAACACCCCAACAACCCCCAACACCCCAACAAACAAACAAACAAACAAACAAAAAACAAAAACCCCAACAAAGAAAGAAAGAAAGAAAGAAACAAACAAACACCCCAACAAACAAACAAACAAACAAACAAACAAACAAACAAACAAACAAACACCCCAATACCCCAACACCCCAACAAACACCCCAACAAAAAACAAACAAACACCCAACAAACAAACAAAAATACAAACAAACAAACGAACATAAAACAAGGGGTGATTATACTACACCAAAAGAAAAAAAAACCCAGCTAATTAAAGAGATTACTTACCAACGAATAGAATCCAAAAGGAAGTAAACTGCGTCATACTTTCACAAAGCTTTGCTGGTATTTATTTTACACTTTGCAGCACATCATATTTCATGCAATTATGACTTTACAATTGTTTAAATCATGCAATCATCATTAATCGTTGCATTTATGAGACCCGACGACTAAAAGAAGATTACGTCGTTGAGGTGACTCCCCTTAGAGCTTAGAAGACGAATTGGATCTGTCAAGCTTCTGGTGATTGGGTGCCTTGTACCAAACAATGATACATCTCAGCTTGCAGCGCACAACCAAAATGCCCCGTATAAACTGAACTAAAGTAACTGGAGGTGGACCAAAACACGAATAGTCACGCCGCCTGAGAGTTAGTGCCATACATAGAGACTTTCCATAAGCATACCAGACAGTGCATTATTGGCAACCTTGACACTTTCAATTGATATACGCTGGTACGGCGAAAACGCAAGCTAATCAGCATGTTGGGTCGTGAATGTAGACGCAGATGTCCAGCGGACACAAGTTGAATTGATGGAACGAACCGAGGACCGTTTTAATTATGTAAAAATTATGCGAGTATTATTGACGACAATTACAGAGCTGCTACGGTACGTTGAACTAAGAACATCAATGTGTGGACAAAATAATAGATTGGATAGTGTCTTTGTGTTAACGTCATGTAACCTTGCTCGAACAGAGAAAGAAATTTGAGACAAGATTGGATCGATAAGCAAATCATGCATGTCATATCGTTCAGGAGTTTTCTTTCCTTTAAAACTTGACGCCAGTGGGCGCTACTACAAACATGTCATCACACATTCACATTTGGTGTAGCAACAGCATTTCAATTTTGTGTTCAAACCTTTAATGTGAGGGTAACTTCCTGTTTGAACCGGAAGTGGAGGTAATTTGGGGTCGTCTTTATCAATACATTTTACCTGCGGTATGAGCCAGAAGACACCAAAAACACGAGTTTTTTTTAAACGCAGTTTAGGAGATAATACTTAAAATGTGGATTCGTAACATGTCAATGGAGGGCGCTGTAACAAGTGGAGACGTCATAGATCAGGAATTGAACCTGAGAGGTCTGGATTAATCGCAGGTCCAATCCCACTCCAGTCAATTTATCTTTGTTCAACAGGGACAAGCAATGTGCTTTTTTTATACGTCAAGTTCAATTTCAAAGATTTATTTGGGAAATTATTATATTTTATTGAAAGCTTTTTCATCGGCAGCATTTGGCACACAATTCGACTACTTACTCCACTGATACCTCACAGTATAATGGCATGTCGAGGCCGAGCGGATAAGACCACCGGACATAAGCTCTATAGTGTTTCTGATCACCAGAGTTTGGGTTCGAGTCCCAGTTGACACTTGCGTCCTTAAGCAAGACACATAACCATGAGTGCTTTGTCCTTAGGATGGGACGTAAAGCCGTTGGCCCCGTGTGTTGTGTAACGCACGTAAAAGAACCCAGTGCACTTCTCGAAAAGAGAAGGGGTTCGCCGCGGTGTTCCTGGTTTGGATTGGCTGGCTGCATATTGCGCAAGAGCACCATTACATGGTGCTATGATAAGGAATAGGTCTCATACTTCAAACGTAGCCCACATACCTTGCAGGAAAATGTTGGTTGTTGAAGCGCCTTGAGTGTCACTGAGTGACAGATAAGAGCGCTATTATAAGAAGCCATTATTAGCTGTTCCGACTTAGCAGTCGGAACAGGTTTTGTTTTTCTTGGGATTATTATTTTTAGCTGTTCCGACCTAGCAGTCGGAACAGGTTTTGTTTTTCTTGGGATTATTATTTTTATTATTATTATTATTATTATTATTAGCTGTTCCGACTTAGCAGTCGGAACAGGTTTTGTTTTTCTTGGGATTATTATTTTTATTATTATTATTATTATTATTATTATTATTATTCTTTGTTTCTGTCAAAATTGCCATAGCTTTTGTACACGATTTTGTACGAACCTAAGCTCTAAAATAATAAATATGGGAGATTCAGATCATACATCAAATTGAAGCTTAGAACATGAAATTATGCTAAGAGTAAAATTGTTCAAGTTCTTCATTAATTAGCTGAGTTATAATGACATGAATATTTAATTAGGCAATCTTGTTCCCACCATATCTCAAGAAGTATATGTCTGATCCTCAAACTGTTTTCAAATATAGACTCGTCTTATTATGTAGCTCAGCAGCGTGGCAAAAAATTCATAAAACGTCATCAATGACGTCATTTGTTGGCGCGTTTTTGCTCTGTGTATAAAACACTTGGCGCTGAAAGTGCAAATGTTTTGACAGTCAAAAACACGATATTTTCAATTAAAATTACGAATTAGTTTCCTAAATTACATAAACTGTTTTGAAAAGCTAATTGCTTTTAATAAGAGATGTTCCTGGTCATTAAAACTAATCAAAGTAGAAGAATTTCCACGATAATTAACGATTCAGTGACAAATCGGACACCAATGGCTTGGAGACAAGGTTCCGTTCATCGACTAAAAATGTAGTCAGGATGCCCTGCGACACAGAGAAAAATGCACGCGAAATGCCGTAACGAAATAGCCGACTTCTGGGTACCAGTCGCTGCACACTATTTATACAAAAATATCGCGTATTGAAACGGTGGCTTGTGCATGTGTACATGTACGTCGTGATTCTGTTGCCCAGGGCGCTCGACGATTTAGTCCCGGGCGCTACATTTGAATATTTAACTAGTTAATCTTTGCAGCACCATATCTCAAGAAGTACACAGCCGATTTTCAAACTTTTATCAGTTATAGACTCCTTGGGCATTGGAGATTAGCTTTGGGAAAACGTGACCCAATGTTGACCTTTATTTAGGGGTCAACCGGAAGTGGGACCATATCTCAAGAACTACACAACCGATTTTCAAACATTTTTCAGTTATAGACTCCTTGGGCATTGGAGATTAGCTTTGGGAAACCGTGACCCCATGTTGACCTTTACTAGGGGTCAACCGGAAGTGGGACCATATCTCAAGAACTACACAACCGATTTTCAAACTTTTTTCAGTTATAGACTCCTTGGGCACCAAAGATCAGCCTTGGGTAACCATGACCCCATGTTGACCTTTACTTCCGGGTCAACCGGAAGTAAGACCATATCTCAAGAACTACACAACCGATTTTCAAACTTTTTTCAGTTATAGACTCCTTGGGCACCAAAGATCAGCCTTGGGTAACCATGACCCCATGTTGACCTTTACTAGGGGTCAACCGGAAGTGGGACCATATCTCAAGAACTACACAACCGATTTTCAATTTCTTTTCAGTTATAGATCCTTTGAGCATTAAATATTGAACTTGGGTAACCCTGACCCCATGTTGACCTTTACTTCCGGGTCAACTGGAAGTGGGCCTATATCTCAATAATTACTTAGCCAATTTTCTTTGTTTTCAGTTATAAACCCTTTGAGCATTGAAGATAAGCCTTGGGTTACCGTAACCCCATGTTGACCTTTAATTCCGGGTCAACTGGAAATGGAACCATATCGTTCAATCTTGAACATAGGCTCACTTTAAATGTCTGGATCAATTAATCAAAGCACAACAAAACGGAACAGCTTTGTGTTTGTTCACAAACACTTAGTGTCTAGTTATTATTATTATTCTTTGTTTCTGTCAAAATTGCCATAGCTTTTGTACACGATTTTGTACGAACCTAAGCTTTAAAATAATAAATATGGGAGATTCAGATCTTACATCAAATTGAAGCTTAGAACATGAAATTATGCTAAGAGTAAAATTGTTCAAGTTCTTCATTAATTAGCTGAGTTATAATGACATGAATATTTAATTAGGCAATCTTGTTCCCACCATATCTCAAGAAGTATATGTCTGATCCTCAAACTGTTTTCAAATATAGACTCGTCTTATTATGTAGCTCAGCAGCGTGGCAAAAAATTCATAAAACGTCATCAATGACGTCATTTGTTGGCGCGTTTTTGCTCTGTGTATAAAACACTTGGCGCTGAAAGTGCAAATGTTTTGACAGTCAAAAACACGATATTTTCAATTAAAATTACGAATTAGTTTCCTAAATTACATAAACTGTTTTGAAAAGCTAATTGCTTTTAATAAGAGATGTTCCTGGTCATTAAAACTAATCAAAGTAGAAGAATTTCCACGATAATTAACGATTCAGTGACAAATCGGACACCAATGGCTTGGAGACAAGGTTCCGTTCATCGACTAAAAATGTAGTCAGGATGCCCTGCGACACAGAGAAAAATGCACGCGAAATGCCGTAACGAAATAGCCGACTTCTGGGTACCAGTCGCTGCACACTATTTATACAAAAATATCGATCTATAGCGTATTGAAACGGTGGCTTGTGCATGTGTACATGTACGTCGTGATTCTGTTGCCCAGGGCGCTCGACGATTTTGTCCCGGGCGCTACATTTGAATATTTAACTAGTTAATCTTTGCAGCACCATATCTCATGAAGTACACAGCCGATTTTCAAACTTTTATCAGTTATAGACTCCTTGGGCATTGGAGATTAGCTTTGGGAAACCGTGACCTAATGTTGACCTTTACTTAGGGGTCAACCAGAAGTGGGACCATATCTCAAGAACTACACAACCGATTTTCAAACATTTTTCAGTTATAGACTCCTTGGGCATTGGAGATTAGCTTTGGGAAACCGTGACCCAATGTTGACCTTTACTTAGGGGTCAACCAGAAGTGGGACCATATCTCAAGAACTACAAAACCGATTTTCAAACTTTTTTCAGTTATAGACTCCTTGGACACCAAAGATCAACCTTGGGTAAGCATGACCCCATGTTGACCTTTACTTCCGGGTCAACCGGAAGTGAGACCGTATCTCAAGAACTACACAACCGATTTTCAAACTTTTTTCAGTTATAGACTCCTTGGGCACCAAAGATCAGCCTTGGGTAACCATGACCCCATGTTGACCTTTACTAGGGGTCAACCGGAAGTGGGACCATATCTCAAGAACTACACAACCGATTTTCAATTTCTTTTCAGTTATAGATCCTTTGAGCATTAAAGATTGAACTTGGGTAACCCTGACCCCATGTTGACCTTTACTTCCGGGTCAACTGGAAGTGGGCCTATATTTCAATAATTACTTAGCCAATTTTCTTTGTTTTCAGTTATAAACCCTTTGAGCATTGAATATAAGCCTTGGGTTACCGTAACCCCATGTTGACCTTTAATTCCGGGTCAACCGGAAATGGAACCATATCGTTCAATCTTGAACTTAGGCTCACTTTAAATGTCTGGATCAATTAATCAAAGCACAACAAAACGGAACAGCTTTGTGTTTGTTCACAAACACTTAGTGTCTAGTTATTATTATTATTATTATTATTATTATTATTATTATTATTATTATTATTATTATTATTATTATTATTATTATTATTATTATTATTATTATTATTATTATTATTATTATTATTATTATTATTATTATTATTATTATTATTATTATTATTATTATTATTATTAATATTATTATTATTATTATTATTATTATTATTATTATTATTATTATTATTATTATTATTATTATTATTATTATTATTATTATTATTATTATTATAATTATTATTATTATTATTATGCTTCAAACAAGGTTTTAGTGATATACATAATAAATAGTAACTGTCGCCATATTGTTGTTCTTTACATAACAAATAATAACTATCGCAATAATGTTTATTAAGTATAAGCACAATGTTATAATGGCGTTTGATCCCGTTTTGCCGTTCTGCCTGACCCAAACCCCACTCCACCCTCCAGGGGAAGACTAACTGATACAACCAACTTAATGGGTTAGTCTCAAACTGTGATCTCAGCAGTCTGGGTGTTTGCCACGAATCATGAATAGTGAATAAAATCATATTAATTTAAAAAGTGCATCCTTTACGAGAGGATGAGGTAAAGTATGGAACTGATGTCGCCCTATTGTGGCATTTTCACGTACGCTATATAAAATGATATAATAGGGCGACAAATAATGTGTCGCCCCATTGCAGCACAAGTGGTATTACAAATAATAGAGCGACACCGAAAAAAGTTAGTTTCTAAATAAATGGTATATTCCATGAAGAAGAGAATCAAAGCCAGTTTTAATTTCCCCTGTGAGGGATAATAACGTTTTTATCTTATCTCATCTTATCTTATCGAAGGCGGCGTAGCATGCACGTGAAAAAGGCCTCAAGATAAAAACTTGATAATTTGATCTAAGTACATCTACATGTTATACAATTAGCATTGAATGTTATGTTTAAGGCATCACGGCATGACAGATCGAAACAAAACACTTTAAATTAATACGAAATACATCGCCATAAATTAAAGTACTTTGAGTTGATTTCCTGTCAAGCTCACAAATTGTGTTTCTGATTTGTTGCTTTAATTACCACTGCTTGTGGGTGAGCAGATTGCAAGGGGGAATTCTTTCACCATTACCTCACACAGCTGCAGTATTGCAGGCGTGGCTATCGGTATGTTTACAAAGACGTAGCGCGCCCTCACTGGCGGGTCACATTTAAACTCAATAACGCCACCACGTGGTGCAGCCTGTTCAGCCGTCACTGGTTCCCCGCATTTGGTGTTGCTGGTTACGACGGGTTTTATCCCTGCTCTAGTAACGGCACCAGTCAAACGCTCGCCTATAAATCAAAATAAAAAATAATGATTAAACTGATTCAGTTTCTGTTCATAGAGTTTGTAAAGGAAAAGCAGTTCCCCTACTTAATAATATTAACTCACTGCAACAGTCGATCCGATTGATGATTGTAATCATCCTGATGCAATGCTCACCCTCAAGATCAACTTTCCACCAAGGGTGTATCTCGTCTCCTTCCATGTTGGCAAAGAAAAAAGAAACTCCTTGGTTTATTTTGTAAAGGAATAAAACCGTAAATACGTTAGCTTGTGCTGACAACTCTACCCTCACTGCAGCCAAAGTTCAAGTAGAATTTGAAACTTTAAAAAGTGAATATAAGCTGGCTTGTTTGTACATCATTCCTGAAATTGAACAATATTGGCGGTAAAACAACCAGCATTCCCATAAATGTTGCCCTAAACTTACTCTCTGTGTGTTATTCCTTCTTTTTATGACATTCGGACAGCACTGATCGCAAAGCTTTAACAAAATTTTCACTTTTTGTATCTACCCATCATGTTGATAACTTAATTTATTCATCAATACCGATTCGTTCACAAGCTTGTTTTATGGTAATTTTTTTTCTCTTTACTTGTGTGTGTGCAATCTCCGTTTTTAGTCGCTGTCAAACCTTCGCCGTCTACAGCTTTGTGAGATGCGTATGCAGCCGCTGGAGTGGAACTCTGCTGAGTTGATTTGCCAATAATAGAGAAATCCGCTGAAAAGAATAAACAGTTTGTAGAAATAATTGTTATACAGCGGTATCAATAAAAGAATTATGAAAAAATTTCACTCTCGGGGCCTAATCTGTGAACTATATCTTTTTACCTTCCAAAACATAAGTGTTAGTTTTGAAAAACAATTTTTGGGCTGGGCTGGGTCAAAAGTCCTTAACAAGTATAATACATGTTAGCGTGTTTTAAGCCCAAAACATTTTGAGATAAGATTGTCAAAAATTGTATTTACATCAAAAGGTCTCCCGGCAGAAGTGTAAACAGTTTAAATCTGATTGTGGCCTATATAAAGTATATCAAGGAATAAACAAGTTTTATAGGAGGAAATTCCAACCTGGACAATCCCAGAAGAATACCGTTTCTCTCTCAGCGGAGCTGAATGATGGCCGATCAAAGATCTCATAATAAACTGAGGGATAAAAAAAGGCCCAGTTTGAAAATTTATTTGAAACAAATTTGACCTAACAATCTGTTGAACCCCCCCATCAACCCCCCCCCCCAAAAAAAATGTCCCCGCTGGCTTTAAAACATGACACCTGTGTCCTTGATCAAGGCACTTTAATCATAATTGTTTCGTAAAAGGTTGAGGGTAGTGTATTATGCAATGCCAGCAAGCAAGGCTCCTTATAGTGGATGATACCCATGCCTACATATTTACGGTCTGTGAAGGGGGTAACCCTGTTTCAGTTAGTTTATCAAAACTGCCCGGTTGTCACGCAGTCAGTTTCATGCATGTATTGGATTGCTGATTTAAATAGTTTGATTTGCGAGTAGTGAAATGATCAAGTATATCAATTATAATGTTTGTAATGCAGTGACGGAGGCCAAAGGATCAACGATTGACGGTTCGCATAAATACGATTGATTATTTCGCTGACCTGGTTATAGTTCAGAATTGAATCAACTGGTATCTAATGTTTTCGTTTAATATTTTGTTTTACAGACTGCTCTGATTATCTGGTAGTCCAGCAATTGTGAAATGTTTTCATTAATTTAATGACACTATCGCTCACTTATGGAGTAACAGTTTTTAATTAAAAAGTCAGTACTCCGCCAATCTAAATAATTCCAGGTTCCACAACTAGCCTACACCTATCCAAATATAATGCCAAATTGTCTTATTACCATCGGTTTTTATATCAAACTGTCAAGACGTAAGGGAGGCTGTCCGAGCGTAAAAAATAGTTTGATGGTGCCACGCAGGGTTAAGTTTCAGATGTAAATAAAACACACTTGTTCATACCTGCATATTGAAGTAATAATGCTTTTCCTTAAACTCTCCATGGTTACAGTAGTTCCAATTAAAACTGCGTTTTAAGTATTCGTAAAAAAACCCGATCCCTATAGGGGTTTCGGTTGGTGGAACTTGCCGCGATTATTCACAACTGTTTCCTATCACAAGTTACGTTTGTATGTCACTGTCCAAATGTTCACACGCAGTCGTCAAGACAGATTAGCCAACCACTCAAACGTATAACAAAACTGCAGCGTCGTAGTCTGGTACCCTTTCAGTCGTGTACCGAGTATAGACCTTTCTTTTGCAACGTCACAGCCCAAGTTTTTGCCAACCCAGGTTGGAAAACTATGGAAAGCCATCAAATGCAAAACAAAAACAGATAGCTACAGTTTGTAACAACGTTACACAAATATTCAAAAATAGTGTTGAATTTATTGGAAACAAAGCAACCGATCATGGGAGGTATTTTATTTAATTAGAAGCTTGCCGAAAATGTTGAATTTGGTTAAAACATCTGTTAACACGATTGAATGTTTTACTAACTTTCGGCGGTCCATGCCAACCAGCGCGGTTTGTTTATCAACAATGGAAAGGTCTATTGCCGAGAGCAAGAATGGCCGAGTAAAAAAATACTCGAGTAGGAGTACTTGTCTATCTAGATACAAGTACAAGTCCAGTCGAGTTTTCTAAAATACATTTGTGTAGTTAAAATGAAGCATACAACACTTATGCGGGTTTTATACCTCAATTTGGCATTTACTATTTTGGGGTGATAATAAGGGCTTAATTGTACCTCTTTATCAACAATGTTTTTTACCTTTGTTATAACATTGGCAACCGAATAATTCACGCAGTCTGGCGACGATTTTATCCAGATAGAAGGGCGCCCCCTGTTGGTTTGATACATTATGAGTAGTCAGTCCGCCGAGTACAGCAACATACTCGCATGGATCTTCGTACGGTAAGACCCATCGGTGTGGATTGTTAGAGTTGAGATCATACTCCAATCCGTTGTAGCAAACTTGATGGGACGAGAGTACAGCAACACCTGAAATGCAACATTATTGTGGGCTTCATGTTGTTATGTACACTCAAGCAGTTCACCCTAAGTCGTTGGTTGTTTTTGAGGGGGTTAAATTTTCAGGTTCCTTAAAATGAAACATTTCGTTCCCTCAAAAATTTGTTGGATCACAAAAGGAAATAATTTCACTAGAACGAGATCATACCTGTTCCTTTAGGGGTTCCGTAGAAAAGACACTTCCATTGTGAATGTTACTTACTTGATGACGGTTCTCCAAAGCTTCCGCCTGGATATCGCCAGAAAATTATTAGTGGGAGTAAACACTGCGTTGATCCTGATTATTATTTTTTAAAAACAATAAAACTTGGCCCATGACAGATAGCGGAGAACACCATATTTATGGGAAGATGTAAATATCTATATTCGGTTTGCGTTAACACCATGTGTATATCTACTAGCTATGTAGAGTTGTTCTTGTAGAACTAGGTCTTGCTTTTTATTCTACTGCCGCGGAGTAGATTTTGGAAATCGGGAGACTACTTCGGGAGACTACTTAGTTCTCAAAAGAACTGACCAGCTTATTAGCAACCACCTGGGCGGAGGGTAGGAAATCGGCCGGGACTACTACTTTAGCTTAATAGTGGATCGGAACTCTCGGACTCCTCTGAACCCCTAAAAATTTACAAACATGCCTCACACTCTTCAGTCTCCTGACGATGACTGAAGCAAGCTAGTCGAAATGTTGAGACCATTAAGAACTCACTCCGCGGCAGTGAAGTTAATAACGAAAAGTCCCCTCGATCCGATCCAACGAATATACTTTGATACCTTACCATTCAAAGCCTTAAAAAGTATTTATGTAAATATCTTTTGTTCAACGATTGGGACAAGGTGGATGAAACATTAACCGTCAAATGTATATTCATATTTATAAAGATATACAGTAACCCCGGCAATAACAAGGTCGAGTTTTTGATAATTTAAAGATAAGTATTTTAGCAAAGTTTTATAGCCTTTGGACTAAAAATACGAAATTATGCGGACATTTTTGGGCAAGAAAATAGGCAAAACACCACAAAACATGCCCTGTAATGATAAATTTATGAATATTCTTTACGTCATTGTTGAACTAGGTGAAATGCATTTGTGGCATGTTTCCTTAAAATTTCTCGAGATCCTTGTTAAGTATGGAGGGGGCCTACGTGCCTCCCTCTCCTCGGTCAACCCCCCCCCAAAAAAAAAAATAAATAAAATAAAATCAGTTCTCAAGAGTAAAGTCATGTTTTATAAAATTGACTCCACACTGTATGTGTGTCGTGCACCAACATTTCTCATCTCGTCATTAATTCTCAACCAATCTACAAAATATAAACTAGCAAACATTTATGAATAGAAATAGTTTGACTACATACCTGAAAATGCAGACACTAGCAGAATAGCAAGCGTTGCTTCATCCATTCTTGAATACTCAACACAACAAGCACGTAGCTCCAGCTGGGCTTGTTTCTGTGCTTAAGATATGATGCAAAATTGTCGCATCTTCTAGTAAAGAGAAATGCTCCATAATTAATCAAGGCAGAGAGCTCGCTGCATTGTGTTCGTAATGGCTCACCCTGACAACCCAAACCATGCCAAGTAGCAAGCTTTTGTTGAGAATTAGACCACGTATTCATTGAATGATTTATAACTATTTTATTATACGGTACAATGCCAGACTTTGATGCTTCGTAGGATTTAGTTACTTCAAATATTTGAAGAAACCTTAACAGAGCAGCTTGATCTGTTAGGTTTGTAATGGGTTGGATTGAAAAGTTGTACAAACATTATTTATCACTTTTCACACATAATGACTTTCAAGGTTTTCGACTTGATCTACTTTCGTATAGAATTTAGTCAGAGCAAAGCAGTCATGACACACAACGAATCTGGCATTTGAATCTCTTTGATGAATATTATATCGATATCAACTTTTGTTAACTCCTGGTTCACACCTGGCGTTATAGATTTCAGGGAAATTCTTGTAACAGAATCAACAGCACTTGAAAAGGACATAGAAGAAGCTTAAAAAGACAAAAAGGACTAACATTTTGATACGTGTATTTGGGATGTGTGTTGAAATGTTGTTTTCACCATTTGGTAATCCCTGGAGATATAAAAATATGGGAGTTTTGAGTAACCAGCTACAGCGCCAGTATTTAGTAGCGACCAAAAGCTGTAGTGCACTACTTTGAAAAAAAATGAGATTGAATTTCTCATCCCTGTTCTGCTTTTCTATTATCTTTGGAGGGATCGATTTTCGTGTTTAACAAAAATCGTTTTCAGTGTTTCGTTTTGACTTTTTCATAACTGAGAAATGCTCAATATTTTATCAAGGCAAAGAGCTTCCTGCATTTTGTTCATATAGCTGATCACTAGGCAACAATTTGTGAAAAGTTGCCTGCTTCGGAGATAAAATGTGCTATTTGTTATGGTTTTTAGTGTGCTCCTGTTCGTTTTGTCAATGGTATACCATGCATCATTGGCACAGATTATGGTATACATTTCAGTAACATTGGCACAGACAATGGTCTGCCATTTAGTAACATCGCACAGCCAATAGTATCCCATTCAATAACATAGCCACAGCCAATAGTATACCATTCAGTAACATTGCCACAGCCAATGGTATACCATTCAGTAACTTGCCACAGTCAACGGTATACCATTCAGTAACATTGGCACAGCCAATGGTATACCATTCAGTAACATTGAAGAACGATCATGGCACTATCAACGGTTTAAACATGCAGTACATTTATGGTGATATCAATGGTATACCATGCAACGCCATTGGCACTATGAATGGTTTACCATTCAACACCATTGGTTTATTCGCATCATCTTCAATGCTGGCATTTACATGATGCAATCCATGGCATGTATGACGCAATAACAGATCTAAAGTTGCATAATTCATTATTTTGTCCAAGAACATGCTGTATACAATGTCCAAAACCTGCCATAGACTTATTCATACATTACGTGAAAGATGTCCATGTCTTTTAGTTGAGAGCTTACTTACATCATACGCTCACTCCCCTACGTGTACACATGTCCATGTAGGTACTGACACAGTACCATATCTCGAAAACTAGAGCCAATTTTCAGCATCGTTTTCGTTCTCAGTGACCCAGAAATAGTCACGATCGACCTCATTTGTTTCGGTAGCATTTTGGCTGTAGACCAGTGTAACGAAACCATGCATAGCGGCAAGCGTTTGATGAGAATTACAAAGCGTAAATATTTAATGGTTTATATCTCATTTCATTCAACTGTACAAGGCCAGAAATTTAAAGAACGGCTTGATCTGCTATGCTTGAAATGGGTTGGATAGAAATGTAATCTACAAGATTCGTACTGTGTGCTATTAAATAGCACAGTGGAAGATCTTTAACACTTTTAAAACTTACAATGCAATTGAAAAAAATTGTAAATCAGCGGTATGCTGACATTTTAAGACATTTTAAAATAGTTAAACCATAAACCATAAACCGTGCAATGTAATTCAATAGATGGAAACGCAACGCAACGCAACGCAGCGCAACGCAACGCAGCGCAGCACAACGCAACACTTCGCAACTGCGCTTATTTTGCTACATTATTGCCAA
The DNA here is from genome assembly GCA_023634235.1 of Pisaster brevispinus. Classification (NCBI taxonomy): domain Eukaryota; kingdom Metazoa; phylum Echinodermata; class Asteroidea; order Forcipulatida; family Asteriidae; genus Pisaster; species Pisaster brevispinus. The sequence continues at coordinate 8,380,957 of JAMKCF010000012.1, read as the reverse complement.
TAGTTCTAGCAGATTGGACTTGTTGCATGTGATTTGACTTTAGAAGCATTTATGATTGTCATTAATGCAAAAGTAACCCTGAATATTATCCAAGTCTAGGAACATAATTCTTGACTTTTGAAAAACTAGAACTGCCAACGACAAAAGAAGTTGAAATACATGATCTTTCCCCCAAAAAACTTTGATTAATTATTGTTAAGAATTCACAAAGTCAAGTTTTATATTAATTAGCATCTTGTTCAAAATAGGCAATTTGGCGCTTGGATTTGGATACTTTTGTAGGAATGTAATTTTTGTTAGGAGGTTCACGTCCGGTGCATGTTTAACAATTTATTGTAGCGCCCTCTGTCATTTCCTATGAATGGAAATGTATTTCGCAGCTTCCATTGCTTGTTATTGCTGTTCTTTTAATAGAAACAACACCCTATTGGAGGACTTCGTAAAAGGTTGGCGATGGCGACGAGCATTCAATGGCTTCCCCCTTTAACAGTATATTTATCCGTAGATTGTTGAACGGTCGAAAAAACGTGGCCTTGGATTGTTGGCATCCAACTTTTTGTTCGAAAAGTCTTCTTTACGGGCTAAAGGTTTCTGTCAGGTTGAAGGGGGGGGGGGGGAGGGGTTGCTGATATAAACAAACGCTTAAAAGTTTACATAATTTCTGCGTCATTTCTTGAGCCAATTTGGTTTGTTTTTCCCATTGGTGGCCATAGACTGTAGTAGTAAATTTAAAGCTCTATGCTGCACAGACACATGCAGATGGCACGAAGTGTAGAATGCTCCGGATATATTAATTGTTTACAAAGTGGCGGTGGAATGCGATGATGGGGGTGGGGGCAACCTTTAAGGAAGCTCCTTCCCAGTACTTTTATAGAGTAACTTATAACTATTATGGGACTACTTTCAGTGTGTGGCGCAAGGATTATAAATACTAAGGCACTAGGACTACATTTTTTTTTTAACAAACCCGATTCTAACAACTAATAACATTGAAAGAGCTATTATATTATATAAGGACCCGTCTGGCAGCGTACAATTGGAACGCGAAGGGATGACGTGGGAGTTCATCTGGATGGGATAATCTGGTCTACACAAAAGTTGAGTCATCTGACTCGTCTCTAGGGTCAAAATCTGTGGACATCTTGGCATCTCTCGTGGAATATTGATAATAAGTTGGAGTGTAGGAACTATTCGAGGACAGTAAAATACAACTTAGTGATTTTACAATGAATTTCAGGTGTTAACCACTGATTCTGGGCTTTTGGAATAACTACAACTGTTACATCATCAAAAGAAAATTGGAATGTGTTTGATCCACCACAACCTGCTGATCCATGTTAGTCAGCAATCCTACCGGCTTTTTTTACCTATGACGGCACAAGTGTAAAACTGTGTGCGTGTGCCACGCAACACTATTCCCGTGCAAAGGAGACAAGGTATAGTTAATCAGCTTGATTTTCTCCTGTTGGTCAAGGTGAAAGTCAGGGTCAATGTAGCATATTAGTTTGATGTGTTGATTTGAGTAGGTGATTAGGTTCTTAAATCAAAACAGCATTTGAAATCGCTGTGGCTTATTTAAATTGCATCAATCAAAATGAGTATTTGTGTGGAATGCACAACAAACTGCTGAAAAAGATCTATATAACTTGTTTAATGATTATTTATTATATTCAAATGTGAACGTTTGTGTGAAATTTTCATACGTTGGTTGTGTGGTTGTGTTTTAGATTTTGTTTTCTTTTTCGTTATCCTTTTTTTCAACCTGTTGTTTAATTTGTGTTAATACTGAACCTGTACTTACTGACTGCAGTTTTTCTTAATGCAAAAGCTTCCATCACTGAAACAAACTCCAAAGCTTATGTTTTTTTCCCTCTCCTCAAACAACAGCCCTGAATAAGTCCCGTGCCCTTATCAAACCCTCCGCTGCCAAGTTGAAGAAATCCGGTGAACCATTCCTGCAAGATGGAGCCGTCACGCATAGCCCGATAAAGTGACGTGAGTGTAACATCAAACCCAGCTCTAAACAGTCCAAGATGAACATCTTCTGCCGGTTCTATGCATTCAGAAGGTGAGACATTTCTCAAATAGTACTGTACAACCCCAGCATAAGTATTGTCAGTTGATTTCCTGATTTTTAAATTAATTTTCAGGTTCAATTACTCTTTTCTGTTTGTAATTGGTTCCTTTCTTTTCCCCCCTTCCTTATTTTTCAATGAAAATTTTAAAGATTCTATCACATTGTACTTTCCTTTAACAGTATGGTGCATCAAATCTAACCGTTCACTCGTTTTGGGCCTTTAAATATTGGCTCTGTTAATGGCACTTTTATGTTTCAGATTGCGATATTCCAAAAACGGTAACCTGACTATAGTTGGGTTTTCGGAGCCAAGCCATTGTCAACCCGAAGACCTGACCCCCATGGTTGCCTTACCTTGATGCCAATTGCCAACTAGACTTATCTACATGTAACATTTTACACTTCTATATTAATCAATTTGTTGATTCGTGACTACTGTTTTATTAAACGGATTTATGTAGCATAGCCATAGCGTATACAAATTAATCCATCAACTTGCTGATCTATATACTGAAGACTAGTTAAATGTATGAATCCGATGAGAAAAGATCTGCTTACCTCAAAAGTTATCAGCCTAAATGCAAGGTTATTCTCATCAACTCATGCCACTGCTAGCATTTTGTTATTGCTATTAAGCAAATAAATAGGCTAGTATTAATAACACTTTCTGCTGATGGCAAGGAACCCAGATCAGAACACCATGGCTACCTGAAGTACTTTTTTCAGTGAAATTATTTTCTTTTCCTTTACGGGGAAAACCATTGATACTCAGCTCATGAGAAAGTAACTTTCCAAGACAAATTAGTGCAGGAGAAGTTAAACTAATTAACTATTTTGTCCTGGACTTTAGGCTTGGTATTAGGCTTAACGGTTACAAATATTATCGCTCAAACGATAACAGGTTTTATGCACAGAGAAATGAGGGATTTGTCCCCGGAGAATCTGTTCCCCCATAGGGGAAATTAACAAGGACTGAAAGAGGTTGATTAAAAAAAGGGAGCTATCAGAAGAAGTTTGTACACGGTTCGCCATGTGGGGGACAGAATTGCCTGGGGACAGACTCTCCTCCCACACCAGTGTGCCCCAAGTGCGGTTCTTACGTCCGACAGGATGGATGACCAAACAGTTTTTTCGGCATCCCGCACACGTTTATTTGTTGACAATAAAAACACCTTTATTAGGCCCCGTTCCCACTGGACCCCGCATTGATCGCGCAATTCGAGAAAAGGGCGATCAGACCCCGCAATTTCTCGAAAAGGGCGATCAAAGGGCGATCAAGCGTAAGTGGGAACGCTAGGGCGATCAGGATCAGACCCCGCAATTTTGATCCACCTCGGGAGTAGGATTAAAGCGGGATCTGATCGCCCTTGTGGATTAATGGGCGATCAAAAGTCTAGTGGGAACGCAAAGGGCGATCAGACCCCGCAATTTGAGGGCGAACTTCCGGTACGGTAGGCCCGAATGGCGCGAGTGTTTATTTGAGAAAATGTTTCTTCTAGAAGTACCTGTCGACTTGTTGGTGATGGTCTTCAGTGATTGCCGTTTCGAACATGAGGGCATACATGACGAATTTTCGTCGCAGAAAAAGCAACCGTCGCTCATTTCTCCGACGTCTACAATGTCTTCGATGTCGAGAACGAAGCTCAAAAAAAGCTGATATTCTAATACTATTCTGAAGACGTAGATGATGGCGCAACAAAATAAATGGCACAAAAAAGTCCATCATGTCGGTCAACAGTAGTCAGTATACAGTAGGGCCTACATGTACTATCATGACAAAAAAATGGCGACTGCCGCGCGCGCGTAGTAGAGGAGCCACCCAACACTGTGTGGTCGCCGTAGATACGTTGCGCCTGCGCACTGCCCACTTGGTCGACCTGCGTTGGTGAACTTTGAATCCACTTCCGTTCCCAAAAGGGAGATCAATGCGCGATCATACTCTAGTGGGAACGCGACCGCGATTCACGTCTGCGACTAATCCTTTTGCGGGGTCAGGATCTCGTAATTGTGGATCCAGTGGGAACGCGGTCTAAGGCTGTGACATTCAACCAAAACAATTCGTTTCTTTGTCTCATTCGATTCTGTGTATAGCGCAGGATAAATTGGACCAATCAGCGAGTTGATTGCGTGCAAAGGGGAATCCCTGTTGCTTGCAACTAGCTCTCTGCGTTTTGGTAAAACAGGAAGTCGTCATTGGGTTGGAAGGGAAGAGTGGCATACAAACCAATACCCCCTGCATAAACCAAATTAAGCATGTTCCGTCCCAACTTGACAATTGTCCCAACTATAGTTGGGACTGGTCCCAACTTGAGTGTTAAAATTGGGACGTCCCAACTATAGTTGGGATCGCCCATAGAGTTCAACAGGACACCGTGATCGATCATGGGTCCTGATCACTGATCTCTCCTGATCCTGATGCGATCGGCGTTAATTAACAAGATTCTTTATTTCAAACCCGGGTCTCGGCCCTGTACAAACTCATGTCAAAACTGGTTTGGAATAATAGTATATCGCTCACAATGGACCGCTAACTCAGTGTAAATAGTTTTTTAGAGGGTTCTGACAGCTGCCTCATGCTATTATCAGTGCCGCCGGGTGACGCTTTCTCAGTCTCTCGGAAAAACAAAATTCTCAAGGGAAAGTGGTCTTAAAAACTTCATACTATGATACTTACTACTATTATGTTTTTAGTTTATTCGTGGGGTGCTTTGTGTGCACTGCGATCCCAACTATAGTTTGGACGCCCCAACTTTAACACTCGAGTTGGGACCAGTCCCAACTATAGTTGGGATGATCATCAAGTTGGGCGGAACAAGCACACATCGGGGAGTAGTGTCAATTGTTGTTCTGCAATCGGCAATTGACACAGTAAATCATGGCCGAAAGAAAGAAGTAGCAGCACCAAACTTACAATCGTTTCTTTTAATTTGTGTATTCTTGAATTCGAGGCATTGCTTGTCAGGTCAGCAGTAGGCAACCTCTTCCCCAGGGTGTGTCGAGCAGTTCGAGGTTGACTGTGCGAGGTTGACTGCTCTCTCACCCTGGTATTGGAACATTTGCATATCCAAAAATTTTGGATACGTATGCAAATTAGAATAGTCTGGCTGCATATCGAAATTCACATCTTCGCCATAGTCTCGTTGTCCGGTACCAGATTTAGTAGCTTGCATGTATTGGAAACATGTGCATGTGCTAATGTAATGTTGTTGTCCAATCAGGGTCCAAGTGAGGAGTTTCCATCCCAGGGTTTGTAATTTACAAACATGGTTGGAAATAAAGTAAACCATGGGAACGAGGTTGAGCAGTAGGCCTATCATTGAAGTGCAAGAGATCGTTCGCGGAAGTTGATGCTTAATCATGGAGGCTATTCCAAATCAACATAATAGCATTATTGTGGAGCTCCCTCTAATTGTGCCCGATGAAAACAAACGGGAAATTGAGGTTAAGCTGCGCAATTATTTTCATTCCAAACATGGAGACAAATGCAACGTGCAGTTCGAGGAGGAATGTGCCACTGGCTCTCGCTATACAGTTGCTTTTGTTGAACAGTCTGGTAAGTTGAAATTTAATTTAAAAGTAAAGCTTCAAAAGTATCATAACAATTCAGCTCAACATGGAGGGAAAAAAATGTGCTCAAAAACTTGACTTTAGTTTCCTTTCCAACAGAACAGCTCTGGGTGGCTGGACAGCAGTGTACAACAAAACACATTTGTTTATTCTTCAAGAAAGACCCTGCTAGGATCGAAACGTCAGGCCATTAACAATTACTTAACACTCAAAGCCACGTAAAAAATTGCGTTCAAATCCATTTCGACTGGGCGCCGCTATCTTTGTATCGTATGAGTCGGTCGAAAGTAAATTTATCCGGTTGGCCGACTTCAAAGTCATGTATGTGAATTGAGCTGACATCGCCCAGTTTTGTTCGCCGTGTGCGCATGACGCTGCATGCGTGCCTGACGTATTCACATTTGTTATTAGGTGTTCGGCCGCCAGCCGAACAACTATTGTAATTGTTCCGTTTCTTTTTTTAGGTGTTCGGGCATTCCGCCCGAAAACCTATTGTTATTGTACTGTTTATTTAGGTGTTCGGGCATTCCGCCCGAAAACCTATTGTTATTGTACTGTTTATTAGGTGTTCGGGCATTCCGCCCGAAAACCTATTGTTATGAGGTGTTCGGGCATTCCGCCCGAAAACCTATTGTTATTGTACTGTTTATTAGGTGTTCGTGCAACATGTGCACGAACACCTATTGTTTTTGTTCTGTTTTTTAGGTGTTCGTGCAACATGTGCACGAACACCTATTGTTTTTGTTCTGTTTTTTTTTTTTTTTTTTTTTCTTCTCCATCTTCTTCTTCCCTAGAACTCTTCTCTACAGCATAACTCAACATTGAAACTGAATTGAACCTTGAAACTCATCAGACAGTTGATCCTCAATATGAAGACGGCACAGTTGTCATGACGTCATGATGACGTCATCAGGTGTCGAATTACAAGGTTTTTAATGTTGAAAAATGACTATTTTCTATTCACTGTATCTTCGTGAATTTGAAAGCTAGGATGCTCATAATTGGGCATCTTATAAATCAAGACTGGGCTAACATTTGAAAAGTTAACGCCAAAATCGTACGACCTTTACTTCCGGTCTTAACGGAAGGTCAAAGTCTGCGTTTTAGGGTCTTTTTTAATTTTGGTCATAACTCAAAATTAAAATTGATTTTAACCTTGAAACTCATCAGACAATTGAACCTTGATATGAGGACGGCACAGACTTAATGACGTTATGATGACGTCATCGGGTGTCGAATTACAAGGTTTTGAAAGTAAAAAAAAGACCTTTTTCTATTTGCTGTATCTTCGTAACTTTCAAAGGTATGATGTTCATAATTGGGCATATGATAGATCAAGACTGGGGCATCATTTGAAAAGTTAACGTCAAAATCGTATGACCTTAACTTCCGGGTCGTTACCCTGGGTCGAAGTTTGCCTTCGTTGATTTTCCTTAAAAAAATCATGTTTTGGGCTTTTTTACGGCATAACTCAAGATTAAAAGTTACCTGAACATTGAAACTCATCGGACACTTAAATCTTAGCATCAAGACGACACAAACTTGATTATGTCATAATGACGTCACCTGGTATTGAATTACATTAAATCAAAGTTTAATATTTGTAAAAAATCATAACTCATGAACCACATGTCGGATTTTTACAATCTACACATCATCGGATTGGTCGTTAAAAGGTCAACAAACGCTACGCACAACATGACCCCATTTGACCTTGACTTCCGGTTCAAACCGGAAGTTGAAAATTTCAAAATTCAAATCTCAAAAACTACGGCATATTTTAACATGAATTTAGCATCAGGTTATAAATGAGTTATTCTGCCGAAACTTTTGCACAGAGATTATAGCATTTTAATCTTTGCATCTGGTCAAAACTGGGCGTCAAAGCGCATGTGTCTGTTGACTTTCATCGTGTGACAACGCATGATAGTGTAGGCCAACACAAACATTCGCCGACACTGTACACAGTAGCTGGCCGTTCCGCTCCCTTGTTTATAAGGTTCAAAGTCCACGCAGCCTTGCCAGTACATGTACATGTCACATGAGGGCGCTATATCACATGAATGGTCATTATTTACAGAGCTCAACTAATGATAGTCCGTGTAATAATTGAAAAATTCATAACTCCTTAACCACACGTTGGATTTTCACAATCCAAACGTCGTCTGAACGGTCTTGATAAATCAAACACGCGCTACACAAAATATGACCCGTTTGACCTTAACTTCCGGTTCAACTTCAAGCCGGAAGTTGAAATTTCATGTTTCAAAAAATCATAACTTCTGAACCACACATTGGATTTGTACAATCTATGCATCATTTGGAAGGTATGAAACGATACACAAAATGTTATGCCATTTGACCTTGACTTCCGGTTCATACCGGAAGATGAATTTAATAATTAAAAAAAGTATAACTCCTCAACCACTCATTGTATTTATATCAAGTAAACGTCATCAGAAAGAGCTCTTTAGACTTAACAAACGATACACAGTGTGACCTCGTTTAACACTGACTTCCGGTTCAAACCGGAAGTTAAAAAATAATGTTTCAAAAATCATAACTTCTCAGGCACACTTTGGTTTTTTTGCAATCTTTACATCATTGGCAAAGTATTTATCAACTTAAGAAATGACACACAGAATGGGACCCAATTTGACTTTGACTTCTGGTTCAAACCGGATGATCAAATTCAATATTTGAAATAATCATAACTCCTGAACCACACATTGCATTTTTATTAACTACACGGCATTACAAAGGGCACAAATCAGGTTGATAAAATGAAATATTGTTCAATCATAATTTGATGACATCATCGATCACGAACACCGTGTTTTTGTAGCAAACAAAAATTCAATGTCTAGTTTTTTTTTTTTTTCTTCTCCATCTTCTTCTTCCCTAGAACTCTTCTCTACAGCATAACTCAACATTGAAACTGAATTGAACCTTGAAACTCATCAGACAGTTGAACCTCAATATGAAGACGGCACAGTTGTCATGACGTCATGATGACGTCATCAGGTGTCGAATTACAAGGTTTTTAAAGTTGAAAAATGACTATTTTCTATTTGCTGTATCTTCGTGAATTTGAAAGCTAGGATGCTCATAATTAGGCATCTTATAAATCAAGACTGGGCTAACATTTGAAAAGTTAACGCCAAAATCGTACGACCTTTACTTCCGGTCTTAACGGAAGGTCAAAGTCTGCGTTTTAGGGTCTTTTTAAATTTTGGTCATAACTCAAAATTAAAATTGATTTTAACCTTGAAACTCATCAGACAATTGAACCTTGATATGAGGACGGCACAGACTTGATGACGTTATGATGACGTCATCGGGTGTCGAATTACAAGGTTTTTAAAGTAAAAAACTGACCTTTTTCTATTTGCTGTATCTTCGTAAATTTCAAAGGTATGATGTTCATAATTGGGCATATGATAGACCAAGACTGGGGCATCATTTGAAAAGTTAACGTCAAAATCGTATGACCTTAACTTCCGGGTCGTTACCCTGGGTCGAAATTTGCCTTCGTTGATTTTCCTTTAAAAAAAATCATGTTTTGGGCTTTTTTACGGCATAACTCAAGATTAAAAGTTACCTGAACATTGAAACTCATTGGACACTTAAATCTTAGTATCAAGACGACACAAACTTGATTATGTCATAATGACATCACCGGGTATTGAATTACATTAAATCAAAGCTTAATATTTGTAAAAAATCATAACTCATGAACCACATGTCGGATTTTTACAATCTACACATCATCGGATTGGTCGTTAAAAGGTCAACAAACGCTACACACAACATGACCCCATTTTACCTTGACTTCCGGTTCAAACCGGAAGTTGAACATTTCAAAATTCAAATCTCAAAAACTACGGCATATTTTAACATGAATTTAGCATCAGGTTATAAATGAGTTATTCTGCCGAAACTTTTGCACAGAGATTATAGCATTTTAATCTTTGCATCTGGTCAAAACTGGGCGTCAAAGCGCATGTGTCTGTTGACTTTCATCGTGTGACAACGCATGATAGTGTAGGCCAACACAAACATTCGCCGACACTGTACACAGTAGCTGGCCGTTCCGCTCCCTTGTTTATAAGGTTCAAAGTCCACGCAGCCTTGCCAGTACATGTACATGTCACATGAGGGCGCTATATCACATGAATGGTCATTATTTACAGAGCTCAACTAATGATAGTCCGTGTAATAATTGAAAAATTCATAACTCCTTAACCACACGTTGGATTTTCACAATCCAAACGTCGTCTGAACGGTCTTGATAAATCAAACACGCGCTACACAAAATATGACCCATTTGACCTTAACTTCCGGTTCAAGCCGGAAGTTGGAATTTCATGTTTCAAAAAATCATAACTTCTGAACCACACATTGGATTTGTACAATCTATGCATCATTTGGAAGGTATGAAACGATACACAAAATGTTATGCCATTTGACGTTGACTTCCGGTTCATACCGGAAGATGAATTTAATAATTAAAAAAAGTATAACTCCTCAACCACTCAATGTATTTATATCAAGTAAACGTCATCAGAAAGAGCTCTTTAGACTTAACAAACGATACACAGTGTGACCTCATTTAACACTGACTTCCGGTTCAAACCGGAAGTTAAAAAATAATTTTTCAAAAAATCATAACTTCTCAGGCACACTTTTTTTTTTGCAATCTTTACATCATTGGCAAAGTAATTATCAACTTAAAAAATGACACACAGAATGGGACCCAATTTGACTTTGACTTCTGGTTCAAACCGGATGATCAAATTCAATATTTGAAATAATCATAACTCCTGAACCACACATTGCATTTTTATTAACTACAAGGCATTACAAAGGGCACAAATCAGGTTGATAAAATGAAATATTGTTCAATCATAATTTGATGACATCATCGATCACGAACACCGTGTTTTTGTAGCAAACAAAAATTCAATGACTAGTTTTTCCTCGTCTTCTTCTTTCCCACTGAACCTTCTCTCGCAACTTTCGCAAAAAGTAAGGGTCGTAAAGACTTGAAACTTGGCATGCACTTAGACTTTGGTGTCTAGACGGAACTTAATCTTTTTTGGGTTGATGACGTCATCGATTACGTCATTACGTTTAAAAAACGTCTAATAAATTGAAAAATTCATATCTTGAGAACTCAAGTTGCCACATACAAGATCTTTGTTGCATATAAAAGGTCTTGAAATGTTTTACATTTGGAATGCACATTGTGACCTCATTTGACCTTCACTTCCGGTCGAAACCGGAAGTTAAAGTAACAATTATGTTATTTGGGGCTCTGGAGCCTAGGTGAAATAAAATATGACCAAACTTTCAATGCATAATATTTTGTTTAGCTCATGAGCATCCTAGAAATATGATATATGACGTCATAGCTACGTCACAACGAAAAACGTAGACGAGGTCGAATTTTTTATTATTTTGCTATCTCCAAAATTAAAGCTTGTACGGACTTGAAACTTACTATATACCTAGATCACAGTGTGTACATAACAAAATAAAATTTTTGGAATGATAACATCATCGATGACGTAATTACATCAAATTGAAGTTTTATATTAAAATAATCATATCTCATTAACCATATTTGCTATATACATGATCTTTGCACTATTTAAAAGCTTTTGAAATATTAAACAAATCTTACACAAAGTGTGACCCCATTTGACCTTTACTTCCGGTCGAAATCGGAAGTTCGAAATTCAGATTTCAAACGTTTTTTTCTCATAAACCAAGAAGGGTTTTGTCTTGAAACTTACTATGTATATAGATCGTAGTATGTAAATGACACCCAAATTGTTTCGGTTTGATGACGTCATCGATGACGTCATAAAAATAAATCAACGTTTAATATTTAAAAAAAATTATAATCGGAGAACCATAAATGCTACATGAAAGGTACTTGCACCATAAAAAAAAGCTCCGGCCGAATTATACAAATCACATTCAAAGAGTGACCCCATTAGACCCGAGATAGATTTCTAAGTGAAATTGGCCATTCAAATATTAAAATATCTATCCAATACCTAACGCGGCATGTGGCATACAACTCGCGACTGATTCCAGTGCAACGGAGTGCTAGCCTTATGTCAAGAGGCTTGTTGCCTGAAATTTAAAGCAGCAAAAACAGGCCAACGTAACAACAGTTGCCACAAGCTGTGCTGTGTTTACTCCAGTACCACGTGGCCTTCACTAAAGGCTAGAAGTATGGCATGATTTCTGTGCACGTTTGAACATGTCACAGTTCATCGAACTTTTAACGAAAGCTTATCAATGGCGCAACGCTACTGAAATGAATTCCTCTCAACCTGTGCTATATTCGGCGTCAAATTGTTTCCCTTTTCGCCCTTCTGATGGCTTAACGGTGATATGGAATTGAAGACGAAGTTTCACTGAGATGTTCACCTGCTTCAGTGATTGGTATGACATTTATTATATGAGAAAATGCAAGCGGAAAAGGACCAACATTGATAATGTTTTGATCACACACCGAGATTGCACGGACACGTCCGGACGTGACATCAGCTGGTCAAGGGGGTTGCAGACCGGCACTCACGGCAGTGTTTTTCGGTGCGACACGGTGAATAAAAACGGTAAGCTTCGTTTCAACATTGTCGCTTTTTAGTCAGAATGATCGTGTGTTCCGTATGTAATGCACAGTTATGTTAATAAAGATTATCCTTAAATTATCAAGTAGTGAGGGTTATTAAAACTAAGGAATGTTTAGTATGATCATGGAGGGGGTAGAATTGGGCATTTTTGTATGATTGCTGACTCTGTTTTTGTTAGATTTGACACAAAGTGTTCCGCCAACTACGTATTGTAGCATAAATATTTCACAACCCTTCGATGTAAGGTTTTTACGGAGCTCTGGAAGTGCCATCCGACATGTTGAGATCCTGACATAATTATCTCTGGATGACGACATCCTCAACACAAATTAGTCGTCATACCGAGATAATTATGTCGGGATGTTGACATCCTAAAGGTAGGATGTCATCTTGCTGTGATAGTTTATCTCGGGATGTCGACATCCTAAAGTAGGATGTCGTCTTGCTGTGATAATTTATCTCGGGATGTCGACATCCTAAAGGTAGGATGTCGTACACGCGGCCTTCGCGATTTATCTTTTAGTATAGGCCTACGAGTGACACCCGTGCCTACGTCATCCCAAGATAAATTATCACAGGAAGACGACATCCTACTTTTAGGATGTCGACATCCCGAGATAAATTATCACTGGAAGACGACATCCTACTTTAAAGATGTCGACATCCCGAGATAAATTATCACAGCAAGACGACATCCTGCTTTTCTGATGCCGTCATCCCGAGATAAATTATCACAGCAAGATGACATCCTACCTTTAGGATGTCAAGATCCCGAAATAATTATCTCGATATGTCGACTAGTTTGCGTTGAGGATGTCGTCATCCAGAGATAATTATGTCAGGATCTCAACATGTCGGATGGCACTTCCAGAGCTCCGTAGGTTTTCATTCATAAGTTGTTCACTTCTAAAACAGTATGCGCACCTTCTACTTGTTACCAATCAATCTTGAAATGTTTTATGTCTTGAATTTTGTTTATTTTACCAGTTTCATCTTGATTTGCTATCAACTAGTAGTAGGCCCTACAGTGATCATGAAACATATTGAACAGAGTCTGATGGCAGGATAAGAGTCTGATGCCTGGGAAGGAGTGGAACACAGAAACTGGACATGCAGCTTTCAATATGAGCCATCTTCAGCCTTCATGCTTCTGTTAGTTGTCTTCTAAGATTCTTCCTCAATAAAACCATGCTAATGGAGAGTCCGAAATCATCCACTTGTGTGCTTCTTTGATCTGTAACTTTTCCAAGAGGTAAATTTACAGTAATTTATTCAAAGTTCAAAATTTCACAAAGTTATTTTCCAAGGTCAAACGTTTCCAAAGGAATTGTAAAAAAAAAAATGGTGGCTGAGCCCATTTTCCATTTAAATTATTGCATTATGTTAAACATAAATAACATGACTGTGTGTAATACATGTAGGGCCTACTGTGAGACTTTCTGTTGAAATACAAACATTTTTTTGAAACATTCTAAACACAAGTTATTGTATTTTGGTTGTGCATTGAAAATAATGTGCTATGATTTATATAGTATTAGTGTCAATAAGATAATAGTTTGAGACCTGATATTAGTTAAGTTGTCGTTAATACTGTTTTTCTTTTTCAGAATACAGCACATCCAGTATCGGAATGGTTTCCAGTGAAAGATTACACACATGTTGTGTTTCTCTCCTTATTTTCTTGCCGAGTGTATGATGCACCACAGAGGTAGAAATAGTACTTGACTTATTTTTGTAATAGTCCAAATTTACGAGAGGCTTAGACTTGTGTCATCACGCCGGGCTTTTCTTTTGCATATTTATACAAAACAGGTGTCTTTTACAGTTCATTCTATCAAAGGTCTTAAATAAACAAACCGTTCTGTACGGAAAACAATGTCCAAAAATCAAGCCAGCCATTTATAAAATACAACCGACAGCTTACACTCTGCTCGACCTATTTTAAGGACATCATCATCAAGTGTACATGTAATGAGAATCCAACTTTAATTGAATTCCTGTTGAAAAATTCTAAGAATTATTAGCTTAATAATGTCAATATGAATAACATAGCTTGTGTAAACTAATTGTGAATTATAAATCAATAAAGAATCAATTTTTGTTAAAAATAAGTTTGATTCAGTGAATTGCATATTTGATATATGTACTTGTGAGTATGTTCAAGCTTCGTATCGAGATCTGTAGCCAAGATGAAAGGGAAGTGGGAAAATGTCGCTACATTTAACATAAAAACATTTGACTCGCTGCCCTTTCAAATAACATGTACGATTTTATTTTTCACAAGAGGACGGCGTGTAATTTGATGACGTCATCATTGACAACATATCGGATTGATACAATTCATAAGTTGTCTGAACGGTCTTGGTAAATTAAACACGTGCTGCATAAAATGTGACCCGTTTGACCTTAACATCCGGTTCAAACCGGATGTCGACATTTAATGTTTTCAAAAAAGCATAACTTCAGAACCACACATTGGGTTTTGACAATCCATGCATCATTGGGAAGGTGTGTAAAAAGTGAAGAAACGATACACAGAATTATACAGAATTTGACCTTGACTTCCGATTCAAACCAAAAGTTAATATTTATTATTCGAAAAAATAATAACTTCTTAACCAAACATACGATTTTTACAATATATAAATCACCGTAATTGTCTTCACAAACGCTAAACAGTGTGACCCAATTTGACCTCGACTTCCAGTTTAAACCGGCAGTTGAATTAATTGGAAAACAATCTAACTTTTGAACCAGACATTGGGTTGATATGGTAAAATGTCGTCACCAGTTCATTCAATCACAATCTGACATCACTCACGAACACCTGTGTGTTTGTTGTTTACAAACACTGTACGTCTAGTTGTACTGTTTATTTTTCCTCGTCTTCTTCTTTCCCACTGAACATTCTCTCGCAACTTTCGCAAAAAGTAAGGGTCGTAAAGACTTGAAACTTGGCATGCACTTAGACTTTGGTGTCTAGACGGAACATAATCTTTTTTGGGTTGATGACGTCATCGATTACGTCATTACGTTTAAAAAACGTCTAATAAATTGAAAAATTCATATCTTGAGAACTCAAGTTGCCACATACAAGATCTTTGTTGCATATAAAAGGTCTTGAAATGTTTTACATTTGGAATGCACATTGTGACCTCATTTGACCTTCACTTCCGGTCGAAACCGGAAGTTAAAGTAACAATTATGTTATTTGGGGCTCTGGAGCCTAGGTGAAATAAAATATGACCAAACTTTCAATGCATAATATTTTGTTTAGCTCATGAGCATCTTAGAAATATGATAAATGACGTCATAGCTACGTCACAACGAAAAACGTAGACGAGGTCGAATTTTTTATTATTTTGCTATCTCCAAAATTAAAGCTTGTACGGACTTGAAACTTACTATATACCTAGATCACAGTGTGTACATAACAAAATACAATTTTTGGAATGATGACATTATCGATGACGTAATTACATCAAATTGAAGTTTTATATTAAAATAATCATATCTCAATAACCATATTTGCTAAATACATGATCTTTGCACCATTTAAAAGCTTTTGAAGTATTAAACAAATCTTACACAAAGTGTGACCCCATTTGACCTTTACTTCCGGTTGAAACCGGAAGTTCAAAATTCAGATTTCAAACGTTTTTTTCTCATAAACCAAGAAGGGTTTTGTCTTGAAACTTACTATGTATATAGATCGTAGTATGTATATGACACCCAAATTGTTTGGGTTTCGTGACGTCATCGATGACGTCATAAAAATAAATCAACGTTTAATATTTAAAAAAAATTATAATCGGAGAACCATAAATGCTACATGAAAGGTACTTGCACCATAAAAAAGCTCCGGCCGAATTATACAAATCACATTCAAAGAGTGACCCCATTAGACCCGAGATAGATTTCTAAGTGAAATTGGCCATTCAAATATTAAAATCTCGATCCAATACCTAACGCGGCATGTGGCATACAACTCGCGACTGATTCCAGTGCAACGGAGTGCTAGCCTTATGTCAAGAGGCTTGTTGCCTGAAATATAAAGCAGCAAAATACAGGCCAACGTAACAACAGTTGCCACAAGCTGTGCTGTGTTTACTCCAGTACCACGTGGCCTTCACTAAAGGCTAGAAGTATGGCATGATTTCTGTGCACGTTTGGACATGTCACAGTTCATCGAACTTTTAACGCAAGCTTATCAATGGCGCAACGCTACTGAAATGAATTCCTCTCAACCTGTGCTATATTCGGCGTCAAATTGTTTCCCTTTTCGCCCTTCTGATGGCTTAACGGTGATACGGAATTGAAGACGAAGTTTCACTGAGATGTTCACCTGCTTCAGTGATTGGTATGACATTTATTATATGAGAAAATGCAAGCAGAAAAGGACCAACATTGATAATGTTTTGATCACACACCGAGATTGCACGGACACGTCCGGACGTGACATCAGCTGGTCAAGGGGGTTGCAGACCGGCACTCACGGCAGTGTTTTTCGGTGCGACACGGTGAATAAAACGGTAAGCTTCGTTTCAACATCGTCGCTTTTCAGTCAGAATGATCGTGTGTTCCGTATGTAATGCACAGTTATGTTATGTAATAAAGATTATCCTTAAATTATCAAGTAGTGAGGGTTATTAAAACTAAGGAATGTTTAGTATGATCATGGAGGGGGTAGAATTGGGCATTTTTGTATGATTGCTGACTCTGTTATGGTTAGATTTGACACAAAGTGTTCCGCCAACTACGTATTGTAGCATAAATATTTCACAACCCTTCGATGAAAGGTTTTCATTCATAAGTTGTTCACTTCTAAAACAGTATGCGCACCTTCTACTTGTTACCATCCAATCTTGAAATGTTTTATGTCTTGAATTTTGTTTATTTTACCAGTTTCATCTTGATTTGCTATCAACTAGTAGTACTAGTAGGCCCTACAGTGATCATGAAACATATTGAACAGAGTCTGATGGCAGGATAAGAGTCTGATGCCTGGGAAGGAGTGGAACACAGAAACTGGACATGCAGCTTTCAATATGAGCCATCTTCAGCCTTCATGCTTCTGTTAGTTGTCTTCTAAGATTCTTCCTCAATAAAACCATGCTAATGGAGAGTCCAAAATCATCCACTTGTGTGCTTCTTTGATCTGTAACTTTTCCAAGAGGTAAATTTACAGTAATTTATTCTAAGTTCAAAATTTCACAAAGTTATTTTGCAAGGTCAAACGTTTCCAAAGGAATTGAAATAAAACTGCTGGCTGAACCCATTTTCCATTAAAATTATTGCATTATGTTAAACATAGATAACATGACTGTGTGTAATACATGTAGGGCCTACTGTGAGACTTTCTGTTGAAATGCAAATTTTTTTTTGAAACATTCTAAACACAAGTTATTGTATTTTGGTTGTGTGTTGAAAATAATGTGCTATGATTTATATAGTATTAGTGTCAATAAGATAATAGTTTGAGACCTGATATTAGTTAAGTTGTCGTTAATACTGTTTTTCTTTTTCAGAATACAGCACATCCAGTATCGGAATGGTTTCCAGTGAAAGATTACACACATGTTGTGTTTCTCTCCTTATTTTCTTGCCGAGTGTATGATGCACCACAGAGGTAGAAATAGTACTTGACTAATTTTTGTAATAGTCCAAATTTACGAGAGGCTTAGACTTGTATCATCACGCCGCGCTTTTCTTTTGCATATTCATACAAAACAGGTGTCTTTTACAGTTCATTCTATCAAAGGTCTTAAACAAACAAACCGTTCTGTACGGAAAACAATGTCCAAAAATCAAGCCAGCCAATTATAAAATACAACCCACAGCTTATACTCTGCTCGACCTATTTTTAGGACATCATCATCAAGTGTACATGTAATGAGAATCCAACTTTAATTGAATTCCTGTTGAAAAATTCTAAGAATTATTAGCTTAATAATGTCAATATGAATAACATAGCTTGTGTAAACTAATTGTGAATTATTAATCAATAAAGAATCAATTTTTGTTAAAAATAAGTTTGATTCAGTGAATTGCATATTTGATATATGTACTTGTGAGTATGTTCAGGCTTCGTATCGAGATCTGTAGCCAAGATGAAAGGGAAGTCGGAAAATGTCGCTACATTTAACATAAAAACATTTGACTCACTGCCCTTTCAAATAACATGTACGATTTTATTTTTCACAAGAGGACGGCGTGTAATTTTAAGACGTCATCATTGACAAACATATCGGATTGTTACAATTCATAAGTTGTCTGAACGGTCTTGGTAAATTAAACACGTGCTGCATAAAATGTGACCCGTTTGACCTTAACATCCGGTTCAAACCGGATGTCGACATTAAATGTTTTCAAAAAAGCATAACTTCAGAACCACACATTGGGTTTTGACAATCCATGCATCATTGGGAAGGTGTGTAACAAGTGAAGAAACGATACACAGAATTATACCCCATTTGACCTTGACTTCCGATTCAAACCGAAAGTTAATATTTATTATTCGAAAAAATAATAACTTCTTAACCAAACATACGATTTTTACAATATATAAATCATCGTAATTGTCTTCACAAACCGGCAGTTGAATTAATTGGAAAACAATCTAACATTTGAACCAGACATTGGGTTGATATGGTAAAATGTCGTCACCAGTTCATTCAATCACAATCTGACATCACTCACGAACACCTGTGTGTTTGTTGTTTACAAACACTGTACGTCTAGTTTTTTTTCGTCGTCTTCTTCCTTCGAAAATTGTCGGTCGATTAACTCAATAATGAAAATGATTTAAAACTTGAAACTTACCATGTTTAAAGATCTTAGTGAGTAGATGAAACCGCAACTTTTTTGGAATAATGACGTCATTGATGACGTCATTACGTTAAAAAACCTTAAATCATTTGAAAATTTATATCTTGAGAACCATAGATGCTACATACAAGATCTTTAATGCATATGAATGGTCTTGTAACGTTGTACAAATTGTATGCAAATCGTGACCTCATTTGACATTTACTTCCGGTCGAAACCGCAAGTTAAAGGTACAAATTATGTTATTTGGGGCTCTGGAGCCTAAGTGAAGCAAAATATGAAAAAACTTTCAATGAGTAATATTTTGTTTAGCTTACGAGCATTCTAGAAATATAATACGTGACGTCATAGCTACGTCACAACGAAAATCGTAGACGTGGTCGAAAAAAAAATATTTTGCTATCTCCAAAACTAAAGCTTGTACCGACTTGAAACTTACCAATTACCTAGACCACAGTGTGTACATGACAAAAAACAATTTTTGGAATGATGACGTCATCGATGACGTCATTACATTAAATTGAAGTTTTATGTTAAAATAATCATATCTCAAGAACCATATATGCTACATGTAGAGATGGCAAAACTGATACACCTTCCAAGTGTAGAGAGGTGTCGGATTTTTCAGTGTTAATTGCCCCCCCTTTTAATTTTGTAATAGAACTTTGACCCTACCCCTAGAAATAATGGATTAGTCCAAGATTGCCACATCAGCAGAGTTACTCTGGACAGGTATGTTGATTTTATATTTCTGTATTAATTTCATTGTGCTTTTTAATAGAAGTATCTAGATTATTGAACTTTAATATTTGCTTGTGTTGTGAACTTGATCAAGACATTGTAACTTGAAGACAGTTAGGAGTTTTCACTCCAAGGTTACAATAGAGGATTTGTTTCAGACTTGGAAGCCAGTTGGAATGTAGTCTAGAGTTTCCTTTGTTAAGTCATGTGATAATGGACAGTGATAATGATTTTATCTAGATGAAGTGGAATTGCTTTCTTTAAGTACTGCTTGGACTTTATTTAGTATTTAAAGGTTACTTTTATTTGCTAAGGTATCACTTTTCTAAGTTTGCTTTCAAGTGTTAAAGTGTACTTTATTTTATTATAGACTTTCATTTACTAGTTTCTGTTTTACGTATTTGTTGAGGAACTGTAGTGTTCTTTCAGATATATTTTAGTTTGGAAGTATTGTTAACCAGTACTTTGACCGAACTCCATGTGTAGAGAATCTTTGTAGCCAAAGACCATTGTTTATTGGAGGTTCAAGATCTTCCTATACTAGACCACACAGTGTGAGCCCAGTGGTTCTGAAGTTGTTTATTGGACTAATGTTGCATCAGGGCAGGAAGTGAGATCTGAAGGCAAGAACACCTATTTTCTTGTGAATAGTTAAGTAGCTGTAGGCAAGAACACCTATTTTCTTGTGAATACTTAAGTAGCTGTAGGCAAGAACACCTACTTTCTTGTGAATATATAATTAGCTCTGCCTTGATCATGTACTGCAGGGACAAGATTGTAATGATTATAGGTTGAACACCTGATGAAAGGAGTTGTTGTGTATGCATTTAAAGGTGTTTGTTTTATGATGTTTATTCTTTGAACCATTTGAACCAGATTTTACAGATCAGTATATTTAATTTAGTTATTTGTTAGAAGTAAGTTTGAGTTATATTGCATTACCTTCTCAGTAAGTAAGTACATAGTTTAAAGATAAACAAGTACTTAATGTTTGGATAATGTTTGATGTAATTTGATTCTTACACCAGTGATGACCAGTACAAGACATATTAAAGGAGTTTCTACAAGATATCTTGCTTGACAGTGTATTTTCATTATTCTTACAGGGGTCATCAACCCGACATATTAATGTGCTCCGCTTAGATTGCCAGTTTGGTAATTTGACGGGTGCAACATACATACATGATAATTGTACCATATAAAAGCTCTTGAGGTATAAAACACTTCTTACACACAGTATGACCCCATTTGACCTTTACTTCCGGTCGAAACCGGAAGTTGAAATTTTGTAAGTAAAACATCGTATCTCATTTACTTAAATGTTTTTGTTAATATAATTACGTGATTTTAAAACCCTTAGACGATTCTACAAGTGTTTACAATGTGTGACCCCATTTGACCTTCACTTCCGGTCCAAACCGGAAGTGTAAGTTTGCACATATAAAAATGTGTATCTTATAAATGAAACGTGGTACATTAATAATCATTAGGCCATGAGAATGAAAGTTATAGATTTGCGTCCGGGCATTTTTGAAATGACATGAGGCTTTTTTTCATTTTTCATTACTCATTATTTTCTCGTAGTAAGCTTCTTCAACGATGTAATTGCAATATAACAAGTGTGTATGTAGTTATTAATGCTAGTGATCTTGCTATATTGGGTACACAAACTTCTGAGATTTCCCTATATCTGTCTCACATACCATGCGTACTAAAAAACAGCGTACGTCCAAAATTCTCAAAATACCAAATGCGCCCGTTCAAAAAATGTAGCGCCCGGACAAGATCGTCGAGCGCCCGCGCAACAGAATCACGACTGTACACATGCACAAGCCACCGTTAATAGTGTGCAGCGACTGGTACCCAGAAGTCGGCTGTTTTGTAACGGCATTTCGCGTGCATTTTTCTCTGTGTCGCAGGGCATCCTGACTACATTTTTAGTCGATGAACGGACACTTGTCTCCAAGACTCAATAATTAATTCAACCCCGCGCTATCATGAGATATAATTATTGTAACATTGTCCATTCTGTGGAGAACCCTGCTTGTATACTACTAATAAAATGCGTAAATATAACCTTTTACGTTGTTGAAACTTGAAATTTGTGATACAGTCTTTTTTGTGAAAATAATGCAATTTTTTGAAAATAATGAAAGCTTTTTGGCAATTCTAGATATCTTGTACAAAGTGTGACCTCAGTTGACCTTTAGTTCCAGTCAAAACCGGAAGTTGAAGTTTCATATGACAAACCTTCATGCTATGATCTTGCATAAAGATTAACAAAAGCTACAAGTAAATATTTTGCCCGTCAGCACAGCACAAGGAGACAAAATACCTGCGCGCAATAGTGAACTTATTTTCAACTACGCAGTCACTACGTTCAAGCCGAACACCGTGAGTTTGTACACAAACTCTCAATCTCTAGTTCTACAATAATGTATGAATTAAAGTGACGTATGTAGGAACAATATGCTTATACGAGGATGATGTTTGCAATCAAAGTGGTACGGCTTTCTTGTACTTGTTTAGATGGTTGGCTGCAGTTGCAACTTTGGTAATAAGACCCATGTTAAAAGAGCCGTAACAGCCCGACAAGGTGGGCTAGTCCTGTTGTACAAGTTTGTACTGCGAACATGTAGTTCTGTTTGTGTCCGAATACACTGTAAACGATACAAATAGACTGCATGAACACGGCGCACCTGCAGTGACTTAAAACTCCTATAGAAATATGTTGATGTTTCACAAAGCGCTATCGACCAGTAAATGAGTTTCAACCATAAGGGAGGGAAATATATCAATTTTAAATACAGTTCTGCAGGAAAACTAGTCTAAAATGTTCTTATCTGAAATACTATTGCCGCCTAACAATAAAGGATGCTGTTGAGCCAATTGAGAGATTAAGAATTACGAATTCATTGTTATTTATTTCTACTTACTACTTCATGGACTACCAGAGTTAGTTTTGCTGATGCGGTGTTTTTTCTTAGTGGGCTGGCCCGTGTAACTGCAGTTTCTGAGTATTTGTTAAACATTACAAATGGAATGCTGCAAAATTGCTTGTAAGTCCTGTGAAATTCTTGGATTTTTCTTCAGGGTTCTTTAAATACAATACTGGAAAACAAAGATTTTTAAAGAGATGATCAATAATCTTTTAGTAGAATTCAACTACTCGTCTGTATTTCAAGCAATAATGGCATTGAATACTTGCATGAATTTTCTGGTTGCCTCTCTTATCGAAACTAAGGTTATTTGCAGTTATCCTATTTTATTGTGAGTGTCCAACAAGTATCGACAAAACGACATACACACGTATATGAAAGCAGGAAGTGGTATTTGACCATACGTACATTTTCAGTTGAGTATTGAGTTTGAGAATAGGTTATTTTTCAGTCCAGTATTGAATTTGCGTACGGGTAAAGGCCTATTTCTAGCCGAAATCGAAAACCTTTGAAACGAACTCCAGTAGTACTCGGCTCGAGTTCGGGTACCGACTTCGGCCTCTTGAACTGCCATGTTCTGTTTCAATAAACAAATTAAATAACAATTAACAACAAAACAGAAATGTACTTAAATCTATTTTTAAAATTAAAGCAATTCAGTGAGTTTGATTTTCCAAAATGAGTTTCCGAATGAGTTTCCAAATGAGTTTCCGAATGAGTTTAGAAACATTCTGAGCAAACTTAATTTCAACTCTAAAAAAGGGGGTTGTTTCCTTTGAGACAACAGTCCAGGGGTCTGGGGATATACGGATAATTTCTGGTTCTGCATTTTGTATGATCATTTATGTGATGATGTTAACAGTTAGATTTGCAGGGGTTTGACGGATATTAAAATTTACTTGTTTGCAGGAAGTCCCCACAATAACTTGTAAAATATTTCATCTGCACAGGTGTAGACAATGTGTTAGCAAGGCCTTATCATGAGATTGACATTGATGGACACCTGATTTCCATAGAGGTTCAACGCTCCCAAGCACCCCCTGTTGCTTCAGTGTCTTCAACTTCACAGGTACCTCCGAATTCTGCTGATCTTCAGTCCTTTGTCTTTGTCAGTCAATTAAGAGTAACATACAAGTAATATGAATTGGTCGTACATGTTCACCTGAGGTTAAAGACCAAACTTGGTCAAAGGTGATTAAACTAGACACTTTTGAGAACAACATGAATAACATCAAGTTGCAGTTGATGTGGTTAACCCTCTTTTTCCACAAATATGAGAGTTGAAATCGAGTCACTTCGGGGTGAGTCGGAGTCATAGTTTTGGGAACATTGGGTCGAGTTTGAGTACAAGTCCTGTCAAGTAACTTGAGTCAATTCTGAGTCCTAGTCATGAGTCGCTTTACACTTATTTAAATAGTTACAAAGAATAAATTAAACTGTAAAAGGGTAGTTAAATCGTTCCAAGTTCTTAGTTGATGATGGAACACTTGACCCTCAAATACCCCATGCATTATTTTGTGTCTTCACTTGACGAAATCTTGCTGCTTTATATGCCATACTTTTTTCTTGTCAGTATGTTGGGGAAAAAAGTTTCAGAATTTTTTTTCTGAAAAAAACAGATGAGTAATAAGTGAAAGTCCTGTAACAGGTGAAGCCCAGGTACAGACACAACTTAGTTCAATTGTACAACTTATTTGTCTGTCTTTTAAGGTTTCCTCTTTATAAAAATTGTATTTAAAACGCCTGGAAGCATTTTTATCATGGATTTGGCGTTATAGTCATTCTGTGCCAAATCACCTAAAATCCTGAAAAAAGGGTTTGACAGGCTCCGTCTCAGATTTTGCTAGTACTTTTTTTAAACAATCCCATATAGGTGCCATGAACACATTCAACATTTTAGAATCTTACTCCGCAACATTTCTGAGATATGACCCCCTAAAAATTAAGCCCCGGCCCCTTCAAAATAACATTTCGTGTTTTCGGCATTTTTAGAGGTCTGTATCTACAAATGGAGATGAGATATATAACTACAAATTTATATAAGGGGTATCTGGTATACCATCAACTAAATTATACTGTCAAAAGTAGCACAAGTAATTTGTAAATTAAGGTATATGGGTCTTCAAAAACGGACTTTTAAGCCTGCGTAATGACTTTTCGTCATTTTTGAGACATACCCCCTGGTGCCTAAGTGAAATGTCCCATTGCTTTTATACATGCATTTGTTTATAAACTAGGTGCATATATGACCTTTTATAATAATAGACCAATCACGCATTTGAGTGATGGTCCATAAATAAATTGTTGAATTATGAAATACATTAGGTACATGAAGCAGCATACATAAAAATTATTTTAAACATGATTTTCTGCCTTCTGTCGTCTAATTTCCAACTGTTTGCCCTTAAAAAAAAAATAATAAATTGTGATAAAATAGCCTGAAAAGTGTATTATAGGCAACACTTTTTGTACATGTAGGTCAGCCATTTGACTTGATAAAATAATCCTATTGTTTTTTCCAAAGACTAGTTATACAAGATAATGGGAGGTGTTTTTTTTTGTTTTTGTTTGTTTGTTTGTTTGTTTTTTTTTTTTTTTGGGGGGGTCGTTTTTTCTTTTGAACATGGGCTCATACTCCAAGTTAAACATTAATTCCAAAGTGTGCTGTAGTGTCCCCAAACCTCTGCATAGGAAGATGAGAGTGCAGGCTAATACTAATTGAAGGGTGACACATACATAGGATGTTTGTTCATCTCCTATTTTACTTTTTTTATTGTTCAGGTACCATGTGATGTACCAAGTTGTCGTGCACTTTCTGGTCTGGGAATTCCACATCTGACCGACTCAAGTAATCGAAGAGGAAGTGATGACATGTATGGTGAAGATGAACATCACCAGGCACAGGGTGCAAGATTACTTGGCCACAATCCCTACCTGAAACTACATCAAACACCAGGAAATGTGTCTGGTACCTGGGCACCCTGGGGAGGTACCATGGACTCCAGCTTTCTACCTATAGGTTTCCAAGGATATCCATGGTCTATAGAAAGCATTACAAATAAAAACGTCCAACACTTGTTGCCTAATCAACCTCTTGAGGAAGGCATGCCCATCAAGTTGACCAAGGGAAACATTGCTGTGGAAACGGTAATCTATGTGTACATCTAAATGTGTTAATTTCAATAATGATATCTGTACAACTGTTTCATAATTTTGTTTGATTGGATGTAGTACATTATATGCGTAGATCCTTTGTACCCAAGACCAATCCACAAACCATGTTTGGACTTGATATGACGAGTCTTTCTTGTGGGTCGAGGTAGTTCTCAGACAATATATATATATATATTTTTCATAATGACCTTGAAAATTGACGGCGGGCCAACAAAATACTTCTAATGAATCCTAAGACCAATCCACAAACAAAGCTTGCAGTTAAATTATGCAAAGTCCATCGTGAGTTATCGCTCCGACAACATGTTTTTGTTTAGTCCAATTGACCTTGATATTCATCCAAAGGGGTACAACAACGACAGGCTTCAATAAAATCACAAATTAGTACTGTAGTTTTTTGAAAATTCAATTCCAAGTAAGAATCATTCATCAGTCAATAAACTTTTTGAGATCATCACCATAATTATTTTCTTGCCCAGTAAAAAGTTAATTAACTTCAGCAAATCTCACTAAATCCTATCATCATGGCTACATCCGCAGTTGTAGAAGTATATACAGAACAACACACAACCTAATAAGGGAACTTGATTAGTCAATGATAAACGCATTCGGAACAAGAATGAACATCAAACATCCAATGAGTCAGGTGGCCGCTAAAGTTCTAAGTCTGTGATGAGCTTCTGAGCTAAAATAATAAAGTTGCATTAAAGTGAAGGCTGATGAAAAATCGGCAAAAGGTGAAGTATGAGCATGCGGCTTCGCTATGTGAGTGTATAATTTATTTAGCATGAAGAGCTAAATAATCATCAACACTTCAACCAGCTCTGCATGCAAGCAAGTAGAGGGTCCAAAGTGATGCTAGGTAAAAGACAGTACGATAGATTAATAACATTTTTTGCAAAGTTTTCATTGCATGTGAAGTAAGAGCAGTAGGCCTAATTTCAGCTAGTTCTTTGGGTTTGTCTTTCTTTAGTACGGGTGATTTATAAATGTCAATTAGAAGACGACTTTATGTGTAATGAGCCCTGTATCAAGCAACTGAAAGCGCTTGTATCATCTAAGTTACACAACTATGTAAACTTCTAATTTCATGAGCTTTTAATCTTTTAATTCAAACACGGGCACTTCACCTTGAAGGGGGTCCAAACCTGTTATTATTACTATCTAAGCTACGCACTGAAACTTGAAAGGCAAAGAATACTTTATTCATGCATTTTTTAACAGTGCACATTATAATGTGTCAAGCTCCAACAAACATGAAGCACAACGAGCAATTGAGAGACAATATTTATTTGCTACACATCTCATTCAACGACAGGGTCAAATGTAAGACTAGACATGTTGCATTTGTGCACAAATGCCGAGCTGTTTCGTCATAACTTTTTCAAATTACTCAACTGAATTTGAAAGTTTTTTTTGTATTCAAAGTAGTTATGACGTTCAAGCCTGTTTAAAAAAGAATTTGGATTATACCACGTTTTGTAAGCAATTTATGACTAAAAGGTGCAAAAAATAGAAAAAATCATAAAAAATCACGTGATGAAGTCATTATGACGTCATTTCGGAATTTACAAGAACTTGCCAATATCCAACAACCTACCAAGTTTCAACATGATCGCACTAACACTTTGGGAGATATACGACTTCAAAAAAGGCACCTTTAATGCCGCGTCACGTGACCCCCGATGACGTCATCGATCTGAAATTTCACACATATGATGGCTGCTCGACGATCAACATGTGTGTAAATTTTGAAGTGAATACACAAAACTTCACCACACACATCTTCAAAAAGTCCATTTCGATCAGTTTTCAACCTGCCGCTAGAGGGCGCTCTTGGGTGTCGTGACGTCATCGGTATTTTTTTTTAATTACCCACCCTTGCCAGACAATAACATCGATGAAAGCAACTTCATAACTATTTACACTTTTGAATAACGAGGCACTTCCGGTTTCGACCGGAAGTAGAGGTCATGTGAGGTCACGCACACTGAATAAAATGAAGACCTAATTTATCCCTATACAATCCCGCAATCAAAAACCTACGGTCTCTTGTGGCTGATTTGTTACTGATTTTCAAATATTTAAAATAGAAACCTTTAAGATGACGTCACGTGACAGGTGATGACGTCATCATGACCTCATTGTTTTGAGATCATTATTGCACCAATGCCTTTCATCACTGAAAGTTTCATTGCAATTGCTTTTTAGGAACTATGCAAAAAGCCGCTTTGACCGAACGTGCGTTATGTCAATAGCCTTTTTTACTGAAACAGACAAATAAAAAAAATAACTAGACATATTGCATTTGTGCACAAATGCCGAGCTGTTTCGCCATAACTTTTTCAAATTACTCAATTGAATATGAAAGTTGTTTGTATTCAAAACAGTAATGATGTATCAAGCCTGTTTTAAAAAGAATTTGGATTATACCACGTTTTGTTAGCAATTTATGACTTAAAGGGGCAAAAAACGAAAAAAAATCATTAAAAATCATGTGATGACGTCATCACGACGTCATTTCAGAATTTACAAGAACTTGCCAATATCTAACGACCTACTAAGTTTCAACATGATCGCACTTATACTTCGGGAGATATACGACTTCAAAAAACGCACCTTTAATGCCGCGTCACGTGACCCCCGATGACGTCATTGATCTGAAATTTCACACATATGATGGCTGCTCGACGATCAACATGTGTGTATATTTTGAAGTGAATACACAAAACTTCACCACACACATCTTCAAAAAGTCCATTTCGATCAGTTTTCAACCTGCCGCTAGAGGGCGCTCTTGTGTGTTGTGACGTCATCGGTATTTTTTTTAATTACCCACCCTTGCCAGACAATAACATCGTTGAAAGCAACTTCATAACTATTTCCACTTTTGAATTACAAAGCACTTCCTGTTTAGACCGGAAGTAGAGGTCATGTGAGGTCACGCACACTGAATAAAATGAAGACCTAATTTATCCCCACCCAATCCCGCAAACAGAAACCTACGGTCTCTTGTGGTTGATTTGATATAGATTTTCAAATATTAAAAAAAGGAAACTTTAAGATGACGTCACGTGACAGGTGATGACGTCATCATGACATAATTGTTTTAAAATCATCATTGCACCAATGTCTTTCATCACTGAAAGTTTTTATGCAATTGCTCCTTAGGAACTATGCAAAAAGCCGCTTAGAACAAATTTTGTCTGAAAAATACAAATTAAAACAAAAAAAAAAATAAAAAAAATAAAAAACTAGACATGATTGCATTTGTGCACAAATGCCGAGCTGTTTCGCCATAACTTTTTCAAAAAATCATAAAAAATCATGTGATGACGTCATCATGACGTCATTTCAGAATTTACAAGAACTTGCCAATATCCAACAACCTACCAAGTTTCAACATGATCGCACTAACACTTAGGGAGATATATACAACATTAAAAAAGGCACCTTTAATGCCGCGTCACGTGACCCCCGATGACGTCATCGATCTGAAATTTTACACATATGATGGCTGCCTGACGATCAACATGTGTGTAAATTTTGAAGTGATTACACAAAACTTCACCACACACATCTTCAAAAAGTCCATTTTGATCAGTTTTCAACCTGCCGCTAGAGGGCGCTCTTGTGAATTGTGACGTCATCGGTAATTTTTTTTAATGATCCACCCTTGCCAGACAATAACATCGTTGAAAGCAACTTCATAACTATTTACACTTTTGAATTACGAGGCACTTCCTGTTTCGACCGGAAGTAGAGGTCATGTGAGGTCACGCACACTGAATAAAATGAAGACCTAATATATCCCTATACAATCCCGCAAACAGAAACCTACGGTCTCTTGTGGCTGATTTGTTACGGATTTTCAAATATTTAAAATAGAAACCTTTAAGATGACGTCACGTGACAGGTGATGACGTCATCATGACATCATTAGTTTTAAAATCATTATTGCACCAATGCCTTTCATCACTGAAAGTTTCATTGCAATTGCTCTTTAGGAACTATGCAAAAGGCCGCTTAGAACGAACGTGCGTTATGTCAATAGCCTTTTTTACTGAAACTGACAAATAAAAAAAAAAACTAGACATATTGCATTTGTGCACAAATGCCAAGCTGTTTCGCCATAACTTTTTCAAAAAATCATAGAAAATTATTTGATGACGTCATCATGACGTCATTTCAGAATTTACAAGAACTTGCCAATATCCAACAAACTACCAAGTTTCAACATGATCGCATTAACACTTAGGGAGATATACGACATTAAAAAAGGCACCTTTAATGCCGCGTCACGTGACCCCCGATGACGTCATCAATCTGAAATTTCACACATATGATGGCTGCCTGACGATCAACATGTGTGTAAATTTTGAAGTGAATACACAAAACTTCATCACACACATCTTCAAAAAGTCCATTTTGATCAGTTTTCAACCTGCCGCTAGAGGGTGCTCTTGTGTATTGTGACGTCATCGGTATTTTTTTGTAATTACCCACCCTTGCCAGACAATAACATCGTTGAAAGCAACTTCATAACTATTTCCACTTTTGAATAACGAGGCGCTTCCTGTTTCGACCGGAAGTAGAGGTCATGTGAGGTCACGCACACTGAATAAAATGAAGACCTAATTTATCCCTATACAATCCCGCAAACAGAAACCTACGGTCTCTTGTGGCTGATTTGTTACGGATTTTCAAATATTTAAAATATAAACCTTTAAGATGACGTCACGTGACAGGTGATGACGTCATCATGACATCATTGTTTTAAAATAATTATTGTACCAATGCCTTTCATCACTGAAAGTTTCATTGCAATTGCTCTTTAGGAACTATGCAAAAGGCCGCTTAGAACGATTCGTGCATTATGTCAATGACTTCCTGTGTCTGAAAAATAAAGATAAACTAGACATGTTGCATTTGTGCACAAATGCCGAGCTGTTTCGTCAGAACTTTTTCAAATTACTCAACTGAATTTGAAAGTTTTTTTTGTATTCAAAGTAGTTATGACGTTCAAGCCTGTTTAAAAAAGAATTTGGATTATACCACGTTTTGTAAGCAATTTATGACTAAAAGGTGCAAAAAATAGAAAAAATCATAAAAAATCACGTGATGACGTCATTAGACGTCATTTCAGAATTTACAAGAACTTGCCAATATCCAACAATCTACCAAGTTTCAACATGATCGCACTAACACTTAGGGAGATATACGACTTTAAGAAAGGCACCTTTAATGCCGCGTCACGTGACCCCCGATGACGTCATCGATCTGAAATTTCACACATATGATGGCTGCTCGACGATCAACATGTGTGTACATTTTGAAGTGATTACACAAAACTTCACCACACACATCTTCAAAAAGTCCATTTTGATCAGTTTTCAACCTGCCGCTAGAGGGCGCTCTTGTGTATTGTGACGTCATCGGTATTTTTTTTAATTACCCACCCTTGCCAGACAATAACATCGTTGAAAGCAACTTCATAACTATTTCCACTTTTGAATAACGAGGCACTTCCGGTTTCGACCGGAAGTAGAGGTCATGTGAGGTCACGCACACTGAATAAAATGAAGACCTAACTTATCCCTATACAATCCCGCAAACAGAAACCTACGGTCTCTTGTGGCTGATTTGTTACGGATTTTCAAAGATTTAAAATATAAACCTTTAAGATGACGTCACGTGACAGGTGATGACGTCATCATGACATCATTGTTTTAAAATCATTATTGCACCAATGCCTTTCATCACTGAAAGTTTCATTGCAATTGCTCTTTAGGAACTATGCA
This sequence comes from Pisaster brevispinus, assembly GCA_023634235.1. Classification (NCBI taxonomy): domain Eukaryota; kingdom Metazoa; phylum Echinodermata; class Asteroidea; order Forcipulatida; family Asteriidae; genus Pisaster; species Pisaster brevispinus. The sequence goes on along the minus strand of JAMKCF010000012.1, from coordinate 8,349,180 downwards.
AAAGGCCGCTTAGAACGATTCGTGCATTATGTCAATGACTTCCTGTGTCTGAAAAATAAAAATAAACTAGACATGTTGCATTTGTGCACAAATGCCGAGCTGTTTCGTCAGAACTTTTTCAAATTACTCAACTGAATTTGAAAGTTTTTTTTGTATTCAAAGTAGTTATGACGTTCAAGCCTGTTTAAAAAAGAATTTGGATTATACCACGTTTTGTAAGCAATTTATGACTAAAAGGTGCAAAAAATAGAAAAAATCATAAAAAATCACGTGATGACGTCATTAGACGTCATTTCAGAATTTACAAGAACTTGCCAATATCCAACAATCTACCAAGTTTCAACATGATCGCACTAACACTTAGGGAGATATACGACTTTAAGAAAGGCACCTTTAATGCCGCGTCACGTGACCCCCGATGACGTCATCGATCTGAAATTTCACACATATGATGGCTGCTCGACGATCAACATGTGTGTACATTTTGAAGTGATTACACAAAACTTCACCACACACATCTTCAAAAAGTCCATTTTGATCAGTTTTCAACCTGCCGCTAGAGGGCGCTCTTGTGTATTGTGACGTCATCGGTATTTTTTTTAATTACCCACCCTTGCCAGACAATAACATCGTTGAAAGCAACTTCATAACTATTTCCACTTTTGAATAACGAGGCACTTCCGGTTTCGACCGGAAGTAGAGGTCATGTGAGGTCACGCACACTGAATAAAATGAAGACCTAACTTATCCCTATACAATCCCGCAAACAGAAACCTACGGTCTCTTGTGGCTGATTTGTTACGGATTTTCAAATATTTAAAATATAAACCTTTAAGATGACGTCACGTGACAGGTGATGACGTCATCATGACATCATTGTTTTAAAATCATTATTGCACCAATGCCTTTCATCACTGAAAGTTTCATTGCAATTGCTCTTTAGGAACTATGCAAAAGGCCGCTTAGAACGATTCGTGCATTATGTCAATGACTTCCTGTGTCTGAAAAACAAAAATAAAACTAGACATATTGCATTTGTGCACAAATGCCGAGCTGTTTCGCCATAACTTTTTCAAATTACTCAATTGAATATGAAAGTTGTTTGTATTCAAAGCAGTAATGATGTATCAAGCCTGTTTTAAAAAGAATTTGGATTATACCACGTTTTGTTAGCAATTTATGACTTAAAGGGGCAAAAAACGAAAAAAATCATTAAAAATCATGTGATGACGTCATCACGACGTCATTTAAGAATTCACAAGAACTTGCCAATATCTAACGACCTACCAAGTTTCAACATGATCGCATTTATACTTCGGGAGATATACGACTTCAAAAAAGGCACCTTTAATGCCGCGTCACGTGACCCCCGATGACGTCATCAATCTGAAACTTCACACATATGATGGCTGCCTGACGGTCAACATGTGTGTAAGTTTTGAAGTGATTACACAAAAGTTCTCCACACACATCTTCAAAAAGTCCATTTTGAACAGTTTTCAACCTGCCGCTAGAGGGCGCTCTTGTGTATCGTGACGTCATCGGTATTTTTTTTAAATGCACACCCTTGCCAGACAATAACATCGTTGAAAGCAACTTCATAACTATTTCCACTTTTGAATTACAAAGCACTTCCTGTTTAGACCGGAAGTAGAGGTCATGTGAGGTCACGCACACTGAATAAAATGAAGACCTAATTTATCCCCACCCAATCCCGCAAACAGAAACCTACGGTCTCTTGTGGTTGATTTGATATAGATTTTCAAATATTAAAAAAAAGGAAACTTTAAGATGACGTCACGTGACAGGTGATGACGTCATCATGACATAATTGTTTTAAAATCATCTTTGCACCAATGCCTTTCATCACTGAAAGTTTCATTGCAATTGCTCTTTAGGAACTATGCAAAAAGCCGCTTAGAACGAATTTTGTCTGAAAAATACAAATTAAAAAAAAAAAAAAAAAAAAAATAATAATAAAAAAAAAAACTTTAACGAAAACAAGAGCTGTTCCGCTGCGCTATGCTGCGAAACAGCTAAAAAACAAAAACAAAAACTTTAACGAAAACAAGAGCTGTTTCGCTGCGCTTTGCTGCGAAACAGCTAAAAAAACAAAAACAAAAACTTTAACGAAAACAAGAGCTGTTTCGCTGCGCTTTGCTGCGAAACAGCTAAAAAAAATAATAAAAAAAACTTTAACGAAAACAAGAGCTGTTTCGCTGCGCTTTGCTGCGAAACAGCTAAAAAAAAAACTTTAACGAAAACAAGAGCTGTTCCGCTGCGCTATGCTGCGAAACAGCTAATAAAAAAAACTTTAACGAAAACAAGAGCTGTTTCGCTGCGCTGCGCTACGAAACAGCTAACAATACAAAAAGAAAACAGGACTTAATAAGGTGATCCCGCTGCTGCCTCTTCCCAGGTTGTATCGTCAACTTGGGTATGATCCCTGCTACACGGCAGTTAACGGTTGTATGGCTTCTCACTGGCACCCCCGAACAAACATATTGACTAAGGCTGAGTAAAACAAAGATATGTTTAGCGTCCCCGCCCGCCTCCTTTTTGGGCGCCGCCTCCTTTTTTTTTTTTTTTTTTACCATAAAAAAAACCACATTTAATTTTTTTTTTTTTTAATGCAAGTTTGTTTCGACAAGCCTAAAAAGCCACTCTTGGTAAGGGGCTACAAGAAGAAAACATTATACATGTAAACAGTGAAAATAACTCAGGGGAGATAAAGCTAGGAATTTATATTCCTCTTAAAACAGTCCAGATTGTTGGATTGAGGGAAACATGCACCAGGCAAGGAGTTCCAGAGAGTAGCAGTACGTGGAATAAAGCTGATGGAATGGCTCTTTATTCTACATCTCAGCAAATTAAGAGTGTATGGGTGAGAAGAAGCAGAAATTCTGGTTGCACGCTCAAACACTCTAATAGGAGGAACTAGGTCGAACACACTGGTGGCACATTTACCATGAAAATATTTGTAGAAAAGACAGAGGCTGGTTACAGACCCACGATGGGAAAGAGGTTGTCATGTTGATCCCAGTACTTCACCAACAAGATTAACAATACGCTTCTGCACTCTATCTTATAAAGATAAATGACAGGCAGAAGCTCCAGCCCAAATGTAACAACAGTACTCCATTAGGGGACGTATAGTTGTCTTATACAGGTAGATAGTAGCATCAGGAGATAAGAACTTCCGAGCTAATTTGTTTTGTGCTATTTTAGTGTACTGAAGCATTCATCAGTACACTAAAATAGTACAAAATCTGTGAATAAATATACCTTGGCCAGCCATATTTAGCATGGCGGCCATCTTGGAAAAAATAGCAAAAGATCGGAAAATAGTAAATAGTAGCGCCCTGTCTCCTCTTTTTGAAAAAGTCCGGACATGTTCAATGTCTTGTCCAACATGTTTCTTTTATGTATTGTGTGTTTGGACAGAAGAAAAAACAATGGATATTTGAAATTTAAAAAAGAATGGCGGCCATCTTGAAAATAAAAAATAAAAAATAAAAAGCCCCTCCTCCTTCCTTTTTTTTAGAAACCCAGACGCTAAACATGTTTTTTTTTTACTCGGCCTAATAGGGAGACCGCCAACATAGGGCTGGATAGCTCAGTTGGTAGAGCGCCGGTACGTTAATCCGGAGGTCGTTGGTTCAAGTCCTGCTCCAGTCAATTTTTTTTGTTCAAACCCAAATTATCAAAATTTGAAACATGACACCATTGGGTTTCAACAAAGAATGGGTCCTTACATTCCAAGAAGGAATTTTTCGTCGGTCAAAAGGTCAAATTCAAGACCGTTTCAATGGAAAAACATCGCAAGTCAAGAAAGAACCGAAAATTCCCCGCACATAAATGTGTCGACCCGAATGATGTCCTTTGATGTTTTGGATGTTGACAAATATCGCACAGAAAGGAGGTCGATTACAACGGCAGTTTATACCAGTTTAAACTGAATTAAACTGGTTTAAACCAGTATTAAACTGGTTTAAACCAGTTGAAACCAGTTTTAACGTGAGGTGAGATTTTACCCCCATTCGTAATCATGCGGACTCTATCTATTGGAAAAAGAGTACATCACAAAATGTTATTTGACCCTGGAGTGCCTCTGTAATATTGACATATTAATATGGTGCATTCGTAATCATGCGGACTCTATCTATTGGAAAAAGAATACATCACACAATGTTGTTTGACCCTGGAGTGCCTCTGTAATATTGACGAGAACAGCAAGGAATAGTAAGGAATAGAAATAAAACGCAGCATTAATGATGATGACTGAACCATGTTCTGTTTTCAGGGATCTGAGGAAAAACTTCAAAGTCTCAAACATTCATCTCATGGTGCTACTAGAGGAGACACAGGATGCACAAATACGTCAAATATGTCAACAGCAGGTAGTCTTATCAATTATTAATAAATATATCGAAGAGTTTATGCATTCTGATTGGTCGAAGACTGGTCACGTGGGGTGTATTATATTCAGCTCGGTCCATTAACAGCGGCCAGCCACCAACCCGGTCATTACCACGCAGTGAAGACCGGCTCCCCACACTATTATTCCCTAATTCACACCATTTTATTTTAAAAATTTGCTGTGTGTCCCGGTTTCTATGGTAATTTTCGCCCTAGTCACAAGCAGGTACCGTATATTTTATACGCTCAATCCCCATGACCCTATTAATGAAAAACATAAATTTTTTATAACGTAAATGAAAAAGAGAATTAGCTCTTGCAAACTGCTTACCAACCAGAAGGACCTATGGCATAAATGCAAAAATAAAAGTTAGTGGCCTGACGTTTCGACCCTAGCAGAGTCTTTCTCGAAGGCTAAATGACAAGACTACAAACATAAACAGGTACATGTATACATTACTGATGTAACAAAAGCAGTCAAGTGGAAGAAGATGATGCAGAGGAAAATACACAGAGACAGCAGGCGGCTGAACAGAAAGGAGGGTAACAAAAGGGAGGGGGATTGGAGGAAGTGCATGACAGTGACCACCTCTCAAAGTTTCTTTCCCCATTCAATATTGTAGAACAGCTAGATTTTACCTTCATTGAGGCACTAGGAAACCACAGAGAGATTGTTCGTCTGAGTAGAGATAAATTATGGATAAGACGTCTCCAGACGATTCAACCCCATGGTCTGAACATCCAAGAAGGAAATGACTTATAACTTTCTGTCTTTGCCTTCTCCTTTTCACCACAGATAAGCACCCCCAGTCTGCCCCATTCACCAATTAACTACCTTTCTCTCCCTCTCCCCGTCATTGAATTAGTCCCTTGTGTTCCCCTTCTCTTGTGGTCAACCAACCCCTTCCCCCATCCCCCTCCCTTTCTGTTCAGCCGCCTGCTTTCTCTGTGTATTTTCCTCTCCATCGCCTATTTCCACTTGACTGCTTTGGTTACATCAGTAAAGTACACATGTACCTGTTTATGTTCGTATTGTTGTCATTAAGCCTTCGAGAAAGACTCTGCTAGGGTCGAAACGTCAGGCCACTAACTTGTTTTTATAACTTGTTAATATATATATTATTTTGATCACTGTTTGAATAATAAAATAGACCCTCAAGAGAACATCATTCAACAGCTTGGTGCCATGGACTTGAACTACAGCACTCCATCAGGTATGGAAGACTATGATGAATAGGGTAATCCTAGAGGGGTTCTTCCAGAAGAAAAAGCCAAATGTGAAACTAGATCTGGAAGAAGGAACTTCAGTCATTGACTTCCAATGTATGCAGGAAACATCGAACCGAGATGTATCAAGTATTATTTGTATCAACCTAAAGAGTGGTCGATGTTACTTTAAGTGTTTTCTGTCAACAAATTGTTTATTTGAGATGTAAAGTTTAAAGTGACACTCGCTGTTAATGAAACACTTTGAAACACAATGTGGAGGAAGGTTATAAGGGAAGCACTTCTAAATTTGGTTATGATACAAAATCTAGCAAGGAATTTTTCTTGTGTGCACTTAATTACAGAAAGGCGTTCTTTATTTTCACAGAATCTAATGGTGGTAATAAGCACATATTTCCGTAAACGTGGCCTTGAAATCATGCCCTTGTGTTGGACTAATGCGTAAAAACTAGCTGAAGCTGAGTGTATTAATACAAGTACTGTTAAAAGCAGGTTAAAATTGTACATTTGGTTTATTTTACATTTATTTGATGTTGTAGCTGCCAGAGTTGAACAACCAGCAAACTGGACAACGATGGAGAATGGGGAGCTAACCAAAACGGTTACGCTGACTGCGGGAACTGCTGAGCACAGTCTCGTCGAAAACCATTTTCGATCTTCTAATATGAGTGCTTTCAATCGAATTGTTGAGGTATTTATTGTAACCTGATCAAACTTTGCTTTCCCCTCCCTACTTCAACTAAAATTAAACAGCATGCTCATTTATTTTCTTTTTTTCTTTTGTTAATTGATGCTTTTAGTTAGATAGTATCTTTTCTTTCTTGAAGTACTTATGATTTGTATTTAATTTGTAACCCTTTCGATTAAAAATTCATTTAGGCGATGGGTTTCATTTATAGTGTTTTAAAAAAACTAATTTTTTACAAATAAGCAAATAATACTAGTAATAAATTCAGCAAGAACACTGCCAAAGCCCTTCAAGATCTGAGGCTACGGTAAGTTCGTGGCACAACAGAAAACAAAGTTTTTGCTGTAACATCGCAGCAGCCCTAGGCCCTTTTCCATGGTTCCGCAAACCAGAATGGAGTCATTGGCCCAAAAGGGTAGCAGAAAGACCCACCCTAAGCAATAGCATTTTCAGGGGCAGTTAATTTTGGATTAAACAAAGACAAATTAATTACTAAACGGAACTTGGAGCTGCAACCTCAAGTAACAAGTAGGTGCTTTGCCAAGTGAGCTATCTAGCCCTGTGCTGGTAGTCTCCCTATTGTGTCAATGTGTTTGTTCGGGTGTCATTCGGAAGTCATTCAACCTGTAATTGCCGTAAAGCCAGGGATCACACAACAGTTTACGATACAGCCTGAGAAGCGGGGAGGGGGTCACCTTAGGAAGATGCAAATGTTTATTTCAAAATCAAGTTATAAGCCACAGGGGAAACTGGGTGGTTTTGTAAAAACACTTTGGGTTGAAAAAAGACAAATTTACTATAGTTGGACTTAATGTGTTAAGACATTCCTCAATCACAGCTAGGAGCGAGAACTTGTGAAACACTCTTGATGAGATCCGAATATTTACCAGCTCAAGAAAAAATAATAATTATACTGGTTGTTTTGTTTTACTGATGATTTGCAGATCCAGAGAGTTCAAAATCAACGTTTGTATATACAGTATCAGATCCATAAAGCTGCACTAGAGATTCGTCTGAGAAGATCCAATGTTGAAAAGGTTCTATTCCATGGAACAGATGAGCAGACCTGTAATGCGGTCAGCAGGCATGGTTTCAACCGCAGCTTTTGTGGCAGGAATGGTAAGTGAGAGTTTAACTTCGTGCTTACGTTTTTGAGCCAACTTAAAATAGCAAAAGCTGTCCAACATAACCAAAATAACCATCACAACAACCCAGCAAGTAGCACATAACCGGGGAAATCAAAAATTAACCGTGACATAAAATCCTCTTCACAGCCCGTGAATTTAATACACCAAATCATACATGTAAAAATCTATGAGAGATAGTTGCGCGAGAAGTGTTTTTCCATGAGTATATAGGAGGCAGTCAAACAATTAAAAATAAACACACTAGTTCGACATGGTGTACCTGTTCGTGTCCGATGAGATCCAGGTTTAATACATCCCGAAAAAGACGTGATTCAAGTGAAGAAAATTGTGCAGTTGGTCAATTAAAACCAGTGTTAATGTTTTGTAATACATGTTATATCCGAGGATATTTAAGTCTTATAATGAAAAAAGAAATGAGGGCCAGTGGTTCCTTAATATTCTGTCTTATAAATGAGGGCAAGTTGATCCGAAAATTGTCTGCCTCTAGAATGAGGGCAGGTGGTTCCGTAATATCCTGCCTCTAAAATGAGGGCAGGTGGTTCTTAAATTTGCTGCCTCTAAACTGAGGGCAGGTGGTTCCTAATTGTTTTGCATCTAAAATAAGGACATGGGGTTCCTAAATATTTTGCCTCTAAAATAAGGGCAAGTAGGTCCTTAATATTCTGCCTCTAAAGTGAGGGCAGGTGGTTCCTAAATATTCTGCCTCTCAAGTGGGGGCATGTGGTTCATAAATATTTTTCTCTAAAATGAGGGCAAGTGGTTCCTAAATATTCTGCCTCCACTTTTCTTTTGTCATGGAGTAGTTAAAATCTAAAAAAAGCAAGATACTTGTTCCTGAACACCACGGAACAGCACGTCACAAGAGCGGAAAGGCATGTTAACTAACACACAGGACCCTCACTATCAACATTGACACCATACACAAACCCATTCCTCCAAGCAAAGCCCCATCAGTCAAACCAAAGACATTCACTCCAACCCAATCAAAACAATGTAACAAATGTTTTCTCTTTGCCTCATGAAATCAACCGAACGAAAGGAACGCAACAACATACATGACATACAGGGCCCAATTGATGTCAATACCACGTACCCGTTCACAATGCCACATGTTTCCCATGACATTTACATATATACAAAATATTTACATAAAAACAAAACATGTTATTTCCCGAAAGAATATGCAAGAGCATCGATTGCTACTGAAAAACTGAGGGGGACGTGCAAGTAAGGGGAAGCCCTGTAAAATCATCATGAAAACAAGCATCCCCACAACCATTATGTTAACATTGCTTTGTTATACATGGTTCATTATTTTATCATTGTTATTACATGAACATTTATATTGTAGATGTTTATAACATAAACATAAATGTGAAATCAGCAATTGTTAATTTCTATGCTACCCTGTGAAACACTTTTGGCATAGTGCTTAAGACATTAAATGCAAATTTATGTTTGTTTGTTGTTGTTTTTTTTATCTGCCTATGTGTTTATTTACATATTTATTTATTTATTTTATTAGTATTTATTTATTATTTTTTTCTTATTTTTTTAAATTTATTTATTTTTGTATTATTATTATTATTATTTTTATTATTATTATTATTATTTTATTTATTTTTTGTATTTATCTATTTATTTTTTTTTCTGGGGGGGGGGAGTGCGGAATACATTCTTTTGTACTGTTAAGACCACACCATTTCCAGAGTGCATACCAGGGAGACGGATATTCCAAATGGGTGAAACACATTCCTGTGAAAGCCTGTCTTGGAGACATAATTTCCTAGCCAAATGGTTTGAGAACAAAACTGTCTTCCTCTGCCACATGGTCAATCTTTCTAATGCAATAAAAACATAACTATCCCACTATTATCAGTTATCAGTTTTTCGAACGAAAGTTCTCTTTCAAACAAAATACTATGTACAAGTATTTTTGTTTTATTTGGCTTACATACTGTGAACCGATTATATTTATGTCTGCTAAAAACAACTGTTTAAATATTCCTTAAATATAAACTGTCATTGAGGAGGTCAATGTGAAATAAATGTTGTATTGAATTGAACTTTTTTTATGGGCAATCAAATGGGGGACACTGATATGTTATCCCCCACACTAAGTAGTGAGAGGACATGCCCCCACCCCACTTGCCATCACCCGTTGGTCCCATGAGACTGCCACATTACCTTTTAAATGTTGCCGATATCGTACTTAATGTGTATATTATCTGCCTTTTTTGCAGCGGCTTTTTATGGAGATGGAACTTATTTTGCTGTCCAAGCATGGTATTCGGCAAGGAGAGAATTTGGTAGACCAAATGCAAATGGCATCAAGCACATTTTAATGACCAAGGTTCTTGTCGGAGATTTCATCAGAGGCTACCGAGGAATGATCGCTCCACCTAACAACCCACGGAGTCCAGGTGAATTTTATGACAGTTTGGTGGACAACGTGAATGATCCAAGCGTTTATGTAATATTTCATGATACACAGGCATACCCTGAATATATTATCAAATTCATGTAGCAAGGAACCATTTCTTTGCCTTTGATCACTCCTTGTGTTTTATTCGTTTGCAATCCACTGGTTTCAGAATTGCTCATTGATTTCCTTCATCTTGAATTGTTTTGTTTTCTTGAAAAAGATCAAGTTGCCACTCCTTGGAAGAAAGGTGCAACCTCTATTAATGTTATGATAAAATCATTATGTTTGTGGTTGTATAAACCTCTGAAGTGTATTGTCCACTTTAATCGGTGATGTTGGTATTAAGCCACTTCTCATAATTTCAAGATCTTGTTATCTCTTACACTCATCTGCGTAGAGTATTACAAAATGCTGGAAGGTGTAAATTGGTCCAATTCTTACCATGTAAAAGTCAGCATTTAGAATTGGAACTCTCAGTTATATCTTGTAGTTGTATTCTCAAATGTCTTCATTAATTTTTAGTTAATAGGAAAAGTGTACTATGGGTTTCAGATTGCAATGTAAGCACTTTTATCTTTATAAATTGTTACTATTAATTATATACATTTCAGTCATCTGTGTCTGAAATTTTACAAGTCCAGTTTTGAAAGTTAAATTGAGGTTAAACACCGAGTAAGTTGATTAACACCAAAATTTATGAAAAGGTTTGAGCATTTTTTTTTTTAAAGAAACAATGAAGTTGATGGTAGAAGTTGTACCATATTCCGGCGTACCACTGATAAGATGGTCAAAACATGGATACACACTAGTCTTTGTGTACGTGGCCACGTTCCACCTGTGTGATGATATTACACTACAGTTTATAGACATTTCATCAAATCCCGGTCCATGTACTGGTATAACCCATACATGCCCTATACCTCATAATCAGACAGTTTGTTTGGCTGAATCGTCTGTGACGAAGACAAGCAAGCTACAAATCCCTTTCAGTGCCGTTATGGAACTATGTGGGTACGTTTGTATACGGTCTTATCGTACGTTTAAAACCCTTTCAAAAACTCATTGTTTATAGGGGTCACACTGCTGTGTACCGCATTTTTTCACACAAAAAGCAAAGTGCAGTGTTCACTTTTTTCAATCTTGATTTTCTGTGTGAAGACATATTTTTGTGGAAAAACTTTGTGCATACAATTTGTAGCTAATGAAATGACCTTTCATATGATGTCAAATTTGTATATTTATCTTCATGTCCTTTGCCACCTCGATCGGCACGAATGGGTCGAGGCCCGCCGAGCCCATGCCCAAGCCCACGGTGATGAAGGGGTGTAGTGCTCGGTCCAGCTACCGGTATATCACCAGGATTGCTGCCATCATTGTAGGTACCTTGCGACGAAACATCACGAGTTTCATCCGAATCTTCACTATGTTCTTCTTCAGATATTTTCAAGTCCAATTCGGAGTCACTAACGACAAATATTTCAACCAAAACCTCCGGGTCACGAACAGCCATGATGGTGATTTTTTGTCGGGAAAACGGAAGCGTGAAATCTGGAAGTACTGCTGCAAACAATGTAGTTTTTCTCGGAAAATCGAAATGGCGACCCCCTATGCAATACACACCATTGTAAAGCTCGATAAACAAGCTACCCGTCTATATAAAGGTCAACAACAGAGGGCGCCAAACACGATAAATACAGGGTCTCAAACGCCGCGACTTTTTTTGTCGAGTAAACTCGACATTGGTACGGAAGCACTCACGGCGCACGGTCGAGTAAACTCGACATTGGTATTTAAAGGGTTAATCGCCCAGTAGCTGACAGCCTGGCATAGGAGGTTCACGGCCAATCCGTGTCACTGTTATGCAAGTTATTGTAATTTGGAAACTGAGGCGAAAACAACTATTTATCAAGCACTTAACCACAAAGGAAACTGACTGGTTATTTTATTTTGGTTGAATAAAGACAATTTAACTAGAATGACACCTGCGATCTCTGGATTATCCCAAAACTTGCAGGCCACTGTCTAAATTTAGTCCAAATTTGTTTTTACAACCCCAGAATACTAGTTGGCACATACAATATGCAAATGTTTTCCTCAAGTTTGGTTTTAATGGCTTTTGAAGGGCTATTGTTTACATTTTGATGTAACTGGAATCCGTCAACATACATTTTGAAAACATAATTGTGTAGGTGGCCTTTTTCAAAAACAATCAAACCATAAACGCAACTTCAAACCAAAAAAATAACAAGCAAATAATCACATCAGCACCCCAGAAATCAAACAGACAAACAAAATCTCAACTCGAGTGACAATGAATGGCCGATCCAAAAACTATTCTTCTTGTTTGACCAAAATGACAAAGCCCGGACGGCGTGGTATCGCGGCGGGAACCATGAGTGAGGGACAAAAGAGACAGAATAAAGAACATTTCATTATGATTTCAAACTTCACTGTCAGTTAATATCGGAGTGCAACCAACAAAATCTGTTCCGTGTTATTGACAAGCTGTCTTCTCCCAAGTGTATGAAAAAGCTCCCAAGTTTTGACAATCCTATTGATCTGGCCAATAATTTCGCCACTTTCTTTGAGGATAAAATTAAGAAATTGTATGGTAGATTTGAGAATATACATCCATCACCCATCTCCGTTGATATTCATGATCATTGTAACTCTTCGTTCGCCACTTTTCGTGAAGTCACTTCTGACGAAGTGATGAAGATGATCAAATCTTGTACAGTTACCTCCTGCAAGTTGGACCCTCTGCCATTATCTGTATTTAAGGAGTGTTGTTCTGAACTGCTGCCAGTCTTCACAAAGATTATTAATAGGTCTTTGTCTTTTGGCCATTTCCCTGATCATCTTAAGGAGGCTTGCATCCTGCCACTTCTGAAAAAGCAACATTTGGACCCGGAGTGTATGTCAAATTATCGTCCTATCTCTAACTTGCGATTCATCTCTAAATTGATTGAACGTGCAGTTGTGAGTCAACTTCAAGACTATCTCTGTGAAAATAACCTTTATGCTAAGATGCAGTCTGCTTATCGTCCTTTCCACAGTACTGAGACTGCTCTCATTCGTGTGCAGGATGATATCTTGCGTGCACTGGACAATCATAAGGAAGCGATCCTTGTGCTGTTAGATTTTTCAGCTGCATTTGACACTATTGACCATGAGCATCTCCTTCAACGTTTATCTTCTCGCTATGGAATTACAGGAACTGCCCTTAACTGGTTCTCTTCTTATCTTAACAACAGAACCCACCATGTTCTCATCAATAATGCTAGATCCGATCGTCATCATCTCTTGTGTGGTGTTCCTCAAGGTTCTGTAGCTGGGCCTCTTGAATTTATATTGTTCAGTGCACCCTTACAAGACCTCATTGCTGCCCATGGCATTTCTAGTGTTGCTTATGCTGACGATACCCAGCTTTATGTTACTTTTGACCCTGCTGATCGAGCTTCTGCCATTGCTAAAGTTGAACTATGCATTCAAGATGTCAAATCTTGGGCTCTGTCCAACAAACTCGCTCTGAATGACTCCAAAACTGAGATCTTATTTTTAAGATCTCGTTTCACAAAAAAGGTTTCTCCGCCAAACTTACATATTGCCCAGTCTGTTATTAAACCATCTGAATTTGCCCGCAACCTCGGTGTAATTATGGATTCTTCATTGTGCATGAGTAGACATGTTGATAATGTTTGCAAAGCAGCTCTCATGGCTATCAGAAAAATAGCACAGATTCGCCGCTACCTGGATGAAGCTACTACTCTTCGTCTTGTTCACGCTTTCGTCACAACTAGACTTGATTCCGGCAATTCTCTTCTGTATGGACTCCCTGATAAAGATCTTGCTAAAATTCAACGTGTACAAAACATTGCCGCTCGCCTCGTTTCTTGCTTGCCTCGTTCTCACCATATTACACCAGTACTAATGAAATTGCATTGGCTCCCAGTTAAGTTTCGTACAATTTATAAAATTCTTTTGTTAACTTTCAAAGCTCAAACATGTCAATCTCCTGCTTATTTATCTGAACTTGTTCACCATTATTCCCCTACTCGGACTTGACGTTCATCTCAACAGTCATTGCTTTCATCTACAAGAGCTTCTTCTATTTTTTATGGCCACAGATCATTTTCTTACGCCGCACCATTTCTTTGGAATGGTCTTCCTGTGCATATTCGCCAGGCTAGTTCTTTACACTGTTTTAAGTCTCTGTTAAAAACACATTTGTTTGAAGCTGCTTATTTGTAATCTGCTTATTTGTAATTGTTACTTTCACTCTTTGTATATTTTATTGTTCTCTTTATGCGCTTAGAGGCTTATGCATTAGGCGCTTTACAAATGTCTTTATTATTATTATTATTATTATTATTTGAAATTATTGAACATTGAACATGAACTTGTTTTTATTTATTTAAATTACAGGAAATGAAGCAAATCTAGTATTTTTTTCTAACTGATTAATCTAGTATTTCCTCCCTGTCAGATTTTAATTGATAATGAATAGTTCTTAACTTAATACGAGTTTTTTTTTCTTCTTACGTCGATAAAGTGAATAATTTGTCTTTTGTATATCTTTGAACAATAGGTGGCAGCAGATTAGTATGGTAAGTTTTCATAGTCACTTGTTCTAAGAATTTCCAAGGTAAATTTTCGGCCACTCTGTACCCGCAACAAGTGCATTTAAATATGTTTTTCTGAGCATGAAACCAATAAGCAGCCCGATTAAAATACGTCAAAATTTTCAGATTACTGTCAAAAAATTACATTGTCATTGATAGTTAAACACAGCCTATTATTTAAAACCCTCCGTGGAAGCAGGTGTACTGTAGCTGTCTCAGCAAAATCATGTAGTGCACAACCCTCTCAATTGACCTCAAGCTCTCGGGCAGTCCTATTCCATTGCAATTCACATCAGTTCAAAAGGTCAACAATTAGAAGTTACGTAATGTGACAGCCAAACGCAAATAATTGCAGTAAGAGTCAACTTCACTAATGTCTGTATTAGTTGAAAAGTAAAAGTCACTCTTATTGCAGCCAGTACACGTGCTGCCGCAGTAGGATTCCGATTGAACTTGTTCCTGGAGGGTAAAAATACTCGTATACATTTATTTTCATATTACAGTAAAACAATTACATTGTTACAAAAGTTTTACGCAGCATCATTTAAAATACGCCAAATTAACTGTTTAATAAAGCAAAACAAGAAAACAAATACAGTAAAAAATTACTTTGTCCATTGTAAAGTTAAAACTAGCCAATTATTTTCTTTTAATCTTTTTTTCCGAAAAACCACTGAAGTATCTTTTTTGATAACTTGTTGACGCATAATGTGAATTTTAAATATCATAAAATGAAAACCCTCGTTTATGAAATTTGCTATTTTGCGGATTTTATTTTCTCCTAGGATAGGCTGGTTTATTTATCAATTGTTGGTTGTTTGTTTGTTTGTTTGTTTGTTTGTTTGTTTGCTTTATGTAATTATCGCCTGAGTTCTTACATCCTTGGTTTTTTATTTTGTGTGAATAGTATGGGGGACTCTTCTGTAGGCTAAAATTGTCCCCATTATAAATATATTACTGATTGGTCAAGATCTTTATTGCTTAATATCTTTCCAACTATATCATTTACTATTGTTGATTTTCTTTTTGAGTTTGTTTGTTTATTTACATTGTTTTAATTCGGCAAAATAGTATTTTGGAGTTTTGTAATAAATCCTCTCCCTTTAAGATTTTTAATATTTTTTCCTGAAGCGGCTTCAGCGTCTTTCGGGCGGATTTGGCGTATGTATACTTCAAATATAGTTATTATAATTGATTGAAAATATTGAACAAACTCGTCTATTTAATTTTTTTATTTCACCGAATATGTTTCGTATTTGTGTCAAAATTAGAAATGATTGTAAAATATACAAGAAGATGAGTACTAACTGTTGATTAAACACACAGCAAGCTACTTTAATCTCGTTTTCTTATTTACTCGCCGATCGGAGGCAGCGTAAATGTATAAAAGAGGATATCAAGACAAAACATGACTTTTATATCTGACCAAAAATGAATTTGTAGAATGATGCAATGTAAGTAAGTACTATCATCATCATCATCGGTTAGCATCATGCATTACTGCACCGGCTGCCTGACTTGTGAGAAGCTTCCAAATAGACCGGTCTTGAGCTGCCACTTCTGCCTCCTCCACAGACCACCCAGTGCCCAGTCTGGAGAGGTCCTTCTGGATTACATTTTTCCATGTTGTCCTAGGGCGCCCTCGTTTGCGTTTCCCATGGGTTGGTGACCAGTTGTAGAGTTGTTTAGTGATCCGATTTGTTCCCATTCGTTGGAGGTGACCAAACCACTGCAGTCTGCGTTTTCTTATGATGCTTGAGAGTGAAGGCTGCTTGGTCATTGATCTTACGTGCTTATTTGTGATATGTTGTGTCCATTTAATGCGCAGGATCTTTCTTTGGCATCTCATGTCAAAGGCATCTAGCCTGTCCTCATCTCTTTCTGTCAGACTCCAACATTCGGCGGCGTACAGCAAGGTTGAAAGAATACTAGAGTTGTAGAACCTCATCTTGATCTCCAGGTTGAGATAGCGATCTCTCCATATCTTCTCCAGCTCCCTGAAAGATCCTGCAGCTCTGCCAATTCTGATGTTCAGCTCTTTGCCAATTGTTCCATCAGCACTGCAGAAGGTGCCCAGGTACTTAAAATGCTCCACCACTTTGATGTTTCCTTCATTTCCAAGTGGGACAATGGGAGTGGATGAGGGAGTGGATGAGGGAGTGGATGCGAAAGCAGTTGATATTCCAATTGTCATGAGTTCTGTTTTCTTGAAACTCGTGTGTAGCCCGAGTTTTCCTGCAAGTGATCTTATGGCTTCTGTTGTTTCAGCCATCTTGGTAGCAGATTCCTCGAATAAAGCTATGTCGTCAGCATAGTCTAAATCAGAAAGCCTCACCTCAGGGTACCTTGAGCTTTGCCTGGGTATAAGGACAATTCCTCTGTTGTTATCAACTACAGCATATCTCATGATGAAATCAATAACCAGACCAAACAGCAAGGGGGACCAGACATCGCCTTGTCTCACGCCTGTGACAATCTTAAACCAGGTGGAGATGGATCCCTCCGACTTCACTGCACATGTTGTGTCTTCATAGGAATTCTTGATAATATTTATCATCTTACCAGGGATGCCATAGATCTTGAGAACTTCCCAGAGTGAAGGTCTGTGAACTGAGTCAAAGGCCGCCTTGAAGTCGATAAAATTAACAAGACATGGTAGCTGTTGTTCCAAACACTTTTCAACAATTTGGTTCAAGGTGAAAATTTGATCCAGGCAGGAACGGCCTTTTCTAAAGCCTGCTTGGTTTTCTCTAATCCTGTTGTCTATGTCACCCTTGATTCTCGAGAGCATGATGTTAAAAAACACTTTCCCTGCTATATCAAGTAAGGTGATCCCTCTGTTGTTGTTGCAGTATGAGAGGTCCCCTTTCTTTGGTAGTGGTAAAATGATGCCCTTTCCCCAATCGCTGGGAGTTCTTTCTTTTAGCCAAATGAGTCTGCAAATTCGTAGCAGCCATTCTCTGATGTTATCGCCTCCATCCTTAAGTAGCTCAGGAGGGATGTTATCTATCCCTGGAGCTTTGTTTCTCTTCAGTAGACTAACAGCTTTATTCAGCTCTGCCATGGTTGGTGGTTCCATGTTGATTTCTAGTTCACCAAATGAATTCAGCTGGGAGAAGTCAAGGAGTTCTTCTGGTTCATCTGCATTGAGTAGATCCTCAAAGTGTTCAGCCCACCTCTGCAGCCGTGTTGCCTCATCCTTTATGATGTTGCCTTCAGAGTCTCTGATCTGTGTTACTTTCCTGCTGGTTTTGTCAATCAAGATGTTTCTCTTTTGGTAAACCTCTCGAATGTTGTTATTAGCAGAGGCTTGTTGGATGTCATCTGCA
Source organism: Pisaster brevispinus (assembly GCA_023634235.1). Taxonomy (NCBI): domain Eukaryota; kingdom Metazoa; phylum Echinodermata; class Asteroidea; order Forcipulatida; family Asteriidae; genus Pisaster; species Pisaster brevispinus. Next base: position 8,331,322 of record JAMKCF010000012.1, on the reverse strand, counting down.
ATACTAGCATACCAAGCTTTCTTATCATATCGCAGGCTAGCTCTAGTTTCCCTGTTGAGATCCTTGTACTTGGCGTCAAGGGAAGGTTTGGCTTCTTTCCTCTTTGCAATCAGATCTCGTGATTGTGTTGAGATCCAGTCTTCTTGCTTCCGCTTCCGATAACCCAATTCCTTCTTTGCAGCCTCATTGATGGAACTACTGAAATGATTCCATTCTTTGTTGATGTCATCCTCTTCTTCCAGTTCGACTAGAGCATGGAATTTGCCACCAACTGTAGCATCAAAACACTAGTATATCCCTGTCTAGTAGCTTTGCAAAGTCATATTTCAGCTGTTTCTTTTGCTGCTTGGATGCTGCCAGTGAGAGACGAATGGTTGTAACTGCTAGGTTATGATCACTTCCAATGTCTGCTCCTCTATATATACTCTCACATCCTTTAGGGAGTTACGCCATCTGCGGTTAATTACAGTATGGTCAATTTGGTTGACTGTTTTCCCATCTGGAGAGTTCCAAGTGAGCTTGTGGATCTTTTTGTGTGGGAACATTGAAGAGCCAATGACTAGGTTGTGGACTAGGCAAAAAGACAGAAGTCTGATGCCATTGTCATTTAGGTTACCTTCTGCATGACTTCCAAGAGCAGGTTTCCATGTGTCTGTGTCGTTTCCAAGCTGAGCATTCATATCTCCTATGATGATCAGAATGTCATGCTTCGGAATACTCGATGTCAGATCATCCAACTGGTTGTAAAAAGTATCTTTGTTGGCTTGGTCATCTGAGCGAGTTTCGCTGTTTGTAGGAGCGTAACAAACTACCAGGGTGAGTTTAGTGTGTCTGCAATTGAATCTTGCCACCATTAGTCGATCAGAGATGCATTCGTACGACAGCAGGGATTTCGCAGCAGTATGAGATACCATGAGACCAACAGTTCGTTCCCTTTTGTTGCTATCAGTACCAGAGTGTATTATCTCCCATTTACCAAATCTAGTTGTGCCTTGACCAAGCCAGTGAAGTTCTGTCAGAGCTACGATATCAAGATTGTAAGAATTGCATTCTTCTGTCAGTACATCGATCTTTCCTGGAGCGTTTAATCCTTGGACATTCCAGTTTCCAATCCTGAGCTTCTCTTTTGTGATGTTTATTGCACTTGTTCCCTTTGGGTTGTACCTAATCTTCCTCCCTCTCGTCTGGTTGGTGGCTTCCCTAGAAGGGCTTTCACCGCCATCCTTCATACTGACTGGTCTAGTCGGAGGTGGCTTTTCGGTACTTGATTTAGTTGTTTCTCGTTTGTCAGGTTTCGTAGTAATGAATTTTTTAACGCTGGACGGGGAACTAACCCATCGCAACAACCTATGCCTGGAAGGTAGTTGGTATTCCTTGGGTAGGGGGATCCAGATAGAATGCTCCCCTTTGGTTTGAAGTAGAGTGGCCTTCTCTTAGATGAGTCGCTGACCAAAGCTGACGAGTCCTACCTACCCGGGTTTGAAATCTGAGTTTTCCTTCTCTTAGATGGGCTGCCTCCCATGGCTAACGAGCCCCACCTGCCCAGGTTTGAAAGCAGAGTTTTCCTTCTCTTAGGTGGGCTGCCTCCCATGGCTAACGAGCCCCCACCTACCCGGAAGTACTATACCAGGTACTTATTTGCAACGAAGGCTACAGCAAGCTATTATTTCATCTTGTTTTCGTATTCACTCAATCGAAGGCAGCGTAACACGTGAAAATAGATTATCTGATCTAAATACATTATAAATCTAATATAATTAGCACTGAGTTTTGTGTTGAAGGCAATACATTAATAATGCCATCTAAACAAAAACATTGCAATTAATACAATGTTGACGAAACACATTGCAATAAATTAAACACATTTTCATTAATTTCATATCAAGCTCTCACTTAGTATCAGTTTTTGTTTTGTTTTTGTTGTTTAATTACCACTGCTTGTTTGTGAGCAGATTGCAAGGGGAAATTCTTTCACCATTACCTCACACAGCTGCAGTATTGCACGCGTGGCTATCGGTATGTCTACAAAGACGTAGCGCGCCCTCACTGGCGGGTCACATTTAAACTCAATAACGCCGCCACGAGGTTTAGCCTGTTCAGCCGTCACTGGTTCCCCGCATATGGTGTTTTTTGTTACAATGGGGTCTACTCCTGCTCTCGCAACGGCACCAGTCAAACGCTCGCCTGCAAATCAAAGTTACAATAATGATTTCAAAGTGATTCGACTTTTGTTAAGAGACACCTGTCGTGTGTTGATATAGAAATATTAATAACTTACTGCAACAGTGAATCCGATTGATGATTGTAATCGTCCTGATGCAATGCTCACCCTCAAGATCAACTCGCCACCAAGGATCTGTCTCGCTTTCTTCCACGTTGGCGAAAAAGTTAACAGAGAAACCTTGATTTATTTTGTAGAGGAATGAAACCTTACATCATTTCAGTACGTGTTGACACCTGCCCTCACTTCAGGGTTAGAGTAGAATTCGAAATTTTGAAAGTGAAAATGAAAGTGCTTATAGCTGCACCATTCCTGATAATAAAATGTGGAAACACTGAAAAATATTGGCGAAAATAGCAATCAGCGTTCTCATAAATTATGCCCTAAAATGGTACCCCGTGATGCTTTTTTCTTTTGGAGACATTCTGACAGTACTGATCGAAACGTAGAGGTGTCACTGCTATTACGCCCAAAGCTGTAACGAAATGTACACGACTTTGTAGTACCAGTCATGTTGACAAACGGTTTTATAAATATTAAAACTCCTTCGTTCAAACACCAATTAATAATGTGCTGTTTGATGGTTAATTGGTTTTTGGTATCTTACTTGTGTGTGTGCAATCTGTACTTTGAATCGATGTCAACCATTTGCCATCTACAGCTTCGTAAGATGCGAACATTTGATTGTCACTGTAATACGTAGAACTCTGCTTAGTGGGTTTGCCAATAATAAAGAAATCGACTGGGAAAAAAGAACAAGTTTGTAATCTTATCATAGAGTGTCCTTGTTTAAAATTATTGCAAATGTTTAGTATATGAAAACACTTTAAGTTTTCAAAATGGTTAATGTTAGTTTTGAAAAACAACTTTTGTGAAAAGAAATCCTCTTGCAACTTTGACAAAAAGTCCTTCCCGGTACAACTGGGCCTGTGTCGAAAGACAGTTTAAAATATTTTGTGGTAAGATTGTCATATTGTTTGTTCACATCCTAAGGGTCCTTTAGTAGAAGTGTAACAATTTAAGACCCCACTTTATAACAAAAGTGTCAACAATCGTTACTTTTTAGGGAATAAAAAAGTGAAGCTCTGTTCAGTTGGTTTACCAATAATGGAGAAATCCGTTGAAACAAACAGACAGTTTGTAAAGTGATATGAACAATGTTGCTCTAAATCTATGAACAATTTCTCACTTTTCAAAAATATTAGAAAATATCAGGAAACAAACAAACAAACAGATCTCCAAATCCTTGCAATGTCCAATACAGCAATGCGTCTTTCGAAAAGCATATTGAATTTATTAAAAACTTAAAACATTTTGGGTTACGATATTTATATATTTACTATTTACATCCTGAAGGTCCTGAACAAAATATCAATTATCGTTACTTTTTATGGAATAGAAAGGTTTTAAAGGAGACAATTCCAACCTGGACAATCCAAGATGGTGACCATTTCTCTCTTAGTGGCGCTGAATGGTGGCTGATCAATGTAATGAGGTATGTACGGGTCTCGCTGGTGCGTACATATTCAATCCGCCTGGTAGGAGTCGTGTACAAATACAGCGGTTGTTGTAGTCAACTGGTAACACCTATCTGAGTTTACCCTCTTGGGTAGAGTCCGGCTCCTGGCTAAGGTAGCAATCATTAGCCACAACCTTTATCCCATATTGAACTAAAGGATACAAAATTACTTGAACAACAACATAACAATCTGTCATAAAATAGCAGTCTTTGAAACGTTACTGTTATAAACCTAGAACTTGTACTGTTTCTGAACAGAACAAATGGCCTTAACACTACCAACCATTTAGTTAAGAAAACCTCAAATTGATAAAGTCGCTTGGAGGGAGCGCATTTCAGGAGTTTTTAACGTAAATAGATAGTGTCCAACAGCCAAACACCGTGTCGACTGTGAGCTTGAACTTTGGGTCTGATGCAGGTATCTTATAAATGCACGATGCGTTTTTGTGTGATAGCATGAATAACATGGATAGCTGCCAACTGCCGATCACAGCGAGCTCACTATTGGTTGACCTGAACTTAAGGCCTCCTGTGTATACAACATGTGGTGCATGGAAAACCGTCAGTGCGCCTCGCTCCACCTCGTGTTTGCGTTTACAATAAATGCGACGCCTTGTGATTTCGTGTAAGGTGCTTGTAGTGATCTTAAATGGTCAAAACTTAATATTATTTTAACAAATCAAGACTTGTACTTCGGTAGATATACGTCTCCAAAAAGTGCACCTTTTATGTGATTTCAGGTCGCTTTAATGTTTCAGCTTGATAGTGCACTGATTTGTAGATCTTTTATAATTGCATCTTTAAGGTGACGTCACGTGACACTCGATGTTGTCCTTAGAACAGGGTCTCAGCTTGTGATTGTAACACTTTCGGCTTGAAAAGATGAAAGGTTTTAGCTCAATGGTTTTAGCTCAATCGCGCACCTTTTCCGTACATAATACCTTGTAAAACGACCTCACGAAATCACGTGACATTTGATGACGTCATTATAGCCTACCCAGGATTTCAAATTTGGATGTAACACATCCTGCCTCGAATAACAGCAACGGTTCAAGCTTGTTCAGCTTAAAACATAAACATTGCACCTATAAGAAGACTTCACGTGTCACGTGATGACATCACAATGACGTAATTTGTACTTGGTACACCTTTGCTATTTGGTCTTCGCTTGGATCAAGTTTGATGAAGATCCGAGCTTAGACAGTGACCAAATGGCCGGACAAAAAAAAGTAGCGTTTGAAGTCTATGGGATTAGGGATCTAGTAAAATGCAGAAGAAAAGGGAGGGGGAAAATCCGCGATAGCACGGAAAAATCACCAAAGAAGATCTCTTCCGCTGTAGGGCGAAAAGCCAGGTAATTTCAGTTAAAGAGATGACTTACCTCCGAACAGAGCCCAAATGGTCACTGTCATCCAAGTAAACTGCGTCATATTACCACAAAGCTTTGCTGGTTTTTATTTTTTTCAACATGCACTACATCATACGTTAAGTAATTATGACTTTAAAGTTGTTCAAATAATGTGTTCATGTGCCTTTATCGTTGCATATTCATGAGAGCCATCGAGTAAAAGAGGAATACGCTGGTGAGGCGTCTCCCCTCACAAGACAAAATGTCAGACCTGTTGAATTTGTGAATAGCGGGTGTCGTGCACCACACCAAACAACGCAGCTTGCAGCACGCAACCAAAAAACTAATTAATTACAGTAAACAATGGAGTTGACCCAGAACACGTCTGTTCACGCCACCGGTAATTGAGTCGCCATGACGAAGAGTCTTTTCATAAGTATATCAAACAATACGAAACTTTCATATCGGCATCCTTGACATTTCCTAATTAGGTATAGGCAGGTATGGCGACAACAAAGGCTTATACTTGTATTAGATTGAAGAGAGTAGACACCAATGGATACAAAACAGAAGTGAAGGAAATGTTAACTGAAAACCCTGTTTCATGTGTAAAAAATACCTCGTTTTCTGTGTGTTTGCATTACCAAATAAATTTGTACTTGATATGCTCTAGTTTTTACCGTAATCGCCAGCAGGCTATCTCACGTAACCTCTCTGCAACCAGCGTGCATCAGTAAAGCCAAATTTCTTTTATTGTCTATTAGAGGCAGACAAATTCTGCTCACTTTTATTGGATTGTTCAACAGTAGATATATTGATAGATATATTGATAAATAAAAAAAAGATTTTTAAAACGTTGATCTTGTTAATTATTATTATTATTATATGTATTCTTTTACAATGAAAATTGGCCTTACATTTGGGGTTTGTAACCCGATATTATGGTTAAACCTTGAAATGAATTGTTGTTATACTATTGTTATTGTTATTTACTAGATATCTGGGGCAATTTGAACCGCACTTCATTCAGTTTATAATACCCGTGTCATTTATTTATTTGTTAAACTCAATGCTCCGCTGCATGAGCATTCAACAATCAAAAGGTGAAATTCAATTTCAACAGTAATACACCACAAGGGAAATTGACTGAGGTAGATTTTTTAATAGTTTGAGTTTGAACAAAGACAAATTGACTGGAACGGGACTTGAACCAACGACCACCGGATTAACGTGCTGGCGCTCTACTAACATCTAGCCTTATGTTGGCGGTCTCCCTATCAGTCAATATTTTTTTTCGGGGATGCCAGTCAGAAGCCATACAACAGTTTAGAACTCACTGGTCAAATAAGATTATTCAAATTCATTAGGTCGCGAAGGGCATTCAATTTCGCCAAAGATAATAGCGAGAGACTGGTCCACCACTCAGTGTGATCAGAGGTTTCAGTGTAGAGTCAGCACTGCTCTGATTGGTTCCTCTGAAAGGAGAACTCTGGTTGGAGGGCTCAGAGTTATTGTGTTGGCTGCCGATTGTGTGTGAGTGCGCAAGGAAGAATAAAGAAAAGAAGACAAATAAAAGCAGTCCACGTGGGAATTCTAAAGACCAGATTATAACTACCAGATTACAGTCAAACAATACCGTTTTCATTTATAGTTAAACGTAGCCTATTATTTAAATTCCTCTGTAGATCCCGAAGCCTGAAGGAATGTTGTGTACAAAGTCTATGGGAAACTGTTAAGTGCAGGGACAAAGGAAAAAACAGAAAAATACTCCTTAAGGAAGCATTTGTTGAGAATGTGTGTATTGGAGCGTGTCAGTAGACTGTGGGATATCAGTTGAGTAGGGTAGTAGGATTTAGGGCTCAGTTAATGAAAGCGCCACTGTCTACAAGTGTTACTGGTACACCCGTCGTATCACAGAAGCTATTGAGATCCATAAACGCAACAGTTTATACATGTGAGATGGTATTTTCGCTGGAGACCTTATTCTGGTAAGCATAATTTTGTTCAGCTTAGCTACTTCGTGTGCTTAAAGCAACTATTATGAAAAAGGACCCACGTGTGACAACGTCTGAGAGTATTCAAAGGGCGCGTCACAAGGAGCATTATACTATAGCGCCCTCTGTCATTCGTCCTATGAAAGATTATGTATTTGTCCTTGTCAGATTCCAAATGATTGGGAATTGTTTGTCCAGGTTTTTCTTCTAACGTCTATAAAGTGAAGAATTTGTCTTTTGTAAAAAAATAAAAATAATTAGCCCTAGATGGCAGCAAATTTGTTTATGGTCACTTGTTCTTAGTTTTCTGTTTTCAGTTGGTAACTTTGCTGCCACCAAGCGTCCGAAGCATCTTAAATACGTACGTTTATTATTACCAGATTACAGTCAAACAATACCGTTTTCATTTATAGTTAAACGTAGCCTATTATTTAAATTCCTCTGTAGATCCCGAAGCCTGAATCGAAGACCATCCCCCTCCCCTAATTTGTGGACCACCATCAGCATATTGTGCTCCTTTTGTTTTGCATATCGAGACTACAATAAAGTTGGTCTTCGTCGGGGGTTTTCTTCTCGGATGAGGAGGGACGGCATGGGCTGGGGTCAAGGGGTGGTTTGGGGGGGGGGGGTAGAATGGGAGATGATATCTTTGGGGAACAAGCGAAAGTTTGCCCTGCTTGTTGATGTAGGTCAAAAAGAGCTTAAAACGAAACATGCGTCTCTTGCACATTCTTTGTTGTTTACCGAGTTCAATGTTTAACTTAATACAGATCAAATGTACATTTATTTCACTAAAAGACCGTCTAAAAGTGCTGGAGAAGCGATTTTAGCTGGCATTTATTTTTCAATTTTACAAACAATCCTGCAAAAAGAAGATTTTTAAAAATGAGTTGAAGGTTTTTTTTACAACCCTTTGTTTATCCGTCATAATTGTTTAGTGAATTCCGTACTTGAAGGTACGGGTACAAAACTGCAACTATTTTACAGTCGTGCGGGTAATGATACCATTATCGTAGTTCCCACACATCATTTCTCATATAATTCAACTCAATGGAATCAAATTGAGGCTGGATTATCAAAATAGCCCGGTGTCTATTGTATTAAATGACCATTGGTATAGACTTCTTGACCTGGCCGCCATTGTTGATGATGATGTGCACACAGGAAAGGCTATCATTGGCTTTGACTGAGTATCGTGCGCAGCGCGTACACGCGTGCACTTTTCCCATTGTTTGCCATCAAAGAGGGCGGTCATTGACGTCATGTGCAATCTATCATTGATATATATTATATTATAAAGATCAATGCAATCCATCTATTTATTATTGATGATTACAGATGAGATGGTGACGAAACGATTAAGGGGGCCCGGGGGTACCAGGAGCAAGGCCCGTTTTTGTTTCTTCCTGAACCCGCCCAGGTAAGTTTTTGACCCTGAACCCAGATTAGATTTTAACCTTGACCTATAGGCAAGACTTTCAACCAGATGGCTTATTTGGTGTGAGCCCAATTATGAATCTATTCAAGTTTACTGTATAATTATTGTTATCTTAAACAACTTGCTGGAAATTTAGAAGGAGGGGGTTGACATCCTTTGGAAATTCAATAAGCCAGAAATCAAAACTCAAATTCATTCACTATTTTCTTGTGCAAAAGGAAAAACTTATTTATTTGTGATATAAAAACATACAATTGGACATCCAGGTGGGAGCAGACATTGGCCTGATTTTTTCAACGTGATTTGCACCGTTAAGTCTGCTGCCACCTAGCGTCCGAGAGTGTTTTCTTGTCTAGTTTATTTGCATTTACTTTAACACGTTGATTAACACCCAGCTGATAACTATTTAGTGTGTATTTTTTTATTGGCATTTTATCAACCCGTTGGCGGGTTAATGCTGTACTTCATACCACTTAAATTAACACTTTTAACATACCCCTTCCATATGACGTCACAAGTCCAAACCGCGCCCTCACCGAGGTCAATGAAAACCTAACAATGTCTGAAAGTTGCGCGCGGTGCGTACCCACGTGCATCTTTTACATTGACCTCGGCAATAGTGACCAATGCAAGGGGTCTGTTATGGGCTGAAAACCCGCGCGAAGCATTGTATTTTTGAGTACAGAGTTTTAGTTTCAAATATTTATTAATAGTTATGATCAAAGCAGGCCTTGGCTTTAACACAAAATTATGTACTCTTTCGTGCGCCCTCCGTCTCCGTCATCTGGAGCGCGAGCGCGTTTGCTGTATCTGGGTGAGAGTTCATAGTTCCATGTACAGCCACAGGCTTGCTTCGATCATGACGACACAGCCCTTTTAACCAGTATCTATGTCAATAGTTATATTAAGAGAGCAGGAGAGCTACCCTGTATACAATGTTATTATTTTCTCAAACATGCTTGTTCAACAAAGGTATTTGTTTCCATTGGCTGGCTGGATTTACCTTTTTGTATAAAGGTTTTTATAAGAAAGTGCATAATACTTATTGTTCAACAAAGATATTTTTTTGCAATTGGCTGGCTGGCTTACTGATTAAAAAGGCAGTGCCTTTTTTCGTATAAAGGTTTTTATAAGAAAGTACATAATGTTTAAAAAATAACGGGTGAAAAAAATATAAGCCACGTGATGGTTCGCACACTCTGGTTGGAAGGAAATGGTCTGGCATAATTACGTCACAGCAAAGCCCTTGATTTCCTGTAAACAAACACAAAATATGAGAAAAATATTATTCAAATACTGCTAAGGAGGGGGTTGGGTAAACAAGTAACTTTAACCTCTTGCTGGTATAAGCTTTGTAGTGTATTTAGCTAGGGCAGAAAGTCTGCCACTTTTTTTGGAAGTGGAAGTGGTTTGAACTTTGCCCTCTATACATGACTTATGTGCCTAATAATCGTAGGCGAATTAGAGCTTCATTTTATTGATAAACAAACCGTGCTGGATGGCACGGACGGCCGAATGTAACCAAAACATTCAATTGTGTTAACAGATGTTGTGATCAACTTCAACATTTTCTGCAAAATGTTCAATTAAAAACAAAATACATCCCGTGATTGGTTGCTTGTTTCCAACAAGTTCAACACTATTTTTAAAAAGTGTTGTGTAACATTGTAACAAATTGTGGCTTTCTGTTTTTGTTTTTGTATTAAAGGCTCCCCATAGTTTTCCAAAGGTAGGCAACATCTCGGGATGTGACGTTGCAATAAAAAGGTCCACATGCAATTAGTATACAAATATAACATGGTTTGAGGGTAGACAGTCGATATTATAGTTCCCGACGTGTTTGACAAACTACAGGGTAATTCCCAAGGCGAAGCCGAGTTTTTCAACTTCTTAATCTGCTGGCAAGTGATGACGTTTTGAAACTAGAAATGCAATCGTACGGATAGTATACCATTGTGTTAACATTCATTTACAAGATTGACTTATAAAGCGCATTTTCTAAAGATACAATGCGCTGCTAAGGAATGCTACAAAATGGCCAGTTTATAGGCGAGAAGAGAACAGATGAGTTTAATTTAGACTTGAAAGTTTGGACTATTAAGTTGATGTTGTGAATGTGATTTGGGGGAGAGTTCCAGCAACAACTAAGAAGGATCTGTCCCCTGCCCTTTCGCAGGTGTGCGAGGGATTATTAGGTTGTGGCTGGAGCAAAAAAAAACTCCGGCCAGATTTGTTGAGGTTGAGGGACTGTATAATGGACTGCGGAAGTTTATTCGAAAGTTCTTTGTGCATGTTCACTGATGTTGTGAAGGGGTTTCGTTGTCTAACAGGTAGCTCAGTTTAACTGCTTGAGAAGTTTAGAGGAGTGTGTGTAATTGGGTAGGGAGATAATGATACGTGCAGCATTGTTTCGAAGCCTTTGTAGTCGGTTGACGTCAGCTTGCACAAAAAGGCAATTGGCACCAGTAAGATTACGACTCTATGTATAGTAACAGTTAATTAAGCACTATCGCCCTATTGTTTATTCATGCAAACAGATATGAACATTCTCATCGGACTCTATGCACGTGCACAAAAAACCAATTAGTACGGAGCTCTGGAGGTGCCATCTCAACACTAACTCTTTAGATCCTATGACAATTGATCTCAGAGTGACAAGTACTTCAGGAAGTCGACGTCCTACTTTTCAAGATATTTTTACTGACGTTGATTTCCTGAAATACTTTCGGATGACTACGATGTCGTCCCAGGTTATCTTGTCAACAAGTTAGATGGCCCTTATAGAGCTCCGTAGTGACTTCATTTTTACCTTTCACAACAACCAGAACTGAACTGGGGCAGCGGCCGGTCTAACCTCGTTAAACCTATGCATACCAAGCCGTGGTTGTTGGATGACGTTAGGCCGCAGCAGAGCGTTTTTTGCGGCCAGTGATTCTGGAATTAAAGATAGAATGGGAGATGATGAAAGGTGAATAAGCGAAAGTTGGATTGGTTTACTTGGAATAGCGTCTATCAAGATCGCTGATAACAAAGAAAGGGCTAAATTGTTTAAGAATAAGAACAAGCCTACGCGCGTTGATTGAGATTTTGTACTATGTGAAGAGGTGGGGTGGGGAGGGGGGGGGGGTCAAGTACATCCGAAAACCACAGGGTCAGACAAGTAGTTGCAGCTGGATACTCCTGTTCTAGTTTGCCCTCATTTTGGTTGCAAAGTTGTATTTTCACTTCATGTGATTAAGAGGTAGGATAATCTCTTGGTTTTTGTCAACGTTGTGCTGATTTATTGGCAAATTAAATTGTCATTTAATTCCATTCCATCTATTAATTTCACAGGTCAAATCATTACAATTACATCATCAAAATGTACATAAAATACGAAAGGCAAAAGGAAATAAAATATAAACAGCAGATTAAACAATACACCCAAAGACAGGACAATGACAATACAAAGGATTACGCAAAAGTAATCTAAAATCTCAAATGCCATTCTAGACAAAAACAATCCAAACTGAGCCACATCACAAGGGGATTAAAAAATAAATAAATAAATATATAAAAATGCGTAAAACAATATGATTATTAAAACAAAAAGATGACTATTTTAAAGGAAGACCAAAAAAAATGTCACCTGTGAAAGTTTCTGCTGAAAACAGTGTCTACTTACTAAACAAATACAGCTAAAAACTGTTACTGTACTGTCATCAAGAATGTCGCGTCCATCCACAACGATTAGCGAAGTGACGGCGGGTACCAACCGCGTCTCTAGCCGCCTTGATGCTATAATCATAAAATTTTGAGATGTGTCCCCGTTCGCGTAGTCAAATATCGTATCTCTTATTCGAAATGATTACAATTTGGGTATTATGTTAACGCAAAGTAAACCTGAAGTCGATCCACATTTCTTATGATGTTTCTAAAGCAATCAGCCGGAGCAGAACTTACCTGATTAAGATGCCGATTTGGGGTCCCTTTTTGAAATACGGCTCAAGGTACACGCCGGGTGCCACTTCGACGGAGGGTTTCTTTATGATCTCATCCTCAATTACAGTGGGTTGCTGGAGAGCCTTCTTGATATTATACTTGAATGAATCATCGGGCTTTTCTGAACTAACGGACGGCGCTGTTGAAACGGCAGCTGTTGAAACGGCAGCTATCAGGCAAAGCAGCACCACACACTTGAGTGCTGCCATTATTTTCTAAAACAATAAAAGACGGAATTTGGGCGTCAAATATGGTGAAGCGGGTTGATCGTGGGGGAGGGTGGGGGTGGGGGAGGGTGGGGGATGGTGAGGTGGGGGACTTTCCCCAGCCTAGAACTTCTCCTATGTACTCATGGTTTGCCCTTTTGGAAGTTAAAAGTAAAGATCGTGGCAATAAAACTCGTGTTAATTAAAATGCTATCCTAGGACCAAACTCATGGGGCTGCCCACAAACAGCAGCTTGAGCACAAAACAATTCTGCTTACCAGCCAAAATAACACGTCACCATGTACGATCTGTGACTGTTAACCTGTTTTAAAATTTGTTAACCACTGTTTTTTGCTTAACCCTCAGAGAAAGCACGTCTACTGTAGCTGTCTCAGCAAATCAGTAATTAGTGCATAACTTCCTTCAATTTTTTGTATGAATCTGTTTTTATGTGTGCCCAGAGAGTTGAGTATCTATATGACATTGGGCCCTGTTAGTAAGTGTGACGTAATTCCACTGTAAGCCACGCCCACTTTCACTCAAACCAGCTCCCCTGGTTACCAGACGCACATAGGAGTTGCATTGAGCCAGTTTTCTTTGATGATTTACGCAGGAAAAGTTTAAAAATTAAACTTTGGCTTTTACATACGTTCTTCAAAGAATCGAGGTATTCTCATGATTCGATTTTTCTGTTTCATAAACGCTTAGGGGCATTAAAATGGGTGATTTGGGGGGTAAAATTACACAAAGTTGTGTGACTGTCAGCTTTGCATTCGATATTTGTGCGTGCAGCAGAAACGCACACGCGTGACGGAATGACTTACTAAAGCTGTTTAGCAGAAAACGCTGCTTTACATATTTCTTTGCTTAGGAAAAAAAATTATAAAAAAATAAATAAATAAATGAGTGGGCACCCGTCGAAACAATCTTTATGGAATGTTTGCTGGCAACCTGTTTCAGGTAAGCAAGATATTTGTGTGATTTGTAGGGCCTAGAAATAACACACAAAGAGACTGACTTCAAAAGTGTTGCAACTTAGTTTTTTACACACATTTACCCTCATCAGGAGCTTTATTTATTTTATTTTATTTTTATTATTATTTTTTTTTACTGGGGAGAAATGAACACAGTTTTCCTTCGGTAGCTACTCCAACAATTAAGAATGACCATAAAAATGTACTTGGCAAAGAGCACTGGGGAACTGTTCATATTATAAAACACTGTGAGAAGCGACACTCTTTGAAGTATAGTGTGAGGGAAAGAGGCACATTAAAAAAAACCAACATTGGATCTGAGAAAGGCTTCAGGAATGAAGCCTTTTTTCAGGCATCTGAAAAGATTTAATTCTATGCAGCAAAGGCGCTTTTCTTTCATTGGTTTCTTTCATTGTCGATGACCAAATGAGCCCAAGTTTTCACAGGTATGTTATTTTATGCATTTTGGGATACACCAATTGAGATAATTGGAAATTAACAAAAGTATAGGCCCTACTCTGCCTTTAAAACGTATTTGGATTAACAGATTGGCAATATTCCAGCCATTGGCTTCAATGAAATGACCCTTTTCCTGTAATTTGAACGTACAGTTAGCTATACGTTTTGTCTTCACGACGTCTAGAACAGTCTTGAATTGATGGTCCAGTACACAATAGACTGTCAACACAGTACAGCTTTGACAGAAATCTAGGTGCATAAACGTATTCGTGTTGGAAAGCTGTGGTTCCGAATGCAATGAAAATGACCAAAGAACTTCTCGAACCAAGGCTAAGAAATATGTACGTGACTTACCGTTTCACTTAAGAGCACGACTTGAAAGCGACTGTAGTCTCCAGCAAAGACGTCTTTATGACCAGAATTTGAAATCAGCAGCTTTTTATATAGAAAATTACATGTCAAATCTATTGACACATTCTGTCATTCATCGATAGTCCAAGTGTCCCATTGGTCGAAAGGTTCGAAGTGGGTGTGACCTATAAAACTCCCCCAGGGTCGAGGAAGGAAGTTTAAAGACGGAATAAAAGTACACAAGTGTCTCTTTAAAGTAACGTCAAGCTGTCTTTGGACAGAGCACATTGTTCAATGCATAATTTTGAAGATAAAGTAAACTATTAGAAACTATACTTTTCCGGGAGTTACAGCATTTTTGTACTTCTATGTACACAATAATAATACAAATTTTCTTGAGATAAATCTCGCATGTGAAGTAATTAAACCGGGTTTTTTTCTCATGAGAAACTGTTTTAAAACGTAAAACAATCAACTTCCCTCTCGAAGCCTTTCAACACAACATTAATGGTGATGAAAAGTCCAAAGAAAGTTCAAGTGAACAGTAAACCACACACACACGTCCTGTGGTTGTTCCTTGATTTCATGTTTTTGTTTTACCCGCGGCATTGTTCATTGTTCAGTGGAAACCATCCTCCTGTCAAGGGGCGGGGTTGCGGAGGAGGTTATAATGAGGGTTGGCATATGGTGGTTGTTTGAGGTGTGTTACAGGTGGAAAGGGGTTTCATGGGGTAAAGTTGTGGAGTGTGGGTTAGAGGTTGGGGAGGTGTCAAGGGGTGGGGTTGCGGAGGAGGCTATAAGGAGGGTTGGGATCTGGTGGTTGTTTGAGGTGGGTTACGGTGGGAAAGGGTTCCATGGGGGTAAGGTTGTGAGGGTCAGACTTGGGAGGGATGTCCCGGGGTGGAGTTGCATAGGAGGTGGGGTTCTGGTGGTGGTTTGAGGTGGGTTACGGATGGGAAGGGGTTTCATGAGGTAAGATTGTGAAATTTTGAGTGTCCAACCCATTTCAGCTGTCGGGTTTTTGGTCGGTCATGGTTTGTTGGATGAAGAACAACTCAATGGTGCCCAATGCTTCAAGAGTCCCCAGTATCGCCTGTGCATATAATACAATAACTCAAACAAAATAAAACACATTACTTCTATGGACTGGTGAAAATTTGTTTCAAGTAAAATGAGGCATAGGCCTAACTCATGGCATTTTGTTAAGTACAAGATGCAAGGGCTGAAGATGGAGACGAGATGCTTACAGCTTCTGGGTGATTTTGCCATAAAACAGCCGTAGATTCATAACGTCCACCGAATAATAAAAGTAAAAAAAAAATAAAAAATGCGCAATGCACTGAATAAGTTTGGTAAGTTTGTTCAGATACTAAGGTTACATTCGATCAAAGTGGAGGAAGGAAGTTGAAGACAAAGTAAAAGTACATTTGCCTTTTAGAGAAACATCGAACTGCTCCTCGGCAGAGCTTAAAGGGGGGGGGGGCTTTAGTAATTACTCAAAATTATAAATGACCATAAAAGCTTCCATTAATAACAAGCCCTGCGGCTTTTGATAATGTATAGATGACATTTTCAGAAACAATTCCAAGGAATGTGGCTTTGGAGAACGGGATATTACAACAAAAGTCAATCTGCGAAGCATTTCTCAGAATTCCAATTACGGGTTATATTCCCTGTGAGTACAAAACAGCTCCAGATTTAAGGCGAAATCGCATAAATGCCACCACCTTTTGGAAATAACTTTTCTCAGGTTGGTTTCATTGTAAACATCCACATTGAAAGAGGATTCAAACAATTGAAGGGTTCTAAAAACCAAACGTATACTTTGTCTTTAAAAATGCTTTTATAAGAGTTGTAATCATTTTGTGTTTTGTTTGTATCTTCTACCTAATGTTTGTTATTTGTTTGTTTATGTCTATTTTAGATAGTGATTTAGTTTGCGTTTGGGCAATCCCTAGGCTGCTTTTTTTCTCTTTCCTCGTCCCCCTCATAGGCCTATGCCTCTGTTTTTCTTAGGTCTTGGTCTGATTGTTTTTCTAAGTCTTCTGTACAATGAAATATGTGATTTTGTTAAAGTTTTTTTTTAAAGCCTGTATGAATAAATAAATAATAACATAATCTTTCAGATCATAAAATACAAATCAGCAAAAGTTAATCTTAAAGCTGCAACATTTTTTTTGTTTCCGTTATAATGGAGCCCAACACGAACAAAAAAACCTTTTAAACTGTCCTCGATACAACTGTCCTTCAGCGCATTTTTTTTATAAAGTAAAACAAATTAAGCTTATTTTCCTTTTCGCACGTTGTGCGCAACTTATATCTGCCTTTTAAAATGTCTAAACAAAACCAGAATGATGCTGCTGAAGACACTGCAAAGAAAGTTGAAGTAAACAGTTAACCACACGCACATCCTGGCTGCTCCCCGAATAAATGTTCTCGTTTTACCTGGGAACTTTGAAGGGAAAATCCCTGTCGGGACAGCTGCAGCAAACCTGTCCCATCCGACCATTGTATGATGGGAAAGTTCATCCATGACCTTTTGAATATTAAGTTACTTCCCAATCTCGAACTGTCACTAAACGTACCACGCAACCAACATGTGAAAATCCTTTTAGATTATAGGTGCAAAACTTAGTGCAAAGAACAGAAAACTCGGCAATCGAAATAAGCAACCTGCTATAGGTTTTTAAAAGTGCTATTTCCTTGCTTGGCAGTTTTTTCAGACGGAACTGTTTTCTCTGAAGAATTGGCACTGACGTGAACTTACAAATGAACTTGCACATTGATAGACTAGTCTTCTTGAGTAATGTACTTTTGGGGGGGGGGGGGGGTTGCGTGTCAATTTCTCCAGGTTTGTTTTCCTCAGTTGCCAAAAATAATGCAAGCTGTGAAACAAAAACATTCATTCAGTGAGCAGTCAGGATGTGCGTGTAGTTTATTGTTTGCCAAAACCTTCTTTTGACTGTTTTCGTCATCATTAATGTTAGTTTAGTTTTAGTCTTTTAGGGTTTCGGTTGTTTCGCGTATCCTTGTTATGTCTCGGGGAAAAAGGTCGTCTATATGAAAGAAATGTAGTACTTAAATTGGTACACATGTTCTGAATAGACTGTGTAAGTTGACCTCGAGAGCTTACTTCCGGGCAGTTCACTGGTGACCTTATCGTCGGGCGCGCTAGGCAGTTTCTAAAAGGGTTTTTCCCTCAGTTGCCAAAACAATACAAAGGGGAAACAAACACATTCGTTCAGGGAGCAGTCACGATGCGCGTGCGGTTTACTGTTTACTTAAAATTACTTTTGACTGTCTTCATCAGCGTTAAAGTTTTGTTATGACTGGAAAATAGGACATCTATAGGAAAGAAATGTTTTTATGACTTTTCAATAAAATATGCTGGAAAGTTGTATTTGAAGTAAAGCTGATGTGGAAAGTTTTAATATCTTAAAAACATTATAAATGCAACAACCAAATCGTAACCTTTATACAATAATACCGTCATTTTTCCTCGGAAAAAAACCTGCTTATTTTATCGGATTAAAAAAAAGAAATTAACAATTGGAGTAGATTAAGAACTAAAAGTAAAAAAAATTCCGGTAATAAAAATAACACCCTCTGTAAGGACGTCGTAAATGGATGTTTATACAAAAAGAAGGAGAAGAAGTTTACTAGAGCTCTGGACTTTTAAACTGCGGATCAGTCCAGAGGTTGCAGGTTCAAATCCAGGTCAAGTCAGTTGGTTTCTTTTTCCCAACCCGAAATTACAATTTGGTAAATTCGATATGTTTTTCTCAAGTTCAATTATACAGATTCTTTTGGTTAATGAAGGGCAAAAAATCCTTTTGAATGTTATTGGAAACCCTTTTTCTAGATATTGTGCCATCTGCATGCTTTTTGTAACATGATCGTGGTGGCCTTTTTCAACAAATAGCAACAGCAAACAAATAATGAGCGCCACACAAAATACTCCCAGAAAAATAAATAAATAAATAAAAACAAACAAACAAACACCTCAACAAACAAACAAACAAACAAACACCAGCAACACCCCAACAAACAAACAAACAAACATACACCCCAACAAACAAACAAACAAACAAACAATTAAAAAAACATCCGCACCAACACCCCAACAATCCTACAAAAACCGAAAGTCTTAGCACGAGTTTTTATTTAATTGATTTATTTATTTAATATTTATTTATTTATTTATTCAATTGTTTTAATGAAAAGAGCGTGATCGGTGTCAAGGCGGGGCTAATACCGTAAGGGGTTCATGCTGAGAAGTTGAACAGACAAGAACAGTTCATTAAATTTCAAAATTTATTTGAAACTAATTGAACATTGGCCTTTTATAATTTGATTTATACGAAATGAAACAACTGTGATAATTACCTTGTCAGATTGTGAAGGATTGGGAATTCTTCCTACACCAGGTTTAGCCCGAACATCTGACGTCACACTTCGAGGCTCGTGAATAACGCCAGATACCTGCCAGACCGGATGTTGGCAAAATGCACCTTTGACCTCCCATCCATTCACACGTCGCGACTATTCGCTTACGTCTCTGCACGTCTATCCAATGAAATCATTGTATCCAATGGAATCGCTGGGCCAGTGCCTGTCCTTATCCTTGCGGGTAAGGACAGGGAAACAGTCTACACCAGGTTTTTCTTCTCACGTTCAGAAACTTGCTGCCACCAAGCGTCCAATACAGCGTAAATACTCTACACTAGTTGTTTTCAGATTACTGTCAAACAATTACATTGTCATAAATAGTTAAGCGACACCTCTTTTTTAACACCATCCGTTGAAGCATGTGTAACTGTAGCTGTGTCAGCAAAACCACTAACAAGTGAATAACTCTCTACTGAACATTATTAATTTGCCCCCATCCTTCCAGATGGCCCTAATCCGTTGCTATTCACATCGGTTCAAAGGATCAACGTGGAAAATATTAATCTCATATTTTTACCAATACATTTAATACAACATGGTCACGTTCATGTATTAACCAAACGCAAAAAGACTATCAGTAATTAGTCTGCCAACTTAACGCTTAAGAGACCGTATCGGCAGCAAGCAGCTTGTACCAAAATGCACATAGCAGCTGCAAGATCTGACCATCTTCTGCTGAAACAAAAGATTGAAAGAAAAGCTATTTGATTGAACTGACAAAATTACTTCCAATGATTTCCAGTTAGCATAAAATGTACGATTCTAAAACAAAACTATATGTATTTCTGTTTCTAAATAATTTACCTGACATAAATTTGCCTGAAGATTTTCGGGTAGAAAGTTTACAAGATTAGCAATGTCTGGGCGTATGAAGATGATTATACAGAAGTAAATAGTTTCTAACACGTTAGACAAATTGAAATACTTTCCGACATGAACACTGCATTACTCCGTAAGGACTTTATATGAACATTGTCAAACTTAAAGCCCCAATAAAAGTAAACTTCACTAATGTTTGCAACAAGTCACTCACTACAAATGCACTCATGCTGCCACTGTATGATTCTGTCCCCGAAGGCGAACAATTTTCAAAATTTACCTTTTTCTGATTACGTAGCCAATTACATGATTAAATAAAAAAAAACACTTTCAGATTACATTAAAACAATTATCTTTTACAAAATTTAACAACTATAGTAAAACAATCATATTGTTCTAAAGGTTACATCAGCCTTTTTGATTACAGTAAAACAATTATAGTGTCCTAAAACTTATATGAAGTACTCTACATTAATTTTTTTCAGATTTCAGTAAAACTATTTCATTTTTCAATTACGAAGTAAAAATTCAACAACATAATCTATCAACAGCATTACATAACAAAACATTTTAATATCTAACAATGTTTTAAATATCTAACCAACATGAACGTAGAATACATTGCAAATGGGTTTATTAACTACTTATTTGAAACCTTCGTTACAGCAAGCAATATTATTTCGTCTTGTTTACTTATTCACTTGATCGAAAATTAGAAAACAACGCTACAGCAACTTGTTTGTTCCATGTGCAACTCGCTTTTACAATGACTTAAAGTAGATGTACTTTTCTGAGTCCTCAGTGTTATGGACGGCCTCTTGTGCATATTATTTAACACATAAAATACTTCAGAATCTTTTTAACCCTACCTTTTATATATTTTATACTCATTGTTATTAACTCTTTCTTTCTTCGGTTTTATCCATTTGCCCTTTGTCTATTGTAATTTTATCTTATCTAATCTTATCTTATCTTATCTTATCTTATCTTATCTTATCTTATCTTATCTTATGTGTTCTTTTCTTGCCTTGCCTTGCCTTGCCTTGCCTTACCTTGCCTTTTATCTTATCTTATCTTATCTTATCCAAGGCAGCGTAACATACGCGTGAAAAAAGACCTCAAGATAAAACTTGATAATCTGATCTAAATGCATCTACATGTAACACAATTTGCATTGAATGTTATGTTCAAGGAATCACGGCATGACAGTAACTACAAAAAACTTACAATTAATACGAGTTAATTTTATGTCAAACTCACAAGTTCAGATCATGTAAAAGCAAAGCCCCTTCTTAATAATATTAACTCACTGCAACAGTCGATCCGATTGATGATTGTAATCGTCCTGATGCAATGCTCACCCTCAAGATCAACTCGCCACCAAGGGTGTATCTCGCCACCGTTTGTTGTTGAAATAGAATATATGATAAAAACAAAATTATAAGTTGAGTCTTTTTTTCGCAAATAAATAAAACCTGAAGTCTGGACTTGTGTGTATTTTTATATATATTGATATCGTGTTTTAAAAACCATATAGTGTATATATTTTAATTTGGCTTTCGAAACTTTTAAAATAAACTCAAACTTGCGGTAGCATCATCCCTGCTAGCGAGCTGTATAGAATTACTGACCAGTATCAGCGCTAACGACAGCCAACATTTCCAAAACTGTGCCCTAAAATGGTATTCTGTTTTACTCTTTTTTTTAAAAGACATTCGACAGTACCGATCGAAACGCAGTGGTGTTTGTTTTTGCCTTACTTGTGTGTGTGCAATCTCCAGTTTGAGTCGATGTCAAACTTTTTCCTTCGACAGCTTTGTAGGATGCGTGAACCCCGTGCGTGAAACTCTGCTCAGTTGGTTTTCCAATAATGGAGAAATCCACTGAAAAGAACAAACAGTTGTAAACTTATTACAGAGTGGCTTTAATTGGAATTTATGCACAAATGCTACTCTTAATCTATGAACAATCTTGTGTTTTTCAACACTGTTAGTTCTGAAGAACAACATTTATTAAAAACAAGTCCTTACATATTTAAACAAAGGTCCTTCCCGTTACATCTGGGACTCTTCGAAAGACATTACTTGTGTAATAATTTCAAGATTAAAAATATTTGGAGGTAAGAATGCGATACTACTTTATTTACATCCTGAAGGTCCTTTTGCAGAAGTGTAAAAGTATTAACCAAACTTATAACAAACTAGACATATTGCATTTGTGCACAAATGCCGAGCTGTTTCGCTTTAACTTTTTGAAATTAATCAACTGAATATGAAAGGTTTTTTTTTTATTCAAAGCAGTTATGACGTATCAAGCCTGTTTAAAAAATAATTTGGTTAACCATGTTTTGTTAGCAATTTATGACTAAAAGGTGCAAAAAATAGAAAAAAATCATATAAAATCACGTGATGACATCATCATGACGTCATTTCAGAATTTACAAGAACTTACCAATATCTAACAACCTACCAAGTTTCAACATGATAGCACTAATACTTCGGGAGATATACGACTTCAAAAAGTGCACATTTAATGCCACGTCACGTGACCCCCGATGACGTCATCAATCTGAAACTTCACACATATAATGGCTGCCTCATGTTTAACATGTGTGTAAATTTTGAAGTGATTACACAGAACTTCATCACACACATCTTCTAAAAGTCCATTTTTTACTGTTTTCAACCTGCCACTAGAGGGCGCTCTTGTGTATCGTGACGTCATCGGTATTTTTTTTTAAATGTACACTCTTGCCAGACACTAACATCGTTGAAAGCATTTTCATAACATTTAGCACTTTTGAATTACGAGGCACTTCCGGTTTCGACCGGAAGTAGAGGTCATGTGAGGTCACGCACACTGAATAAAATGAAGACCTAACTTATCCCTATACAATCCCACAAACAGAAACCTACGGTCTCTTGTGGCTGATTTGTTACGGATTTTCAAATATTTAAAATAGAAACCTTTAAAATGACGTCACGTGACAGGTGATGACGTCATCATGACATCATTGTTTTAGGATCATTATTGCACCAATGCCTTTCATCACTGAAAGTTTCATTGCAATTGCTCATTAGGAACTATGCAAAAGGCCGCTTAGAACGAACGTGTGTTATCTCAATGGCTTTTTTTACTGAAACAGACAACGAAAACAAGAGCTGTTTCGCTGCGCTGCGAAACAGCTAAATATCAACTGTAGTTCAGTGAGCAACAATTCTGTAAAGGAGACATTTCTAACCTGGTGGACAACTCCAGAAGATGACTATTTCTCTCTCAGTGGCGCTGAATGGTGGCTGATCAATGTAATGAGGTATGTACGGTCTCGCTGGTGCGTACATATTCAATCCGCCTGGTAGGACTCGTGTACAAATACAGCGGTTGTTGTAGTCAATTGGTAACACCCATCTGAGTTTACCCTCTTGGTTAGAGTCCGGCTCTTTGCCTAGGTAGCAATCATGGGCCACCACTTCTATTCCATCATAAACTAAAGGATACAAAATTAATTGAAACAACAACATAACAATCTGTCATAAAATAGCAGGCTTTGAAACGTTACTTGTACTTTTTCCGAACAGAACAAATGACCTTAACACTACCCACCTTTTAGTGAGAAAACCCCAAATTGATGAAATCGCTTGGAGGGAGCGTATTTCGGGAGTTTTTAAACGTAAATAGATAGTGTCCAACAGCCAAACACCGTGTCGGCTGTGAGCTTGAACTTTGGATCTGACCCAGGTATCGTATAAAATGCACGATGCGTTTTGTGTGATAGCATGAATAACATGGATAGCTGCCAACTGCCGATCACAGCGAGCTCACTTTTGCTTGACATGAACTTAAAGCATGCTGTTTGTATACAACATGTGATGCATGGAAAACCATCAGAGTGACTCTCTCTACCTCCTGTTTGCGTTTCGTTGAATTTTAAATAAATGCGACGCCTTGTGATTTTGTGTAAGGTGCTTGTAGTGATATTAAATGGTCAATACTTAAAACAATTTTAACAAATCAAGACTTCGGTAGATATACTTCTCTAAAATGTGCACCTTGTATGTGATTTCAGGTCTTTTTAATGTTTCAGCTTGTTTCAGCTTGATGGTGCATTGATTTGTAGATCTTTTATGATAGCATCTGATGTCACGTGACACTTGATGTTGTCATAATTATTAGAACAGGATCTCAACTTAAGGTTTTAACACCTCCGGCTTGAAAACAGATAAAGTTTCAACACAATCACCAATTTCGTTGTAGAGATAAGAGCTGAAGATAAAACCTGCACCATTGAGGTGATGTCTTGTGACATTTGATGACGTCACAAAGACACGACATTAATCTCGAGATGTAAAACCAAATTGCACCTGTGGCATCGAGTGACACTCGATGTTATCATTAGAACAGGATCTCAGCTTTCGGCTTGAAAAGATGAGAGGTTTCGGCTTAAACGCGCATTTGTGGATAAGTGACGTCACGTGGCATTATAACAAGACCTCAAATTTGGTGTTAACAAACTCAGGCTTGACTAAAACACAGTTTCACTTTTGATCGGGCATGTTTTGATTAAATACTCACAAATTGACCAAGTTTGATGAAGATCCAGGGTTAGAAAGTGATCAAAGTTTTGTACCGAAAAACCCGCGAACAAAGTATGTGGAATTTATTTCGTAAAAAAATAAAATAATAAACTAAATCTCTTTGTAAAATAGCTCTTGGAGCTTTTCCTTTTAAGCTTTTGAGACTTGCAACTTTTTGTTGATGTCCCATGATCGATACTGACGTCAGAAAAAAACACTGAACATATTAATGTTCACTGCACGCCTGTTGAATCATCTTAGGATCGTTGAAAACTGTATCTTTACGCTGACGTCACGTGACACTTGATGATGCACATTGACGTGACATTGTAAATGTAACCCATCTCAGCTTGATGTAAGGTTTCAGGTTGATTGTGCATTGATTCGCAGATCTTTGTAAAAATGCACCTTTGGTCGAGTCATGTGACACTACTTTATTATAACAGGACCTTGATTGAATACATGCAAGGTTTTAGCTAGATCGCGGTTTATGTGTCAGTATGTATAGATCTAAGTACAACTGCATCGTTAAGGTAACGTCACCTTACACTTGTTGATGTCATGATGAGGACCTCAAAATTGTGGATGTAAAACATCCCGGCTTGACCACATGCAAGGTTTCAGCTTGATCTCTCGTTTGATTTGTACATTATGAATCTTTTTAAAATGCACGTTGTGTGAAATGATGGGACACTTGATGAAATCACCGTGACGTGACCTCAGTTTTGTATACATGCATGGTTTTAGCTCAATCGCGCACCTTTTCCGTACACATTACCTTGTAAAACTGGACCTCACGAAACCACGTGACATTTGATGACGTCATTATAGCCTAACCAGGATTTCAAATTTGGATGTAACACACCCTGCCCCGAATAACAGCAACGGTTCAAACTTGTTCAGCTTATTAACATAAACATTGCACCTGTAAGAAGACGTCACGTGTCGCGTGATGACATCACAGTGACGTAATTTGTACTTGGTACACCTTTGCTATTTGCTCTTCGCTTGGATCAACTTGGATGAAGATCCAAGCTTAGACAGTGACCAACTGGCCAAACAAAAAAAAGTAGTGTTTGAAGTCTATGGGACATGGGATATAGAAAAATGCAGAAAACAGCACGGAAGAAGAAGTCACCGAAGAAGATCTTTTCCGCTGTAGGAAAAAAACCCATGTAATTTCAGTTCAAGAGATGACTTACCGCAGATCAGAACCCAAATGATGACTGTCATCCAAGTAAACTGCGTCATATCACCACAAAGCTTTGCTTGTTTGTATTTTTCGCAACATGCACTACATCATACGTAAGTAATTATGACTTTAAAATTGTTCAAATGATGCGTTCATGCGCCTTTATCGTTGCATATTCATAAGAGCCATCGACTAACAGAGGAATACGCTGGTGAGGCGTCTCCCCTCACAGACAAAATGTCAGACCTGTTGAATTTGTGAATAGCGGGTGTCGTGCATCACACCAAACAACTCAGCTTGCAGCACGCAACCAAACAACCTGTTGAATTTGTGAATAGCGGGTCACGCAACCGAGCCACTAATTAATTACAGTAAACAGTGGAGTTGAACCAGAACACGTCTGTTCACGCCACCGGTAATTCAGTCGCCATGACGAAGAGTCTTTTCATAAGTGTATCAAACAATACGACAATTTCATATCGGCATCCTTGACATTTTGACTGAAAAGATTTTTATTTGTAAAAAATACCTCGTTTTCTGTGCGTTGGTGTTACAAATAAATTTGTATTTGATATGCTCTAGTGTTTACCGTAATCGCCAGCAGGCTATCTCACGTAAACCTCTCTGCAACCAGCGTGCATCAGTAAAGCCAAATTTATTCTATTGTCTTTTAGAGGCAGACAAATTCTGTTTACTTTTATTGGATTGTTCAACAGTATTGGGGAAAGATATTGATAAATAAAACGTTGAAAAAAAGAATTGCTTTTTATAAATGTTGATTTTGTTAATTATTTTAATATCAAGTAATAAACCAGAAGGGAAACTGACTGAGGTAGATTTTTTAATAGTTTGAGTTTGATCAAAGAAAAATTGACTGGAACGGGACTTGAACCAACGACTACCGGATTAACGTGCCGGCGCTCTACCAACATCTAGCCTTATGTTGGCGGTCTCCCTATTAGCCAATATCTTTTTTTTTTTTTTTTTTTTTTTTTTTGGGGGGGGATGCCAGTCAGAAGCCATACAACAGTTTAGAACTCACTGGTAAAATAAGATTATTCAAATTCATAGGTCGCAAAGGGCATTCAATTTCGCCAAAGAAAATAGCGAGAGGCTGGTCCACCACTCAGTGTGATCAGAGGTTTCAGTGTAGAGTCAAGGGACAAAGGAAAAACACGAAAATGCTCCACAAGGATGCATTTGTTGAGAATGTGTGTATTGGAGCGTGTCAGTAGACTGTGGGATATCAGTTGAGTAGGGTAGTAGGATTTAGGGCTCAGTTAATGAAAGCGCCACAGTCTACAAGTGTTACTGGTACACCCGTCGTATCACAGAAGCTATTGAGATCCATAAACGCAACAGTTTATACATGTGAGATGATATTTTGGCTGGAGACCTTATTCTGGTAAGCATAATCTTGTTCAGCTTAGCTACTTCGTGTGCTTAAAGCAACTATTATGAAAAAGGACCCACGTGTGACAACGTCTGAGAGTACTAAAAGGGCGCGTCCCAAGGAGCATTATACTATAGCGCCCTCTATCATTCGTCCTATGAAAGATTATGTATTTGTTCCTTGTCAGATTCCAAACGATTGGGAATTGTTTGTCCAGGTTTTTCTTCTAACGTCTATAAAGTAAAGAATTTGTTTTTTGTAAAAAAAAAAAAAAAAAAAAAAAAAAAAATTAGCCCTAGATGGCAGGAAATTTTGTTTATGGTCACTTGTTCTAATTGTTCTGTTTTCAGTTGGTAACTTTGCTGCCAACAAGCGTCCGAAGCATCTTAAATACATTTATAGTTAAACGTAGCCATTTATTTAAATTCCTCTGTAGATCCCGAAGCCTGAATCGAAGACCATCCCCTCCCCTAATTTGTGGACCACCATTAGCATATTGTGCTCCTTTTGTTTTGCATATCGAGACTACAATAAAGTTGGTCTTCGTCGGTGGTTTTCTTCTCGGATGAGGAGGGACGGCATGGGCTGGGGTCAAGGGGTGGTTTGGTGGGGGGGGGGGAGGTAGAACGGGAGATGATATCTTTGGGGAACAAGCGAAAGTTTGCCCTGCTTGTTGATGTAGGTCAAAAAGAGCTAAAAAACGAAACATGCGTCTCATGCGCATTCTTTGTTGTTTACCGAGTTCATTGTTTAACTTAATACAGATCAAACGTAAATTTATTTCACTAAAAGACCGTCTAAAAGTGCTGGAGAAGCGATTTTAGTTGCACTTATTTTTCAATTTTACAAACAATCTTGCAAAAAGAAGATTTAAAAAAAAATGAGTTGAAGGTTTTTTACAACCCTTTGTTTATCCGTCGTAATCGTTTAGTGAATTCCGTACTTGAAGGTACGGGTGCAAAACTGCAACTATTTTACAGTCGTGCGGGTAAGAATACCATTAACGTAGTTCCCGCACATCTTTTCTCATATAATTCAACTCAATGGAATCAAATTGAGGCTGGATTGTGAAAATAGCCCGGTGTCTATTGTGTATTAAATTACCATTGGTATAGACTTCTTGACCTGGCCGCCATTGTTGATGAAAATGTGCACGCAGGAAAGGCTATCATTGGCTGAGACTGAGTATCGTGCGCAGCGCGTACACGCGTGCACTTTTCCCATTGTTTGCCATCAAAGAGGGCGGTCATTGACGTCATGTGCAATCTATCATTGATATATGATATTATATTATAAAGATCAATGCAATCCATCTATTTATTATTGATGATTACAGATGAGATGGTGACGAAACGATGAAGGGGGCCCGGGGGGTACCAGGAGCCAGGCCCATTTTGTGTCTTTCCTGAACCCGTCCAGGTAAGTTTTTCACCCTGAACCCTAGTTGATCAGGTTTTAACCTCGACCTATAGGCAAGACTTTCAACCAGTAGGCCTAATTGGTGTGAGCGAGCCCAATTATGAATCTATTCAAGTTTACAGTATTGTTGTTATCTTAAACAACGTGTTGGCTATTTTAGAAGGGGGGGTGACATCCTTTGGAAATTCAATAAGCCAGAAATCAAAACTCAAATTCATTCCCTATTTTCTTGTGCAATAGGAAAAACTTATTTATTTGTGATAACATACAATTGGACATCAATACGCATACCAGGTGAGAGCAGACATTGGCCTGTTTTTTCCCAACATGATTTGCACCGTTAAGTCTGCTGCCACCTAGCGTCCGAGAATGTTTAATGTTTTAGTTTATTTGCATTTATTTTAACACGTTGATTAACACCCAGCTGATAACTATTTAATGTGTATTTTTGTGATTGGCATTTTATCAATCCGTTGGCGGGTTAATGCTGTATTCCATACCACTTAAATTAACACTTTTAACAGACCCCTTTCATATGACTTCACAAGTCCAAACCGCGCCCTCACCATTGAAAGTTGTGCGCGGTGCGTACACACGTGCATCTTTTACGATGTTTGACCCTCAGCAACGGCAGCCAATGCAAGGAGTCTGTTATGGGCTAATAACCCAGCCGAAGCATTGAATTTGTGAGTTTTATTCTCTATATAAGTACAAAGGTTTAGTTTCAAATAGTTATTAACAGTTATGATCAAAGAAGGCCTTGGCTTTAACACGAAGGCATTGGCTTTGAACTCTCACGTGCGCCTTCCCTCTCCGTCATCTGAAGCGCGAGCGCGTTTGCTGTATCTGGGTGAGAGTTAATAATTCCATGTACAGCCACAGGCCTGCTTCGATCATGACGACACAGCCCTTTTAACCAGTATCTATTATGTATGTCTATTAGGCCATAAACATATACTCAATAGTTATATTAAGAGAGCCCGAGAGCTACCATGTATTTAATGTTAGGAATTTCTAAAACATGCTTGTTCAACAAAGTTTTTTTTTCTCCATTGGCTGGCTGGTTTTACTGATTAAAAAGGCAGTGCCCTTTTTTGTATAAAGGTTTTATGAGAAAGTACATAATGCTTAAAAAAAATAACGGGGGAAATATAAGCCACGTGATGGTTCGCACACCCTGGTTGGTAGGAAATTGTCTGCATAATTACGTCACAGCAAAGCCCTTGATTTTCCTATAAACAAACACAACATGAGAAAAATATTATTCAAATACTGCTAAGGAGAGGGTTAGGGAAACAAGTAACTTTAACCTCTTGCTGGTGTTAGATTGGGCCAATAATAAGCTTTGCAGTGTACTAATAGCGCGGGCAGAAAGTTGCTGCCACTTTTTTTGGAAGTGGTTGTATTCGCGTTGAGCAATGATTTGAACTTTGCCCTCTATACATGACTTATGTGCCTAATAATCGTAGGCGAAATAGAGCTTCATTTTATTGATAAACAAACCGTGCTGGATGGCACGGACGGCCGAATGTGACCGAAACATTCAATTGTGTTAACAGATGTTGTGATCAACTTCAACATTTTCTGCAAAATGTTCAATTAAAAACAAAATACATCCCGTGATTTGTTGCTTTGTTTACAACAAGTTCAACACTATTTTTTGAAGTTTTGTGTAACATTGTTACAAACTGTGGCTTTCTGTTTTTGTTTTTGTATTAAAGGCTCCCCCTGGTTTTCCAAAGGTAGGCAAAAACTCGGACTGTGACGTTGCAATAGAAAGGTCAACATGCAATTAGTACACAAATATAACATGGTTTGAGGGTAGACAGTCGATATTATAGCTCCCGACGTGTTTGACAAACTACAGGGTAATTCCCGAGGCGAAGCCGAGTTTGTCAACTTCCAAATCTGCTGGCAAGTGATGGCGTTTTGAAACTAGAAATGCAATCGTACGAATAGTATAGCATTATATTAACATTCATTTACAAGATAGACTTATAAAGCGCATTTTCTAAAGATACAATGCGCTGCTAAGGAATGCTACAAAATGGTCAGTTTATAGGCGAGAAGAGAACAGATGAGTTTTTTATTTAGACTTGAAAGTTTGGACTATTGAGTTAATGTTGGGAATGTTATTTGGGAGAGAGTTCCAGCGTTGGGGACCAGCAACTAAGAAGGATCTGTCCCCTGCCCTTTCACAGGTGCGGGGGACTATTAGGTTGTGGCTGGAGCGGAGGCCACTCCGGCCGGGTTTGTTGAGGTTGAGAGACTGTATAATGCACTGAGGAAGTTAATTAAGTTCTTTGTGCATGTTCACGGATGTTCACGGTTGACGTCAGCTTGCACAAAAAGGTAATTGGCACCAGTAAGATTACGGCTCTCGATCATGAGGTATAGTAACAGTTAATTAAGCACTATCGCCCTATTGTTTATTCATGCAAACAGATTGGAACATTCTCCTTGAACTCTGTGCACGTGCACACAAACCAATTAGTACGGAGCTCTGGAAGTGCCATCTCAACACTAACTCTTTAGATTCTAAGACAATTTACTTCAGGAAGTCGACGTCCTATGTACTTTTCAAGATAATGCCACTGACGTTGATTTTTGAATAACTTTAGGATGACCACGATATAGTCACGGGTTATCTTGTCAACAAGTTAGATAGCACTTATAGAGCTCCGTAGTGATTTCATATTTACCTTTTACAACAACCAGAACTAAACTGGGGCGGCGGCCGGTCTAACCTCGTTAAACCTAAGCATACATGAACGACGAGCTTGATGAAAAAGGCCAAGGACGGGCTTCAGCGGAGCGTTTCTTGCGGCCCCCGATTCTGGGATTAAAGGTAGAATGGGAGATGATAAATGGTGAATAGCGTCTATCAAGATCGCTGAAAACGCAGAAAAGAATTAAAATAAATTATTCAAAAAGAACAAGCCCACGCCCATTAGCGTTGATTGAGATTTTGTACTATGTGAGGGGGTGGGGTGGGGGGTTAAGTACATCTGAAAACCACAGGGTCAGACAAGATTGTGCAGCCGGATAAATCTGTTTTATTTTGCCCTCATTTTGGTTGCAAAGTTTTATTCCGGAGTTTTAACTACAAATTTCATTTATTTTCACTACTTGTTATTAAGAGGTAGGGTCATCGTTTGTTTTTTATCAACGTCGTACTGATTTATAGGCAAAACTAAAATTTTAGATAATTTCATTTAATCTATTAATTTCACAGGTCAAAACATCACATTATTACTCAATCAAATATACATAAAAACTAAAACTAAAAATCTAACACTCTATTTTACTGTCTAGTTGTTTTTCAAATGCCATGTTAAACAAAAACAATCCAAAAGCCACATCACCATGGGATTACAAAATAAATAAATAAATAAATACAAATGCCTAAAACAATATGATTATTAAAACAAAAAAAAATGATATTTCAAAGAAGACACCAAAAAGTCACCTGTGAAAGTTTCTGCTGAAAACAGCGAAAAACTGTCACTGTTTTGTCATCAAGAATGTCGCGTCCAACCGCAACGATAATAGCGAAGTGACGGCGGGTATCAACCGCGTCTCTGGCCGCCTTGATGCTATAATCAAAACGTGTTGAGATGTGTCCCCGTTCTCGTATTCTAATCTCGTATCTCGTATTCGAAATGATTACAACTAAGGCTGGCAACTGAACACCATTTTGGGTAATATGTTAACGCAAGGTAACCTGAAATCGATCCACTTTTATTATGATGTTTCTAAAGCAATCAGCCGGAGCAGAACTTACCGGATTTTGAATCCGAATATGCCTGCCTGATCTGCATTTATCGGCTCAAGGTAGACGCCGGGCGCTAGTTTGATGGAGAATGGGTTATAGTTGCTCTGAATGTCACCGATGTCAACGAAAGGACTAACGGTCGGCGCTGTTGATACGGCAGCCATCAGGCAAAGCAGCACCAGACACTTGAGTGCTGCCATTCTTTTCTAAAACAATAATAAAAGACGGCATTCGGGCGTCAAATGGTGGAGCGGGTTGGGAGGGTGGGGGAGGTTGGGGGTAGGGGACCCAACCCAACCCAGAACTTCTCCTATATACTAATGGTTTACCATTTTGGGATTCAAAAGTTTATAAAAAGTATACAAATCGTGTTCATTAAAATGCTACTATAGGACCAAACTCATGGCGCTGCCCACAAACAGCAGCTTGAATATAAAACAATTATGCTTACCAGCCAAAATAACACGTCACCATGTACGATCTGTGACTGTTATTCTGCTTTAAAATTTGTTAACCACTGTTTTTTTGTATTAACCCTCCGAGAAAGCACGTGTATTGTAGCTGTCTCAGGAAATCACTAATTAGTGCATAACTTTCTATAATTTTTTTTTTAAATCTGTTTTTATGTGTGCCCGGAGAAATGAGTATCTATATGACATTGGGCCCGGTTAGTAAGTGTGACGTAATTCCACTGCAAGCCACGCCCACTTCACTCAAACCAGCTCCACTGGTTACCAGACGCCCATAGGAGTTGCGTTGAGCTAGTTTTTCTGTGATGATTTGCGCAGGAACATTTTACTTGCATTCTTCAAAGAATCAGGGTATTCTCACGATTCTAATTTTCTGTTTCATAAACGCTTAGGGGCGTTTAAATGGGTGATTTAGGGGCAAAATTACACCAAGTTGTGTGTCAGCTTTGAAACCGAAAACATTAAAAACTTTGTGCGTGCAGCAGATACGCACTGGCGTGACGCAATGACCAAAGCTGTTTAATAGCAGAAAACTCTGCTCTACATATTTCTTTGCTTAGCAAAAAAAAAAAAAAAAATAGAGTGGGCACCAGTCGAAACAATCTTTATTGGAATGTTGGCTGGTAAACCTGTTTCAGGTAAGCAAGACTTTTCTGTGCTTTGCAGGGCCCAGAAATAACACACAGGGAACGTGACTCCCAAATTGTTGCAACTTAGATTTTCACAAACAAAACAATTATACCCTCATCGGGAGCTTTTTAATGTTCTTTTTATACTAGAGAGAAATGAACACAGTGTGAAGTAGTGTGAGAGAAAGAGGTACTTTTAAACCCCCAACATTGGATCTGAGAAAAGCTTCAGCAATGAAGCCTTTCTCAGGCATCTGAAAAGATTCAATTCTATGCAGCAAGGGCGCTTTTCTTTCATTGTTTTGTTGCATTGTCGATGACCAAATGAGCACAAATTTGCACAGGTATGTTATTTTTATGCATTTTGGGATACAGCAATTAAGAATATCTGCATTGAAATTTAACAAATGTACTCTGCCTTTAAAACGTATTTGGATTAACAGATTGGCAATATTTCAGCCATCGGCTTCAATGATATGACCCTTTTCCTGTAATTTGAACGTACAGTTACCTGTAAGTTTTGTCTTCACGACGTCTTGAACAGTCTTGAATTGATGGTCCAGTACACAATAGACTTGTCAACAAAGTACAGCTTTGCCAGAAATCTAGGTGCACAAACGTATTCGTGTTGGAAATCTGTGGCGCCGATTGCAATGAAAATGACCAAAGAATTTCTCGAACCAAGGCTAAGAAATGTGTACGTGACTTACCGTTTCACTTGAGAGCACGACTTGAAAGCGACAGTAGTCTCCAGTAAAGACGTCTTTATGACCAGAGTTTGAAATCAGCAGCTGTTTATATAGAAAATTACATGTCAAATCTATTGACACTTTCTGTCATTAATCGATAGTCCAAGTGTCCAGATGGTCAAAATGTTCGACGTGGGTGTGACCTATAAAACTCACCCGGGGTCGAGGAAGGAAGTTTAAAGACGGAATAAAAGTACACAGGGGCCTCTTTAAAGTAACGTCAATCTGTCTTTGGACTGAGCACATTGGTCAATGCATAGTTTTGAAGATAAAGTAAATTATAAGAAACTAGATTTTTTTAAATTTATTTATTTATTTATTTATTTATTTATTTATTTATTTATTTATTTATTTATTTATTTATTTATTTATTTATTTATTTATTTATTTATTTATTTATTTTTTTTTTTTTAATTTTTTTTTTTTCATGAAAGTAGAGCTATACAGCTCCATTTATTTCATTGCCTGCACAAAGAACAAAATCACAATTTTACTCATACAAGAAAAAACAAAAAACATTAATTTACAATATTTACATGTTGAAGATTAAATAAAAAGTTATTACACGTTTGAATGTAAAGTTATTTATTTACTTATATTACTTACAGAATGAGGTGGGCAATAATGTTAGGATTATCCTAAACGAAAGGGGAACAAAAGGTTTTAATAACTAAATTCTAATTGGTTTTTCTCATTGATGGAGCACAGAGAGTTATTACGAACATATACAGTTTGAAACTTTTCACAATTCATTCTGCCCTTCTCTAGAGTCAAAAACCGTTTAAGATTGAGTTTGAACTGAAAAATGAAGTCAATGTCGGATGGTTTCTTATAATCATTAAAGACCCTTTTGCATCGGATATTCCAGATTTGGCGGAGCATTTTAACGACAAGAACTCCTTGGACTGGTTGTAATTCATAGCCCAGGATTCTGTTAGGGTCGCTAAGACAAAAGTGTTTGTTGTCTGTGTATTTTCTAATTAGATACTCGACAAAGATCCAAGCGTTTAGAGTGCTAATACAATAAATGAACAAATGCTGATGGGATTCTGATTCTGTTTCACATAATGGACATTTGACATCAACAACTCTACCGATTTTGTACAAAAGGTCTCTTGTGGGAAGAATCATATGTTTTAATCTGTACCAAAACTGTTTATCTTCGGGATCAAGCAGGTTGTTTTTGTACCCGTTTTCCCATATCAGGGACCAGTTTAAATCTTGAGCGTAACAGAAGACTTCTTTCCAAACTTTCTGACTTTTAGGAGGGATAAATTTCTTAGAAATTAACCTTGAGTAATTAGATTTGGTATTAGTTTTCTTGATTTGGAGCTCACTGTTACCATCATGGTCGAGGAAAACAAGCCAGTTGCATATATCATTAGCAGGGCCTTGTCTCTGTTCTTTAACTAAGGTGTAATCTAAATGATCTTTCAACCTGCCCATGATTCTACCTGCATTGATTCTTTGAATGGGACATTTTCTAGCAACTATTTTGTAAGAAATCAATCTACCTTGTCTGGTCACATTTTTTACTTTGGTCATACCAGCAGATTTAAGAACAGGACTGTTTAAGACAGTGTCATCCCTAGTAGCAATGCAGTTGTTGAAAATAGGAACAGCATGAGTCTCTAAAAGACTAGAAAAGTTACACGTCAGACTGCCACCAGCTTTCTCAAAGGCATCAATAACTTCCTCGTAAAAAGGAGTAGTTTGTATCTTAATATTAGTATTAGCGAAAATATACCAACCTAAATTATTATTACCACTAGCTTTATTGATCCAATGATCAAAGAAAATTTTCCACTTGCCTTCCGTTAGGGGGTAACGAGCTAACCAGTTTAATTTTAAGCTAGTTAGCTTACACTGAACGTCTAGAAGACCTGTTCCACCTTGCGCTTTGGGACCGATAACAGTGTTTCTTTTTATCTTGTCATTCGGGCCACCCCAAAAGAAATTCCAGATGTAACTGTTAATTTTCTTAACAAATTCCACTGGGCAGGCCAGAACACTGCCTAAGTAGTTTATACCAGCACCAATGAAAGTGTTAACAATGACGGTTTTGCCCGTATAAGTCAAGTTACGTTTTGACCACTTGTCAAGCACACACTTGATTTTGTTTGTTTTTTGACCCCAGTTGTCTTGCGCTGTTACCTCGTTACCGAACACCATACCTAGTATTTTAATTTTATCATTACACCAGTTAAAACGACAAGGTTTATCTTGCCTCTGTTTCCATTTGCCTAGCCACAGGCCTTTGGTCTTATTAACATTAATTTTGGATCCACTGCCCTTGCAATATGTATCAAAAAGATCTTCCACAATATTAAACTCGCATTGATTGCCAATGAAAATGTTGGTATCATCGGCGTGCTGGATTAACTTAACACTCGTCTCACCATTGGGAGTCTGAATGCCTCTGAAAACCTGGTTGTTTCTAATAAGACTCGCTAGTCCTTCGGCACATATGGCGTAAAGAAGCGGAGACAGCGGACAACCTTGTCTGATCCCTCTACTAATCTGGACTGGTGAACCAATAAAGTTATTCAAGATAATTCTGCAATTTGGTTTACTGTAGAAGAGTTCAATCCATTTGATAAAAATAGGAGGAAGATTCATCTTACGCATAATAGAAAACATGTACTCCCAATTGATTCTGTCAAAAGCTTTTTCTTGGTCGTAACTAATAACAGCGGCACCTAGATTTTCCCAATTGACATAATCAATCGTATCTCTTAAAATCATGAGGTTATCCTGAATATTCCGGTTAGGCACACCACATGTCTGTTCTTCGCCAATAATGAAAGGCATGGCTAATTTAAGACGATTGGTAATGGCTTTAGACAGTATTTTATAGTCAACTGTCAGGAGGCTTATTGGACGCCAATTTTTTAGATCATAGCGACTTCCTGAATTCTTATAAATGAGTCTTACAAGAGTCGAGTTCATAGAATTACCCAAAAATCCATTTTTAAGACAGTCTTTGTAAACTTCAAGAATATCTTTTCCAATAATGTGCCAAAAATTCTGGTAAAACTCGACTGTTAAGCCATCGATACCAGGACTTTTGTTTTTATTCATTTGGAAGAGAGCATGTTTAATCTCTTCTTCAGTAATCTCTCTATCAAGATCTTCAAGAACATTGTCAGGAATAGTTTCAGTTTTGATATTAGAGATGATTTCTTCTAAATGGGTTTTGGAAAGAGTCTCTGAACTATACAGATTACTGTAGAAGTCATTGGCGATTTCAAGCATTGTATCTGTCTGGTCAAAAAGAACTCCTTTCTTGTTGAGAAGTTTGTCAATTTTTAAGCTTTGAATCTGCTGTCTTTCAAGATTGAGAAAATATTTCGAGGCTTTTTCACCTTCTTCTTTTTGAATGCTGTGTGTTCTGATCCGGGCCTTCTTCCACTCATTAACTTCATACTGTTTAAGATTATCTTCAAGCTCTTTTATCTCATCAATGCAATCAGTATCATTGTTTTTAATCAAAAGGTCATAACGTTTCTGTAGCTTTTTGCGATTTTGTTTGAGAGTATGGGCTTTTTCTTTGCCATAATCTTGAACAATTTCTTTCAAGCGAAATTTGCCAGATTCCCACCATTTGGAGAGAGAGTCATATTGACGTTTTTGTGTTCTCCAAAAGATCCAGAAATTAGTAATACGATAGGAGCATTCAGGATCTTGTAATAGAGAATTGTTACAGACCCATCGGCCTTGACCGTGGGGAGTGTTTATATCATCCAGTTTCAAACCAACAATTTGAGTTTTCTTGGTGGTTGTTCCTGCAACTACTTCTTTGAAGGACTTTTTAAGTTTAGAGGCGGCTTCTTTTGGTGGGCGCTGTTCGGTGTTGTCTGTTTGTTCCATACCTTTCCTTTCCTCTCCTTTCTTTGTTTTTGAGCTTGCTGTTTCCTCTTTAGTTGGCGGTTCTGTGCTGTCGAAGTGCTGCCCATCGTTCTCTTCTTTCTCTCCAGTAGTGGCTTCTACATCCGGGTTTTCATTTTCCTTATGTAGGCCTACTTTTATTATGGGGGTGTCATCATTGGTTTCTTCTTGTTCACTGCTTCTATCATATTGATCATGCCATGCCGCCCTATGATTGTAGCTTCCACATACGAAGCATCTACTTCTTACTGGACAGTCTCGTGCAAGATGGTCCGTTTCCTCACATATTTTGCAGGTCTTCTGCTGCCCCTTGTACCTTACTGGCAAAGTAAAACCACTGAATTTGATGAAACTTGGTATCGGTTTCTTCAGGCTTTTGATGAGGCAACTTCTCACGCCAGTTTCAATCTTGTCGTCAAATCCATGTAATTGACGTCGGATGTTGACGACAGTTCCATAGCGAGACAGTAGCGATGTTATGGTTTGATCTGGTATTTCATATGGTGCCTTGATGTAGGCGACAACTGAGTTACGCACATTAGC
Organism: Pisaster brevispinus; assembly: GCA_023634235.1. Lineage (NCBI taxonomy): Eukaryota > Metazoa > Echinodermata > Asteroidea > Forcipulatida > Asteriidae > Pisaster > Pisaster brevispinus. The sequence continues at coordinate 8,292,931 of JAMKCF010000012.1, read as the reverse complement.
CCTTTCACACTGAATCAGGGCATTATGTAATAGCATACCTTGCTGGGCTATACACTCACAATCCTCCTCATTGTCAAAGGTGACGTTGTACCATTTGCGTTCCAGTTCAGCAATGCACACTATTGTTGTTGTTGTATCCAACTCGTGATTGACAGCATTATAGACGTCTTGGGGTGTGACACCTTTTGTAAGATGGTGGGTGTTGAACCTCACGGTGTTTGGTCTGTTAAAACCCATAGCAGAAAACATGGCGGCCAAGCGTCACCGCCGTTGATTTGAGAGAACTTTTAGGGCCAAAAGGCCCTAAAAGGATTGTTTTGATCTCCCTTACCTCAATAAAAGTGTTCTATGTAGGATTGAAGAGACACTTGCTAGTAGAAATAGCTTCCACAAAAACGCAAAAGGTGTAATTTCTGGTGTTTTCCTGGAGCTCGATGTAGCTATGTCGATCTTACGTCCTCAATAAAATTTATTTATTTATTTATTTATTTATTTATTTATTTATTTATTTATTTATTTATTTATTTATTTATTTATTTATTTATTTATTTATTTATTTATTTATTTATTTATTTATTTATATTTATTTATTTATTTATTTATTTATTTATTTATTTATTTATTTATTTATTTATTTATTTATTTATTTATTTATTTATTTATTTATTTATTTATTTATTTATTTATTTATTTATTTATTTATTTATTTATTTATTTATTTATTTATTTATTTATTTATTTATTTATTTATTTATTTATTTATTTATTTATTTATTTATTTATTTATTTATTTATTTATTTATTTATTTATTTATTTATTTATTTATTTATTTATTTATTTATTTATTTATTTATTTATTTATTTATTTATTTATTTATTTATTTATTTATTTATTTATTTATTTATTTATTTATTTATTTATTTATTTATTTATTTATTTATTTATTTATTTATTTATTTATTTATTTATTTATTTATTTATTTATTTATTTATTTATTTATTTATTTATTTATTTATTTATTTATTTATTTATTTATTTATTTATTTATTTATTTATTTATTTATTTATTTATTTATTTATTTATTTATTTATTTATTTATTTATTTATTTATTTATTTATTTATTTATTTATTTATTTATTTATTTATTTATTTATTTATTTATTTATTTATTTATTTATTTATTTATTTATTTATTTATTTATTTATTTATTTATTTATTTATTTATTTATTTATTTATTTATTTATTTATTTATTTATTTATTTATTTATTTATTTATTTATTTATTTATTTATTTATTTATTTATTTATTTATTTATTTATTTATTTATTTATTTATTTATTTATTTATTTATTTATTTATTTATTTATTTATTTATTTATTTATTTATTTATTTATTTATTTATTTATTTATTTATTTATTTATTTATTTATTTATTTATTTATTTATTTATTTATTTATTTATTTATTTATTTATTTATTTATTTATTTATTTATTTATTTATTTATTTATTTATTTATTTATTTATTTATTTATTTATTTATTTATTTATTTATTTATTTATTTATTTATTTATTTATTTATTTATTTATTTATTTATTTATTTATTTATTTATTTATTTATTTATTTATTTATTTATTTATTTATTTATTTATTTATTTATTTATTTATTTATTTATTTATTTATTTATTTATTTATTTATTTATTTATTTATTTATTTATTTATTTATTTATTTATTTATTTATTTATTTATTTATTTATTTATTTATTTATTTATTTATTTATTTATTTATTTATTTATTTATTTATTTATTTATTTATTTATTTATTTATTTATTTATTTATTTATTTATTTATTTATTTATTTATTTATTTATTTATTTATTTATTTATTTATTTATTTATTTATTTATTTATTTATTTATTTATTTATTTATTTATTTATTTATTTATTTATTTATTTATTTATTTATTTATTTATTTATTTATTTATTTATTTTGGGGGAGGGTTACAGCATTTTTGTACCACACATTCACACAAGTGTGTAAACACCTCCAATCGGGGACCTCCTATTGTCCCTCTTTTGTTTGGACTTTAACTTTTTGGCAACAGCTCCCATTGGTTTTGTACACAATTTCCAACTGGGGACCTTTACCCAACCGGGGACCCTATTGTCCTCTTTTCTTATAGGTCCCCGGTTTGAATGTGAAAACAAACTCACACACACACACACACCCAACCTTACGGATCCGGTTTGTGGGGTACTGCTATTGTTGTTCTATTGTTCCCTTTTCTAAAGAATTCCCTTGTGGGGCCCTATTGTTCCTATTGAAATTGCCTTGTGGGGTCCATTGTTCCATTGTTAAAAGTACCCCGTAAGTTGGCATGTGTAAGGGCACCCACACACACACAACCTTACGGATCCGGTTTGTGGGGTACTGCTATTGTTGTTCTATTATTCCCTTTTCTAAAGAATTCCTTTGTGGGGCCCAATTGTTCCTATTGAAATTGCCTTGTGGGGTCCATTGTTCCATTGTTAAAAGTACCCCGTAAGTTGGCATGTGTAAGGGCACACACACACACACACGTCCTGTGCTGGTTCCTTGATTTCATGTTTTTGTTTTACCTGCGGCATTGTTCACTGATCAGTGGAAACCATCCTCCTGTCATGGGGAGGGGTTGCGGAGAAGGTTATAAGGAAGGTTGGACTCTGGTGGTGGTTTGAGGTGGGTTACGGTGGGAGGGGTTTCATGGGGTAAAGTTGTGGAGGTGTTGAGTGTGGGTTAGAAGTTGGAGAAGTGTCAAGGGGTGGGGTTGCGGAGGAGGTTACAAGGAGGGTTGGGATCTGGTGGTTGTTTGAGGTGGGTTACGGTGGGAGGGGTTTCATTGGGTAAGGTTATGGAGGTGTTGAGTGTGGGTTAGAAGTTGGAGAGGTGTCAAGGGGTGGGGTGGGGCTTTCTCAAAATTATAAATGACCATAAAAGCTTCCATTAATAACAAGCCCTGCAGCTTTTGATATTGTATAGTTGGCATTTTCAGAAACAATTCCAAGGAATGTGGCTTTGGAGAACGGGATATTACAAAAATGCCGATCTGCGAAACGTTTCTCAGAATGTGTAATCAAATTACGGGTTATGCTCCATGTGAGGACAAAACAGCTCCAGATTTAAGGCGAAATCGGATAAAACGCCACCACCCTTTGAAATTAACTTTTCTCAGGTTGGTTTCATTGTATACATCCACATTGAAAGAGGATTAAAACAATTGAAGGGTTCTGAAAACCAAATGTATACTTTTAAAAATGCTTTTATAAGAGTTGTATTCATTTTGCGTTTTGTTTGTATCTTCTAATGTTTGTTTGTTTGTTTGTTTGTTTTTGTATCTTTTACCGGGAATTTCTATTTTCTATTTTTTTTCTTTCCTCGTCCCCCTCATATTCCTCTGGGTTTTTTTTAAAGTCTTGGTCTGGTTGTTTTTTTAAGTCTTCTGTACAATGTAATATATGATTTTGTTAAAGTTTTCTTTTAAAAGCCAGTATGAATAAATAAATAATACAATAATCATTCAGATCATAAAAAAACAAATCAGCAAAAGTTAATCTTAAAGCTGCTACATTTTGTTTGCTTCCGTTATAATGGAGCCTAACTCGAACAAAGAAGCCTCTTTAACTGTTCTCGATACAACTGTCCTTCAGCGCATTTAAAAAAAAAAAGTAAAACAAATTAAGCTTATTTTCCTTTTCGCACGTTGTGCGCAACTTATATCTGCCTTTTAAAATGTCTAAACAAAACCAGAATGATGCTGCTGAAGACACTGCAAAGAAAGTTGAAGTAAACAGTTAACCACACGCACATCCTGGCTGCTCCCCGAATAAATGTTCTCGTTTTACGTGGGAACTTTGAAGGGAAAACCCCCGTCGGGACAGCTGCAGCAAACCTGTCCCATCCGACCATTGTATGATGGGAAAGTTCACCCATGACCTTTTGAATATTAAGTTACTTCCCATTCTCGAACTGTCACTAAACGTACCACGCAACCAACATGTGAAAATCCTTTTAGATTATAGGTGCAAAATTTAGTGCAAAGAACAGAAAACTCGGCAATCGAAATAAGCAACCTGCTATAGGTTTTTAAAAGTGCTATTTCCTTGCTTGGCAGTTTTTTTCAGACGGAACTGTTTTCTCTGAAGAATCGGCACTGACGTGAACTTACAAATGAACTTGCACATTGATAGACTAGTCTTCTTGAGTAATGTACTTTTGAAGGAGGGGGGGGGGGCTGTATGGCAATTTCTCCACGTTTGTTTTCCTCAGTTGCCAAAAATAATGCAAGCTGTGAAACAAAAACATTCATTCAGTGAGCAGTCAGGATGTGCGTGTAGTTTATTGTTTGCCAAAACTTTCTTTTGACTGTTTTCGTCATCAAATGTTAGTTTAGTTTTAGTCTTTTAGGGTTTCGGTTGTTTCGCGTATCCTTAATATGTCTCGGGGAAAAAGGTCGTCTATATGAAAGAAATGTAGTACTTAAATTGGTACACATGTTCTGAATAGACTGTGTAAGTTGACCTCGAGAGCTTACTTCCGGGCAGTTCACTGGTGACCTTATCGTCGGGCGCGCTAGGCAGTTTCTAAAAGGGATTTTCCCTCAGTTGCCAAAAACAATACAAAGGGGAAACAAACACATTCGTTCAGGGAGCAGTCAGGATGCGGTGCGGTTTACTGTTTACTTAAAATTACTTTTGACTGTCTTCATCAGCGTTAAAGTTTTGTTATGACTGGAAAATAGGACATCTATAGGAAAGAAATGTTTTTATGACTTTTCAATAAAATATGCTGGAAAGTTGTATATGAAGTAAAGCTGATGTGGAATCGTTTTAATGTCTTGAAAACATTATAAATGCAACAACCAAATCGTAACCTTTATACAATAATACCGTCATTTTTCCTCGGAAAAAAACCTGCTTATTTTATTTGATTTTCTTTTTAAATTGAACAATTGGAGTAGATTTATAACTAAAAGTTAAAAAACAATTCCGGTAATAAAAATAACACCCTCTGTAAGGACGTCGCAAATGGATGTTTATACAAAAAGAAGGAGAAGAAGTTTACTAGAGCTCTGGACTTTTAAACTGCGGATCAGTCCAGAGGTTGCAGGTTCAAATCCAGGTCAAGTCAGTTTTTGGTTTTTTCCCAACCCGAAATTACAGTTTTGGTAAATTCAACATGCATGTGTTGTTCTCAAGTTCAATTAAACAGATTATGTTGGTTAATGAAGGGCAGAAATTCCTTTTGAATGTTATTGGAAACCCTTTTTCTAGATATTGTGCCATCTGCATGCATTTTGTAACATGATCGTGGTGGCCTTTTTCAACAAATAGCAACAGCAAACAAATAATGAGCGCCACACAAAATACCCCCACGAAAATAAATAAATAAATACAACAAACAAACAAACACCCCAACAAACAAACAAACAAACAAACAAACAACCCCAACACCCCAACAAACAAACAAGCAAACAAACACCCCAACAAACAAACAAACAAACAAACAAACTAAAAAGCATCCACACCAACACCCCAACAATCCTACAAAAACCGAAAGTCTTAGCACGAGTTTTTATTTCATTGATTTATTTATTTAATATTTATTTATTTATTTATCCAATTGTTTTAATGAAAAGAGCGTGATCGGTGTCAAGGCGGGGCTAAAACCGTAAGGGGTTCATGCTGAGAGGTTGAACAGACAAGAACAGTTAATTAAATTTCAAAATTTATTTGAAACTAATTGAACATTGGCCTGTTATAATTTGATTTATACGAAATGAAACAACTGTAATAATTACCTTGTCAGATTCTGAAGGATTGGGAATTCTTCCTACACCAGGTTTAGCCCGAACGTCTGACGTCATACTTTGAGGCTCGTGAATAACGCCAGATACCTGCCAGACCGGATGTTGGCAAAGGCACCTTTGACCTCCCATCCATTCACACGTCGCGACTATTCGCTTACATCCCTGCACGTTTATCCAATGAAATCATTGTATCCAATGGAATCGCTGGGCCAGTGCCTGTCCTTATCCTTGCGGGTAAGGACAGGGAAACAGTCTACACCAGGTTTTTCTTCTCACGTTGAGAAACTAAAGAATTTGTCTTCTGTCAATTTGTGGGCCCTAGTTGGCTGCCGTCCTGAAAAATGTTCATGGTCAAGTGTTCTGGGAGTTTCCGAGAACAAGGTTTTTTACTTGGTAACTTTGCTGCCACCAAGCGTCCAATACAGCGTACATACTCTACACTAGTTATTTTTTAGATTACTGTCAAACAATTACATTGTCATAAATAGTTAAGCGACGCCTATTATTTAACACCATCCGTTGAAGCATGTGTACTGTAGCTGTGTCGGCAAAACCACTAACAAGTGAATAACTCTCTACTGAACATTATTAATTTGCCCCCATCCTTCCAGATGGCCCTAATCCGTTGCTATTCACATCAGTTCAAAGGATCAACGTGGAAAATATTAATCTCATATTTTTACCAATACATTTAATACAACATGGTCACGTTCATGTATTAACCAAACGCAAAAAGACTATCAGTAATTAGTCTGCCAACTTAACGCTTAAGAGACCGTATCGGCAGCAAGCAGCTTGTACCAAATTGGCCATAGCAGCTGCAAGATCTGACCATCTTCTGCTGAAACAAGAGATTGAAAGAAAAGCTATTTGATTGAACTGACAACTTCCAATGATTTCCAGCTAGCATAAAATGTACGATTCTAAAATAAAACTATATTTATTTCTGTTTCTAAATAATTTACCTGACATTTTTGCCTGAAGATTTCCGGGTAGAAAGTTTACAAGATTAGCAATGTCTGGATGTATGAGATGATTATACAGAAGTAAATAGTTTCTAACACGTTAGACGAATTGAAATACTTTCCGACATGAACACTGCAATGCTCCGTAAGAACATTGTCAAACAGTTTAAAGCCCTAATAAAAGTAAACTTCACTAAATGTTTGCAACAAGTCACTCACTACAAATGCACTCATGCTGCCACTGTATGATTCTGTCCCCGAAGGCGAACAATTTTGAAAATTTACCTTTTCCGATTACGGTAAAACAATTACATTGTCCTAAAAGTTATACGTAGCCAATTACATGATTAACTTTAAATAACACTTTCAGATTACATTAAAACAATTATCATTTACAAAATTAAACAACTATAGTAAAACAATTATATTGTTCTAAAAGTTACATCAGCCTTTTTGATTACAGAAAAACAATAATTGCAGTGTCCTAAAACTTATATAAAGTACTCTAAACAAACAAACAAACAAACACCCCAGCAAACAAACAAACAAACAAACAAACAAACACCCCAACAACCCCAACACCCCAACAAACAAACAAACAAACAAACAAACAAACAAACAAACACCCCAACAAACAAACAAACAAACAAACAAACAAACACCCCAACAAACAAACAAACAAACAAACAAACAAACAAACAAACAAACAAACAAACAAAAAAACAAACAAACAAACAAACAAACAAACAAACAAACAAACAAACAAACAAACAAACAAACAAACAAACAAACAAACAAACAAACAAACAAACAAAAAGCATCCACACCAACACCCCAACAATCCTACAAAAACCGAAAGTCTTAGCACGAGTTTTTATTTCATTGATTTATTTATTTAATATTTATTTATTTATTTATTCAATTGTTTTAATGAAAAGAGCGTGATCGGTGTCAAGGCGGGGCTAATACCGTAAGGGGTTCATGCTGAGAGGTTGAACAGACAAGAACAGTTAATTAAATTTCAAAATTTATTTGAAACTAATTGAACATTGGCCTGTTATAATTTGATTTTTACGAAATGAAACAACTGTAATAATTACCTTGTCAGATTCTGAAGGATTGGGAATTCTTCCTACACCAGGTTTAGCCCGAACGTCTGACGTCACACTTTGAGGCTCGTGAATAACGCCAGATACCTGCCAGACCGGATGTTGGCAAATGCACCTTTGACCTCCAATCCATTCACACGTCGCGACTATTCGCTTACGTCTCTGCACGTTTATCCAATGAAATCATTGTGTGCATTGGAATCGCTGGGCCAGTGCCTGTCCTTATCCTTGCGGGTAACAGTCTACACCAGGTTTTTCTTCTCACGTTGAGAAACTAAAGAAGTGGTCTTTTGTCAATTTGTGGGCCCTAGATGGCAGCAGACATGATAAATGTTTATGGTCAAGTGTTCTGGGAGTTTCCGAGATCAAGGTTTTTACTTGGTAACTTTGCTGCCACGAAGCGTCCAATACAGCGTAAATACTCTACACTAGTTGTTTTCAGATTACTGTCAAACAATTACATTGTCATAAATAGTTAAGCGACGCCTATTATTTAACACCATCCGTTGAAGCATGTGTAACTGTAGCTGTGTCAGCAAAACCACTAAAAGTGAATAACTCTCTACTGAACATCATTATTATGTATTTCTGTTTCTAAATAATTTACCTGACATAAATTTGCCTGAAGATTTCCGGGTAGAAAGTTTACAAGATTAGCAACGTCTGGGCGTATGAAGATGATTATACAGAAGTAAATAGTTTCTAACACGTTAGACAAATTGAAATACTTTCCGACATGAACACTGCAATACTCCATAAGGACTTTATATGAACATTGTCAAACAGTAGCCCCAATAAAAGTAAACTTCACTTGAGTTTGCAACAAGTCACTCACTACAAATGCACTCATGCTGCCACTGTATGATTCTGTCCCCGAAGGCGAACAATTTTCAAAATTAACCTTTTTCTGATTACAAAATTAAACAACTATAGTAAAACAATTATATTGTTCTAAAGGTTACATCAGCCTTTTTGATTACAGTTAAACAATTACAGTGTCCTAAAACTTATATAAATTACTCTACATTAATATTTTCAGATTTCAGTAAAACTATTTCATTTTTCAATTACGAAGTAAAAATTCAACAACATAATCTATCAACAGCATTACTTAACAAAACATTTTAATATCTAACAATGTTTTAAATATCTAACCAACATGAACGTAGAATACATTGCAAATGGGTTTATTAACTACTTATTTGAAACCTTCGTTACAGCAAGCAATATTATTTCGTCTTGTTTACTTATTCACTTGATCGAAAATTAGAAAACAACGCTACAGCAACTTGTTTGTTCCATGTGCAACTCGCTTTTACAATGACTTAAAGTAGATGTACTTTTCTGAGTCCTCAGTGTTATGGACGGCCTCTTGTGCATATTATTTAACTTGTACATAAAATATTTAAGAATCTTTTTAACCGTACCTTTTATATATTTTATACTCATTGTTATTAACTCTTTCTTTCTTCGGTTTTATCCATTTGCTGCTTACTTGCTTACTGCTTTATCCATTTGCCCTTTGTCTATTGTAAGTTTATCTTATCTAATCTTATCTTATCTTATCTTATCTTATCTTATCTTATGTGTTCTTTTCTTGCCTTGCCTTACCTTGCCTTTTATCTTATCTTATCTTATCTTATCCAAGGCAGCGTAACATACGCGTGAAAAAAGACCTCAAGATAAAACTTGATAATCTGATCTAAATGCATCTACATGTAACACAATTTGCATTGAATGTTATGTTCAAGGAATCACGGCATGACAGTAACTATGTTAACATCGAAACAAAAAACTTACAATTAATACGAGTTAATTTTATGTCAAACTCACAAGTTCAGATCATGTAAAAGCAAAGCCCCTTCTTAATAATATTAACTCACTGCAACAGTCGATCCGATTGATGATTGTAATCGTCCTGATGCAATGCTCACCCTCAAGATCAACTCGCCACCAAGGGTGTATCTCGCCACCGTTTGCTGTTGAAATAGAATATATGATAAAAACAAAAATTATAAGTTGAGTCTTTTTTTCGCAAATAAATAAAACCTGAAGTCTGGACTTGTGTGTATTTTTATATATACTGATATCGTGTTTTAAAAACCATATAGTGTATATATTTTAATTTGGCTTTCGAAACTTTGAAAATAAACTCAAACTTGCGGTAGCATCATCCTTGCTAGCGAGCTGTATAGAATTACTGACCAGTATCAGCGCTAACGACAGCCAACATTTCCAAAATTGTGCCCTAAAATTGTATTCTGTTTTACTCTTTTTTTTTTAAAGACATTCGACAGTACCGATCGAAACGTAGTGGTTTTTGTTTTTGCCTTACTTGTGTGTGTGCAATCTCCAGTTTGAGTCGATGTCAAACTTTTTCCATCAACAGCTTTGTAGGATGCGTGAACCCCGTGCGTGAAACTCTGCTCAGTTGGTTTTCCAATAATGGAGAAATCCACTGAAAAGAACAAACAGTTGTAAACTTATTACAGAGTGGCTTTAATTAGAATGTATGCACAAATGCTACTCTTAATCTATGAACAATCTTGTGTTTTTCAACACTGTTAGTTCTGAAGAACAACAATTATTAAAAACAAGTCCTTACATATTTAAACAAAGGTCCTTCCCGTTACATCTGGGACTCTTCGAAAGACATTACTTGTGTAATAATTTCAAGATTAAAAATATTTGAAGGTAAGATTGCGATACTACTTAATTTACATCCTGAAGGTCCTTTTGCAGAAGTGTAAAAGTATTAACCAAACTTATAAAAAATATCAACTGTAGTTCACTGAGCAACAATTCTGTAAAGGAGACATTTCTAACCTGGTGGACAACTCCAGAAGATGACCATTTCTCTCTCAGTGGCGCTGAATGGTGGCTGATCAATGTAACGAGGTACGTGCGGTCTCTCTGGTGCGTACATATTCAATCCGCCTGGTAGGAGTCGCGCACAAATACAGCGGTTGTTGTAGTCAACTGGTAACACCCATCTGAGTTTACCCTCTTGGTTAGAGTCCGGCTCTTTGCCTAGGTAGCAATCATGGGCCACCACCTCTATTCCACCCTATTCCACCTCTATTCCACCTGTACACCCGTCGTATTAGAGAAGCTATTGAGATCCATAAACGCAACAGTTTATACATGTGAGATGATATTTTGGCTGGAGACCTTAATCTGGTAAGCATAATTGTGTTCAGCTTAGCTACTTCGTGTGCTTAAAGCAACTATTATGAAAAAGGACCCACGTGTGACAACGTCTGAGAGTATTAAAAGGGCGCGTCACAAGGAGCATTATACTATAGCGCCCTCTGTCATTCGCCCTATGAAAGATTATGTATTTTTCCTTGCCAGATTCCAAATAATTGGATTTGTTTGTCCAGGTTTTTCTGATAACGTCTATAAAGTGAAGAATTTGTCTTTTGTAAAAACAACAAATAAAAAATAGCCCTAGATGGCAGGAATTTTTTTGTATAGTCACTTGTTCTTGAAATTTATTGGAACAATGTTTTCAGGTGGTAACTTTGCTGCCACCAAGCGTCCGAAGCATCTTAAATACTCTACATTTATTATTTCCAGATTACAGTCAAACAATTCCATTTTCATTTATAGTTAAGCGTAGCCTATTATTTAAATTCCTCTGTAGATCCCGAAGCCTGAATCGAAGACCATCCCCTCCCCTAATTTGTGGACCACCATCAGCATATTGTGCTCCTTTTGTTTTGCATATAGAGACTACAATAAAGTTGGTCTTCGTCGGGGGTTTCCTTCTCGGATGAGGAGAGGATGGGATGGGCTGGGGTCAAGGGGTGGTTTGGTGGTGGGGGAGGTAGAATGGGAGATGATATCTTTGGGGAACAAGTGAAAGTTTGCCCTGCTTGTTGATGAGGTCAAAAAGAGCTAACATGTGTCTTATGCGCATTCTTTGTTGTTTACCGAGTTCATTGTTTAACTTAATACAGATCAAACGTAAATTTATTTCACTAAAAGACCATCTAAAAGTGCCGGAGAAGCGATTTTAGTTGCACTTATTTTTCAATTTTGCAAAAAGAAGATTAAAAAAAATGAGTTGAAGGTTTTACCATTAACGTAGTTCCCACACATCTTTTCTCATATAATTCAACTCAATGGAATCAAATTGAGGCTGGATTGTGAAAATAGCCTTGTGTCTATTATGTATTAAATGACCATTGGTATAGACTTCTTGAACTGGCCGCCATTGTTGATGAAAATGTGCACGCGGGAAAGGCTATCATTGGCTGAGACTGAGTATCGTGCGCAGCGCGTACACGCGTGCATTTTTCCCATTGTTTGCCATCAAAGAGGGCGGTCATTGACGTCATGTGCAATCTATCGTTGATATATTATTATATTATAAAGATCAATGCAATCCATATATTTATTATTGATGATTACAGATGAGATGGTGACGAAACGATTAAGGGGGCCCGGGGGGTACCAGGAGCGAGGCCCATTTCTGTGTCTTTCCTGAACCCGCCCAGGTAAGTTTTTGACCCTGAACCCGGATTAGATTTTAACCTTGACCTATAGGCAAGACTTTCAACCAGAAGGCCTATTTTGGTGTGAGCCCAATTATGAATCTATTCAAGTTTACTGTATAATTATTGTTATCTAAATAACTTGTTGGAAATTTAGAAGGGGGTGACATTCTTTTGAAATTCAATAAGCCAGAAATCAAAACTCAAATTCATTCACTATTTTCTTGTGCAATAGGAAAAACTTATTTATTTGTGATAACATACAATTGGACATTATTATATTACGCATACCAGGTGGGAACAGACATTGGCCTGTTTTTTAAACGTGATTTGCACCGTTAAATCTGCTGCCACCTCGCGTCCGAGAGTTTTTTGTGGTTTTTTAAAGTTTATTTGCATTTACTTTAACACGTTGATTAACACCCAGCTGATAACTATTTAATTTGTATTTTTTTGATTGGCCTTTTATCAACCCATTGGCGGGTTAATGCTGTACTTCATACTACTTAAATTAACACTTTTAACAGACCCCTTCCATACGACGTCACAAGTCCAAACCGCGCCCTCACCGAGGTCAATGAAAACCTGACAATGTCTGAAAGTTGTGCGCGGTGCGTACACACGTGCATCTTTTACATTGTATGACCCTCAGCAACAACGGCCAATGCAAGGAGTCTGTTATGGGCTAAAAAAAAACAGCCGAAGCATTGAATTTTTGAGTTTAATTCTCTATATAAGTACAAAGGTTTAGTTTCAAATAGTTATTAACAGTTATGATCAAAGAAGGCCTTGGCTTTAACACAAAATTATGAACTCTCACGTACGCCCTCCCTCTCCGTCATCTGAAGCGCGAGCGCGTTTGCTGTATCTGGGTGAGAGTTCATAAATCCATGTACAGCCACAGGCCTGCTTCGATCATGACGACACAGCCCTTTTAACCAGTATCTACTATGTCTATTAGGCCATAAACATATACTCTATAGTTATGTTAAGACAGCCCGAGAGCTACCATGTATACAATGTTAGAAATTTCTAAAACGAGCTTGTATAACAAATATATTTTTTCTCCATTGGCTGGCTGGCTTTACTGATTAAAAAGGCAGTGCCCTTTTTCGTATAAAGGTTTTTATAAGAAAGTACAAATATTTAAACAATAACGGGTGAAAAAATATAAGCCTTGTGATGATTCGCACACCGTGGTTGGAAGGAAATGGTCTGGCATAATTACGTCACAGCAAGCCCTTGATTTTGCTGTAAACAAACACAAAAAATGAGAAAAATATTATTAAAATACTGATATTATAAGGAGGGGGTTGGGTAAACAAGTAACGTTAACCTCTTGCTGGTGTTAGATTGGGGCCAATAATAAGCTTTGTACTGTATTTAGCGCGGGCAGAAAGTCGCTGCCCCTTTTTTTGGAAGTGGTTGTATTCGCGTTGAGCAATGATTTGAACTTTGCCCTCTATACATGACTTATGTGCCTAATAATCGTAGGCGAAATAGAGCTTCATTTTATTGATAAACAAACCGTGCTGGATGGCACGGACGGCCGAATGTGACCAAAACATTCAATTGTGTTAACAGATGTTGTGATCAACTTCAACATTTTCTGCAAAATGTTCAATAAAAAAACAAAATGCATCCCGTGATTGGTTGCTTTGTTTCCAACAAGTTCAACACTATTTGTTTGAAATTTTGTGTAACATTGTAACAAACTGTGGCTTTCTGTTTTTGTTTTTGTATTAAAGGCTCCCCATGGTTTTCCAAAGGTAGGCAAAAACTCGGGCTGTGACGTTGCAGTAAAAAGGTCCACATGCAATTAGTACACAAATATAACATGGTTTGAGGGTAGACAGTCGATATTATAGCTCCCGAGATGTTTGTCAAACTACTGAGTGTACAGTTATAGCTCCCGAGGCGAAGCCGAGTTTTTCAACTTCTTAATCTGCTGGCAAGTGATGGCATTTTGAAACTAGAAATGTAATCGTACGAATAGTATACCATTGTGTTAACACTCATTTACAAGATGGACTTATAAAGCGCATTTTCTAAAGATACAATGCGCTGCTATGGAATGCTACAAATAAATGGTCAATTTATGGGCGAGAAGAGAGCAGATGAGTTTTTAATTTAGACTTGAAAGTTTGGACTATTGAGTTGATGTTGCGAATGTGATTTGGGGGAGAGTAATTGGGTTTGGAGAAAATGACATGTGCAGCATTGTTTTGGAGCCTTTGTAGTCTGTTGACGTCAGCTTGCACAAAAAGGCAATTGGCACCAGTAAGATTACGGCTCTCGATCATGAGGTATAGTAACAGTAAATTAAGCACTATCGCCCTATTGTTTATTCATGCAAACAGATATGAACATTCTCATTGACTCTATGCACGTGCACAAAAAAACCCCAAATAGTACGGAGCTCTGGAGGTGCCATCTCAACACTAACTTTTTTAGATCCTAAGACATTTTATCTCAAAGTGACAAAGTACTTCAGGAAGTCGACGTCCTACTTTTCAAGATAGTGTCACTGACGTTGATTTCCTGAAATACTTTCGGATAACTACGATGTCGTCACGGGTTATCTTGTCAACAAGTTAGATGGCACTTATAGAGCTCCGTAGTGATTTCATATTAATTACATTTCACAACAACCAGAACTGAACTGGGGCGGCGGCCGGTCTAACCTCGTTAAACCTCTGCTTGTATGGCCTCAGCAGAGCGTCTCTTGCGGCCCTTGACTCTGGAATTAAAGGTAGAATGGGAAATAATGAATGGTGAATAAGCGAAAGTTGGATGCGTTTATTTGGAATAGCATCTATCAAGATCGCTGACAACGCAGAAATTGTTTAAGATCAAGAACAAGCCTACGCGCATTGGCGTTTGATTGAGATTTTTGTGAAGAGGTGGGGGGTCAAGTACATCCGAAAACCACAGGGTCAGACAAGTATTTGCAGCTCGATACTCCTGTTCTAATTTGCCCTCATTTTGGTTGCAAAGTTTTTTTTCACTTCATGTGATTAAGATGTACGGTAATCTGTTGTTTTTTCAACGTTGTGCTGATTTATAGGCAAAACTAAACTGTCATTTAATTTCATTCCATGTATTAATTTCACAGGTCAAATCATACCAATTACATCATCAAAATATACATACAATACAAAAGGCAAGAGGAAATAAAATATAAACAGCAGATTAAACAATACACCCCAAAGACAGGACAATGACAAAACTAAAGGATTACACAAAAGCAATCAAAAATCTCAAATGCCATTCTAGACAAAAACAATCCAAAAGCCACATCACAAGGGGATTAAAAAATAAATATATGAATAAATTCATACAAATGCGTAAAACAATATGATTATTAAAACCAAAAGAACTTACATGACTAGGGAACTGATTTGACCTTCCCGTTCTGAATCGTGGCCCGACGGCGGTGGGATCTCTTCTCTGTGGTGGGCAAACGGCACGCTCTTTCCTATTTTGGAGGAGATGTGCCGGGAGGGAATATCTTCGCTCTCACGCTCATCTGAAGGACTAAAAAAAATGTCACCTGTGAAAGTTTCTGCTGAAAACAGTGTCTACTTGCTAAAAAAAAATACAGCTTAAAACTGTCATGGATTGTCATCAAGAATGTCGCGTCAATCCAACGATTAACGAAGTGGCGGCGGGTACCAACCGCGTCTCTGGCCGCCTTGATGCTATAATTAAAACGTTTTGAGATGTGTCCCCATTCTTGTAGTCAAATCTCATATCTCGTATTCGAATTGATTAAAATTAAGGCTGGCTACTGAACACCATTTGGGTATATTAACGCAAAGCAACCTGAAATCGATCCACTTGTTATTACGATATACACGGCAATAATCAATTCGAATGTTTCTAAAGCAAACATTCGGAGCAGAACTTACATGACTGGGGATCTGATTTGACGTTCCCGTTCTGAATCGTGGCCCGACGGCGGCGGGATCTCTTCTCTGTGGTGGGCAAACGGCACGCTCTTTCCTATTTTAGAGGAGATGGGCCGGGAGGGAATATCTTCGCTCTCACGCTCATCTGAAGGACTACAAAAAAATGTCACCTGTGAAAGTTTCTGCTGAAAACAGTGTCTACTTGCTAAAAAAAAATACAGCTTAAAACTGTCATGGATTGTCATCAAGAATGTCGCGTCAATCCAACGATTAACGAAGTGGCGGCGGGTACCAACCGCGTCTCTGGCCGCCTTGATGCTATAATTAAAACGTTTTGAGATGTGTCCCCATTCTTGTAGTCAAATCTCATATCTCGTATTCGAATTGATTAAAATTAAGGCTGGCTACTGAACACCATTTGGGTATATTAACGCAAAGCAACCTGAAATCGATCCACTTGTTATTACGATATACACGGCAATAATCAATTCGAATGTTTCTAAAGCAAACATTCGGAGCAGAACTTACATGACTGGGGATCTGATTTGACGTTCCCGTTCTGAATCGTGGCCCGACGGCGGCGGGATCTCTTCTCTGTGGTGGGCAAACGGCACGCTCTTTCCTATTTTAGAGGAGATGGGCCGGGAGGGAATATCTTCGCTCTCACGCTCATCTGAAGGACTAAAAAAAAATGTCACCTGTGAAAGTTTCTGCTGAAAACAGTGTCTACTTGCTAAAAAAAAATACAGCTTAAAACTGTCATGGATTGTCATCAAGAATGTCGCGTCAATCCAACGATTAACGAAGTGGCGGCGGGTACCA
This sequence comes from Pisaster brevispinus, assembly GCA_023634235.1. NCBI lineage: Eukaryota > Metazoa > Echinodermata > Asteroidea > Forcipulatida > Asteriidae > Pisaster > Pisaster brevispinus. The sequence continues at coordinate 8,275,761 of JAMKCF010000012.1, read as the reverse complement.
ACCGCGTCTCTGGCCGCCTTGATGCTATAATTAAAACGTTTTGAGATGTGTCCCCATTCTTGTAGTCAAATCTCATATCTCGTATTCGAATTGATTAAAATTAAGGCTGGCTACTGAACACCATTTGGGTATATTAACGCAAAGCAACCTGAAATCGATCCACTTGTTATTACGATATACACGGCAATAATCAATTCGAATGTTTCTAAAGCAAACATTCGGAGCAGAACTTACATGACTGGGGATCTGATTTGACGTTCCCGTTCTGAATCGTGGCCCGACGGCGGCGGGATCTCTTCTCTGTGGTGGGCAAACGGCACGCTCTTTCCTATTTTAGAGGAGATGGGCCGGGAGGGAATATCTTCGCTCTCACGCTCATCTGAAGGACTACAAAAAAATGTCACCTGTGAAAGTTTCTGCTGAAAACAGTGTCTACTTGCTAAAAAAAAATACAGCTTAAAACTGTCATGGATTGTCATCAAGAATGTCGCGTCAATCCAACGATTAACGAAGTGGCGGAGGGTACCAACCGCGTCTCTGGCCGCCTTGATGCTATAATTAAAACGTTTTGAGATGTGTCCCCATTCTTGTAGTCAAATCTCATATCTCGTATTCGAATTGATTAAAATTAAGGCTGGCTACTGAACACCATTTGGGTATATTAACGCAAAGCAACCTGAAATCGATCCACTTGTTATTACGATATACACGGCAATAATCAATTCGAATGTTTCTAAAGCAAACATTCGGAGCAGAACTTACATGACTGGGGATCTGATTTGACGTTCCCGTTCTGAATCGTGGCCCGACGGCGGCGGGATCTCTTCTCTGTGGTGGGCAAACGGCACGCTCTTTCCTATTTTAGAGGAGATGGGCCGGGAGGGAATATCTTCGCTCTCACGCTCATCTGAAGGACTACAAAAAAATGTCACCTGTGAAAGTTTCTGCTGAAAACAGTGTCTACTTGCTAAAAAAAAATACAGCTTAAAACTGTCATGGATTGTCATCAAGAATGTCGCGTCAATCCAACGATTAACGAAGTGGCGGCGGGTACCAACCGCGTCTCTGGCCGCCTTGATGCTATAATTAAAACGTTTTGAGATGTGTCCCCATTCTTGTAGTCAAATCTCATATCTCGTATTCGAATTGATTAAAATTAAGGCTGGCTACTGAACACCATTTGGGTATATTAACGCAAAGCAACCTGAAATCGATCCACTTGTTATTACGATATACACGGCAATAATCAATTCGAATGTTTCTAAAGCAAACATTCGGAGCAGAACTTACATGACTGGGGATCTGATTTGACGTTCCCGTTCTGAATCGTGGCCCGACGGCGGCGGGATCTCTTCTCTGTGGTGGGCAAACGGCACGCTCTTTCCTATTTTAGAGGAGATGGGCCGGGAGGGAATATCTTCGCTCTCACGCTCATCTGAAGGACTAAAAAAAAATGTCACCTGTGAAAGTTTCTGCTGAAAACAGTGTCTACTTGCTAAAAAAAAATACAGCTTAAAACTGTCATGGATTGTCATCAAGAATGTCGCGTCAATCCAACGATTAACGAAGTGGCGGCGGGTACCAACCGCGTCTCTGGCCGCCTTGATGCTATAATTAAAACGTTTTGAGATGTGTCCCCATTCTTGTAGTCAAATCTCATATCTCGTATTCGAATTGATTAAAATTAAGGCTGGCTACTGAACACCATTTGGGTATATTAACGCAAAGCAACCTGAAATCGATCCACTTGTTATTACGATATACACGGCAATAATCAATTCGAATGTTTCTAAAGCAAACATTCGGAGCAGAACTTACATGACTGGGGATCTGATTTGACGTTCCCGTTCTGAATCGTGGCCCGACGGCGGCGGGATCTCTTCTCTGTGGTGGGCAAACGGCACGCTCTTTCCTATTTTAGAGGAGATGGGCCGGGAGGGAATATCTTCGCTCTCACGCTCATCTGAAGGACTACAAAAAAATGTCACCTGTGAAAGTTTCTGCTGAAAACAGTGTCTACTTGCTAAAAAAAAATACAGCTTAAAACTGTCATGGATTGTCATCAAGAATGTCGCGTCAATCCAACGATAAACGAAGTGGCGGCGGGTACCAACCGCGTCTCTGGCCGCCTTGATGCTATAATTAAAACGTTTTGAGATGTGTCCCCATTCTTGTAGTCAAATCTCATATCTCGTATTCGAATTGATTAAAATTAAGGCTGGCTACTGAACACCATTTGGGTATATTAACGCAAAGCAACCTGAAATCGATCCACTTGTTATTACGATATACACGGCAATAATCAATTCGAATGTTTCTAAAGCAAACATTCGGAGCAGAACTTACATGACTGGGGATCTGATTTGACGTTCCCGTTCTGAATCGTGGCCCGACGGCGGCGGGATCTCTTCTCTGTGGTGGGCAAACGGCACGCTCTTTCCTATTTTAGAGGAGATGGGCCGGGAGGGAATATCTTCGCTCTCACGCTCATCTGAAGGACTAAAAAAAAAGTCACCTGTGAAAGTTTCTGCTGAAAACAGTGTCTACTTGCTAAAAAAAAATACAGCTTAAAACTGTCATGGATTGTCATCAAGAATGTCGCGTCAATCCAACGATTAACGAAGTGGCGGCGGGTACCAACCGCGTCTCTGGCCGCCTTGATGCTATAATTAAAACGTTTTGAGATGTGTCCCCATTCTTGTAGTCAAATCTCATATCTCGTATTCGAATTGATTAAAATTAAGGCTGGCTACTGAACACCATTTGGGTATATTAACGCAAAGCAACCTGAAATCGATCCACTTGTTATTACGATATACACGGCAATAATCAATTCGAATGTTTCTAAAGCAAACATTCGGAGCAGAACTTACATGACTGGGGATCTGATTTGACGTTCCCGTTCTGAATCGTGGCCCGACGGCGGCGGGATCTCTTCTCTGTGGTGGGCAAACGGCACGCTCTTTCCTATTTTAGAGGAGATGGGCCGGGAGGGAATATCTTCGCTCTCACGCTCATCTGAAGGACTAAAAAAAAATGTCACCTGTGAAAGTTTCTGCTGAAAACAGTGTCTACTTGCTAAAAAAAAATACAGCTTAAAACTGTCATGGATTGTCATCAAGAATGTCGCGTCAATCCAACGATTAACGAAGTGGCGGCGGGTACCAACCGCGTCTCTGGCCGCCTTGATGCTATAATTAAAACGTTTTGAGATGTGTCCCCATTCTTGTAGTCAAATCTCATATCTCGTATTCGAATTGATTAAAATTAAGGCTGGCTACTGAACACCATTTGGGTATATTAACGCAAAGCAACCTGAAATCGATCCACTTGTTATTACGATATACACGGCAATAATCAATTCGAATGTTTCTAAAGCAAACATTCGGAGCAGAACTTACATGACTGGGGATCTGATTTGACGTTCCCGTTCTGAATCGTGGCCCGACGGCGGCGGGATCTCTTCTCTGTGGTGGGCAAACGGCACGCTCTTTCCTATTTTAGAGGAGATGGGCCGGGAGGGAATATCTTCGCTCTCACGCTCATCTGAAGGACTACAAAAAAATGTCACCTGTGAAAGTTTCTGCTGAAAACAGTGTCTACTTGCTAAAAAAAAATACAGCTTAAAACTGTCATGGATTGTCATCAAGAATGTCGCGTCAATCCAACGATTAACGAAGTGGCGGCGGGTACCAACCGCGTCTCTGGCCGCCTTGATGCTATAATTAAAACGTTTTGAGATGTGTCCCCATTCTTGTAGTCAAATCTCATATCTCGTATTCGAATTGATTAAAATTAAGACTGGCTACTGAACACCATTTGGGTACATTAACGCAAAGCAACCTGAAATCGATCCACTTGTTATTACGATATACACGGCAATAATCAATTCGAATGTTTCTAAAGCAAACATTCGGAGCAGAACTTACATGACTGGGGATCTGATTTGACGTTCCCGTTCTGAATCGTGGCCCGACGGCGGCGGGATCTCTTCTCTGTGGTGGGCAAACGGCACGCTCTTTCCTATTTTAGAGGAGATGGGCCGGGAGGGAATATCTTCGCTCTCACGCTCATCTGAAGGACTAAAAAAAAAGTCACCTGTGAAAGTTTCTGCTGAAAACAGTGTCTACTTGCTAAAAAAAAATACAGCTTAAAACTGTCATGGATTGTCATCAAGAATGTCGCGTCAATCCAACGATTAACGAAGTGGCGGCGGGTACCAACCGCGTCTCTGGCCGCCTTGATGCTATAATTAAAACGTTTTGAGATGTGTCCCCATTCTTGTAGTCAAATCTCATATCTCGTATTCGAATTGATTAAAATTAAGGCTGGCTACTGAACACCATTTGGGTATATTAACGCAAAGCAACCTGAAATCGATCTACTTGTTATTACGATATACACGGCAATAATCAATTCGAATGTTTCTAAAGCAAACATTCGGAGCAGAACTTACATGACTGGGGATCTGATTTGACGTTCCCGTTCTGAATCGTGGCCCGACGGCGGCGGGATCTCTTCTCTGTGGTGGGCAAACGGCACGCTCTTTCCTATTTTAGAGGAGATGGGCCGGGAGGGAATATCTTCGCTCTCACGCTCATCTGAAGGACTACAAAAAAATGTCACCTGTGAAAGTTTCTGCTGAAAACAGTGTCTACTTGCTAAAAAAAAATACAGCTTAAAACTGTCATGGATTGTCATCAAGAATGTCGCGTCAATCCAACGATTAACGAAGTGGCGGCGGGTACCAACCGCGTCTCTGGCCGCCTTGATGCTATAATTAAAACGTTTTGAGATGTGTCCCCATTCTTGTAGTCAAATCTCATATCTCGTATTCGAATTGATTAAAATTAAGGCTGGCTACTGAACACCATTTGGGTATATTAACGCAAAGCAACCTGAAATCGATCCACTTGTTATTACGATATACACGGCAATAATCAATTCGAATGTTTCTAAAGCAAACATTCGGAGCAGAACTTACATGACTGGGGATCTGATTTGACGTTCCCGTTCTGAATCGTGGCCCGACGGCGGCGGGATCTCTTCTCTGTGGTGGGCAAACGGCACGCTCTTTCCTATTTTAGAGGAGATGGGCCGGGAGGGAATATCTTCGCTCTCACGCTCATCTGAAGGACTACAAAAAAATGTCACCTGTGAAAGTTTCTGCTGAAAACAGTGTCTACTTGCTAAAAAAAAATACAGCTTAAAACTGTCATGGATTGTCATCAAGAATGTCGCGTCAATCCAACGATTAACGAAGTGGCGGCGGGTACCAACCGCGTCTCTGGCCGCCTTGATGCTATAATTAAAACGTTTTGAGATGTGTCCCCATTCTTGTAGTCAAATCTCATATCTCGTATTCGAATTGATTAAAATTAAGGCTGGCTACTGAACACCATTTGGGTATATTAACGCAAAGCAACCTGAAATCGATCCACTTGTTATTACGATATACACGGCAATAATCAATTCGAATGTTTCTAAAGCAAACATTCGGAGCAGAACTTACATGACTGGGGATCTGATTTGACGTTCCCGTTCTGAATCGTGGCCCGACGGCGGCGGGATCTCTTCTCTGTGGTGGGCAAACGGCACGCTCTTTCCTATTTTAGAGGAGATGGGCCGGGAGGGAATATCTTCGCTCTCACGCTCATCTGAAGGACTACAAAAAAATGTCACCTGTGAAAGTTTCTGCTGAAAACAGTGTCTACTTGCTAAAAAAAAATACAGCTTAAAACTGTCATGGATTGTCATCAAGAATGTCGCGTCAATCCAACGATTAACGAAGTGGCGGCGGGTACCAACCGCGTCTCTGGCCGCCTTGATGCTATAATTAAAACGTTTTGAGATGTGTCCCCATTCTTGTAGTCAAATCTCATATCTCGTATTCGAATTGATTAAAATTAAGACTGGCTACTGAACACCATTTGGGTACATTAACGCAAAGCAACCTGAAATCGATCCACTTGTTATTACGATATACACGGCAATAATCAATTCGAATGTTTCTAAAGCAAACATTCGGAGCAGAACTTACATGACTGGGGATCTGATTTGACGTTCCCGTTCTGAATCGTGGCCCGACGGCGGCGGGATCTCTTCTCTGTGGTGGGCAAACGGCACGCTCTTTCCTATTTTAGAGGAGATGGGCCGGGAGGGAATATCTTCGCTCTCACGGTCATCTGAAGGACTAAAATGCGGCGCAGTTAAAACGGCAGCCACCAGGCAAAGCAGCACCAGATACTTGAGTACTGCCATTCTTTTCTAAAACAATAATAAAAGACGGCATTCGGGCGTCAAATATGGTAGAGTGGGTGCGGGTTGGGAGGGTTGGGAGGCGGGGGGGGGGGGAGGTTGGGGGAGGGAGAGTGGGGAGGGTTGGGGGTTCTCCCCAATCCAGAACTTCTCCTCTATACTCATGGTTTGCCAATTTGTGAGTCAAAAGTAAAAAAGTATAGGCCCTAACAATCGTGTTAATTAAAATGCTATCCTAGGACCAAACTCACTGCGCTGCCCACAAACAGCAGCTTGAGCACAAAACAATTCTGCTTACCAGCCAAAATAACACGTCACCATGTACGATCTGTGACCGTTATCCTGCTTTAAAATGTGTTAACCACTGTTTTTTGCTTAACCCTCCGAGTAAGCACGCGTACTGTAGCTGTCTTAGCAAATCAATAATTAGTGCATAACTTTCTTCAATCAAAAATGTTATGAATCTGTTTTTATGTGTGCCCAGAGAGTTGAGTATCTTTATGACATTGGGCCCTGTTAGTAAGTGTGACGTAATTCCACTGTAAACCACGCCCACTTTCACTCAAACCAGCTCCACTGGTTACCAGACGCCCATAGGAGTTGCGTTGAGCAGTTTTTCTTTGATGATTCACGCAGGAAAAGTTTACATACGTTCTCAAAGAATCACTGTAATCTCATAATTCAAATTTTCTTTTTCATAAACGCTTTTGGGCGTTAATATGAGTGATTTTGGAGGTAAAATTACACAAAGTTGTGTCAACTTTGGAACCGAAAACATTGAAAACTTTGTGCGTGCAGCAGATACGCACTAGCGTGACTAACTAAAGCTATTTTTTAGCAGAAAACTCTGCTCTACATATTTCTTTGTTTTAGCAAAAAATATGAGTGGGCACCAGTCAAAACTTTTTTTTGTGGAGTGTTGGCTGGTAAACGTGTTTCAGGTAAGCAAGACTTTTCTGTGCTTTGCAGGGCCCAGGAATAACACACAGGGATGCTGACTCCCAAAGTGTTGCAACTTAGATTTTCACAGGTATGTTATTTTATGCATTTTGGGTTACACCAATTGAGATGTTGGATATTACCAAAAGTATAGGCCCTACTCCGCCTAGGCAATACTACAGTCTACAGTAGGTTTTTGCCTTTTTCCCCATAATTCCGCCCAGGAAATTAAAAAAAAAATCAACTTTTGGGCAGTCCACCATCAAACCATGCAGAAACATATGGCAGGTGTTATTTGCACAGGGTAGAGTTCATTCACCTTGAAAATCTCATTACAAATCCTGCGGTCGGGAGGGCTGCCATCTGTTTGTACAGATAAATCTTGGCAATGTCTCAAGGGATAGGGTACTTGATACAATCATCAATCATTCTGTATTGTAGCTTTCAGAGGAAGCCTGTGTGAGACTGGTTGACCTTTATCAAGGTAACAGACACCATGCTAACCCAAACATCCACATGTGTGTCTGGGGGGGGGGGAGGGGTAGTAGATTTCCCCAAAACCTTCTATAAACTATAGTTAGTGTCATGCAATACAGTATGCATTCGGAAGTATGCATTAGGCCTGTATTTAGCAAAATAATTTACCAAAATAACATTGGAAATGATTTTTTTAAAACAAATATTATGACTGACAACATCTACAAACCCTCTGAAAGGTCTTGGGGTTAATAATAATGGGTTTATAGCTTTATCCCTGGGTATGGTAAAATTTCACCAAACCTACTACAAACTGTAGTCACTCTTGTCATACTAGCATATATTACGTAATTCGCATCCTCGAGGGTTAAAACGTATTTGGATTAACAGATTGGCAATAGTTCAATTCAATTAAATTCAAGTTCAGCCAATGGCACCAATGAAATGACACTTTTCCTGTAATTTGAACGTACAGTTAGCTATAAGTTTTGTCTTCACGACGTCTTGAACAGTCTTGAATTGATGGTCCAGTACACAATAGACTTGTCAACACAGTACTGCTTTAACAGAAATCTTTGTGCATAAACGTATATGTGTTGGAAAGCTGTGGTGCCGAATGCCATGCAAATGACCAAAGAAATTCTCGAACCAAGGCTAAGAAATGTGTACGTGACTTACCGTTTCACTTGAGAGCACGACTTGAAAGCGACAGTAGTCTCCAGCAAAGACGTCTTTATGACCAGAGTTTGAAATCAGCAGCTGTTTATATAGAAAATTACATGTCAAATCTATTGACACATTCTGTCATTCATCGATAGTCCAAGTGTCCCATTGGTCGAAAGGTTCGAAGTGGGTGTGACCTATAAAACTCCCCCAGGGTCGAGGAAGGAAGTTTAAAGACGGAATAAAAGTACACAAGTGTCTCTTTAAAGTAACGTCAAGCTGTCTTTGGACAGAGCACATTGTTTAATGCATAGTTTTGAAAATAAAGTAAACTATTAGAAGCTATAAATTTTGGGGAGGGGGGGGGAGTGGGGTTACAGCATTTTTGTACTTATATTCAAAAATTGTTTTGAGATAAATCTCGCATCTGAAGTAATCAAATCGTTTTGTTTCTCCTGAGAAACTGTTTTAAAACGTAAAACAATCAACTTCGCCTTCGAAGCCTTTCAAAACAGTAAACCACACACACACGTCCTGTGCTCATTGCTTGATTTCATGTTTTTGTTTTACCTGCGGCATTGTTCAGTGGAAACCATCCTCCTGTCGTGGGGTGGGGTTGCGAAGGAGGTTAGAAGGAGGGTTGGGAGGGGTTACATGGGGGAAGGTTGTGAGGGTCAGACTTGGGAGGGTGTCTCGGGGTGGGGTTGCTGAGGAGGTTTTCGGGATGGTTGGGATCTGGTGGTTGTTTGAGGTGGGTTACATGTGGAGAGGGGTTTCATGGGGTAAGGTTGTGGAAGTGTTGAGTGTGGGCTTATAGGTTGGGGAGGTGTCAATGGATGAGGTTGCAAAGGAGGTTATAAGGAAGGTAGGGATCTTGTGGTTGTTTGAGGTGTGTTACAGGTGGGAAGGGGTTTCATGGGGGTAAGGTTGTGGAGGTGTTGAGCGTGGGTAAGAAGTTGGAGAGGTTTCAAGGGGTTGAGGTTGCGAAGGAGGTTATAAGGAAAGTTGGGATCTTGTGGTTGTTTGAGGTGGGTTACGGGTGGGAAGGGGTTCCATGGGGTAAGGTTGTGGAGGTGTTGAGTGTGGGTTAGAAGTTTGAGAGGTTTCAAGGGGTTGAGGTTGCCAAGGAGGTTATAAGGAAAGTTGGGATCTTGTGGTTGTTTGAGGTGGGTTACGGGTGGGAAGGGGTTCCGTGTGGTAAGGTTGTGGAGGTGTTGAGTGTGGGTTAGATGTTGGAGAGGTGTCAAGGGGTGGGGTTGCAGCGGAGGTTATCAGGGGGGTTTGGGCTCTGGTGGTGGTTTGAGGTGGGTTACAGTGGGAGGGGTTTTATAGGGTAAGGCTTTGGAGGTTGAGTGTGCAACGAGTTTAAGGTGTCGGGGTCTAGGTTGGTCATGGTTCGTTGGAAGAAGAACAACTCAATGGTGCCCAATGCTTCAAGAGTCCCCAGTATCGCCTGTGCATTCAAATTAATAAATTTAAAAAAATAAAACACATTACTTCTATGGACCGGCGAAAGTTTGTTTCAAGTAAAATGAGGCATAGGCCTAACTCATGGCATTTTGTTAAGTACAAGATGCAAGGGCTGAAGATGGAGACGAGATGCTTCTTCTAGGTGATTTTGCCATAAACAGTTGTAAATTCATAGCGTCCATCGAATAATAACAGTAAAAAAAAAAAAAAAAATCGTGCAATGCACTGAATAAGTTTGGTCAGTCTGTTCAAATACTAATGTTACATTAGATCAAAGTCGAGGAAGGAAGTTGAAGACAAAGTAAAAGTACATTTGCCTTTTAGAGAAACATCGAACTGCTCCTCGGCAGAGCTTAAAGGGGGAGGCGTTAGTAGTTACTCAAAATTATAAATGACCATAAAAGCTTCCATTAATAACAAGCCCTGCGGCTTTTGATAATGTATAGTTGGCATTTTCAGAAACAATTCCAAGGAATTTGGCTTTTGAGAACGGGATATTACAACAAAAGTCAATCTGCGAAGCATTTCTCAGAATTCCAATTACGGATTATATTCCCTGTGAGTACAAAACAGCTCCAGGTTTAAGGCGAAATCGCATAAACGCCACCACCTTATGGAAATAACTTTTCTCAGATTGGTTTCATTGCCAAATACATCCATATTGAAAGAGGATTCAAACAATTGAAGGGTTCTGAAAACCAATAGGATACTTTGTCTTTTAAAATGCTTTTATAAGAGTTGTACTCATTTTGTGTTTTGTTTGTATCTTCTACCTAATGTTTGTTATTTGTTTGTTTTTGTATCTTTTACCGGGAATGTCTATTTTAGATAGTGATTTAGTTTGCGTTTGGGCAATCCCCAGGCTGCTGTTTTTTTCTCTTTCCTCGTCCCCCTCAGAGGACTATTCCTCTGTTTTTCTTAGGTCTTGGTCTGATTGTTTTTCTAATTCTTCTGTACAATGAAATATGTGATTTGGTTAAAGTTTTTTTTAAAGGCTGTATGAATAAGTTTATAATGAAATAATCATTCAGATCATAAAAAACCAAATCAACAAAAGTACATTTTTGCTAGAGAAAGCATTTTTTCTCGTTATAATGAAGCCTTACAGGAACAAAAAGGCCTCTAAAAAGGGTCCTCGAGATGAATCTTCTCAACGCTTTTTAAAAGTAAAAGAACATAAGCTTGTTTCCTTTTCGCACGTTGTGCGCAACTTATATCTGCCTTTTAAAATGTCTAAACAAAACCAGAATAACGCTGCTGAAGAGACACTGCAAAGAAAGTTTAAGTAAACAGTGAACCACACGCACATCCTGGCTGCTCCCCGAATAAATGTTTTCGTTTTACCTGGGAACTTTGAATTGGAAAACCCCCCGTCGGGACAGCTGCAGCAAACCTGTCCCATCCGACCATTGTATGCTGGGGAAGTTCATCCATGTCCTATGGAATATTAAGTTACTTACCATTCCTGAACTTTCACTAAACGCACCACGCAACCAACATGAGAAAATCCTTTTGGATTATAGGTGCAAAATTTAGTGCAAAGAACAGAAAACTCGGCAATCGAAATAAGCAACCTGCTAAGTCTTTAAAAGTGTTCTTTCCTTGCTTGGCAGTTTTTTCAGACGGAACTGTTTTCTTTGAAGAATTGGCACTGACGTGAACTTACATATGAACTTGCACATTAATAGAATAGTCTTCTTGAGTAATGTACTTTTTAAGGGGGGGGGGCTGTGTGGCAATTTCTCCAGGTTTGTTTTCCTCAGTTGCCAAAAATAATGCAAGCTGTGAAACAAAAACATTCATTCAGTGAGCAGTCAGGATGTGCGTGTAGTTTACTGTTTGCTTAAACTTTCTTTCGACTGTTTTCGTCAACATTAATGTTAGTTTAGTTTTAGTATTTTAGGGTTTCAAATGTTTCGCGTATCCTCTTGTTATGTCTCGGGGGAAAAAGGTCCTCTATAGGAAAGAAATGTAGTACTTAAATTGGTATGAATGTTCTGAATAGACTGTGTAAGTTGACCTCGAGAGCGTACGAGCTTTTGCGAGAATCTGGACTTCCGGGCAGTTCAATGGTGACCTTATCGTCGCGAGACTTACAGGGTCTATCGACATCAAGTTTGAAAGCTGATGGAATTATTTTTTGTCTCTTTCTTATCCAGCCCTGACCAGTTGGCGCAAATCTAAATTCACCTGACCCCCTTGAATGCCTCCTGTGGAGTAAAACGCGAAAACTAAACTAAATAAAGCAGGAAAAGTGAATACACAAGTACTTCTGAGAATATCTCAGCTATATTGCCACACATTAAAACAATGGACAGTTTTAAAAGTGTATATATATATTTTTTTTAGGTGTTTTTTTACCCGCACTGTATAAGAAAGAAATGTAATACTTTGTAACAAATGCGCTGAAAAGTTTGATTGCAAAGAAAGTTTTATTGTTGATTTAGATTTTCCAGCCATTGTCGATCTACTGCAGGATGAAGACCTCAACATGATGTCTCAAAATGTCTCTATTTTGTGCTAGTTGATACCAATAACTGTCTCCCAGTTTTGCTGCAGCTCGTCTCTCCAACTTTTTCTCAGGTGCCCTCTATTCCGTCTGTTTCCATAAAGGGCGTCCAATGATTAATTGCTGAGCTCCAACTGTTATCTGTTTTGTTACTTTTGTGTCCCGCCCAGCTCCATTTTCTAATTTGTTAGTGTTTCTATGATGTCAGGAACTTTGGCCTGTTCCTTTATCCATTTTGTATGTTTTTTTCTGTCTTTGTATGTGATCTAATACTACTTCTTTCTATGTTGTGTTGAGCTAGTTTTCTTTAATTTTTTTTTATGTGAATTTTTTCCCGATGTTTCAAAGACAATCACAACCAAAATATAACCATTATACAGTGATACATGACCTTTTTTTCCTCGGGAAAAAATGTTCTTATTTTATTGTAATTTTCTTGAAAACTGATTGGTTGGGATAGTGCTAAATGTCGATTCTAAGAGTGTTAGATGATGCTTTAAGAGGCAAGTGTACATTGATTTTGTCTAAAAAGTACCTTCCTATGACCTTGTGAAATGTTAGGCCACATCTACTTTGAACCCTTTGACCTATAGGACATGTCAGGTTTAGTTGATTGACAGATTGTGTTGTCACGCGATCTTATTCTTGTTCATAAACAACTGTCTTGTCAACAACCTCACAATCTCACCCTTTGACGCACTCAAACTCCGCATCCTTGCTAAAAGTTGGAAAGTTGGCCACTTATGGCATTACGAGGGGAGGTTGGGAGTGGTGGTGGTGGGGGGGGGGGGGTTGCGTTGGGATGATGGGGGTGTTTAGTGTTCCTTTATGATGAACTTTACGCTTACTGAAATATGTTGCTTATCCTGTGAGCTGTGCGTATGTCGGCCCTTTTAAAAATAACTTTTGCAACTTCGTCCCAAACAAGGCTTAAAGCCACTCTTGGTATAAAGGGGCTGCAAATATATATATATATATATTTAGGGGGAAATAGCTAAAGGTAAGAATTGATACTCCCCTGAAAGCAGTCTAGATTGTAGGATGGGGGAAAACATGCACCAGGCAATGATTTTCAAAGAGATGCAGTACGTGGAATAAAGCCATTGAATGGTTCTTTGTTCTACATCTCAGCAAAGCAAGCGTGTATGGGTGAGAAGAAGCAGAAAGCCTGGTTTCATGCTCAAATTTCCTGAGAAAAGAGTCAGGGCTTGATTTCACAAAAAGCTAAGAATGATCTTAAGGGTGAATCAATCTTAAATGCTGAGCAAAGTGTGACGTCACAAAGCAAATTACTAGGGGAATACTGATAACTCATCTTAAGATGAATCTTGGTGCTTTGACGAACCCAGTTCGGAGATACTGGTGGCACTTTTTTTTACAGAACCACCGCTTCGCATTCCGCTCTGAGTGAGGCTCAGTCTGTCTGTCTGTCTGTCTGTCTGCACTACTGTTTACCGAGGACGAACTTGTTGAAAATAACTAACAGAGGGAAATGGGTTGAGGATGGAGGAAATGGGGTTGGACCGGAATATGCACAGCTAGGGAAGGGTTGAGGTGAGGTGGGTAGAAGGGACTTAGATTGAGGATAGAGAGGGGTGGAGTTGCGGTGGGGTTTGGAGCTTAGAAGTTGCTCTGCTAGGGGGGGAGGGTGAGGTGGTTTGTGTAGAGTGGAATTGGATTTAGAAAAGCGAAGAGGAGTCCGAGGTGCGGTGGGATGGGATATAGAAGATGCTCAGCTGGGGGTGGTTTGGAGTACAGCAGACTTATCTATTTCTGTCATCTGAAATTGTTTTAGTTGGCGATTTTAATATTCATATGGATAATTTAAATGATGGCAACGCCATCCGGTTTAAGACTATATTACAATCATATGGTCTTCATCAGCATATCTCAGGGTCAACGCACATTCATGGGCATTTGCTTGACCTACTCATCACTCGTGAAAATGCTACACTTGTTTCTGGTATTTATCTTCATCCTGGGTTATCTGATCACTTTGCTGTTATGTCTCAATAAATTATCACTTCAGAAACCACAGCCCCCTAAAGTTACTATTACAACACGTAACCTTAAGTCTATTGATGTTGATGTTTTCCGCAATGATCTGGTTGTGTTACTCTCCGACTTAGATATGACTTCTACCAATCTCGAATCTTGTGTGCAAAATTATGAGGTTATCCTTAGTAGTCTTTTGAACAAGCATGCACCAGCTCGCACTAGATCAGTTCGTTTAAGACCTCATAGTCCTTGGTTTAATGTTGCTATACAGACTGCTAGAAAGCTGCGTAGGGTTCATGAGAGAAAATGGAGGCACTCAAGACTAGAGATTGATAGACAGTTATATTGTACTCAAAGACAGAAGGTTAATGAATTAATTAATGTAGCTAAGATTGAATATTACTCCTCTCAAATTAAAGATTGTTCGGGCAATCAGAAGAAGTTATTTAAAGTTGTAAATGGGTTACTACATCAAGTGAAGGAAAAACCTGTATTACCCAGTAGTATATCAGATGCGGTTCTGGCAGATAGTTTTTCTCACTATTTCAGCAAAAAAATTCTTAATATTCGTAGTGCTTTCCCTGTATCAACTAGTTCTACTATATCGTCAACTTACCATTTACCTGTGTGTGCTAATGTATCAAATATTTCCCAGTTTGAATCCACTACTGTGTTTGAGATCAACAAATTAATAAGAAGTTCTCCTTCTAAATCATGTGAACTGGACCCCATACCTACTGATCTTTTAAAAAAGTGTATTGATGTTGTAGCACCTCTTATTACTACTATTGTGAACAAGTCTTTTGAGCAAGGTAGTTTTCCAGACAGTCTTAAGACAGCTTACATTCGTCCCCTAATCAAGAAGCCAGGTTTAGATGTTGAGACTTTGTCTAACTACCGACCGGTGGCTAATTTGAAGTTTATTGGCAAGACCATTGAGCGCATTGTTGCCTCCAGATTGAATACTGCTATCTCTGATTCTGGCCTTGCTGATAAATTTCAATCAGCATACAGGTCCAAGCATAGCACTGAATCGGCACTTTTGCGGGTGCAAAATGACATTTTATGTGCTATGGATGACGGCCATGTGACTGCCCTGATTCTGCTTGATTTAAGTGCAGCTTTTGATACTGTGGATCACACTATTTTGCTCAAGAGACTTCGTGATATTATTGGTTTACAAGGTAATGCCCTTAAATGGTGCCAATCCTATTTGCAAAACAGACCACAACATGTTCGCATTGGCAATTCTACATCGGATCCGGTTGTTCATGATTTTTCGGTCCCTCAGGGGTCGGTTCTTGGACCTCTGTGGTTCACAGTGTACACCTACCCAGTTCATAACATTATCATGAAACACAAACTGAACTATCATGTATATGCTGATGACACTCAGTTATATTTCTCTTTTAAACCATCCCAAAATTTTGCTGATGAGAGCATCAGTCGTATTGAAACATGTGTTTGTGAAATTCGTGTTTGGATGCAGGAAAATTTCCTTAAGCTGAATGATCACAAAACAGAATTTTTGATACTCGGTTCACGGAAACAACTCTCTAAAGTTACTATTCCCTATATTAATATTGGTGACTCCAAAGTTACCGCTCATACCAAAGTTCGTAATCTTGGTGTGATATTCGACTCTTCCATGACACTTAGTTCACATATTTCTAGTATTGCACGTTCTACCACATTTCACATTCGTAATATAGGCAAAGTAAGGAAATTTTTAACACAAAATGCAACTGAGCAGATAGTCCACTCTGTCGTAGTTTCCAGACTTGACATGTGTAATTCACTTCTATATGGTCTACCTTGTACTCAAATTGAGCGTCTTCAGCATATTCAGAACTATGCTGCTCGTATAATTACCTTAACTAAAAAGTCCTGCCATATTACGCCGATTTTAAAAGAATTACACTGGTTACCGGTAAGCAGTAGGATTAAGTATAAACTTCTGCTTTTTGTGTATAAATCACTCACTAACAATGCCCCTGCATATATTGATGATCTTCTCCACCCATACAATCCTCCTCGCAAACTCCGGTCTTACAATTCTAGCCTCCTTATTGAGCCCATATCCAATCATTCATGGGGAGACCGATCTTTCTCACATGCTGCCCCACGCCTATGGAACAAATTGCCTGCACTAGTAAAATCATCTGTTTCTTTAACCCAATTTAAAAAAAAACTTAAAACACATCTTTTCAATCAGGTATTTGAGTAAATGGTTGGATTTTGTTTTTTTTACCCCTCGATGTTTCTTAGATATGGCATTTGTAATTGTATTGTATTTCTATAGCACATGTTCTGGATTTCTTCTTAGCTTAGGCTTACGTTTTAATTTTGGTTATTGTACATATTTATGTACGTTATTGTTTGTATTTAGCGCCATGACCACTTTGATGGATTTGTGCGCTTTATAAGTTTTCATTATTATTATTATATTATGAGGGGGTTGAGGTGAGGTGATGGGGTTGGGGTATGGAAGGTGCTCAGCTAGGGGAGGGTCGAAGTGGTTTGAGGTAGAAAGGGCACGAGTTGAGGATGTAGGGGAAGGGGTTAAGGTGCGGTTTGGTTGGGGGGGCTATATCACTCTAAATAATGTAACCAAATAATCAACAACTTCTGTAACATTATTGTGTTAGATTATTAAGGCACTTCATAGTAGCTCCTTTATTCATATTTTTAAAGAGATAAACTATCAGTAAAAAGAGTTTAACATGAAAAAAACAACAATGTCCCCTTTTCTAAAACAATTGGTGTTCTTGCCACAGATGTGAGTTCCCCTGAGGTGTTTCTGAAGTTTAGTTGTCCGAAAATATGTTTGATTGGTTTTAGAGAGTGCGAGAGACTTTAAATCTTTTTTGAGAATTTGTGAATATTTAGCATTTAGCGTTGGCTGCGGTATTTAGAGCGGTGCACCCTTGTCCTACTAACTGCTGTCTGGCACAATTCTGAGACTGCGCAATGTGTATTTTGTCAGTTGTAAAGTTGTATATGAAGTACAGCACATGTGGATTTGTTTTAATGTCTTGAAAACATTATAAATACAACAGCCAAATCGTAACCTTTATACAATAATACCGTCATTTTTCCTCGGGAAAAACCTGCTTATTTTATTTGATTTTTTTTTAATAAATTGAACGATTGGAGTAGACTTAGAACTTATAGTAAAAACAATTCCGGTAGTAAAAATAACACCCTCTGTAAGGACGTCGTAAATGGATGTTTATACAAAAAGAAGGAGAAGAAGTTTACTAAAGCTCTGGACTTTTGAACTGCGGATCAGTCCAGAGGTTGCAGGTTCAAATCCAGGTCAAGTCAGTTTATTTTTCCCCAACCCGAAATTACAATTTGCTAAATTCAATATGCATGTGTTGTTCTCTACTTCAATTATACAAATTCTTTTTGGTTAATGAAGGGCAGAAATTCCTTTTGAATGTTATTGGAAAGACCCTTTTTCTAGATATTGTGCCATCTGCATGCATTTTGTAACATGATCGTGGTAGCCTTTTTAGAAAAAAAAATAAAGAAAAAATACCCCCCCCCAAAAAAAATAAATAAATAAAAAAATAAATAAACAATCCTATAAAAACCGAAAATCTTAGCACGAGTTTTTATTTGATTGATTTTTTTATTTAATTTTATTTATTTATTTATTCAATTGTTTTAATGAAACGAGCGTGATCGGTGTCAAGGCGGGGCCAATACTGTAAGGAGTTCATGTTGAGAAGCTGAACAGACAAGAACAGTTCATTATATTTCAAACTTTATTTGAAACTAATTGAACATTGACCTTTTATACTTTAATTTCTACAAAATGAAGTAACTGCAATTTTTTTCCTTGTCAGATTCTGAAGGGTTGTGAATTCTTCTTACCCAAGGTTTTTCTTCTCACGTCGATAAACTAAAGAATTTACCTTCTGTCAACTTGTGGGCCCTAGATGGCAGCAGACATGGTAAATGTTCATGGTCAAGTGTTCTGGGAGCTTCCGAGAACAAGGTTTTTTACTTTGTCACACTTCGAGGCTCGTGAATAACGCCAGATACCTGCCAGACCGGATGTTGGCAAATGCACCTTTGACCTCCAATCCATTCACACGTCGCGACTATTCGCTTACGTCTCTGCACGTTTATCCAATGAAATCATTGTGTGCATTGGAATCGCTGGGCCAGTGCCTGTCCTTATCCTTGCGGGTAACAGTCTACACCAGGTTTTTCTTCTCACGTTGAGAAACTAAAGAATTGGTCTTTTGTCAATATGTGGGCCCTAGATGGCAGCAGACATGATAAATGTTTATGGTCAAGTGTTCTGGGAGTTTCCGAGATCAAGGTTTTTTACTTGGTAACTTTGCTACCACCAAGCGTCCAAAACAGCGTTAAATACTCTACATTAATTATTTTCAGATTACTGTAGAACAATAACATTGTCATCCGTTGAAGCATGTGTACTGTAGCTGTGTCGGCAAAATCACTAACAAGTGAATAACTCTCTACTGAACATTATTAATTTGCCCCCATCCTTCCAGATGGCCCTAATCAGTTGCATTTCACATCAGTTCAAAGGATCAACGTGGAAAATACTAATCTCATATTTTTGTCAATACATTTAATACAACATGGTCACTTTCATGTATTTACCAAACGCAAAAAGACTATCAGTAATTAGTCTGCCAACTTAACGCTTAAGAGACCGCATCGGCAGCAAGCAGCTTGTACCAAAATGCCCATAGCAGCTGCAAGATCAGACTCACTTCTGCTAAAACAAGAGATTAAAAGAAAAAGCTATGTGACTGAACTTACAACTTCCAATGATTTCCATGCTAGCATAGAATGTACGATTCTAAAACAAAACTATATGTATTTCTGTTTCTAAATAATTTACCTGACATTCTTGTCTGAAGATTTCCGGGCAGAAAATTTACAAGATTAGCAGTGTCTGGACGTCTGAAGAATACACAGAAGTAAAAAGTGTCTAATACGTTAGACAAATTGAAATACTTACAGACATGAACATTGCAATACTCCGCAAGGACTTCATATGAACATTGTCAAACAGTTGAAAGCCCAAATAAAAGTAAACTTTACTGATGTTTGTAACAAGTCACTCTTACTACAAATGCACTCGTGCTGCCGCTGTAGGATTCTGATTGGACCTGTCCCCGAAGGCGAACAATTTTCAAAATTAAACTTTTTTCCCGATTACGGTAAAACAATAAAATTGTCTTAAAAGTTATACGTAGCCGATTACATAATGAACTTTAAATAACACTTTCAGATTACATTAAAACAACTATCCATTACAAAGTTAAACACCTATAGTACAACTATTATTGTACTAAAGATTACATCGGCCTAATGTGATTACAGTAAAACAACTACAATGTCCTAAAACTTATACATGTATAAAGTATTCTAAAATAATACTTTCAGAATTCAGTAAAACTATTCCATTTTCTATTACGAAGTAAAAATTTAACAACATAATCTATCAACAGCATTACTTTTAAACAAAACATTTTAATATCTAACAATGTTTATATCTAACCAACATGAATGTAGAATACAATGCAAATGGGTATATTAACTACTTATTTGAAACCTTCGTTACAGCAAGCTATTATTTCGTCTTGTTTCCTTATTCACTTGTCTGCTCAAAAATTAGAAAACAACGCTACAGCAACTCGTTTGTCCCAACTGCAACTGCTTTTACAATGACTTAAAGTAGATGTGCTTTTCTTATTCCTGACTGCCTCTTATGCATATTATTTTCCTTGTATATAAATTACTTAAGAATCTTTTTAACCCTACCTTTTATATAATATTTTTATACTCATTGTCATTAACTCTTTTTTTCGTGGGTTTTATCCATTTGCCTTTTGTCTATTGTAATTTTGTAGTGTTTATGTATGTACTGTTTGAATCAAGACCAGTTTCCCCAGTGAGGAACAACAAAGTATTAATCTTATCTCATCTTATCTTATCAAAGGCAGCGTTTAAGGCATCACGGCATGACATTATTATATATTAACATCGAAACAAAACACTTACAATTCACACCGAAATACATTGTCATAAATTAAACTACTTTTGAGTTAATTTCATGTCAAGCTCACAAATTGTGTTTCTGATTTGTGGCTTTAATAATCAGTGCTTGTGGGTGAGCAGATTACAAGGGGAAATTCTTTTACCATTACCTCACACAGCTGCAGTATTGCAGGCGTGGTTATCGGTATGTCTACAAAGACGTAGCGCGCCCTCACTGGCGGGTCACATTTAAACTCAATAACGCCGCCACGTGGTGCAGCCTGTTCAGCCGTCACTGGTTCCCCGCATATGGTGTTTCTCGTTACATTGGAGTCTATCCCTACTCTAGCAACGGCACCGGTCAAACGCTCGCCTGTAAATAAAAAAAATAAGCAAATAAATATTTCACAGATTCGACTTTAGTTAAGAGTTTGTAAAGCGAAATGTATAGGTTACAGATCATGTAGAAGCAAAACCCCAGTCGTGTGTTGATATAGAAATAACATTAACTCACTGCAACAGTCGATCCGATTGATGATTGTAATCGTCCTGAGACAATGCTCACCCTCAAGATCAACTCGCCACCAAGGGTCTATCTCTCCATCGTCCGCTGTTGGCAAAAATCGACACTTTTTGGTCTAAGACATATTCACTTATCACAGATGAAATTTTTATATTAATGCGTTCAAACATCGTATCTTTGTCACCGAAGTATTGACATGATCAATGCAGAAATTTGAATTGTGCTAATACAAGTAAAAGGTTAGCTGTGTAACTATAGAGATGAATCTGAAACCATTGTAATTGAAACGGACAATTTGGTATACCAGGAATTGTAAGCGCTGAATGTTTTCAGAGGAAATACTAAAGTGTCACATAAACGATAATATTGTCCCTGTCTGAAGTAATGGAGGGGCAGGTGGATGCAAGATGTCTTCGTTGGCAACTTTGATATCCTGTAAAGCTGTATGCTACGCTGGTGGGTATTGGTAACTTAGAATCCGAGACAGAAGTACCTTCGATACAATCGTTCGTGATTATTAGTTTTTACGAGCTAGTCACTTACTTGTGATCGTGCAATCTCCGTTTTGAGTTGATGCCAAACCCATGCCATCTACAGCTTTGTGAGATGTGCATTCACCCATGTATGCTGAACTCTGCTCAGTTGGTTTGCCAATAATGGAGAAATCCGCTGAGGAAAAATGTCAGTATATTTTTGTAATTTTTTTTAAAACGATTTGTCGAAATCTCTCATCCTAACATTGTGGGAGGTCGACTTAGGTCTTACCCTGTCTTGTGTTCGTTACTGCTCTCAAATGATATTCTCTTGAAGATGTTGATTTTAGGGCTACCTGTTCGTAGCTTGTTTATTAAAACTATGGACACAATTGGACTGACTCAAGAGTCAATCTCCTCACCTGGACAATCCCAGAAGATGACCATTTCTCTCTCAGTGGCGCTGAATGGTGGCTGATCAATGTAATGAGGTATGTACGGTCTCACTGGTGCGTACATATTCAATCCGCCTGGTAGGAGTCGTGTACAAATACAACGGTTGTTGTAGTCAACTGGTAACACCCATCTGAGTTTACCCTCTTGGTTAGAGTCCGGCTCCTGGCTCAGGTAGCAATCATTGGCCACAACCTCTATCCCATAATGAACTGAGGGCCAAAAAATTAACCCAGTTTAAAAAAGGATTTAAAACAAATTTGAACTAACAATATGTCATTAAAAAAAACCTAACCGAGCTGTCTTTGAAACGCCACTGTTCTATCCTTAGATACCGTTGAGGGTATAACACGGGTTTACACTTGGGCTTGGAGGGAATTTGTTTATTTGCCTTTTTTCCCTGCCAGATACCGAGATTTGTAGACAAGCTGGCATGTGTAAATCTTCACATAAAATGTTTAAAATGTTACAGCCTTAAACACTTTAACTAATGGACTCCCGGGTCCAACAACGTTGTATAACAATATTAGTCTCCCAGGTCCAAAGCACTCTCAGGTCCCAAAGGGGTCACATGTCCACGAACTCCTGGGTCCAATATTATCGTCAATGGACTCCCAGGTCCCAAAAATACCAATGGAGTACCACTCTTGGAAATTTGATCAGCTGAACGAAAGACTGTGACAGAGTGACACATGTGCTTTAAAACCACGCCCATGTTTCCCTCCCCTGATTGGTTGATAACTCTTTTTTCCACTGGTAAGAAACACTGTTAACGATTGAACAAAACTTGGCACATGATTGGCCGACTGACCCAAACTGTGATTGGCCAAAGTTTATGAATAAGTTTAAGTGCCTGATACCTTTTTCTGCATGTCGGCAGCGTTTAAATTTTTAACAGCTTATAGTAATGAGCATTAATTTATTCAAATGTATTCTTTTGAGTATGATGCCTATGACGTCATTTATCAAAGTTCTCAAACCTGCGGGGGTCCATGACGTATAAGCATTTCAATATTTAGCAAAAAGAGAAACTGGTGTTGCATAAAACAGCATTATACCTGGATGAATGGTTATACTCTTTGATATACTTCCCCTGGAGCCGACAACATCCAACGCCTCGCACGCAATGATAGTGTCGGACGTAGATTTCAAATAGCGAATCTTCAACTCAGACCTCGTCCTATAGTTATTGGGAAAGCTTTCGACGATATCAACATTTGATGAAGGAGATACCAGGTAGAAGTGGGCCCCGTCATCAGAGCGATACCAGGTGATGGTAGGGTGACTTCCAGATTTGGCTAAGCATACCAATTCCACATCAAACGCGTTGTCGTTGCTGTTCTCCACCAAGTAGTGAATCACTAAATTTGATTCTGCAAACAAAAACCATGATTAAAGACAAATAAAAGCAAGCGGTATGGAACTGGTCATCGACCGTTTAAACTATTGTTGCCAAACCGAGGTAGGAAGGCCAAAGTAGTCAGATAATGGAGATCAGTCTTTAGTATATCCACGAAGCATGACACAGTTAGTAGCGGCATTGGTAAATAAAATGGGTCAGAATCAGGTTTCATTATTTTTGTTATTTTATTTTATTTTTATCTTTTTTTGCATTAAAGAGTTTTGCTGCCAGTTTTCGTGATGCACTTATCCATTTTCCAAGCCAACTAGGAACAACTTTAAATTTGACCGTAAAGCTCTTGTTTAAATATAGTGTCTCAAAAAATAAAAGAAAAATAAAATACATATGTCTTAAGCTTACATTTTAAAAAAATAAATTAGGCCCATTTAACACGAGGCAAGTTACAGGCAACCAGTTCAAGGCAATCTCCAAGAAGAAAAGGCATTCACATTTGATTTTTCACATATTTTTCTTAGGGATCATAAGACATTGTTTGAAAAAAATGACTCATGTGCTACCGAAGTGGTCCTGTAGAATGTACTGCAGTTGGTTGCCTCCAAGTTGCCTGGAAAAGTTGCCTCGTGTGACAAGGCCTTTATAAAGTTGAACTCACCTGAAGTTTCCTTAAGATATGCAGTTTGAACTTCAGTCTCGTTCAAGGTTTTGTATATCATTTTGAAATCGCTGAAATCGCCTTCTGGTCCTGACACATCTACACCATTACTTGCTAACATATAAACCCTGTCAGTATTTGTTGGATGGGTGGTTTCAATTCTAGTCTCCGTTTCAAGCGAGAAACCTAACACCCCATTTTTGTAATATCTGGCTCCGTCTTTGGCATTGTACGTGAAACAATGGTGAGTCCAGACATCGGTAGGAAATAAATCAGGAGTATCGATTTTCATCTCCCATGCCTTGTTATTGAGGTCGCCACGGACCATCAATGCAAATTTCTTCGTCATATGAATAGAGAAACCTCGTGCGGTTGAGTCGTGCCCTCCCGTGGAAATCACGTATCGTCTTGACGTACTTGGAAGACTCCTGTATCTCATCCAGTATGTCACTGTCCAACCTGATGTACAGCAAGATGTCTCCGAGATGCACTTGTTGGGCACAGATCCGAACATCAAATGGCCATCAACATTTCTGAGTGCGCAAAGATGATCGGATGAGTTGAAACTCTCTGCAGCTGTCGGGGTGGTCTTCTCCACAACTCCGGTCATGCCACCTTTATTGGGATAGACTGAGACTATTGGCCCTTCACATGATATCGGATCCTCATCACCCTCATTTGCCTTGCCGCTCAGGTCCCAGTGGAAATGGGGGTATGGAAGAGTGCCTAAAAGAAGAAGACAAATATTAACAGCGCTCAAAAAAGCCACAAAATAACACCGTAATTATGTTATAGTCGGTTTATCAAAGAGTGGTTTAGAAACCCGACAAAGGTGTTAAACACGTGTTAAAAGAAGTAACATCAATGTCAAATAGCATTATAAACACCTCTACAACAACACACAAACAAACTTCATCTGCCCTAAAATTTAAGAAGGCACTTTCGACATTAGACTTACAGACTGTCGGCATTCATTACTAGAAACGCACAAGTGGCTGTTAATTATTTACATAAAATAATTCTATTTTGATAATAAAAAAATATATATATATAAAACAAATAGAATAACAAAAAGTGATAATAAAAACAACATATCAAAATGGTGTGTACATCAAACTATTTTCTTGCTCAACTTGGATCCCAATACATAACAGTATCCCACAAGTCGGATCTGTGATGAGGTTGTGCAGATTGGAAACCAGGAAAGATTTCGGATTCAAGCACAATTACTTTATTGAAGCCGTCACCCTTTCAGATTTGAGATATATTACCCAAAAGAAGCATGTTCTAAAATGTACTAGAAAATTCAGGTTTAGGTTTTGACTAACAGATCAAGATGGGACGACAGTATAGTCTGGTTCCTCTTAAGTCTCAACTGTATGATTGTGTTTACAAGGAACCTTGTAAATATTGTCTCGAATATTGTTCTGGGGAAGTAAGGTCAACAATACAAAATTTACCCCTTGGTGTTGGACACTCAAATCTGATCTCATAGTCCAGGCATGTCTCTTGGGGAGGTTGATCCGAGTTTTGACACAGGAGTCCGGCAGCAGGTGTGCAGCTAGAGACCAGAGACTGGCCGGCAGTGACGTAATCGGTGTGGATAAACTTCACGCGGCACTCGGCCTGGGTTGGGCCGACGCACACCGAAGGATAAGCCTGTTTAAATCAAAACATAAACAACTTCAAGCTTGCAAGAGTCTTTCTAGAGTTGAAATGACTTTAAACAAATTTGTTTTAAGCAATTTCTTCTACTTTATTGAAGCTTACAAAGACAGTATAACCTTTTCACTAGTCCAGATAAAGTAAACATATCTCCATCTTGTTATCCATGCAAAGTGGTAAACGAGTTTTAAGCAAGAAAGCGACACCTTACTTTCTGACTTATTTAGAGCAGAAGTGAAATTAAAGAAAATATGAAAATTAGCAGGTATACTATCGAGAAAAAAATAATTAAGAAACCTTTCAAAAACAAACAAACTAACTAACTAATGAACTAACTAACTAACCGATCTGACTGCTGCTAGTGTCTCGTCATCTGTACCGTCTGTAGGGTCATCCACGCTGAACCAGCCCGTCCATGTGCGAGGGGGGACAACAGGAGGTATCGATTCTGTAAAATAACCTTTAAAATGTCAGCCACTCGGGTCAACTCAGTTTTCTTACAGTGGACAATTGAAGCTTTGAAGTTGATCAATATACTGGCTTCGAATATTTTTCGTCCTATGATAATAAACCAATAAAGTAAAAAAGGCTCGTCTTTGGCTGTTTAAACCGAAGTAAAAGCAAAACAGATTATCTGTTTTACGAAGTAACACCACAAATGTATTATAACATTACGTTTGTTACACTTCCGCGATCGTGCGTCACACACACGGCTTGTTTCAATTTGTGAAAACGTGTTTTTCCCCGTCCTATTACTGAGTTTGAGCCGTGCGTAACAACGGTAAATTGAACCTTCGTGTAAGTTCGTGAAAACAAAACAAAAATTACTTTTGCGTAAAAGTTGCAAAGCATAATCGCAAAAAAGTAACGCTATTGGTCATTCATGGGGAGACCAATCTTTCTCACATGCTGCGCTACACCTTTGAAACTAATTGCCATCACAAATAAAATAATCTGTTTCTTTGACACAATTTAAGAAAAACCTAAAGACTCATCTTTTTAATCAAGTATTTGAGTTAAGAATTCTTTTTACCTGTGTTTTTTATTTTAATTTGAATTTCTTTACAACATGTTTTGTAATTTTGATTTGTCTAAGCTTATATGCCTACGTTTTTATGTTGATTATAATTATACATGTCTGTGTTATTGTTTGTATTAGCGCCATGCGCACTTTTGTGAATTTGTGCCCTTTATTAGTTTTCATTATTATTATAATTATTATTACTTAAAACCTCACCTAGGCCTTGGTGAACATTGAATAAACATCTGAAATGATGGGGTTTTGTACATAAGGTGTCAGTTCGTGGCCCTCAGTGACAATTTAAGTCAGAATCTACAGGTTGTCCCTAAAAACATAATTTCAAATAAAACAAAATAAATTATTAACCAACCCAAACAAGGTTGATGACACTTATCCCACTCGATTACAATTATTTCACTAAATTGTATAAATAAAAAAACGTACCATCTACACAAGTTCCTGCAGTTAAACTCAGTTGAAGAAAAAACAACTGCAAAAGAAACAACAACAAAATATGAAACAAATATTATTGAAAACACTATCGAGTTCTGTTTAAGTTTCTGTTGCGGTAGTATTCAATGAGCAATTTTTGTTGTGTATTATGTAGGTTATAACGATGCTATGTCGTGTAGTGCTATGTCATTTCAGCACGAATGTGTGCACAGTTGTTTCCCCTTCCAGTCGTCTTCAAAGCGGACATTGTTCATGTTTAATTTTGCGACTTCATTGCCACACCCCGTTCCACTTGAAAGAGGAAGAAGTAAACAGGAAAAAAGTTAATAATTAAAACTCAAATCGTCAAAGCCGGGGATTCGAACCCACAAGACTTAACCACCGGGCTTGAACTCGATGCTCTAAACCACTCGGCCAGGACACCCTACAAAGTTACACCCTACACACGATTACGTTTTTCTTTACAGGACGTTTTTAAAAGAGTATTATCTAGAGAGTTCCAAATGTTGGTTTCCGTAAAAATGTCAGTGTTGTATGACTCGAGTCCAGGACTCGGACTCGAGTCCGTCTCGAGTCCCAATTTCGGTGACTCGGACTTGACTCGAGTCACGTCTGCAAAAGACTCGGACTCGGACTCGGACTCGACTATCGTGACTCGGACTTGTCCCCGAGGACTCGTGACTTGCGAGTCACGTATTTTCACAAACAATACCTTTTTTCAATATTAGAAAACGATTCCGATGATCCGATTGTCATTCCCGGAGTGCACATGGATGGAGGAATATTAACGTCTTAGCACAAGAAGTACACTGTAGTATGGTGTTGCGAGTAATAGTGTTCGTGATTATTGTAGTAGTATTGTGTAGTAGATGGCACTGTACATACAGCGCGTGTATGTTCGATTCGTATGTTCAATACGCACATATCACTGAGATGCACGACACAAATATTAATGCTGGTTATCTGTCAACGTTAACACCATAGCCACTGCTTGCGTGTTCGCTCGTCCCCAGCGCCTTGCCTTAAAACCAAAGGCGCTGGGATGGGCCTACGTATCAAGCACGCTCATTGGTTAATGCTCAGTCCCATCATGGCATCCGCCGTTCCGCCCCGTTTCTTTGACAATTACCAAAGGTGTCCAGTGTCTTTAAGGATTAAGTTTTTAAGAATTTAGGGATTTAAAATGATTTTTTTTCTCTTCAAAATAACCAATTATATACTGATTTATTTATTACAGAAAGGTAGGTAGCCAACAAGGTTTATGGTTTAGAGAAAGTTTCTTTAAATTTGTTGGCTATTAACCTTTCTGAAATAAATAAATCAGTACATAATTGGTTATTTTGAAGAGAAAAAAAAATCATTTTAAATCCTTACAAGATATTCTGGATAAGGGGCAAGGAGTTAAACCTCAAATAAAATTGTAACTGCAGGTACAGAACTTTGTTTAAATTAAAAGTGTTTTATTTTGTCATTTCCAATGCTTATTTTACAACATTTGGTTTGCAATCAATATTTAAACAAGTGACTCGTGACTCGGACTCGGACTCGGACTCGGACCAAGTGACTCGTGACTCGGACTCGGACTCGGACCAAGTGACTCGGGACTCGGACTCGGACTCGGACCTAATGACTCGTGACTCGGACTCGGACTCGACACAGGTGACTCGACTACAAAACTGAAAAATGTTGATAGTTTTGTGAACAAGTGCTTAGTGAGTTTAAGTGAATGTGGAAAAGGGAAGCTTGGCGCGTAGAACATGAGTGTTTTAGTTTAAAGGAGGCAGTTGGTACGGCCGTGAAGGAACTGGGCGATAATGACTCTTGGGTCGTGCTGAGTTGATTTGAAGAGAGCGAGGCGAGACTTGGCTAAGGTTTCGTCTCTTTCCATAGTAGGCCTACCTGTTAGAAGATGCCGGAAGACCTTGGCTCATTATCGGTATTTCACAACTTAAGTGGGCTTTGATGTGGCTTTTGCCAAGTCGGTCATTACGATCGATATCCTTAATGGCGAAGAAGATTCTTTTCAAATGGTCTTAACGATAAGATACATAGCCTTTAGACTAATTATAAACCGACAACGCTAACAACAACAAAACCAAATACCAAGTTGTCTAGCCATCTGAAGGCCATTTGGAAGAATTGAATGACTTCAGCCAGGAGTAGTAATAAGAAAGTTTAGTTGTCTAATTCCTATGTGCGTTCCTTAAAGGGGGGGTGTCATTGATTCCTAATGCCAAGGGATCATACAATGGTTATTTGACTTGTTGCCATGCTGTTGGATAAGGTCTTGTAAGTTTTGAGATTTGTAACCAAAAAAACACCATGTTTTGTAAACAGCATTGTTTACAAACAGACTGTTCTAAATAATCTGCCTTGATTCTGGTAACTGTTACTAGTTGATTAAACCGCAGCATCAAACCAAATCTAAACGACGGTCAAACCAATCTGAACCAATTCAAACTTGTCAATGCCTCTCTAATCGCGAAGTACAGTTCTCTAGCCAGACTTGTGTATACTGTACTGTGAATTAAACATGTATGCGCAGTATTGACATTGAACTAGCTTTGGAGAAACATTTTGGAGTAACATTTTGGAGTAACAGTTTAATATTGTCCCATAAAAATGACACCGAATTTTGATGACGATCACTGCAAATATGGACAGTTTGAAAGCTTGATTTTTTCAAACCATATCCGTTGCCTGTACACGCAAGTCGATACCTATTGTTTATGTTTGAATCGATCTGTTTGCAAGAAGATTGGCGTCATTTTGCTCATTCTTCATTAGAGTGTATTGTATAAACACCGAAGGTCTCATCGCTTAATCAGGGTGTATGTGATCATTTATGTCCTTATTGTTCATTGTTGTTGTTGTTGTTGATTTTCCTGCTGTTGATGTTGTTGTTGTGTCGTTAAATGTTATCATAAACCTTGGTCAATATGTAATAGTTTGTGAAACGAAACAAAATGGACTCGGAAGAAAAAGTCAGAAAGAATCCACTTTGTGCACGGTAATGCTGTAACTTCACCTATGATGACGTCATTACGGCATTTGAAAACTCGAGGTTCCATTGTTCATTCCAAGCGAATACTTTTTAAGAATGCATTTGCTCCCTCACTGGACTCACTGGTTTAATATTTGCTACTTCATAAGACCAGGGGGGGTGGGAGAGCAGAAGTTCTACATAGGGGATTTCTAAAGACTGCGGTGCTGCGGTGCTCCAAAGGATTTGTGTGTACAAAGTTGGATGGTGTTATGTAAAGGGACAAAGGATAGGAAACAAATTCTCCACGAGGGGTGTTTAATAATTGAATGTGTCCTTTAACTGTTACACATGTACTGATAGAGTACAACGTGCTTAATACACATTTAAAGTATTCTTTACGCAGATGCAAAGTTAAGATCCATTAAATATGTAACAAATGTTTCCATATTTTACCCGGATGTTATGCTTACATATAATGTCGTCACAAGCGTTATAGTTGTAATTTGCCAACATGCATCAAACGTCCATACATTGATTCATTAACTATTGAGCAAGAATGAAATATAAAACTTCCTTAGCAATGCATCATCTTCACAATAAATGCATCGGGTATTCTTGTTTTTAACCCTAGGTAGTGTTGGTATCCACGGTTGCTAAATGGCACAATCGGCTAAGGGGTGGGGGGGGGGTTGTCAAATGTTTGCCCTGCCAGAGGGACCTTTACAAAATCCCTGAAGGTTTTATTTGCACTTGGACTGCACTGTGTTTTTTTAAGGCAGGGTGGAGTCTTGTTAAGGAACATGGTCCAATTTATTAGAACTTTTTAAAGAAGCAAGTTGTCTGCTAATTGCATGCGAACGTTGAATCAACGTTGATATTTGGTTAGCTTACAGTTGGTTTCAGGTTATTGTTCATTTACTAACATTAAACCAACGTGTAAATCAGGTTAGAAAGGTTTCTGTTGGATTCTGGTACGCACAAATTAAGGGTTGAATGAACGTTTCACTTAGGTTTGCATGGTTGATCCAATTTGATTGAACAAATAACGTTGAATCGACGTTTGATTCAGAGTTTTTTTTCCGTTTTTGGTTTGATAAAATAATGATTAACCAACCTGTAGTTAAGGTTTTATGGTTGTCTGTTTTAGGTCAGGGTATTTGTATAGGGGGCCAGAAAACGTCGAGTAGTAGCATTTACGGCGTGGGGTCCAGGAGCACGCCTTAGGGCCCTGGTGGGGTCTAGGGGCAAAGCCCCCTGAAGCTGTTTAGTTGAAGCATGTCTGAATGGCATAGAAAAGCTCTCCTTGCTATAAATATTTACATAACTTGGTTAAGTTCTAGGAAGCAATTGAATGGATTTGGGCATAGATGTAAGATCAGGGAGTATGATCCATCCATTAAATATGCCGACATTATACAAGAAAACTTTCAAAGAACTCTAAAAAAATATATATATAAAATAAAAAACTACATGTATGTCTAGGCTAGGAACTTGATACACCGTCAGTAGTACGTCGTCGTCAGTGGGCGTATGTATAGCTCTTAAGGGCATGGTCATTTACATAGTCTGGTGTCCTTTGTGCAGTGCTTACAACCGGCGCGGATTCTGGAATCTTTTAAACGGGGGGCACACCTTAAAAACTGCATGCAGTAACTCAGATTATATATAGATCCTTGTATGACTGGAGAGGGTGCTGGTCCCAACGTGACCGTGCGTAACACCCCTTTATGTTGGGCATTTCTACGAGAAGAACGAGCGAGCGAATCGCAAAGCCTAACGGCATGGGGTCCGGGCCGGCTTTAGGGCACCGGGAATTTCTTTTTTACATTAGCTGCGCTCTCGGACACATCAGAGGCGTTTCACTTATTGTGTTTACCCAGTTGAACTTTGCTTTATTTTCCTTTTAACAGTCGTTTTCTTCAATTCTTAGGGAGGCACCAGTCGGCTGTAAAGGGGCCACACGATACACGTGTAGTTCTAAACAGCATTCCAGCCTGGAACTAATCGCTAGAATCACTAGCAAATGCGAAGCCTTACGGCGTTGGGGTCCGGGACCCACTGTAGAGCTCTGGGAAAATGTTTTAACATCAGGTGCTGTCCGGTGCAATCTAGGACTGTTCACAGGCAATTATCACATTATTTATACCCAGTTTTGCGCTTTATTTGTAGCTCAGCGATTCTTTTTTGATTTCTTTTTTTAGCGAGGGTTGGTTTGCTAATAATATGGGGACACATACTCGCCGTAGTAGACTGAGACAGCATAATAGCTAGAATGTAATTACATGTATAGCGTAGGCATTTTACTTTACGAGAAGAATTAGCGAACGCAAAGACTTTTCGGCCTGAGGTCCGGGGGCCCGCCTTAGGGCCCTGGTTGGGAGGGGAGGGGTAACCATTAGATGCTCTCTGGTGCAACTTATAATGTTTCTTGGACATTTTTTTATTTACTTTTTTTTGACAAAAGTAAGAGGGAGTGCTTTTGCAATTGGTCCATTGTTATAATGCGTTTTTTACTGGTTCTTATAATCATTTAAATTTGCAACATATTTGAATTTAATCAGCTTCTTACATTATGTTTTATTAACTAAAACAACAATAAATGAATTAAGATAAGATTACAAGTCATACAAATATAGTATGTAAATGTGAGTTTCGAATTGATACATTTGAACTGATTTAACTGAGCGATTGATTTAATTAACTCATTCAAATAATTAACGGATAAATCATTGATTGGCCATTAACGTGTTCTTCCGAAAGAGTTTAGCTTGAGTAGTTGTTTTTACGGGTGAGGGGAAAATTATTGCTAGTATACAGGCCTAAGTTTATTAGAAGATTTCGGTCATTTTTAACTATCCGAACCAATTAATTTAACGCAGAAAAGTAAGTTATTTTATGAATTATTGTTTGTTTTTTGGTTACTTTTTAGCTTTCCTAATGCAGTGGTTTTATCGTTTTCATCATTATTCACAATGGAAACGACTTCAACAAGTACCAATTAAATAAGTCCACTGAAACAAAACAATTGAGTTGCAGTTAGCATTGGAAACAAGTAATACAAGAATGAGATACATTGACTCACCAAGCCCAATAATAGCAAGCCCACCGCTGATGCAATGCACGTCCCCATTGTACCAACGATACAGTTGCGATACCAAAATTAATGATTTAGATGACTAGCATAATATCGTCAGCACGGCAAGAGGAGCAGAGTCAAAATAACTGACGAGGATGAAATCATCGTCTCGTCATCTCCACAATAAGTGGTTATAAAACAAGTAGACTCAATCAAGAATGCGTTGAGATTGGTTAGGGAGATGTGTAAAAAAAAACCTCCAAACTGTACACGGTGCTGATGACTGATTGTCTATTGTATTATTTTTTTTCCCTATCAGAAGAAACGATTTAGACTGAAAGTAATCTCTTTTGTTGATTAGGTGTAATCATAATAATAATAAACAAATACACAGCTTTGATATAGAGCCTTACACAAGAGTCTCGAAGCGCTTTTAAACGAAAATAATACAAAATACAGAAAGTATTTACAGAAGGGAAGCAGAAAAACGGAGGCAAGCAGAAACAACTTTGCGTTCGGATTGGGCGCTTTGGGCTATAAAAGCGGTTGTTGTGAAATGAACTTGGTTTGAAAAATGTTTTTGATTGATATTTCTCACATTAAGTGTGACAAAATTCATTGCATGTTTGAGAAAATAATGATCCACTGCTGCTGCTGCTACTGCTGCTGCTGTTGCTGTTGTTTGTTGTTGTTGTTGCTGCTGCTGCTGCTGCTGCCCTGTTCCGAACGTATTCCAAAAGAAACAAAATAGCAGCCTGACTAAAACACTCTCTATTAATTTTTTGTTAGATACAGTAAAAATGTTACATTGTCCTAAAAACTAAACGCAGTCCATTACTAACTATAATCTAAACTATTATTTTGTTTTCATATAACAGTAAATAAATACATTGTGACAACAAATCTATACGGAGCCTATTACATAAAATACTCTAACGTTCTTTAGAATACAGTTGTTGTGATTAATGCTTACTTCCCCTCCTTACATTTACATAATTTGTTTTAAATTTCCGTAACTTTCTTTTTGCTTTTAAGTTGTACTTTTGTGAAGCACCTTGAACGTCTCTATTAAGGTAAATAATTATATATACAATTTAATGTACATTTATTTAATTCATACAAATTGACTTGAAAGAATTGACAAAATTTTCCTCTTAGAAAGTGCAAAAAATATATCTGCTTGTAATGGAATCTGTATCAAGTTGTGTGTCAATGCAAACATATGTTTTATTTATTATTAGACATAACTATCGGTAACCTACTCAACATTTTAATAACCAAATACAATATTCTTGATATCTAAATGAAATTGTATTTTATTGAATGAAACAACTAATACAATGCAAGTGGACATACTAACTACTTATGTGAAACCTCTGTAGCAGCAAGCTATTAATTCATCTTATTTACATATTCACTCGATCGGGGGTAGCGTAAAAGTTTTCTTGAAAAAAAGACCTCGTGATAAAATGTGATTATCTGCTCTCTAAAAAGGCACACTTTCTAAATGTAATACAATAAGCATTGAATGGTGTGTGGCATTAAGGAATAACAGTAATATTAACATCGCAACGAAAACATTACGATTAATCATGTTGACAAACTACATCGCGATAATTTAAACAAATTTTAAGTATCTTCATGTAAAGCTTTAAAGTTGTGTTAGTGATTTGTGGCTTTAATTACTACTGCTTGTGGGTGAGCAGATTGCAAGGGGAAATTCTTTCACCATTACCTCACACAGCTGCAGTATAGCAGGCGTGACTATCGGTATGTCTACAAAGACGTAGCGCGCCCTCACTGGCGGGTCGCAATTAAACTCAATAATGCCGCCACGTGGTGCAGCCTGTTCAGCCGTCACTGGTTCTCCGCATATGGTGTTGTTGGTTACGATTGGGTACATCCCTGCTCTAGCAACGGCACCAGTCAAACGCTCGCCTGTAAATCAAATTAACAACCAATGATCGAACTTTGATTCGATTTTAGTTTAGAGTTTGTAAAGCAAAAAATGTAAGGTTAACAGATCATGTAGAAGCAAAACCCAAGTCGTGTGTTGATACAGAAAAATTTACTCACTGCAACAGTGGATCCTATTGATGATTGTAATTGTCCTGATGCAATGTTCACCCTCGAGGTCAACTCGCCACCAAGGATCTATATTTTGCCACCATCACGGGCCGCTGTTGGCAAAGTATATGTGGAAACAAACATGAACTTTGTTTTTCGGTAGGGGGGGGCTGAGGGTAAAGGAATCTTAGGCCGTGTCCAAAACGGCGACTTCGGCTACAGCTACGGCTAGATCGCGCGCGTCTGCCTATTCTTCAACACTGGCAGACGCGCTGATTTTAGATCTAGCTCTAGCTGTAGCCGAAGTTGCCGTTTCGGACACGGCCTTACCTTAAACCTGAACATTCCGACTTAGCGTTTGTACGTTTTGTTTGATATTATGGGATTACTCTAGAAGTCATAAAGCGTATCTGTTTCAAATTAGAATTCGAAACTGAAAATAAGCTGAAAATGAAAATAAGCTCGTTTGCAGTAGTAGCACAATTTATGATAATGAATTGTGAAAGCACTGACAAGAATCAGCGCTAATAACAACCAGCATTTCCATAAGTTATGCCCTAAAATAGTACACTGTGGTACCCTTTTGGACAATCGGACAGTACTGATCGAAACGTAGAGGTGTCACTTCGCTTGCGCCCTAAGCTGAGAATTTTGTACTACCCGTTATGTCGACAAAAGATTTTATTGATGCACAAAATACTACGCATCCGTTTTCTGTTAGTATTATTTTTTGGTCTTACTTGTGTGTGTGTGCAATCTCCATTTTGTGTTGCTGTCAAACCTTTGCCATCTACAGCTTTTTCAGAGCCGCGGCGAACCCTGCCATACGTGGAACTCTGGTTAGTTGGTTTGCCAACTATGGAGAAGTCCACTGAAAAGAATAAACAAATATTGTAAACTTAATAAAGAGGTTTTAAATTCAGCTCGAGCATAAACTAACCTGAAACATTTTGAGTTAAGATTTTTATATCGTTTTTTTTACATCAAGAAGGTTTTCTAGCAGAAGCTTACAATGTTTAAATCCAACTTACAACAAAATATCAGTATCGTTACTTTTCGGGGGGGGAGACTTGGAAACCAACCTGGACAAGCCAAAAAGATGCCAATTTCTCTCTTAGTGGCGCTGAATTGTGGCTGATCAATGTAATAAGGTATGTACGGTCTCGCTGGTGCGTACATATTCAATCCGCCTGGTAGGAGTCGTGTACAAATACAGCGGTTGCTGTAGTCAACTGGTAACACCCATCTGAGTTTACCCTCTTGGTTAGAGTCCGGCTCTTGGCTTAGGTAGCAATCAGTGGCCACCACCTCTATCCCATAATGAACTGAGGAATAACAAAATTGCCCAGCTTTTTGAGTCAAATTTGATCTAACATTCTGTTAACAAAAAACACAAAAAACACATGTATTTAAAAGGTTACTGTTGTATTAATTTAAACTAAAGAGATGACTTACCTCCAAATACAGCCCCAATGATTACTGTTATCCAAGTAAACGGCGTCATATCACCACATAGTTTTTGTATTTTATAATTCGCAGTACATCAGATTTAAAATCATTATGACACTGAAACTGTTTAACGAATTCGTAATTGTGCCTACTGCATGCATGCTTAATCATTAGAGCATCGAAAAAAAGAGAGGAATACGTCAGTGAGGTGACTCCCTCATAAGACAAAAGATCAGATCTGCTGAATTTGTGGAGATTGGTCGTCTTTTATTAACCATACGATACTTCCCAGATTGCAGCACGCAACAAAAGAGGCCGTATTCATTAAAATTGCTCCATTCGTAATTTGGGCTAAAACCAAAACACGAGTAGTCAAGTGACCGTTTGAGTCACCATGACGAAGAGACTTTTTTATAAGTATATCAAACAAAGTATATCATGACTTACCACTGAACAGAGCCCAAAATGTGATCGCTGTCAACCAAGTAAACTGCGTCATATTACATCAAAGCTTTGCTGGTTTGTATTTTACAACTTGGACTATATTTCAAGCAATTATGACATTAGCATTGTTTTAAAAATGTACTCGTCATTAATCATTGAATATTCATGAGAGCCATCGACTAAAAGAGGAATACGCTGGTAAAGTGACTCCCCTAGCAGACCAAAATGTCAGATCTATTGATTTTCTTTTTGGTCGTCTTTCATAAACCACACGTTGCTTCTCAGATTGCAACTGAACGGCACCGTCTGAATTGTAGAGGATTCAGTAAATCGATTTAAACCATAGCACACATAATCCAATGAGGGTAAAGTCTCCACGACAAAGGGACTTTTTGTAAGTATATCAAACAATAGGATGCTTTCAAATTGGCAGCCTTGAAATTTTCAAGATTTTATAGGCAGGTACGGCAAAAATACAAGCTAATCAATATAGAAATATTGTTTGCATCAAGTTGAGAATTGACCTTGCCGTTATCAAAACTGTCCGCGGCCGCAATGCAGTCGTTTTCATACATGTATTGGATTGCTTAGAAATAGTTGAACTTTCAGTTAAAACAACCTGCCTATTAAACGATGCCAGGTTTTTTTTTTAACTTCCTGTTTAACATTAAATCCAATTCAATTTTAATATAAATTCAATAGATGAATTGCCACATAATAGCCCAAATAATTACTGTAATCCAAGTATAAACTGCGTTATGTTACCACGAAGCTTCGATGGTCTTTATTTTACATCTTGCAGTACATCAAATTTCAAGCAATTATGACACTAAAATTGTTTAAATTGTGCTTTTCCATATACGTTGGTGAGGTAACTACCCTAACGGGAGAAAAAGCCATACTTCCCAGATTGAGTCATGGGCGCCAACCATCTCTACAGCGCGTTTGGAGGAGTTCTGTTACACTTGTTCACCAACGCCTTGAAACAACAATCGGAACAATTCATCTGAGGGTATCGTACGGTTGACATGGCGTTGAGATGTCACACTATAAAGTGATATCTTTTTTAAAAGAAAGTGCGATAATGTAAAATAACAAGTGCCCTTCCATAAGTGCACACACCCCAACGGATCTGGTTTGTGAGGTCCTGCTATTGTTGTTCTATTATTCTCTCTTCTAAAGACATTCTCTGTGCTTTGCCTTTCGGATGGGACATTCTAGGTAAAAGAACCCAGAATATTTCTAGAAGGGTAGGGGGATTTTCCATATTTGGTTATTATAAAATGAAATTGTATCTTATTTACTTAAGTGGGATATTGCTTTTGGTATTTTAAAGTGGCGGCTGGATACAGTTATTATCTTTCCCCGCAGAGCGAATTCTTAAGTGGTCTCAACGTTTCAATTGGCCTGCTCCAGTCATCATCGGGAGACTGAGGAGTATTTGAGATGCTGGTCTCTTCAGTAGGCATTCAGTGGTTTCAATGTAGAGCCAGCAGTCCTCTGATTGGTCCTTCTGAGGGGAGAACTGTGGTCAAAGGTCTCAGAAGTATTGTAGATTGCCCATTGTGTATGAGTGCGTTGTGCACTGGAGCATG
The DNA here is from genome assembly GCA_023634235.1 of Pisaster brevispinus. Classification (NCBI taxonomy): domain Eukaryota; kingdom Metazoa; phylum Echinodermata; class Asteroidea; order Forcipulatida; family Asteriidae; genus Pisaster; species Pisaster brevispinus. Next base: position 8,237,197 of record JAMKCF010000012.1, on the reverse strand, counting down.
TCATCAGTACACTGTGGGATATCAGTGGAGTGGTAGTATATTGTGCCCAGTACTGCTGATGAAATAACCCGTTTGCTAAATTGAGCAACAGTGTTGTGTTCATGGTACACTGGTTGCATCAGAGAAGGTATTGGGATCCATCAACACATCAGATTATACATGTGACATGGTATTTTGGCTGGTAACCTCAGTCTGGTAAGCATAATTTTGTTGAGCTTTTGTGCTCATGGCAACTACATATGAAATTGGTCCAACGTGACAACAGCTTACGCAGCCTTGTCATCACGATTAGCATTTTGTTTTCATTATAGCGCCCTCTGTCATTCTTCCATTTCAATGAGATGTGTTTTCGTTGATTGTAAACGCGGTTTTGGTTATAGAAACAATACCCTCTGCGAAAGCGCACTATCTTGAAACAAATTATTAAATAATCAAAACAAAAATTCCCCTTTAGGCCTAGTAACCTAATAAAACTTTAGAGTCGAACTTAAGAAAAACAAAATGCATGTTATATGAATACTAATAGTATTATTAGTTTAAGGTTTGAACAGAGACACATTCACTAGAGCAGTAATTTAACATGGGATCTACGGATTAATCCAGAGGTTGCAGATTCAAGTCCTGCATTGATCATTGTTTTTGTGTTCAACGCGACATTAATTGACCCTATCAGTTTCCTTGTGGTTTATTACTTGATGTTTAGTGTTTTTGTTAATACTTTATAAGCAAATGGGAAATTAAGAGATAATACACAAGGCCAGTGAAACTCTGTATCCTGTGGTACAAACTGGTAATTTAACAACTAAAGTAAATTAATTTAAATAACAGTCATGGACTGGACGTGAACCTCCTAAGCCAGGCTGCCAGCTACTGGTGATTAAAGACCACGCCCTACCTTAAGTAGCCCTAGTGCCATAATTAATATTCATAGTATCCCTGCGCCAAAAACATAAAGTAGTCCCTTAAAAGCTGTTGGTTGTTGCGATAAATGTACTCGAAAAGAGCATCCTGGCTGTCTGTCTGAAGTTTTGGTTTTGTCGTAATTTTTTTAAATATTATGTATTTGTGAACTTGTATTCATTAAGGCTTTACAGTAATATTAACACCGAAATAAAAACAGCTACAATTATAATGTTGACAATCTATCTTGGATAAATGAATCAAGCTCACACGTTGTGTTAGTGATTTGTGGCTTTAATTACCACTGCTTGTTTGTGAGCAGATTGCAAGAGGAAATTCTTTCACCATTACCTCACACAGCTGCAGTATTGCAGGCGTGGCTATCGGTATGTCTACAAAGACGTAGCGCGCCCTCACTGGCGGGTCACATTTAAACTCAATAACGCCACCACGTGGTGCAGCCTGTTCAGCCGTCACTGGTTCCCCGCATTTGGTGTTGCTGGTTACGACGGGTTTTATCCCTGCTCTAGTAACGGCACCAGTCAAACGCTCGCCTGTATATCAAAATAACAAATTATGATTTAACTTATTCTATTCCTGTTAAGAGTTTGCAGAGCGGAAGAAATTGTAAGGTTTACATAACATGTAGAAGCAAAACCGCAGTCGTGTGTTGATACAGAAAAATTTACTCACTGCAACAGTCGATCCGATTGATGATTGTAATCGTCCTGATGCAATGCTCACCCTCAAGATCAACACGCCACCAAGGGTGTAACTCGCCATCGTTCGCTGTTGGAAAGAGCACAGAACAAATGTTTAAACAAACAAATACTCTTCCCAAACGAGTCATTCAACTTATCACAACTGAAATTGTGAACATCATTTCGAGTCGTTGATAACATGAATATTGTAGTAGTGGAACTGCGTAAAAACAATCCAAGGTATATGTTTCAGGTATTGAGCCTTATATAGAATTATGGTAGCCGCTGTAATTGACCCCCCTGTGAAAAAGGGTCAGTTTATTGTAAGCTGTGCTAGCATGAACGATGCTGTCCCTCCCCCTTCTGAACTAACGGTAGACTTATGGGACGTTAAGGGTGCACCCCACTAAAAAAAACTCCCGTAGCATACAGTGCAAAAATGCTTAATAGTAATAAAAAAAATTAAAAATACTTATAAGTCTCACAGCTTTTTACTGTCAAGGAGAAATTATCCATTGACTCTTGAACTTTTATCCTCTGCTCAATTTAATATGGGGAATCCCTAAGTCCGTCGAGTTATTCCCCCTCCAAATAAAAACGCCAGAGCATCAATCTTAAAATAAGGCCCTACACCTCTCGGCAAATAGGACCCTTTATTTCAGGGCCTATGTCATCTAAATTACCTCAAGTTGGAAGTCAACAACCCCCAGGTCACAACTTGGCAAAATGTTGACACTGTTTCCCTTTTAATAGGCTCTCAAATCTGCCCAATATAGAATATTTTGAGGGCTTATTACAAAATACTAATGAAGCCGACGATCTGTTTTGTTTTTTCCTTTTAGTGCGGGTTGCACTCGTAAGTGGCGACAGTCTTATCAGGTAAATCCATTGTTCTCCGTAATGTGCGCATGCTCAGAAGTACGAAAACAATGAAATTTGACCTGGTAAGTCTGCTACCGCCTAGCGTTTGAAAGTCTCCAATTGGGAAAGGTATGCCTAACACTCTAAAACTTCCGGGTTACGGTTGGCCCGCATTCCGGTTTCCATGGGGCCTGACCCATTTCCGGACAACCCGAAATCTGTGTCAAAAGTATCCAAAACTCCGCAGTATCCGAGTCAAAATCTGATTGGTTTGAACCAGTTTCCAGGTAATGGGTCAAGCCCCCAGCCGGCTCAACATAGTGTACCTCATATTCTTTAAACTAATAACGTCGGTACAATCGTTCGTGATGATATTTTGATGAAGGTAAATTGACAAATAAACCTTTACTTACTTGTGTGCGTGCAATCTCCGTTTTTTGTTGATGCCAAACCTTTCCCATCTACAGCTTTGTGAGATGCGTATTTAGCCATGAACGTGGAACTCTGCTCAGTTGGTTTGCCAATGATGGAGAAATCCACTGGAAAATAATTAACAAATGTTTAAGACATTATATAACTTTAACCCTGAAACGAGGGAAATTTTTGGTTGCAACTTCGCCCCATGGTTCTTTGTCAGCACACTCGATTGCGATTTTGTTTTTATAAATTGTATTTGTTTGCTCTTCTCGTTAAGAGTGTGTCCGGGTATTGCCTGGGTGGGTTAAAATAAAAAATAATTACTTAAATGTTATTGTTTGGCTTAATCTTTCATTGGCAATTGACGTTTCGATTTTGTACACAAAGGATGCTGGCAGAGTTTTGTCTTGCCCTCTTTCAACCAAATCAATGTTAAACAAAGGATATATGCTGACAGTGGCCCTTACGCACGGAGGGCGTGTCAAAATCTCTCATCAAAACAACTCTGTGATGTTTCAACTAGGGAAAGTGTTGTAAATGTACACACTCAAAATAGTACATGTACATAATAATAGACATAATATAAGGAGGTTATCCTTGGGCTTAGCCTTTCTTATCTGAGTCTAATCTTCACTTTACTTTACTTAACAAATTCTACACTCTAAAATCTCCCAGATCAGAATGACCCGGATTCTGGGTCCTGTGAGGGAATCTGACTCATTTATAGGTCAGGCTGACCAGGTAAGCGTTTACAAATGGGATATGTGGCGTGTCGTGGCCGAGCGGATTAGAGCACTGGACTCAGGCTCTGGTGTTTCTGATCAGCAGAGTGTGGGTTTGAGTCCCAGTCGTGACACGTGTGTCCTAAAGCAAGACACTTAACCATGATTGCTTCGTCCTTCGGATGGGACGTAAAGCCGTTGGTCCCGTGTGTCGTGTAACGCATGTAAAAGAACCCAGTGCACTTATAGCCTTGCTCAAGGCTGTCGCAGTTTTCACTCCGAAAAAGATGCCGTAAAACCCACCCGTTGCCTATACATGGCACTGTGCGTAATGTGTGTATCACATCGCACGATGCTCGTACTACTACTGTGCGGGAGTCATCCACACTCGTATCGTACTGCACTGTGCGCGAGTCATCCGCACTCGTATTACTGTCCGCATGCGGAGGCCGTTAGGCCGACAGCCTTGTTGGGTCTGTAACTTCCGGGTCTTATGTTTTTTCTCTTTTCGCCGTCTACTTTTGGACGTAAATGGGGGGGGGGGGGGCCTCGGATATGCTGGTAAGCAGATCATGAATATTTAGATATTTCATCAGACCTATTGCAGACAATGCAGGATGGGAAGCATTTAAGAATGATTCATTTTCGACGTCCAATCACAGGCTTCCCTCATTATGACCTTTGTACCATGCTTCCACACACAATCACACATGCACAAGATTCGAACGCCGTGGCCGTTGAGCCTGCTTGGACGAGTCCATTTTATCTGAGGGTGATTGTATCTCAGTTCAAACGTTGTCAACACTTAATCTTTACACTAGAGAACATTCGTAAATGATTGTTTTTTGCATTGTTAACTGCTTGAGTAGTTTTAATAATGTAAATATAAAACATAGAGGCCCAAACTGTTATGTTGTTAGTGCTGATAGAGAAAGAATTTCAACGGTATGGTTTTCTTTTTCTTTGTTAACGGTAAGATTCCTTCTGAAAATGGAGTGTACTCAAAGCGCGATTACAAATGATTGCACAATCCCCCTATTAGTAAACATGACTTCCGCCACTGGCCAATGGGGTCTTGTCTTCCGCGCGCATTATAGTAATGACCTCATGGCTTCAACACAGACACATCAAGGCGTTGATCCCGTTAGTACACGCAGCATACACGTGCGCACACACAGAGCGGGCGCATAGCAATACTGTACTGCATGCAGTGCAGTGTGTACACGCATGCATACACACGCATGCAACCACCCTAGCGCTGGCGGGTTGTGCGGCGCAAAGAAAACAAATAAATAAATGAAGACAAAATTAATCTCCAACGCCTTGGTCAAGGCTAGTGCACTTAGGCACCTTGTCAAAACTATCCCCGGGAATATTCAGGGATGTCTGTCCCGGTCGTGGTTTTCTGGTCGGGATGTTTTGTTATTTAGTTTCTCTCCCGGTAGGCTCTGTCCCGGTGCTGGACCACACTCTCCCGGGGTTTGTTTACACTCCCCTGCTGAGCTCTCTGCGGTTTGGCCCTGATAAGATCTCACAACCCTCCAGGGCTTTTCAGCAACACAGAGCTTGAAATCTATCAACCGCGATTGATAATTAACCTTTGCCAAAACAATATCAGTATGTTCAAAACATCCATCTGTGCTGCTAGTTTTGGAATGGTAGGATGGTGTTGAAATAACTTGTATTACAATTGATCCCTTATTGTGAACATCAACCCTATCATGATTACAGTTGTTTGATTAGGCATCATCGTAGCACAATTATTACCCGCGTGAAGGTTTTTTTACCCTTCTTGGAAAAAAAACATGGAAGAAGACTGCATGGAAAAACCTACATATGCAAACAGTAGATACATTTCACACATGAACAAAAAAATTAACACACACAGCTTTTTGTTTAAACCACATTGTGTTATATTTAAACTTCTCACTCAGTTATATTATGTTAGGAGAATGAAAATGCATCGCCATTTATTTTATTTAAACAGCCACAGTAAAGAAATATTTTCAGTTGGAAAGGGGAAGTTGTCTTTGTTGCTAAAAAGGGCGATGAATTTATGAGAGGGCAAGCAAGGTATATTATCCATTTTATTTGTTTATCTTTCTCAAAACTCATCAAACGAAAACTCAAATAGGAAAGCAGCGGAGCCTCTAAATGCTCATTGTTATTAAATTCGTGGTTATTAGGTTCAATAAAACTAAAAAATAATGTTCTTAAAATATAATTTCGAAGCCACCAAGATGATGTCCACAAATTCCAGGGAAAAAAGGCCCGCTGCTAGAATAAATGATCGAAAAGGCACGTCAAGTAAAACTGAATCTTAAACCGTACAGTTTCATGAATAATGATACGTCTAATGAGAATGCCTTTTTATTTTTACAATATTAAATATTAATGTTAATGAAAAAACATATGTACTGCAGGTATAGCATTAAGTATATAATCTTTAACAATGAACAGCAACTAGTAAATATTGCATGCTTTTGCTGATGATGGTTACATTTCATAACAAAAAGTATTTTACAGTAGTTTAATTGGTTTGGGGAAATTTATTCTTTCGGCTACTTAATTATTAAATCATGGTTAATTCCGAAAGAAATATTTTCACATCTTCTGTTTTCTGCGGATGTGTTTACATGTGTCATTTATCAGCTGAACTGTGCGACAGCCGCTGTCGGTGCTCTGGTCAGTAAAATTAGGAAACTGTAATTTCGCTTGCCTGAATATTGCCTGAACTATAATTGGGTCTAACTTTGGGATATCTATTAACTTGTTGGTGTCCCTATCCCTTGTCTTTCCTGTTATGTTCATACGGGCTAGTTCGTTGTCGGAAAATTCTTTCCGTAGGAGGATTGAACACAGAGTTTTTCCCATCGCATCTGGTTTTGAAGATGCTCTTGAAGCAACTTTTCGGACTGCAATGTTATAATCCGCTACATCACGTTCCAGTCCGTCCACACCCCCCAACAAGTATTTATCTTTCACTGTTGAAGATATATACATCGGGGTTATGGCAGGCGCTGGTCGACGAGGGGTAGAAGGCGTACCGTTACGGATGGTGTCTCCACTCAAACTTGAAGTAGATGGTGTACTTTCTGGTTGCCCTTGGGGTGATTGTCGTACACTCTTAGGGGATATTACCGAGTAAAGATATTTTAACGGACTCGCGGAGCGCCTTTTGTCCAGCCATGATATTTTGCACGTCAGTTTGAACCTTTTTAATGTCATCCTTAATTTCCGACAGTGCCGCTATGATTAAATCAAAGGGTGGTTCTTCAGCAGGTAATGATCGGTTTGCGGTTTCTTCTATGGTGTTTGTTTCGGTGGGGCTCATCGGATGCAGCGATTCTTCGTCTTCAGTGATGTCCATTGTAACAATTTGGTCATGATTATCATTTGGCGCCTGACTACTAGTGGCGTTGACCGATGCATTGTCCCACTCTTCAGCAGACAAGTCGTTAAGCAGAGGCAGCAGTTCATCGGATGAAATTTTAAGATGTTCTTCAATTTCTTTACGCCGCATTTTTCGCTGTACTGAAGACAGATCTTCCTCATCGCTGCTGGAGACACCTTTAAAGAAAATAAATACAATGTTGTTTTTAAAATTTAGATTGTCAGGTTAACAAACATAATTTTGCCTGCATGCTTTGATATAATCCACGGCACCTTCTTCTTCCAGGGGCGAAGCCGGGGAATAGACCGCTTTTACTGTGTGGAGTCACCAAGCTATATAAAAATGCTTCGTATATAGTTGTAACCGATGTAGCACAAATAAACAAAAGAGAAATATCTAGGTAACAAGAAGCTGCAGTAGATTTATGAATTAGTACATTTGTGGTTGTGGTTGCGGTTGCTACGGGTAATCTACATCATCATTTAGTTAAAAGAATAACAGCCATGTGAGTGAATAGCTCGACTTCCAATCGAAAGGCAGAATCTTTGTTGAAGAGACATGCATACAAATATACAGAAACTACAGCCACGTTCTATTTAGTGTAGCCTTTGAGAAAAACTTTGCTAGGTTTGAAACAGTGATGACTTCATCAACATGGCCTTATATATTTTTTCATTAAGACGCCTAAATTTGGTTAGTTTGTAAGGCAAATAATGATAAAATAATAATAATTAAAATAACAAATACCATCCAAAAAACAAAAGTGACAATATTACCTGCTTGTTCTCTTGGATCCATGCTGGAGAGTATGTTTAGTTCACAGTTGATGGAGATGTTTGAATACACGTGGGTATCTGGTGTTTTACAGTGGTATATAAACCAAGTCCTGTGGTCTACTAAACAATGGAAGTCAGGGATTGCATAATACAGGATGTTTATGTCTTTAAATTGGAGCCGGCCAGGAAGGGGAAAAACTTGTTTAGCGTTCGTCATAATGTTACTTTGGCATATTACAGAACAGTGGTTTTTTTTTTATCAATAGGCCTAACTATGTTACTTTTCTTTTGTATTAATAGCTGGCAAGATGACTTGAAATTAAAGAGAATCACACATAATCCTCAGATAGCATGCATGTTGTTGGGTGAATTTTCGGGTAAACAAAAAGGAAATTGCATTTTTGTGTTTCGGGTTACGATGATAACAAGGGTTTATATTTGCATGGCCCCATGAGAAACTCGGAAAGTCAAAAGCAAAATCTACAAGTACAACCAACGAAATACCAAAGCAAGAACTGCATATAATCAACACACATTCCCAATGATTTGTATTGAACGGAAAACCATTGTAAAAGGCGGGTGACACTGTTGCAAGATTGCAACATTGGTACAATAAGGAGCATATAAACTAGATGATGACTTCTCCAGTGTCTTCTTCATCATGCCCAGATTGGAGCCCATTGTGTTCACCAACCGATTCAGTGAATACGCCACGTAATACGCCTAAACTTTTGACTTCTCCTATATCCTCTAATAATATTTTAACTTCAGATGATGCTCAACAAAACTCCCGTAAAGAACTTTTCCCGCCATTAAAACAGCCAACGGGTAAGTTTGTGAGCCAAGGGCGTCCTTCCATCCAAGCAAAATACCCAGAGGTTGTACCAGTAGTTCAGGAGTATCTTGAACATCAAGGATGGGCCGCACATAGGAGGAGACAGTCAACTCAAACAAGTGTGGGAGCCAATCTCAAACAAATCCAAGAACATGCCCTGGAAAATGTTCCAGGTCTGAAAGAGCATGGCATCAGCCTCAGCACTGTATCTAGAATGTTCGATCCACCCCATAAGAAGAGAAAGGCATCTGCCATGTACAAGGAGTTGATTCACGCCCGCGTATGCGTCAATAGAAATAGTGCGTCTAAGGCACATGATGATTCACACTTTTGCCGTGCACAGGTGAGCTACATTTTGGAAATGGCGGAATGTTTTAAAGATGAAGTCGCCTGTTGGTCGGCTGACGATAAAAACAAGTTCAATGTTGGCGGCCCTGGCAATCCAGCAGTCAGCAGGTATGTTAAACAGAGATCGCTTTTTCTAACAGGAGATGGCCCGAACTTTGCTGACCATAATTGGTCAACGGGAATGAAGATAATCCCCTCAGGATATATGCGCCTCAAGAACAAAACTTCATTGTCCAAAAGTAAGAGAAATGTCAGAAGCAGATCAGCAAGTCCACCTCGCGTGAGTAGACTCCGTCAGCCAGATGAACAATCAGATGCAGCTAGTCAAAAGGAAAAGGGAAAATATCGGTGGGATACAAATAACAGAATCCATTACAACTATCCTCGCACGGGACCTTTGCACATCACACTGAGGGGAAACAACTCTTTCAAAGCAACTTGTCAAAACCATTACGATGATCTAATGCCCCTCATACTCAGAGCGAAACAGGAAGAAGGAAAACAAGCCATTGTTTTGGTCACCGATAACGGGCCAGATTGGAAAAAGAATTCTGTCAAAACCCAAATGATGATGGGTCGCCTTTGGAGAGATGCTGAACTTGATTATCTTTGCGTTACAGCATACTCCCCCGGTGACTCTAAATATAATATGATAGAACATGCATGGGCACCAGTGACAATTTGGCTTGCAGGCGTATGTCTTCAAAGTACACTTCCTGGAGAAAACATTTCCCCTGCACAACAGAGCGGGTTGACAACAGATCAAAAGTCAAATAAAACTGATGAAGTGTTGGACAATGCCATCACAGAAATAATGCCATTTCTTGATGGACGTCATTACCACGGTTTCCCAGTAACGACACAACCTGTTTATGCTACTGAGAGTCGAGACTCAAATGAACATGACATGCTCGACCAGTTACCTACTGCAGGGGTAGCAAAAATTATGCGAAACCCTGAATTAAGAGAGTTATGTTCAGAGTATAGTTTCTTCTCCCGGCATTCAATACAAAGGAAATATCAAATTGAGTTTATAAAATGCAGTGATCATGGTTGCAACCACTGTGTAGGTAAACCTATTGTGGCAAAGAAGCTCTACTCCTTCATTAATGACTGCTGTGGAGGATACAGTCCTGGGCCCATGCCATCGACATCACACACAGGACACTACAAAACATGGCATACAGTTGCAACGGGAATTGTGTCTGGTCTTCAGTCAAAACTTGGACTGGATGAAGGCATGCCTTCACTGAATGGGAACAGAGAAGTTTGCAGCGGTGCAAAGTGTCGAAAAGTGTTCATCAACAAGACGGACAAAGACCGACACAACCGATTAGTCCACACAGTCGGTGAGGTCAATCACTGAATTTACTTCAAATAACTGTCATAAAAAATAACAATCTCACGATAATAATTCCGAAGTCTATATTTTTTAAGACAGTCGGTTTAAGTTACAATGACACATCGAGTACGATTGTATTTATCTCAAGCGATAAACTTTTCAGCATCAATGGCGCTAATTCTTACATCCGTTAAAATGTTCTCCCTGGGAACATCACGTGCGATTGATTTTTCTATGCTTTTGTTAAGGAATGATTGTACATGTGCATAATTTAATATTTGTTTTAGTTTGTATTATAACACTTTTCCCCCTTTCGTTGCATATATTTTTGTGCTCAAAATTGTGGGCGGGGGTCAAAAGAAAAATAACTGAAACTCGAAACGAAGCCTTTAGATTTTGGAGGAAAAGTTCAACTGGTAAAACCCGCGCCACCTTCGGGATAGGATATGTTTACAAATGAAAACAAGAAGACAAAATACACAGCTGGCCAAGATCGTAGATTTAATTCCTGATTAAACAACAAAGTAAAATGTGTTAGTGTTTTCTACCTCCATGGTATAAGCCAGAAAAAAGCCATTAAAAAATACTGATGTTGCAGACCGGTCTAAAATATTTGGCTCCTTCGAGGCATTACTTTTCGATATAAATGTTATATAGAAGCATTTCAATAGTATTTAAAAATGTTAAGAGTTGGATGGTCAAAACTACTCCCAAAAAGCAATGCTAAATTGATTAACATTGACAACTGTGGCCCTTGAGAACCAGCGTGGGGGTCTAGATCGAAGTTGCTTTCATTCAAGATTGTTAAATGTTTGGTAGGGTGGCTAAATCCTTGGCGGGTGGGGGAGGGGAGGGTGCGTTCATTTTTAGGGGCGGCCGACTTTTCCAAATAAACGTGTGAAGAGCCATGACAGTAAAATCAAGTACACAATAAATATAAAAAGGTACAGTGCATAAGAAATAATGTAACCATGTTTGAGGTACTGGGGAGGTAAAATAAAGAAGAGGTAATTACATTATCAAAACTGTAATTTGTATTGTGTTTCTTTTAGTCTGGGTGAGACTTATGTGGAACTTTGTATGGTTAAAAGGTTAGAAATGTGAAATGTGTCCGAAGTGTCTACCATCATGGATTATTTATATAAAAAAAGCTGCAAATAAAACTCAAAGTTAAACTCTAAGTTAGTTAAGTTTTCCACTATAACAATCAATACCACAAAAGTACAAAACAAAACAACTCTGCAAAATAACTAAGTGTTTTCATCACGCATATAGTTCTTTTAAATTATTTTGAGAAGATTGTTTTCATGATGTCAAACAGAATTTACCAACAGTTAAATTATAACTGCATAAAAACACGTATATATTGTAGATCCCAGTCCATACCCCAGTGTTGGCTTTTATTTCTGGTTGAGAAAACCACAAACAGATGACCTTGCTCAGTGGTAACCACAAACCACACTTCCAGTAGATAACGATCTAAGTGCTTGCGGTCTAATCTTAAAGAATGCAAATATACAGCTCAGCTGTCAGTGAAGTGTCCCGGAATGATCCCGTTGTGAATTTGAAAGCTAAACTATTTGGAGCGGGAGGAAAAACGTCCCCGGGTTAGGCTGTCACGGTGTTTTCCCGGGGATAGTTTTGACAAGGTGCCTTATCGTAAAGAAAAGGGGTCCGCCCCGGCGTTCCTGGTTTGATTGGCTGCATATTGCGCCACAGCACCTTGTAAACCATTACATGGTGCTATAAAGGAATAGGTCTCATACATTAAAATGTAGCTCCACATACCATGCAGGAAAAAATACTGAGCGCTTCGATACGTCCCTAGGGATGTGATAAAGCGCTATATGAGAACCAAGTATTACTATTATTATTATTATTTGAACTCGGACTGTGCGGCATTTTCAGCCATTTCTGGGTCATCTTTTGACATATTCCGTGTCACTCTGACCCAGAATTGGGTTGGCCTCTCGTGACTCAGATCCAAGTTAATTCCAACCTGGGTTTAGGGTTTAGAGTGTACTACAAATGTGGCAATATAATTAGCTGTTGCAAACTGCTTACGAACCAGAATTACCTTTGAAATAGATGCAACAAAAAGAGAAGATGGCCTCAGAAGAAGTCGATCAAGCCGAGTCTTCTACTTGAATGATTCTTTTTCAACTGTATAAGCTGTTGTGTTGTCATTAAGTATTTGAGAAAGACCCTGCTATGGTCGAAATGAGGCCAAAAACCGTTTACTAAAACTACTTTATATATTCCAAAGTTGTTTTAGGTGAAATTGTTGGTAATATCTTGTTATTATGTACTGAGTAACAACTGGACGGGCTCAAAAGTCACTCTCCTTACCTGGACAATCCCAGAAGATGACCATTTCTCTCTCAGTGGCGCTGAATGGTGGCTGATCAATGTAATGAGGTATGTACGGTCTCGCTGGTTCGTACATATTCAATCCGCCTGGTAGGAGTCGTGTACAAATACAGCGGTTGTTGTAGTCAACTGGTAACACCCATCTGAGTTTACCCTCTTGGTTCGAGTCCGGCTCCTGAATTAGGTAGCAATCAGTGGCCACCACCTCTATCACATAATAAACTTTGGGATACAAATCAATTTTAAAAGTCCGAATTTCTCAGTTTAAAACTAGATGAAGGTCGTTTATCATTCGTTGCTATGCATTGTCAATTCTCTTGATTGAATCAAGTTCGTAGTGTGACGTCAGAGGGCTCGTTTGGATTCTTAGACGCTTGATGGCTTTTAATGGAACTCAGCATTTTTTTATGCCAGCATGACACTAATCAAAATCTTTTTTACTAATATTTTGAAACAAATATATTTTATTGGGTTTTACTTACTTAAATTAAATTTTTACACAATCCTTTACCTCTCTAAAAAAAAAACGTGGGAAAATGTTAATTTCGTTTAAGTCGATCTTTAAACACATGATATTCACACCTACTTAAAAGTTTTAGTAGGAGGATTGCGTAACCAGTTTGATTGTTTTCGTGACCGCACATCGCAGAGCTTTTAACCTCATGTCTAATGATTTGAACCGACCATTTAACATGAACTGCGGGTCAGCCTACTTCCATCCAAACAGACCGTTCCTATTAACAACCTGGGGAAGTTCCGGTTAGTGCCGTTTGCGGTCAGTGCCGTCTAGTATGGGTGCACCCCATTAAGTAAGTAGAAAACAGCGCGTCGGCCGCATCAATATTTTGTAGGCCCTCAAAATATTCTCTATTAGACAGATTTGATAGCCAAATAAAAAGGGAAACAGGGTGAAAATTGTGCCCAGTTGTGACCTGGGGGTTAATTACTACCAACTTGAGGTATTTTGGATGACATAGGCCCAAAAAATAAATGTTCCTAATTGCTGAGAGGCGTGGAAACATTTTTCAAGATTGATGCTTGGACGTTTGTAAAATTACATCGGGTGTAGGTGTGTTTAATTCGGAGGGGGATTAACTCAACCGGCCCAGGGACTCCCCATACTAAATTGGGCAGAGGATAAAAGTTCAAGAGTCAATGGGGAATTACCCCCCTTTACAGTAAAAAGCTGTGAGACTTCTAAATATTTTTTGTGTATTTTTTATATTTAGCATTTTGCACTGTATGCTGTGGGAGTTTATTTAGTGAGGTGCACCCCTACGTCACTCCCTGTGGGTAGGGGAATACCCCCATTGCACCCCCTTTTTACGTCTGGGGCGTGACGTCACACTGGCAACTTTTCTATTTGGGTACCATCCATATTATATGTTTACAACAGTTTTTTTTTAAAGTTTCAATTGATTTTAAGCTGAAGATATGACTTACCAAATAATAGAGCCAAACCAACTACTGTCATCCATGTAGACTGCGTCATAACCTCTTCTAGCGTTGGTGGGTTTTATGAACCCCAGTTTACAGTACAAACCGAGCAATTGCTAATATTAATTGGATGAACGCTGCACGGTACTTTGTGACTTAATCTTTGATCTTCTAGAGGCAAAATGGCCACGAAAAGAATACGCTCGAAAGGTGTCTGTCACGCACGACAAAGTGACGCATCTGTTGATTTAATGAAGTTTGAATGTCTGTTATAAACAACACGATCCAATTCACCCACTATGACGAGCATGGATATTTCATAACGTTGACCGCAACATGAATAAATCAACCAAGGTTTCCAGTTGCCATGACGAATCAACTTTTTATTAGATGTCAAACAACACGGTATTGTCCCTTTGACAGCCTTGACATTTTCAAGTCTAGGCATGGTGTGGCGAAAAGGGTATTATTATGGCATCAACAGGTTTCGTTGATCGCAGATAAAATCGGTTGCTGAATGTTGGATGGTGGCAAAGACAGTATTGGTGGGAAAACTGAATGCTTTTCGTGTTCTGTAAATAAATAGGATATTTACTTTTAAAAAAACACAGACTGATATGTTTGTGTATTTGTGTTTGCTGTAAGTTTGTTTTTTATTTTTTAATATGGTGGGGGTGTTTGGGGGGGTTGTCATATGAAATAAATTAGCTTGTTGAATGCTTGAATCTTATCAATGCTTATTGTCCCCAGGTGTCCCCAGGTGTACCATATCAGTAAGTCAAATTTCTTGTTATTGTCTTTTAAATGCTGAAAAGTTAACAGATTAGTTGTTTTATTAATTAATTATTTAAATAAGAGCTGGAAAAAATATTGACAAAGTTGAATTTGTTTACTAGAAATTATATTTTTAAACATTATTTGTTAAGTTTATTAGGTAGTTCACGTTAGTTTAGCCAAAGGTCACCAGTAAAAAAAACAAAGAATATTACTTTGTCAAATTGTTATCATTTTAATTATTATTTTAGTTTATTTATTTATTATTGTTATAACTGTTATTTGTTTATTATTACTATTTGTTCTAAAGTATTTGTTGGGCACGGTCCATGTATAGTCATTGTATTAAGGGATGCGATGAGGTGTCTTCTGTTCACCCATTGAAACCAAGATCTTTTAACAAAAGGGACCTGGGTGTATTGACACAGTGAAGACGCCCTTCCAATGGGGAAGTCCACTCAATGGGAGAACAAAGAGAAATTCTCCATTTACTGGCTCGACCTGTGTCAGCTTACGGAAAGGCCCTTGTGTGGTCTTTTACGAAATGGAACAATGTAATCCCACAAAGTTTAACTTGGACCCCAAAGAGGATTTCTTTAGAAAATAGAATAATAGAACAACAACAGCAGGACCCCATAAACCCGATCCGTAAGGTTGTGTCTGTGTGTATGTGAGGGAGGGGATGATGAGGGGGAAGGGGGGCCTTCCTGCTTCTTGGTAATTATTCATAACAACACTGTGCATTTTGAATATAAACAATTACAATATCAAGACAACTTGGTTGTTGAGATAAACAGTTGTGACAAAAGACATAATTAACGGGAACCATTCGTGATTAATATAAGAAATATTGCGTCGAAAATTTGTGAAACAAGTGATATAAGAAGTCTAATAAGAAAAATATTGTTTTAATAATAACACATTTGCATGGTTATTTTTTCTTGAGAAAGTGTGTTGCTTTAATTATCATAATCAAATATAGACACGTTTAATCTCGAGTCGAGGACAAGAAGAGTATCCACCATCAAACCTGTATTAAAGTATAATCAATCTTTGTTACTGTGTCCAGCGTGAGACTGCTTACTGAAAACATAATTTTAGCCTAACTGGTTTTATCACTATTCCATTATAATGGTAAGATTTCAACTGAAGTAACTATCTTTAGTGTAAAGTGAGATACCAAGAACGAATGGGCACTATTAGATTGGAAAAAAACCCTGGAAACATTTATAGTAACCAAGATTGAATTGTATATTTATATTGTTTACTCCATCTGATACAGGGTGGTCTGTTCAAGTGTGAGAGCACCTGTTCCACTGTCAATGCACACAACTGAAGTCACCGTTCTCATTCAGACTGTACGTCAACACTATAGAGTACGCCCCCAAAGGTTGGCTACAGCCGAAATCGATGGTGCCGCCTAGTGCGGCAGCTTGTTGCTGGTCACAGTCGTGTAGAACTCAGCACGGACAACGGTACCCGTCAAACGCTCGCATGTAAGTAAAAGTAATTAACATTTTCCTGGTGAACACAGTTTAAATAAAAATGTTATCATTGGATACATAAACTTCTAGGCAATTTTAAATTTAACCGCTGTGTAAACTTAGCCTAATGGGTCGATTTACTTCACTGGTTCGACGCTTTAGTTTTAAGTATAAGCTCTCCAATATGGCCCACAAGTTTGTTGGACCACAATAACCATGTACGGATCCCCTTAAAGAAAATTCACGTACCAAGAAATAATTTAAGCTACCTTCTTTATTTCGAACACTCGAAATAAAGTACTTAATCGAGCGCACGAAATAATTTATAGGGCATAAAATGATTGCGAGCGCACAAAATGATTGCAAGTGCAAATGGTTACACTATAATTTGATTCGAGCGCACGAAATAAAGTTATTTCGACGCACTAAATGATTTTGGGTGCATGAAATTATATAGATTGGTTGATCGGTGAAGATAAAATCTGATCCTCGTCGTTGCAGCAAACATTCCTAGTGATAGCAAGAGTCGGTTCATTCGACTAGAAAGGTTGAGTCAAAAGAGGGCGCTATCAGACAAACTTTCGACAACTCGCCGTGTGTGTGTGCACGTCACTAAATAGGGAGAAAACAGAGCTATAGCCTCATAAAAAGGGTAGTTTGAAAAAAAAATTACACATTTGCGACATGGGGTTTGTTGACTTACAATTTGATGTCCTTTTGATGACCTAGACCCTGGAACATGGTTCTTTTTGCTTAGATTGTCCTATGGTCCGACTTGCTATTTTTGAAAATTTAGCATTTTGCACTGTATGCTATGGACGTTTATTGAGTGCAGTGAACCACTTTGGGGGCGGCATAACCACCTTCCACACATGAGGGGAAGTCAAATTGCCGCGGTTTATGAAGAATGGCCATGTCTAGCGTCCTCTAGTGACGGGACAGGATAACCCTTTTCATGACAAAGTGCATTTTTACCCTCAATCGACAAAAATGGCATACAATCTTTTGAAACAAATTTTGAATTGCAAAGTTTAATTGAATAAATTATATTTTGTTGAATAACTAAAAATGGAAATTTGAAATTTGAAAAAGTCAATAATCGAAGTTACCAAAAGCCATGTATGTGTGCAAATGCCATTCTCAGTTAGTGGAGGTGTAAAAGATTTCCATCTACAGCTACATGTCCTCGATCATACGTTTGACCTCTGCTTTGTCAGTTTTTCACATAATTATGGAAAATTCCTCCGGAAAAAAAATAATAACGAACGGTTAGTTCTTTGGGTTAATCAATTATTGCGACTCTCTTGTCGTGCTTCGCTTGATAATTTTTGACCCGTTCATTTAGGAATCCATTGACACACGCTGTCAGTTGTTTCGAAAATGCGGCCTTAAAACCTGACCATAATTATAGGCCCGCTACCCAAAACCGCGACTGCCACAATTTCGACTAATTATGACTTAATTATGACTGTGCCATACCTTGACTTAACCGTAAAAAAAAAAATAATAATAATTAAAAACAATGGATTTATGACAATGGACAAACTTGCACGTCTAAATTATTTCCTGTTTGATAAAACGTTCGTTGGTAAAATCACTTTTTGTACGGTAGTGTTCCGTATAGCTCTGTGGTGAGACTGTCTTCGGGCTATATTTAGCTGTTCCGACTTACTGTCGGAACAGGTTTTGTTTTCGTCGAGATTTTTATTATTTTTATTATTATTATTAGCTGTTCCGACGAAGTGGTCGGAACAGCTATTGTTTTTGTTAAGATTTTTATTTGTTTTTATTATTATTATTATTCTTTGTATCTCAAAAGCTCATAGGTTTAACCAGGGCATTTTGTTAAAGCCAAAAGTCATACTTGGCTTAGTATAAAAGAGTCAAATCCTATATCATATTAAAGCTTAGGTTTTGAAGTTATAGAAAAGTGTAATTAGCTTAAATTAATTAATTAATTTACTTAGTTATAATGGCATGAATATTTAATTAGCCAATCTTTAGACCGCCATATCTCAAAAAGTATACGTCCGATCGTCAAACTTTTTTCGATTTTAGACTTCTGGAATACTGTAGATGTGCATCGCGGCATAAAATTACGGACGACGTCACAATGACGTCATTTATTGCACGTTTTGTATCTGTGTACAAACACACAGGATAAAGTGAAAACAAATCCGACTTCTAGAAAAATAATTTTTCAATTAAGCTCAAATTTAACGTCCTAGATTACACACACGTTTCTTAAAACAAATAAGATTTTATTGTCTTTCAGTTTAAAAGCTTCAAAACTTATTGAAACATTGTCAGTAGAAAAAAAACAAATTCTCAGGCAAATTTAACGCCATGGGTACTTTGCCTATGATCTGTGAGTTTATAAATAAAAACGGACTCAAGCTTTAAACATTTTAATCGATTGAGGGCGCTATACGAGTTTAACGGTGCTCTTGCTTGCTTTTTTTCAACTCGATCAAGTTTTATACCCATAATGATCTGTGTTTTTGCGATTTTTGTATGTAGAGTATATTATAAAGAGTCATTCCTGCGCCGACTGACACAAGTCTACGTTCATTCACAAGAATCGAGAAGAATTTTCTTGCTCTCAGCACAGAGCGACGTGTCTGCTCAGATCTTGTTGTTATTCAGCGTGAACGTTGAAAATCGAACGCCGTGTGTTGGGACGATGTTGCCCGCGTGCCAGACTTGTCTGCGCTTGGGTCCCGTTCACCGGAAAACGATTTTTTAGGTTTCTTATGCAAAGGCATTACTTGAAGCTGAATCATGAAGGAAACAAGGCTACCCATTCCCCTGGAACCACGTTTTTAAGGTTCTTGTGCGAATGCATTACTTCGGGAAATCACTATGTAGCAAACAACAAACCTGTTGGGGGTTGCAATGAGGCTCGAATTGTAGCTGAATGGGGAAAGGTGTAGAAAAGAAAGCATGCATTTTTCATAGGTGTGCATGAAGAGCCAAAATGAACAATAAAATCATATCCAATATTAACTATTTTAGCCCAACAAAAACATTCGGTATTAAAAAGACACAACATATGTTAATACAAAATTTAAATCGTCTACCCAATATTATTATGTGCTACTAAAGCGCAATTGTGGCATGCACTGAGAGTGAGATGTTATCAGCGGAAAGCAGGCGTAGTAACAGAATAATGATTCGTTTTGAATTAATAATTCGTTTCGAATTCATAATTCTTTGATAAGAGTGGCAGTTCATGCTACGTACTAACTTATTAACTTATACCGCATTTAATATTTTATCGCAACAAAAATAACATACACGATATTAAAAAGTTTTTTTTTTTTACAATTATGATTTTAATACAACAGCATAGACCAATCTTTATTTACTAACTTGTGAGACCTGTGGTGTGATTGCTTTATGTACTAAATTGTGAAACCTATTCCATGATATACAGTCTTGTGTGGTTTGCGTACTAACTTGTGAGACCTGGACCCAATTTCATGACTCTGCTTACCATAAGCAAAAAAACGACGCTTACGGAAGCAGATAATTCCGTGCTTACGTCAAGCGTATTTCAGGGGTTAGCAGAGAATTACGTCTTTTTCTTGTGTGTACTTCACGTAACTAGGCATTCTTCGCTTACACAGCTAGCGCAGAAATTCGACGCTTGCAAAATAAGCGGAGAATGTTGACCGTAAGCATGGAATTCAGCAGTAACCAGAGCCATGTAATTGGGCTCATTTGTTTAAATGAGGGATAGTTCACTTTATACGCTAAGTTGTGAGACCCAGGCCCAAATACATGGCTCTGCTTACCAAAAGCAAATAATCAACGCTTACGGCAGAGAATTCCGTGCTTACGTCAAGCGTATTTCAGGGGTTAGCAGAGAATTTTGGCTGGTGCGCGTGTGTACTTCACGTAACTAGGCATTCTTCACTTACACAAATAGCGCAAAAAATCGACGCTTCCAAAATAGGCGAAGAATGGGTGACTGTAAGCATGGATTTCTGCAGTAACCAGAGCCAAGAAATTGATTCGTTTAAATGAGGGATAGTTCACTTTATACGCTAAGTTGTGAGACCCAGGCCCAAATACATGGCTCTGCTTACCAAAAGCAAATAATCAACGCTTACGGCAGAGAATTCCGTGCTTACGTCAAGCGTATTTCAGGGGTTAGCAGAGAATTTTGGCTGGTGCGCGTGTGTACTTCACGTAACTAGGCATTCTTCACTTACACAAATAGCGCAAAAAATCGACGCTTCCAAAATAGGCGGAGAATGGGTGACTGTAAGCATGGATTTCTGCAGTAACCAGAGCCAAGAAATTGATTCGTTTAAATGAGGGATAGTTCACTTTATACGCTAAGTTGTGAGACCCAGGCCCAAATACATTGCTCTGCTTACCAAAAGCAAATAATCAACGCTTACGGCAGGAAGTTCCGTGCTTACGTCAAGCGTATTTCAGGGGTTAGCAGAGAATTTTGGCTTGTGCGCGTGTGTACTTGACGTAACTAGGCAATTATTATAGTCAATGTTTCGCTGCACTTTTTGATTGAATTGTTTTACGTTTATCCGAACTGTAAAAATGTAAACGTTTAACCGGTTGATCTGTTGGTTAACCGTGTAACCGTCACAGGCTTAGTATACATGCTAACTTGTGAGACATGTTCCTCGATAACACATCTGCGGTTGTGATCAAAAACATTGCCTCTTCAGTGCATCATTATTTGGCTCTGCACAATCGAATTGTTGTGGAACGCCCTCAGATATAGACACTCATTGAGCATTGAAGATTGAACTTGGGTTTACCGTGACCCCATGTTAACCTTTACTTCCGGGTCAATCGGAAGTGGGACCATATCTCAAGAACTACACAACCCATGTTCCATTTCTTTTCAGTTATTAGATCCTTTGAACATTGAAGATTGAACTTGGGAAATCGTGACCACATGTTGACCTTTACTTCGGGTCAACCGGAAGTGGGACCATATCTCCAGAACTACACAACTGATTTTCAATTTTTTTCAGTTATAGATCCTTTGAGCATTAAAGATTGAACTAAGGGTTACCCTGACCCCATGTTGACCTTTACCTCTGGGTCAATCGGAAGTGGGACATTATCTCAAGATCTTCAAAGCCAATTTTCAATTTGTTTCAGTTAATAACAATAATAACCGATTCTTATATAGCGCTTTATCACAGCCCGAGGGGCGTATCAAAGCGCTTCTGACATTATTACCCCTGGTCACTGGGCCATATATTTCATTCCTTAAACCATCTCAGCTCCCTGGGGAGTATACAGCCGGTGCTGCGAGTTTACTGCGCTCCAAGCTAATCATTCACATAAACCATCTCTGCCCTCACAGGTACCCATTTTACCCCTGGGTGGAGAGAAGCAATTATGGTTAAGTGTCTTGCTCAAGGACACAAGTGCCACGACCGGGATTCGAACCCACATACCGATAACTTAATCACCATAACTTGAGTCCGATGCTCTTACCCGCTCGGCCACGACACCCCAGTTATAGACTCATTGGGCATTAAATATTAACCTTGGGTTATCTTGACCCTAAGTTGACCTAAACTTCCGGTTTAACCGGAAGTTGGACCTTATCTCAAGAAGTACCAGCCGATATTCAAACTGTTTTCAATTATATTCTTCCTGGCATTGAATGTTAGCCTTGTGTTACCATGACCCCATATTGACCTGAACTTCTGGGTCAACCGGAAGTGGGACCAACTCTCAAGTACTATGCACCCGATTTTCAATTTTATTTCAGAATTATAAACCTTTTGTGCATTGAAGATTAGCCTAGGGTTACCGTGACCCGTGTTGACCTTTACTTCCGGGTCAACCGGAAGTGGGATCATATCTCAAGAACTCCAAAACCGATTGTTAATTTTTTTCAGTTATACACTCCTTGGGCATTACAAATTTGCCATGGTTAACCATAACCCCATGTTGACCTTTACTTCCGGGTAAACTGGAAGTGACACCTATCTCAAGAACTACATCTGAAGCGTTTAATCAATGTAATTAGAAACGGAACAGCTTTGTGTTTGTCATGGACAAACACCTAATGTCTAGTTAGCTGTTCCGACTTACTGTCGGAACAGGTTTTGTTTTCGTCGAGATTTTTATTATTTTTATTATTATTATTATTATTATTCTTTGTTTCCACCTAAATCCCGTAACATTTGTACACGTTTTTTGTATACACCAAATATCCTAATGTTTAAATATGAAGGGGTTTGGTCATATATCAAATTGAAGCTTAGTACATAAACTTAACATTTACTGTGATAGTTGTTAAAATTCTTAATTAATTAGCCACTTTAGAGCGAGGTGAATATTTAATTAGCCAGCCTTGTAAGCACCATATCTCAAAAAGTATACCGCCGATCGTCAAACTTTTTTTAGTTTTAGACTTATGAGATACTGTAGATGTGCTTTCCGGCCTAAAACAACGAACGACGTCATAATGACGTAATTTATTGCGCATTTTCGCCCGTGCACAAAACACATGGAGATAGTGGAATCAAATCCGACTTCTAGAAACATATTTTTTTAATTAAGCTCAAATTTAACGTCCTAGATTACACAAATGTTTCTTAAAACAAGAAAGATTTTATTGAACTTCAGTTTAAAAGCATCAAAACTTACCAAAACATTGTCAGTAAAAAAAACCCAAAATTCTCAGGCAAATTTAACGCCACGGGTACTTTGCCTGTAATCTGTGAGTTTATAAATAAAAAAGGAGTCAAGCTCTAAATTTTTTTAACAAATGAGGGCGCTATACCAGTTTAACGGCGCTCTTGCTTGCTTTTTTAAAAACTTGATCAAGTCCTACCCGTTTGTGACCCGTGTTTTTGCGTTGTTTGTATGTAGAGTGTATTATAAAGAGTCATTCCTGCGCCGACTAACGCAAGTCTACTTTCATTCAAAAGAATCGAGTTGTCTTGCTCTCAGCGCAGAGCGTCGTGTGTCCGCTCAGATCTAATCGTTACTCAGGTATCAGCAGCGTGAACGTAGAAAAATAGAACGCCGTGTGTGGGACGATGTTGCCCGCGTAGCAGACTTGTCCGCGCTTGGGTCCCGTTCACCGGAAAACGATCTTTTAGGTTTCTTATGCAAACGCATTACTTGAAGCTCAATCGTGAAGGAAACAAGGCTACCCATTCGCCTGAAACCACGTTTTTAAGGTTCTTGTGCGAACGCATTACTTTGGGAAATCACCGTCTAGCAGACAAAACACTTGGTGGGGATGCAATAGGGCAAGAATTAGAGCTGAGTGGGGAAATAATGTATAAAAACGTGAAATTACCTTTTCCATGGCTATAGGGTCAGTGTTGGATTTGGGGTCAAAAGCCAAAATTAACAAAAACTCATGTCCCATAAATTTTTAACTATTCATGCCGTACGAAAATAACATACTCGATCGGTAATAAAGGGCACACAAAGTTTTACAATTACGATTTTAATACAACAGCATTTAGCTTTAAATTAAGCCTGTGCATAAAATTTACAAAAAACGACCGTGCACGGATGAATACACCTGCCTGAGATTTGGAAGTTTACACGGCATAAACGTTTTATGAATGAACATCGAAATGGTACTATCATTAATAAGTACCGAAATGGTACTATCATTCATTCGATTTTGAATAAGCGAATTGATTCCAAATAAGCGAATTGATACCAAATAAGCCATTAGATTTTAAATAAGCAAACTGATTTCAAATGAGCGAAATTATTCCGAGTAAGCAAATTGATTCTGAATAAGCATTTTAATTCTGAATATGCGAATTGATTCTGAATAAGCAAATTGATTTAGAATGAGCGAAATTAATCCGAGTAAGCGAATTGATTCTGAATAAGCGTTTTAATTCTGAATAAGCGAGTTGATTTCGAATAAGCGAATTGATACCAATAAGTGAATTGATTTTGAATAAGCGAATTGATTCCGAATAAGCCATTCCGTAAAAGCAACAGTGCACGGATGAATACACCTGCCTGAGATTTGGAAGTTTACACGGCATACACATTTTATGAATGAACATCGAAATGGTACTATCATTCATGCGTCTTGTGATGAATCATTGAATGATGTAGTGTTAAGTGTATTTAAAGAAACTTCACAATCTTTATCAACAAGCATAATGCTTACGACTTGGCGAAATGGTTATGAATAGGCAAAATGGTTATGAATCAGCAATGATTCTGAATAAGCAAATTGATTTTGAATGAGCGAAATTATTCCGAGTAAGCAAATTTATTGTGAAAAAGCGTTTTGATTCTGAATGAGCAAATTTATTCAGAATAAGCGAATTGATTCCAAATAAGTGATTTGAGTTTGAATAAGCGAATTGATTCCGAATAAGCGATTTGATTTTGAATAAGCAAATTCATAGTCAATGTTTAGCAATTTTCGATTGAATTGTTTTATGCTTATCCGAACCGTAAAAATGTAAACGTTTAACCGGTTGATCGACTGGTTAACCGTGTAACCGTCACAGGATTGGTATACATGCTTGCTTGTGAGACCTGTTCCTCGATAACAAAATTTAGAGTAAAAAAAGCCGTTAACACAACTGCGCTTGTGATAAAAAACATTGCCTCTGCAGTGCAACATCTCAAGAACTACACAACCCATGTACATGTTCTTTTCAGTTATAGACCCTTCAAGCATTGAAGACTGAACTTAGGATACCGTGACCCCATGTTAACCTTTACTTCCGGGTCAACCGAAAGTGGGACCATATCTCAAGAACTACACAACCCATGTACAATTTCTTTTCAGTTATAAACCTTTTGAGCATTGAAGATAAGCCTTGGGTTACCGTGACCCCATGTTGACCTTTACTTCTGAGTCAACCGGAAGTGGGACCATATCGTTCAATCTTGAACTTAGGCTCATTTTAAATGTCTGGATCGTTTAATCAAAGCAAAACAAAACGGAACAGCTTTGTGTTTGTTCACAAACACCTAATGTCTAGTTATTATTATTCTTTGTTTCCACCTAAATCCCATAACATTTGTACACGTTTTTTGTATACACCAAATATCCTAATGTTTAAATATGAAGGGGTTTGGTCATATATCAAATTGAAGCTTAGTACATAAACTTAACATTTATTGTGATAGTTGTTAAAATTCTTAATTAATTAGCCACTTTAGAGCGAGGTGAATATTTAATTAGCCAGCCTTGTAAGCACCATATCTCAAAAAGTATACCGCCGATCGTCAAACTTTTTTTAGTTTTAGACTTATGAGATACTGTAGATGTGCTTTCCGGCCTAAAACAACGAACGACGTCATAATGACGTCATTTATTGCGCATTTTCGCCCGTGCACAAAACACATGGAGATAGTGGAATCAAATCCGACTTCTAGAAACATATTTTTTCAATTAAGCTCAAATTTAACGTCCTAGATTACACAAATGTTTCTTAAAACAAGAAAGATTTTATTGAACTTCAGTTTAAAAGCATCAAAACTTACCAAAACATTGTCAGTAAAAAAAACCCAAATTCTCAGGCAAATTTAAAGCCACGGGTACTTTGCCTATAATCTGTGAGTTTATAAATAAAAAAGGAGTCAAGCTCAAGTTTTTTTTAACAAATGAGGGCGCTATACCAGTTAAACGGCGCTCTTGCTTGCTTTTTTTAAAACTTGATCAAGTCCTACCCATTTGTGACCCGTGTTTTTGCGTTGTTTGTATGTAGAGTGTATTATAAAGAGTCATTCCTGCGCCGACTAACGCAAGTCTACTTTCATTCAAAAGAATCGAGTTGTCTTGCTCTCAGCGCAGAGCGTCGTGTGTCCGCTCAGATCTTATCGTTACTCAGGTATCAGCAGCGTGAACGTAGAAAAATAGAACGCCGTGTGTGGGACGATGTTGCCCGCGTAGCAGACTTGTCCGCGCTTGGGTCCCGTTCACCGGAAAACGATCTTTTAGGTTTCTTATGCAAACGCATTACTTGAAGCTCAATCGTGAAGGAAACAAGGCTACCCATTCGCCTGAAACCACGTTTTTAAGGTTCTTGTGCGAACGCATTACTTTGGGAAATCACCGTCTAGCAGACAAAACACTTGGTGGGGATGCAATAGGGCAAGAATTAGAGCTGAGTGGGGAAATAATGTATAAAAACGTGAAATTACCTTTTCCATGGCTATAGGGTCAGTGTTGGATTTGGGGTCAAAAGCCAAAATTAACAATAACTCATGTCCCATAATTTTTTTACTATTCATGCCATACGAAAATAACATACTCGATCGGTAATAAAGGGCACACAAACTTTTACAATTACGATTTTAATACAACAGCATTTAGCTTTAAATTAAGCCTGTGCATAAAATTTACAAAAAACGACCGTGCACGGATGAATACACCTGCCTGAGATTTGGAAATTTACACGGCATAAACGTTTTATGAATGAACATCGAAATGGTACTATCATTCATAAGTACCGAAATGGTACTATCATTCATTCGATTTTGAATAAGCGAATTGATTCCAAATAAGCGAATTGATACCGAATAAGCCATTAGATTTTAAATAAGCAAACTGATTTCAAATGAGCGAATTTATTCCGAGTAAGCAAATTGATTCTGAATAAGCGTTTTAATTCTGAATATGCGAATTGATTCTGAATAAGCAAATTGATTTAGAATGAGCGAAATTAATCCGAGTAAGCGAATTGATTCTGAATAAGCGTTTTAATTCTGAATAAGCGAATTGATTTCGAATAAGCGAATTGATACCAATAAGCGAATTGATTTTGAATAAGCGAATTGATTCCGAATAAGCCATTCCGTAAAAGCAACAGTGCACGGATGAATACACCTGCCTGAGATTTGGAAGTTTACACGGCATACACATTTTATGAATGAACATCGAAATGGTACTATCATTCATGCGTCTTGTGATGAATCATTGAATGATGTAGTGTTAAGTGTATTTAAAGAAACTTCACAATCTTTATCAACAAGCATAATGCTTACGACTTGGCGAAATGGTTATGAATAGGCAAAATGGTTATGAATCAGCAATGATTCTGAATAAGCAAATTGATTTTGAATGAGCGAAATTATTCCGAGTAAGCAAATTGATTGTGAAAAAGCGTTTTGATTCTGAATAAGCGAATTTATTCAGAATAAGCGAATTGATTCCAAATAAGTGATTTGAGTTTGAATAAGCGAATTGATTCCGAATAAGCGATTTGATTTTGAATAAGCAAATTCATAGTCAATGTTTAGCAATTTTCGATTGAATTGTTTTATGCTTATCCGAACCGTAAAAATGTAAACGTTTAACCGGTTAATCGGCTGGTTAACCGTGTAACCGTCACAGGATTGGTATACATGCTAGCTTGTGAGACCTGTTCCTCGATAACAAAATTTAGAGTAAAAAAAACCGTTAACACAACTGCGCTTGTGATAAAAAACATTGCCTCTGCAGTGCAACATCTCAAGAACTACACAACCCATGTACATGTTCTTTCAGTTATAGACCCTTCAAGCATTGAAGACTGAACTTAGGATACCGTGACCCCATGTTAACCTTTACTTCCGGGTCAACCGAAAGTGGGACCATATCTCAAGAACTACACAACCCATGTTCAATTTCTTTTCAGTTATAAACCTTTTGAGCATTGAAGATAAGCCTTGGGTTACCGTGACCCCATGTTGACCTTTACTTCTGAGTCAACCGGAAGTGGGACCATATCGTTCAATCTTGAACTTAGGCTCATTTTAAATGTCTGGATCGTTTAATCAAAGCAAAACAAAACGGAACAGCTTTGTGTTTGTTCACAAACACCTAATGTCTAGTTTTTTTTACTGTAATTCTCGTCTGAAACGCTGTCAGGGTGTCAGACGAGTTCATAAAACAGCGTTTCAGGACCTATTTCTCTATAATTCAGTAATTTGAAATAAACATGCACTACATGCAAAATCCTTGGCAAGACCAAAAACTGTTTTTGCAGTTTCTGTTGAAAACTCAATCGAGTGGAATTTGTTCTTTTCTAAAAACCACAGTATTTACCAAAATTAATAAAATGTGATTTTTGGTAAATGGTCACACAAACAAGTCCCAAATTAAGATTTGGGCCGGAAGTAGCGAATACTTTGGGCATGTGGTAGATGCGGGCACGTGTAACGCAGTGTATTTTACCAACAGTGCCCAATTTCAAATCTGCTTGCTGTTTAACATTTTCTGCTTAGCAGAAATAAACAGGAAACAGTTGCACACGGCACATACCACAGTGCTTACAAAGAATAGGCAACCAGCGGCTAGTTGCCCTATTTAAAACCTTTTTAAAGCGAAATTTTATTCATATTTTTTACTTTACTAAATTTATTTGTAAGCAGAAGCTCCCCTCCCCGGTTCAGAAATGCGTGAGATACGTGACCTCTATACTCCTAGGTCAGAGTTCATGCTGTATCATGATCTAGCCATGAACAACTCATCAGTGATGCAGTATTATTTCACATAATCGATTCTTGACAAATCGAAGAAAAGTCAAGCTGATGAGCCAGTGATGAACCACGCAGCGGTCCCATCTAATCTATATCGTGTCCTCTCTCCCTACGATCGCATTACATTTACGATTACTTAAAGGACTGATAATGGACTGGATATTTTTATGGGTGGACATGGTGATAAAAATGATTATTCAGGAGAATTAGGATAATTCAATAGAATTGGGTGAATTTGACTCCAGTATAGTACAGTCACTGAGGCACAATTGCTGTAGACGATAATCATATTAATCGTTTTATTTCCTCCTATAATTATCATGAATTATTCAAGGTTTTATAGATGCTTTGTATGCCCGAGTTGATTAGACACAAAACTGCCATCGTTAAGAAGTCAGTATATATGAAATAGTTAAAATATTTTAGTTTAACGAATAATCTACTCGATGAAAAAGGTAGAGTCATGCTTTGGTAGTGACACCGAAATACAGTTGTGTAATGTTTATCCGCAAGCCTCTTGTTGTATAGATGATAGGCCTAAGGATAGCAAGCATCCTGAGAAATTGTTTCGAAATTTTTTCGTTTTGATTAGAAATCATTGAAAGTAAGTCGACAATTTTTGAATCTCCAAAACTCGACACAAGGCGAGTTTTGGAGATTCAAATTTCCATGGTGTTCGTTTGTGAATACTGCGGTGAGTCATACGGTTTGTACCCACAGTCATCTCGCAAAACGAGGATGGATTTGACGTTCTTTATATAAAAAAACGGTAACAGTTTGTTATCGTTTTCTCAACGAGCTGACATTGTATTTAATAGTTGCAACTTTCAAAGGTGACTTTTATTGTATCGTTCTTGATATAAACTGTGCCCATAGCTCTGTATTTCATTAACAAAAACCAATCTATGACCCTCCCTTTGAGGATGAGTAATAATTGGCAAAACAATTGGACTTGAAACATGTAAAATTTTTGCGATAAAGGTCTACAACCCTTGAAAAAAATGTGCATGTAAACTTTTCATTGGCACTCCTATCGTAAACCTGAGGGGTTTACAGGATCCTCACATTAACCTTTTTTCGGATCAGCTCTGACCCGGCACTTCTTAGAGTAAAGACAGTGGCGTACATAGACATAATCTGCAGTTTGTCTGTATATGTATATAATTTTTTTCCGGGGTGGTGATGGGGGCGTTGTTGTAGGGGGCAGGTGGTTTCGGGGAGGGGGGATAAGCGGGACCACATAAATCGGGTTCTTAGCGGTTCCTCCTGTCCTCCTCCCCACCGTATATAAGAACAACTTTAATATTATAGCAAATTCCCCAAAAACCAAGCCGTGCCGAACGGTGACTTCGGCTACAGCTACAGCTAGATCAGCGCGTCTGCCAGTGTTGAAGAATAGGCAGACGCGCGCGATCTAGCCGTAGCTGTAGCCGAAGTCGCTGTTTCGGACACGGCCTTAGTTCCGATAGCTCCTCCACAAGAGTTTTGTCACCAGATAAAAAGCCCACACTCTTCTGACTAGGCTCATCCAATCAACGCCCAGTATTCGTTGGCACCAATCTGCCTCCAATTTCATTCCGAGTTCCTTAATAAAATATTGCTTAGCAAACAAGTTGTTTTCAGAACCAAGCAAGACGAGTTCTTACCAGAACCAAACTTATACTCAGTGATAAATGGTAGTAACAGCAAACTAAAACCATCACATTTGAAACGGTTAATTAAATCAAAAATACAACTCTCAAATAGGAATTTTATCTATAAAAAACAGTGTGAGTGCAATTAGCATTCATTAGGAAGAGTTAATTCAACCTTGTAGTGCCTGCATAGATGTACAGAATGTTCTTCATATGCAGAGGAAATTTGAATTTAGATGAAAATGATTGGTATAATGTTTTTGCATGTGACGTTTATAGTGAAAATAACAAATATGTACATAGAATCTATAAGCAACTAAACAAACTGTAAACTAAGACGTACAATGATTGGTGACATTCGTTTTGACACGAATTACAGGAAAAGAGACATATTTTATGTATCAATCAAACAAACGTCTGGATCAAGATTCGTAGACTTGCCCAGTCCCACCGAGCTCTGTTGAGCTCTCAACCGGTGACAATACAAAAGGTAGTGTCGCAAATCAAGTCTATCAAGTCTTCATAAGCTTTAAGCTATAACTTGATAAAGTGATGTAATAGATCTATTCATCAACAATTAGTTGTGCATTAGACTGATGATCCGATAAAGAATTACGAAAGTTATTTACGAGACAAAACATGACCATCTGCTCTAAAGGCTTTCTTAGTGTATTACATGAGCGGAATGCGAAGTTTTTGAGACACGGTGTTACATCCAAACAAAATATTTAAATTAGGATAATGTTCATGAAATACGTCGCGATAAATCAATCGACTTTTGATCAATTTCGTCTCAAGCTCCCACGTTGTGTTGGTGATTTCTGGCTTTAATTACCACTGCTTGTGGGTGAGCAGATTGCAAGGGGGAATTCTTTCACCATTACCTCACACAGATGCAATTTTGCAGGCGTGACTATCGGTATGTCTACAAAGACGTAGCGCGCCCTCACTGGTGGGTCACAGTTAAAATCAATAACTCCACCACGAGGTGCAGCCTGTTCTGCCGTCACTGGTTCCCCACATATGGTGTTGTTGGTGACGATGGGGTCTTCCCCTGCTCTAGCAATGGCACCAACCAAACGCTCACCTGTAAAAAAACCAAAAAACAACAATAACGGGGACTTGTTATATTTGTTTTCAGGTAATACCTCATTTTGCAGAGGGTTGAGCCGAAAAACTTAGGACAAATTGGTATCCATTTTTCGTTTGCTAGTACTTGTGGACATATTGTTTCATTTCATGTTGAAAAGTGTATGCAATCGCATAAAAGGAAAGGTACAAATAAACAAAAGGGGTGAAAGAGTGGTGACAAGGTTAATACCTGCCGTTTAAGACCGGAGAAATAAGGGTCGTTGGATAATGGGCACGGAAAAGTGAAACATATCATTTCAGAGAGTTGGAGGTGAGGCGTCTGGGACTTGGATTAGAGTTGTACTTTAGTCGAGTCGTCTTGCCCCCTTGAGAATAAACGACACAGCTCTGTTGTTAAGGTTCTTCGAATATAAATAAAAACTCACTGCAACAGTGGATCCGATTGATGATTGTAATCGTCCTGATGCAATGTTCACCCTCAAGATCAACTCTCCACCAAGGGTCTATTTCGCCTTCGTCCGCTGTTGGTAAAGAATAAAACAACACCACCGAAACTTTTGGTCTCAAACATTCTTACTTATCACAGATGAAATGTTTGTACTAATGCGTGCAAACATCGTATCTCATCGAAGTATTGACGTAATTTGAATTGCTACGCAGAAATTTGAACTGTGTCAATACAATAATAAAAAGGTAGCTGGCTATTATTATAGAGATGAATTTTGAACCGTTATTATTATTATTATTTTATTTCTCTCCACAAGCTCAATAAAATTACACACAAAAGAAATACAAATTAAACATGGAGAATAACCTAAAGGTTCAGTCCGCCGTTAAAAATATTTCTGAAAGGTACAGACACGCGGTGTATACGTGGGGAAGGATACAAATTACAAACATAATATTCTAAACAATTATTTAAATTAATTGAACCGTTGTAATTGAAACAGGCACTTTGGTGTAGCATGTGGTTAAAGCTCTGATTGTCTTCGGGGGAATACTGGCAAATGACCGATGATATTGTCTCTTTCTGAAATAATGGAGGGGCAGGTGGATGTAACTTGCCCTTGGTGGTAACTTTGGTATTCCATAACACTGTATGCAACGCTGGTGCGTATTTTTAGTTCAAAACTCTAAACAGAAACAATTTCGATGTAATCGTCCTATCATATTTTGACGGGTGACCAACAAACTTTCATTTACATGTATGTGTGCAATCTCCGTTTTGGGTTGCTGTCAAACCTTTGCCATCTACAGCTTTGTGAGATCCGTAGTTAGTCCTGTACGTGGAACTCTGCTCAGTTGGTTTGCCAATTATGGAGAAACCCACTGTAAAGAAATTCCATGATATTTTTGTGAGAAACATATGAAGTAACAAAATCTCTCATCAAAACAAGTCGGGAAGTCAACTTTTGTCTTACCATTTCTCGTGTTATTTAAAGTTCTCACTTGTCTTATGAATTTTACCAATGATATTCTTTGTTATCTTTTTTTTTATCGGTACTTTTAGGTAACTTGTTATTTAAGACTGTTTCAGAAATGAGGCCATAAACCATTTACAAAACTTAATAAATTCTGAAGTTTTTTTTACGTGTAATTTTTTGTATCTTGTTATTTAAAACTATGTACAGAGTAACAGCTGGAGTGGCTCCAGCAGGCCCACGAGAGCGGGTGTGTGTGTGTGTGTGTGTGTGGGGGGGGGGGGGGGTTGGTGCTGTGGGTGCTGCAGCACCCACATCACTGAAAGTCACATCACTGCACCCACAGCACTGCAGGACCCACAGCACTGCAGGACTACACCACTGAAAGCACACCCCTACTTTTAGTAAATATGTTTCATAAACGGATATCTTGGAAAAGCTTACAATTTATGTAATATACATGTAACAAGTTTTGTATTGTTTTTTGTTTTTTCGGGGGGGGGGTTTGGGGGGGAGAAGAAGAGGAAGAAGACAGTAAGAAATACTTTAATAGATACAAAAAACACCCGTTTTCAAAGTTGAGGCCTACATAAAATATAAAATAAATACAAGCCGAAATAAAGGATGTATACTTCAACAAAACTCCCAATGTAAAAAGTAAATAAATGAAGATGCATACCGTTTTGCAGTAACTCTAAAATAAACACATATTTCACACACAAAAGTAATAATACTGCGAACAGGAACTATTTAAAAATATTAATAAAAACAGCCTAATACATGCTTTTACAATGCAGATTTTTTAAATGGGAAAACACCGTAAGCGAGGAACACACTGCGCGCGCCATACAACACAATAGAGAAATAAACAAACAACTCGGAATTAAACGAACAACTCTGAAATAATCGAACAACTCAGAAACAAACGAATATTTCAGAAATAAAACAACCTCGGAATTAAACCAACCAAATACTCAACAGTTTTCGAAGGCTTTTTCCTCGCATCAAATGCTCACTGATTAATTCATACGTTTTTGACATTGTCATGATGATGAAAGAAGTTTACATTAAAGCTAAATAATTCCATCGCTATTAACATTTTACAAGTCAACTGTGAAGGGGGGAATTAATAATGATCTATCAAAGCCTTTAAAAATATTTTGTTCATGCTTATGAAAAAAAAGACATACAATTACCGGTAGCCGTTAACGAGAGGCACTTCTGACATATTATCATATTCAATACCAATATTAACGAAAGGGACGATAATGGTACATAAACAACTGGCCTTGGAAATATTTTTCATTTTGAACCACAATTCTAGTAATTTACTGCACAAGGCTCGAAATAACCATCTTTTCAGCAAATTCGAGCGATAGAAACGGGGTCAAAAATATCCAGGCCAAGAAGGTCTTCGGACCATAATGGAGCAAGCATCAGGCATATCAGGCATACTGGGTACCCTGTGGTCACGTTCAAAAGACCGTGCAAGTCTGGCGACGATAAGGTCACCATTGAGCTTCTGGGCACCTTTGAGCCATCAGCTAATGAGAGAATAACGTGGGTGCAATTTTAAGTGATTTTTTTATATATATTACATCACTTGTTCCCACACCAAAAACATTTTGGTGGAATGGGTACATTTTAAACTAACAATTTAATAAGTAGGCCTACAATCTAAATAAAATCAGGTAACTTTTAAAAAATAATGAAACCCTGCTCAACATCCTATCGCTTTGGGCGGCTGGCGGTCCTGTGGCTACCTTTTAGCCACTAGACAGCCCAGTCGCCCAAAGTGATACACTACATGCGGTGGGAAACTCTCACCAGCTTAATGCCTGTAGCAAAAACGTGACATCAAAATAAAACTAATTATAGTCATTGGTACGCGTTGGTCAAGTCAATGGCAATCATATAGATCATTGTTAATTTCCCCATTATTTAGCTATAATGTTATTTTCGTTCATCGTCATGGTAATTTCAAAAACGTGGATAAGCCTTCAAAAACTATTGTGTTCATCCTTATAAAAAAAATAATCACCATAAAATTACCAGTAGCCGTTCACGAGAGGCACTTATTGTTCCCTTGGAACTTATCACTTCAGAACCTGACAATCTGTTATTCAATGACAATATTAACGAAAAGGATGATAGATGTACGTAAATAACTAGCCTTGGTAATTTACTGCAAGAATCTCGAAAATAAAAATGATCTTTTCACCCAACTTCGCCTCGTGAAACAAGTCATTTGGGGGTAATCATTTTGCAAATTACACGAAGAGTAATCCTGCCCCCCCCCCAAAAAAAAAAAAAAAAAAAAAAAGAAAAAGAAGAAGAGCGATTTATGTGCCAAGTCGTGTCTCTGATTGCACGACAGAGCAATTAGGAACTTAAGAGGGCCCGGACCATACGCCGAAATGGCTTTTCGCTCCACTCACGCCAATTATCTTTGAAAGAACCAGCAGCCCTTTGCAACAAAATTTTCTCGCGGGCCTGAGCTCGAGAGTCTTTCTCCTTACCTGGACAATCCAAAAAGATGACCATTTCTCTCTCAGTGGCGCTGAATGGTGGCTGATCAATGTAATAAGGTATGTACGGTCTCGCTGGTGCGCACATATTCAATCCGCCTGGTAGGAGTCGTGTACAAATACAGCGGTTGTTGTAGTCAACTGGTAACACCCATCTGAGTTTACCCTCTTGGTTAGAGTCCGGCTCTTGGCTTAGGTAGCAATCAGTGGCCGACACCTCTAACCCATAATGAGCTGGGGAACAAAAAGGATTTGTTTAGTCTTAGTCTTTTGAGAAAAGTGTAGTGGTTGCACAATTATGACAATATCCAATAGTTGCAGTACACTTCGACAAAAAACTTCACCTGTTTTTTTATTTATTATTTTTTTTATTTAATGACGAACAAGCATTGGTACCGTACAAATTCAGAAACTTAAAGATGGGCTCCAAGGTCAATTTAATTTTTGGTTTCCACTTATTTTCCAATGGTCCCTGAAAAAATGAGAAAACTGGGAAAAAATGGGAAAAGCACAAGTCTCTACCTCGCGTTAAAACGGCGTAAAACGACACTGTTTTTAAACCAAAATATTCTGATGATGTCAAGGTTCACATATATGGTCTGTACGTTTTTGTAAAGGATAATTTTTAGTTCGAGCCTGCATTTTGACGATATTCAATCACAACAGTATTGGGTATTACCTTTAGACTGGCTTAAACAAAATTATTTTTGTTACATTCATAACTTAAGTTTCTTACATTTGATTTTTGCACCTTTTTACGCTCAAATCATTCAAATTATCAAACGTTTGGGCGCATCTGACGAACAACCGTTGTGGGCACTATTATCCAACGTTTGATTGTTCAATTCAAAATAAATAGAAACTTATGTATTTATCTCTTTTTCAAATTATTAGCCCTTTTATAGCAAAAAAAACCCCACAAATTAATGGGTTATGTCACAAAATAATGCAACCAAAAGGTATATAGTTATTTTTTCACAGTGTGTTTACCTTACTAATTGTTCAAAAGTTTGAAAACCCGAAAATGTATGAAGGTCACCTTAATCATCGGATTCCCTTAAATTCTTCTTCTTTTGTCCACGGGCCGCCGTTTGAAATGTCAGAAATCTTATTAATACAGAGAAAGGTGTGTATCATTCTATAATGTTTTAGACGTCAGATATGGTTTAAGTTAAGATCAAACTTTTACAGGCCGTGAAATATCGGGAGAGTTACACAGGCAGAGCATGCTGAAAAAAGAGTTGGAGAGATGTGTAAAATGTGTTTACCCATTAATGAAAATGAATGCCCGGTCAACCACTATAGGCGGTTTAAAACCTCTATAGCCAGTTTAAAATCTCTATAGCCGGTTTAGATTATCCATTGTCGGTTTAGAACCTCTATAGCCGGTTTAAAACCTCTATAGCCAGTTTAGAACCTCTATAGCCAGTTTAGAACCTCTATATCCAGTTTAGAACCTCTCTAGCCGGTTTAGAACATCTAAAGCCGGTTTAAAATCTATTTAGACTAAATTGACGAAAATGATTGAACATGGCGATACTTTTTGTTTGGATGCAGCTTTTTAAATAAAATAAAGGAATGATCGGATACTGAAATTGAACGATTCGTTTTGATTGTTGATTGACAATCTGCGTGGTTTTTATATTTCAATCTAACTTGAATAACTTGGTCGTTCAATTGAGTAAAGCATTTTGTGAAATTGTCTGGGAAAATCCTATACATTACCCACAAATTTAACATTAATTCTTCACGGACAGTAGGATCTGTCTTATTATTTTTGATAATCATAAAAGCTACATAGTTTGACATTACTTGTTTTGGGGTGTTTTTTGTTTGTTTGTTTGTTTGGTTTTTTTTTTGGGGGGGGGGGGGGTTTGGGGGGCTGTGTTTTTGTTTCGTTTTTCAAAATAAAACTTACCGCAGAAAAGAGCAACCACCGCGATCCATGTACACTGCACTAGAGTCTCCAACAGCATTTCAGTCTTCGTGTATTTGTACCACTTTCACCGGAATTTCAGATGAACAAAAAAACTTGTTTTAAAAAGTTAGTCTTTGAATAGATCGAGCACGAAGGGAACCAACGGCCAAATGATGGTCGCATCACCCAGCGAGTCGCTACACACAAAACCGCGTCTGACTTGCGTGCAATTTGCACCAATTATGGGATTAGAGGTTTCTGTGCGAACCATGGGCTATCAAATGAACCATCACTAATTACAGCACGCTAGGAGAAACTCTACTTCACGTGTGCAATAATGCCTCGAAACAATAATGGGAACAGTGAATCTGAGGCTACCATACGGTTGCCATGACGGTGATGTTATTGTGTGAGTAAACTGACTGAGTGGGAATAAAATGAACTGAACTGAACTTAGATTTCACAATGTTACACCTTGGAGTAAAATTTATGAAATTAAAGTGCGAAAATGTATCTATCAAACCATTCAATCATTCGTCAACAGTACTTGGCAATGTAGAGGGTGGCGTTGTCCATTAGAGGTATCCACTCGCCAGATAACAAATCAGTTTAAGATTGGTAACTAAAAATACAAAAACAATCAATCTGACGAGAACGACACAATCAATCATCTTATGAATCAAATTGACCCAAAGTTTTGTCTTTACATTAACAAGCACGTATTGCCCAAGCATGTGAACGCTGTAAGGCAGTCTTTCAGCTGGCAATGTCTCCCATTTGATGATCGATATGTGGCTGGTGGCCCCCCCCCAAAAAAAAAGGGGGAGGGGTAGCAACAACAACCACACACACCTGAGCGTCTGCCTAGTCCTAGTGCACAACACTATGGCGTTTGCCAACAAATAGTGTCAGTACGCATGCGTGACTGTTAATTCTCATATTATTATTTCCCTTACGGGAAGGACCATTGACCTCCAGCAATATTAATGGAGATCAACGGGAAGCGCCATTGACCTCCATCGATTCTAATGGAGATCAATGAAGGGCTAAACAGACCCAAACCTCGTTCTCAAGGGTGATCGATCTCGCCGCGTAATTTTTAATCCCATCATGAAGCGCGGCTAAATGGTCGCTCGCACTGGTGGCTAATATGTATAATATAGCTAATGTGGTTGATTTAAAATAACACTGCCCAGTAATTATGGCAGTATATACTGAATATTCAATACTCAAGTAACTGTTCTTAGCGGCATAAAATTTCGCCGAGCCATTTTATTTTATTTTTTTTACTGGATGCCACTTGCTCGATAATGCTGTTTTAATTAGTCATATGACTGATCAATTCTGTATGGTGGCCCTGAAGGGACATCATCGCAAATAATTATGTGCGCCTACGTATGCAACGTTATGAAATTAATCGCAAAGTTTTAAAGACACTGAAATTAGCACATTAAAGCCTTTAAAATGCAGCATGGTAATTGTTAATCTTAAAAGTACAGATTTCAAATAAAGGAGAACATTGACATCAAGTGGGTTGTTGCCCCGCACCTTAGTAACACCACTGTTTTATCCCTTTATTACATGGGGCTGGATAGCTCAGTTGGTAGAGCACCGGTACGTTAATCCGGAGGTCGTTGGTTCAAGTCCCGCTCCAGTCAATTTTTCTTTGTTCAAACCCAAATTAATTGGGAAACTTTTCACAAGAAAACGATTTTGACATTTATGTCATTTTTATGTTTTCTTATAAAGAGGACACTTTAAGGTAGTATCGACTTAATAAGCAAGGCTGAGAAAATAAAATCAATGATAATATTACAAAAAATTATTGTTAAATTATATAAATATTTATTAATCCTAACAAATTGTTGCTACATTGCTTGTAACTGTTTACTAGTTTTAATTGAAATAAATAATATATGGAAACATATGTGTTGATATAAATTGAAATCTTTGATGGTTCTTTGTTCAGGCGGTAAATTGAACTTTGGTTTATTGTGTCTCTGTCTGCAGAGAATATCTCTTGATCCCAAGCAGTATTGAAATACCAAAATGTTTCACTTTGTATTCATTTATTATTTTTATTTATATTTTAAAAATGGTCATGGAAAACGCAATACAATTACTTGTGGTACAAAAACAAAAAAACAAGGGAAAAAAACGTCCGAAGAAAACTGGGACTCTTCATTTTAGAACTATTTTCCACCATGTTCTCGATCGACAATAAATTATTTAAAGCTATCCGGGATCGAGAAATTGATTCAACAAGTTTCATTCAAGACAGACAGTTGCTGTGGAATGTTATTGCTGAAGAACTTGATTGTTATGCAAATAAGGAGTGTTAAGCTCGTTTGCGGAGCATTCACTGCAACAACAAACTGCAAGGCATTCGGATTGGACTTGGTTGACTGGATGGCACCTCTCGGCTCAACGTGGGATTTGGACTTCGCTTTTTTTCCTGACGAACTTTACTCGATAATTTATCTGAAAAACTGCAGTATATTCATAAAACGGAATTATTGCCAATGGCTGGAGGGAGCTTCACTGAATCGCCGTAGACTGTAGTATGAAACTTCACGACCAAATCCGAACACATCGATGAGGTAAGGCTTTGGAACATGTCCACCAAATCACTCCCCTTGGGTTTGAACTGTGCAGCCTATATACCATTAACAGGCGCGGATCCAAGATTTTTAAGCAGGGGAGTTGGGGTGGGGCACACCTAAGCTTTATAATGTTGACCAACGCCCATGCAAAGACCCCATGTTTCGTTAGTTTATGTACCTAGGCCTACATGACCAAGTTTGATCCTTGTTTGGCTGGAACAAGGATGAGTTTACTGCAGTAAACATCGATTCTACAGAAATACACATTCCTTTTAATAATGACTGGGAAAGTGTGGTTGTTGTAGTAACTACCTGCCATTGTCAACTGAGTACCACACCCATGTTCTGTAGCTTGGGTCTTCTAGCATTTTCAGTCATTTTTAAGACCAGCCCCGGCGATCCAAGTGACATGATATTGAAAATCAAGTACGGCTTTATATTATACAGTTGAGTAATAAACAATCCTCACATATGGCGAGATCTCACGATTTTCGTCGACATTATTTTTAACTCAAGGCATCACTTCTGACGTTGAGCTTATCTCATAATTAGAGTCCCTTAATGAAATAAGCCAATTGCGAGTCATTATTGATTAATGTCTGGTACAATGACATGTTTGGTCACAAGTTACCACTTTATTTTTAATTCCTCAGACAATAAAGAAACCATTCTGGGCCTTGGCTCACGGTTCGGGCCAGATTTAACGTATAGTTGCGTATATAAGAGACTGCGAACACCAACACACAACTACAAACGAATGTGCATGGTACAACGATACCAGGGTTTGCTCATCTGGAGGTTGCTGTACAAAAGCTTGCCCCAACCATATTCGGACATAGCAGCTGTCTCTGTAGTCTGAGGAATTCTAATTTAAACGGTAACTTGTGACTAGGAAGCCGTTGTACCAAACATTATTCAAATCTAACTCATACAATGGCTTTTTGTCCCACAGCATTTAGGTACACACGTAGAAACATGTCAACAGTACATAATGGATCGAAATCTATTGGAACGGGGCTATTAAGAGGTATTATCTGGGCAACAGTTTTTCGGCTTTCAGAGTAGAAATGATTTCTTGAAGGCAATCTCGGCCTATTGTAACAGGCTTTGCGGTAGTCATGCAACAAACGTGCAGTTGTACAGCATATGTGTTTTCCAGGCCAGTTTCAGCAAAAAATCAAAGCACGCATTCAAATTCACGCATTTTCCCCTCATTCAATCATACGAGGGGTTCGTTTTAAATGTAATCAATTTCTTTTTTTTGTGCACAGTCACAGAATTTCGTTCTCTTTATTCAGATTTTTTTCAGTCATTCTATTTTTTTATAAGCATTCAAGACTTCACTTCGACCATTCATCAGTTGAATTTATACTACCTATTTACAATGAAATCAAATTTAAAGGCTGATCGAAGAGCACATGACTTTATTGCTAGTTCACGTTTTCTTTTTAGTTTATAGACAATGAATTTTAACTTCTGTGCGCTCAAATTAAACGTGAGTTATGGCTTCCCGAGTAAGCTGGCAAAAACTCCTTTATTGTCACTTTAGTTGTTCTTATTAAGATGCGTTTTCGTGTTGCTTTAATCTTTGTTCCGTGTTTTGTATAAACTGCAATAATTGTTTATTTTGTTTTGCTACCGTATGATTAAAGTCAAAGTCTATAAACGGTAATACACACAGAATACTGTCAAGTAAAGTTTGACAAGTTATGGTCATGAATCTGAAATGGAAACAATTTGTTTCGCTATAACCTTGAGGTTGTTGGTGTAAATGTTGTCTATCTGCTTATTTTCAGTACACCTCTTGACTCCCAAGAGTGGCTCTTCATGGCCATTTGCGAGTTGGATTTGAATAATATCTGGTACAATGACTTGCCTGATCACAAGTTACTGTTTAAATTTGAATTCCTCAGACAATCAAGACAGCTGCTACGTCAAATGGTTCCGAGCAAGCTTTTGCGTAGTTACGTAAGAGACAGCACACACCCATGCACAAAACAGCGTGGATATGTATGAAACAATGGCACCAGGGCTTGCTTGTCTGGAGGTTGCAAAACAAAAGTTTGCCCTAAACCATTTGACATAGCAACTGTCTCTTTAGTCTGAAGATTTCAATTGTAACTTGTGACTAAGCGAGTCAAAGTACCAAACATTATTCGAAACTAACCCGCAAATGGCTTATTCTAGGTAGTCAGCATGTGATTGCTCTAAAATGCTCCAATCACCCCCCCCCCCCCATCTAAATTATTCACTCTTCCTAACTGATCACGGGCAGCCATCTTTGCGTTCAAAATTGCTTTACTTGTTTAATGAACTCTCCTCAGAGTATCTGCCTTTATTATGGGCAACTACAAATCAGAAAGCACATAACATAGATTTGAATTTGAATGCAATTTCTCATCGATAAAATGCAATGGTTGACCAGCCTTTTGCTGTTGGCTGTAACAAAACTGAACGATCTTTGCGACCTAATTAAATTGAGTAATCGTATTTGACCAGTGAATACTTAACTGGTGAAATTGAATTACACCTTTTTTTATTGCTGAATGCAGATGCGACGGCGCATTCATTTTCAGCCGAAATTTAGTAAGCCGGGTGTTAAAATCAATGGTTTCTTGTTGTTGAAATTGACCGGGAAACCTATATTTGTATTTATTTTTATTGCAGAATGTTGCTTTACAGTTCTATCTCGGCTCTCTCTCTCTCTCTCTCTCTCTCTCTCTCTCTCTCTCTCTCTCTCTCTCTCTGGACCGAGACGGGGAACGACTTGAGGCAGACCCTGTAGCCAGCAGCCAGCAGCGAGCTCCTGTTCAGCCAAGCTTCAAGAGACTTTGACTGTCTCGTGAGTTACAGAAAGAGGGAACATCTTTGTGCTGATGACGGCTGTCAAGAGACTTTGACCAGATGGGAATTGAAGATCAATGGATATGTGGTATATGTGGACGTACATTGGAGTCATCGCCGAATTCAGGTAAGGAGAACTTGGCCGCATCCGACCTCCACTTTTTAAAATTCCCTTCTGCGATTCACCTCTTTGATAAATGTTGGAATTTCAGTTCTACTTTTTTTCTCTCAAGCAACTGGCAGCAAAAACATTTTAGTCAGCGAGGTTTGCGGGGACACTGCAAAAAAAGTTTGTTTTATTTTTATATAATGTTCTCTGCTGTGGAATGGAAAAGCAATCTTCTGAGTTTTCACTTGATGAACAAATAAGTCGAATTGAATGAATGTTCATAGAACTTGGTAGTACTGAAAACA
Organism: Pisaster brevispinus; assembly: GCA_023634235.1. Lineage (NCBI taxonomy): Eukaryota > Metazoa > Echinodermata > Asteroidea > Forcipulatida > Asteriidae > Pisaster > Pisaster brevispinus. Next base: position 8,193,920 of record JAMKCF010000012.1, on the reverse strand, counting down.
AAAACGTCAGTTCAATTAACGCTAATACAAAATAAGTGAGTTTTTTACCTTTTTTAAAATAACAATTACAAAAGTTAGAGTACCAACAGTGGAGGTCGGATAACGCAAGTTGTCCCAAGATCAAGACAAGGTGAAGACTACGAACAGTAAGAGAAGATCTAACCCGTTCTCTTGCAGAGTCCCTCCCACCTTTTCTACGCCCCCCTCAATCGATGTTCGCCGATCTTGTTGATGTTGTCCTTGTATAGCTTTCAAGGTTACGCCGCACTGTCTTGGCATTTCTTGATTTGCATATTGGTCGAAGCCAATGATGCTTTTTAATTAGGAGACTGGTCTTACTGGAAATTTCTGTCACGGTTGATGCTTCAAGTCGTCAGTTGTCATGTTTATTTATAATTGAAATGAATTAATTTTAAATATCGTAATGCTTCTATAATAACAAATAAACAACAAATAAAAACTTCAGTGATAATAACTTTTGAATTACTCTTCTAAAAAGATGAGTTTGATAAAAAAAAATAACAACAAATAAATATTAAATAAAACAATTTATTTTTCTGCATCCCTCCGCTGCTGCACTTGGGCCTTAAAACCCACCACCATAAATGCTTTAGAAGTACTCGTGTGGTCAAATATTCCAGTTCAATCAACATTCATTTGATGAGTAATGTTTGCTTTAGGAGTATTAAATACATAATTTAGGCAAGCTAAATTTATATTTACATACTCCTAATATCAGCATTACATCAATTTCTGAATGTATACACTTTCTACTGAGTGCGAATAACATTAAGATAATAAATAAAATACTAAGATAATAAAAAAACATAGCTGTTATCCTTGCCCATTTGGACCATAGTTCAAATAAAAGAAAAATGGTCAAACTCTTAGAAAACATTTTGTTTAACCTGCAGTCCCGAAATTCAAAACTTTTATAATATTAAAGCTTTAGGGCATGTTGCAAATAACTTCCTTAAACCACTTACTTGTGGGCGCTGCAAAAATTTGTTAAAATAAGAAAGAAAAAGGAAAGACAACACCTGAAGAAGACCAGAGAGAAGAAAAGGGGAGGAGAGCAGATCATCCATGGGAAAAGACGTCGGTGATGCTTAGGTTTGTATGGGTGGTAAGCTAGTTAAGGTCTAGAGTACAAAAGTGTTGGCCTAGAGATAAGACTAACTATCTACTCTTTCAGCAGGTTTACTGGCAATAGGTAAAGTATAGTGTTTGCCTGGTAAACGACGGACTTCCCCTTTGATATCCCTGATGAGTTACTGGAGGCAACTGAGGTCGGCTGTTTGCAGCAAAGGTTAAGTACTACAGGTGAAGAATCAGGTACAAGTATCGTGGTAAGTGTGAAATCGAAATAACCCTTTCCTCCACAGCTTCTAACGTTTTTCTTTCACGCTAACGTTTCCCTCAACAGGCTATAACCTTGTTTTTGTTTTCCACAGTCTGTAACCTGTTATTGCTAAAGCGAATGTTGTGGCAATCAATTGTGCACAGATGTCAGCTCTAGGATACGTAGATGACATCGGTTTGTATTGGGGTTTCAGGTAGTATGCATGGTGCTAACTTTCATTAATTGATGTGGCCCTTTACGTCCTAACCTTTTTAAATCATTTCTATTTTCTTTTAAAGAGCAGACCATGTTTTCTTCTGGAAGATGGTGAAGTAGTTTGTGTGCTCGAATCTCCACTGTGCTGAGGTGATGTCTAATATTATTGACTGGGTCATGCACAAAATCTGGTAAGGTATCGGCTTATTTAAGTAAAAAGTAACTGTGAAGAAAGTGACAACAAATCAAGAAATTTTGAGGATCATGAACAAATCTAAACAACAGTTTAGCAATAACTGCGAATAAAAACGAAACATGCATCAGCAAATCTGATTTCGAACCTCTCAAAAAACTGGTATCAATTAATAAGATTCTACAACAGCAAGTATGAACGACTAGCCAACCACCGATGTGAAACGACTTAAGAGCCAGTTAACTTGCTTTAAAACAAAACTGTTTGAAGAATCCAAACTAGTTGAAATCATTCCTGAAACATTATCAGCCGGCTCCTCTTGCCATTATAAGGATAATGCAATGCATAAAGATACATTTGTCTGTGCTTACTAAATTTCCCCCTCAGCTCAGCAGTCTCTTGTGGAGTAGTAACTACAGCCTGACCAGTTTGGATGAGCATCGTTGGAGGATGCAGGGAGTGGTGACTACAACCGGACCTGTTTGGATGAGCATCGTTGGAGGATACGGGGAGTGGTGACTACAACCGGACCTGTTTGGATGAGCATCGTTGGAGGATACAGGGAGTGGTGACTACAGCCGGACCTGTATGGATGAGCATCGTTGGAGGATACAGGGAGTGGTGACTACAACCGGACCTGTTTGGATGAGCATCGTTGGAGGATACAGGGAGTGGTGACTACAACCGGACCAGGCTGGATGAGCATCGTTGGAGATACAGGGAGTGGCGACTACAGCCTGACCTGTTTGGATGAGTGTCGTTGGAGGATACAGGGAGTGGTGACTACAGCCGGACCTGTTTGGATGAGCAACGTTGGAGGATAGGAGGAGTGGTGACTACAGCCGGACCTGTTTCAATGAGCATCGTTTGAGAATGCAGGTGCAAAAACAGACCGCTTGGTAATAGTTTGAGCAACAAAATTTCAAAAAAAAATTTGAAGAAAAGGATCACCCCACAAATATGGCAAACGAGTTATTGATTTAGAGTTGGACTTTTAAACCGTCAATCCATTATTACCTTGCAAAAAAAACCATAATAAAACAAATTGGTGAAAAAGATCCAAATAGATGTCAAGTTTTTCAAAAATATCATGTTAAAACCACAAACAAAAACACAATCTGGAATGATGTATCACATTTTGTGTGCATGTTCGATGAGTTGAACTGACGGAGGATCTCGTGTACATGTACGTGATGGCACTAAGACCTTACTAAATCTGTGATGAAGTGAAACTTGATAATTTTATTAAAATAATTTCTTTGAAATTGGTTTATTTTCTACCGCAGATTGAGACGACCTTTGAGATGACATAAACCCTATACTGAAGCTGCTCAGAAGGACTGTGTCAAGTCTAGCAAGATGACTCTCCACTATAATTTCAACTGTTAAAGTAATGCAGGGGGAGTGAGGCTAATTGACGCTTTTTGGACCGTGCACCACTAGACTCTGTCAAATCTAGTCAGCTGACTCGTCACTACAAGTTCAACTGTTGAAGTGACGTTGAGATGTTGAGGTAACCAATATTGTTTGGCCTGTGTGCAACCAGCTGGAGGAACATGTCAAGTCTAGCTGGATGACTCTCCACTACATGATTCCCAACATGTTCAACGGAAATAACCCGCACCATGACGGCGTCTTATCGCATTCCATTGGAGGAGAGGACCACCAGCTGTGGCTATGGCTGTGGGCCTATGATAGAGCAAGTTCGGGTGACGATCCACAACCACATCCGCTTCCACTATTTCAGAGATGGACTATTGTTTACTCAACAATCTTTTCTTGAATCCATCAAACTCCAACACCATATTGTACAATGTAGTTCGGCATATAGTCAAGTCATCAGTTGATCGATAAAATTGGTACGCCTGGCCAAATGCCAAGCATTTTTGCTTTATCATTTAAAAAAAAATCAAATTTGAGTGCAATGCCCTTTGGATTTTGATGGATTAATTTTAAAGATAGGACTGCTTTTGTAAAGAGAAACAAATTAACAATCAAATCAGGTCATCAAAAATAAAAAGATTCGGACAAAAAAACCTAAAGTCATCAAGCTGATCTCAGACATGTTAGAAATCATGGCAAGAAAGTTTAGAGTTATTATTTTTTAATATGATACACTTTGAAAAACAATTGTTATATTTTATGAAGGTCAGAAAACCGGTGTGGCAGATTCTGTGTCCCCCTCCCCATTGTGGCGAAATTTCATCTAATTGTGGCCTCTTTTGAATCACTTCCATCGATAGGGGACACACACACCGGGGACAAAATTCCCCTAGAGACTGGACAAAATGTTTGGACAAAATGTTGATGTTGTTGTGTACAACTAAGTTTGTAAGATTCAATCAATCAGAATCGTTCTATGGGCCCATCGGCTATAATAGTGATGCAAACTTTACACCTGGCTTCTCATTAAAGGTATTATTACGGATTGGTAGAGCTGACAAAATAGTCGCAGACATTGTTGATGATTTGTGTGATCAACCATTTACATGAAATAACAAACCAGTGACAATTTGGGATTAATCCGTTGTGAGTCAACAGCAAATAGTGTTTAAAAAAATTGAATTTTTCAACATGTAAGCATATTGACGTTAACTTTGGTTGTAACAACCGAAATCAACATAAAGTTGTCAGATACAGTTTTCTTGAATATGACTTCATTTCAGAGGGAAACATCTCACCGAAAAAAATGGTTCTAGTATCAACTTTATAATCAGTAAGCTTTCAGACTAAAATTAAACAACGGTGTGTTTATTAGTATAACCAATCCTGCATAGAAGTGTGGGAAATTTCAAAGGGCGCAGAATAATTAGAATGCATGTTTTAACGAAAGGCGCAAGCGGACTCTTCCTATTGCAAATTGAACACAAACCATTGCAACAATCACAACACCGGGGCTCGGTTTCACCAAAAGCTAAGATTGATCATATCAATCTTAATAATACTTAGCAAAGTGTGACGTCACATTACATCACTTTGGTAATTACTGCCAACACATCTTAAGATAAATCTTAGTGTATTGTGAAACCGAAACCAGTACTCACAGCCCTAACACTGAAATAACACTTCATGCTCTAACACTTCACTTAACCCTAGCACCAAAAACCGTAACAAATAACAATCACAATACTTCATTATTAACACCTCACGATTAGCACTGACCACTCACTATTCAATCAGAACATTGAAAAACAACACAGTAAAGCGAAGCGTCAACTTATAAAACATGCATTTTGTCTATTGGCGCTCAACTTTAGTTTATAATAGATAACTATAAATTAATGCCATATTATGTTGTACTGTTTATTTACCCTAGTTTATCTGAAGCAATGATGCTGTAGCAAAGCCCAAGTTAGCATTATTTTTTTTAATTAAAACATTTGTTGATAAGCTAATTTTATTGTTTTAGTTGTTTTATTGTCTTAAATTCTCTTTGACTGTTATGAAGATTCCTAATTCTACATGCAAAAAATTAAGATGTAGACATCATTTTTGTCAAGTTCCTCTAGTACACTTAATAAGAGATTATTCGGCAATGTTTGTCCTCTGAGCCTCACTTTGGTTACACTGATCTGAATTAGAAGAATACAAGATGGCTGCCAGGGTTTGCCCTTGAAGTGTTAAGTGACTACACGTAGCCAGCAGGAACAGTTAAGCTGGTTGTCGTTTCACACCATCAACAGTTTTGACTAGTCCATGTGTTACGAATGCAATTCAACCCTGTGGACAAACTGGCAGATTCTGATCCCCCGGAGAATGTGCCCCCCCCCCCCCCACCGCAAAGCGAACTGTGTGTAAATTTCTTCAGATAGCGCCCTCTTTTGAATCAACCTACTTCTTCCTGTGTTAATTTTCCATGGGGGGGGACACAATCTCCGTGGGACAGATTTCCCTATGACCACTAGGATTGGAGAGAACATTGACTAGTCCTCATGGCCAGTCTGCCGTGCTGGCTGCACATGATACCATAGAGAAAGGACCACAGAAGGAGTTACAACTCTCTTTACTTCAGAGGAAACATGATCACCGCCGCAAATACCTTGCAGTCATACTTTTTTATGCTAATCAGATTGTGACCGATGACACAAAGAAACACTTTGCAGTCAGCCTTTTGTGGAACAATGTCCATAGCAGAGCGGCGCATTGTATTTTGGGAAATTGGGAGCACAGAACTCCAAACCGGTAGTTCTGTTGGATGAAAGTGTGGAAGGAAAAGAATGTTTCCAGTCTTCAAATGTTTTTCTTTGTGGTTTGGATTTGGCTACGGTTGGCCACATCATCAATTGTCCAAAAAGAAAAACTAACCACCTTCCAGATGCATAATGTTTTGACCCAGAAAATCCATGAAAATTGTATATTGTCAGTTTTAACAAAAGTCATAATTCTCGCACGAATTTTTAAGATTTTTGTGTAAATTCTCTTAACTTTGGTTGATTTTCAAAAACAAAACATTGACGGATACTTGTCATTAAAATCTTCGCATTTATTGTGGAAAAGCTTGCAGCGAAATGACGTCGGGAAAATATGACGCAGCATTCTTCAATGCAAGGCAAAATGAGTTGCGGTTTATCAGTGTAAAATGCGGTGTTGCACAACCTACACACAGGGTTCGTGTGGCCCATTGATCTCTATTGTTACTGCCCGGCAGTTTCGAACTCCTTCTGTGGTCCTTTCTCTATGATGATATACGGTCTTTTACTTAGGCATCAACTTATTTCTTGAAGTTAGTAATTACTTTATTATTATTATGAATTCACGTGGGATTAATAATTTTTAAAAATAGACTAATGACAATAAAGTGAAACAGAAAAGGGTCTGCACCGCCTAAGTGGGGCAGTGGTTAACCCAAATCTTTGTGCTTGACTTTTTGCGGCGTGGAAGTTATTTTTAGAATAATAATTAGTTATAAGAGGTTGGGAGTAAGACAAACTTTAAGGATAAGTATATGATTCCAAAATCAGAATCATAACTTTCAATCAGAAAGCTCACAACTGCAGTTCCTAGCAGTACAAATATTGCCATAGAAGTTAGCTCAGACCAGGCCCGTAACAAGAAAATCAAAAAAGAAGGGAAAAAAGTCCACAAATGTTTTTATTAAAGGGTGTGCACAGAAACAAAATATGCAAAAAATGGACCAAACTTCTTGAATTGGGCCTTCATTTAAAAAAAAAATCCACCCAACCACCCCCACCCCCGCCGCGTCGCTGTAGTTATTGCATCGGGGGTAATGAAACAATCCCATCAATGTGTGAATCGCATAGTGCTTTCCGAGTCCACCCACTGCAGAGTAAACATTTTGCATGTATAAATTCGTGGTATGCGTGCCATGGGCCCAATTTCATAAAGCCTGTAAGCACACAAACTTGCTAAGCACAGACAAATCTTGCTTAGCAGAAACAGGTTACCAGCCAAAATTCCATGAAGTTCACTTTGTTGCGACTGGTGCCACACCCACGTCTTGCTTAGCAAAGACAATTTCTAAGCAGTATTTTCTGCTAAAAGGCTATGTCCTTGCTCTATGGTGTGGGCCATGTTGGCTAGCCTCCGATTATTAAGCAAAATTGTTGGCGGGCTCGATAGGTGTCACAAGGGATTTTCTCCTTCATGTGTGTTTCCCCCATACGGAAAACTTACCTGGACTGAAGGAAGTTGATTCGAAAGAGGGCGCTATCGACGAGATGTCTACACAAGTCGTCGTGGAGGGGGGGGCAGGTTCTCCCGAGGGTTGGGGACATGGAATCTACTGCCACATAGGCATCAAGGCTTATGGTTCCATTGTTTTAGTGATGCAGTGTTAACACCATTGAGATTATTTGTTACTGAACTAAATGTTTTGGCTACTCAGCAATGAGTTGTCGACGTGAAGCTTCTGAATTTTACATATTAATTATGGAGCAGCTGCACTTGTGCTGTAGCAGTCTCAGCAAAACCAATAACTAGTGCACAACTCTCTCAACAAATATCAATTTACCCCTATCCTTCAAGATAGTCCTATTATCGTTGCATTTTAAATTAGTTCAAAGGATTAATTTAGAAAATACTGCTCCCTGGTTGGAGGGGGCGTTGCTATCATAGTAGTGTACATGTTTTTGTCATTCTACTGAAATAAATGGAACATCCAAGCGCAAAAATATATAGCAATTAGTCTGGCAATTTAATTAAATTAAATTATCTCTAGACCTGAACATTGGAATACTCCACAGGGACTATTGGGAATGTTGCATGCCCAATAAAAACACAAAATTCCACATTTTGTTGTATTAATTAAAAATACAAGTCACTCTCACTGCAGCTTCAGTACTTCAGTACACGTACTGCCAGTTTAGGATTCAGGTTGAACCTTTTCCCGAAGAGCTGAGGCTAATCTTGGTGTAAATTGTGCTTACTAATGAAGAAATTAAATGTTCAATAAGTTTTCAGAATGTTTATTATTCTTAATCGAATAATTGTCGGCTATCCACTTCCAATCCCCCCTTCCCGATCCCAGATAAATAAAACAATGAAAGAAATACCTTGAAATCAATATACAACAATTCAGTGTATAAATTTAGTCACTGCAAACCTTTGGAATGTTTACGCCGAGAAAAATGGGATTTGTATGTGGTGTAGTGTAAGATTGGTTGTTGTCATTACTTTATAAGTCAAAGGTCAAGCTTGTATTATTTTCATTGGCAGTTTCCGTGTCGACCCAAACCAGCGCTCTCTAACTTTGTTGATGGAAATTCCCGTTTGACATCTCCGGTGGCCTTCCATTCAGGAAACAAAAGTTGCACTTAAAGGGTATCAAACACACCATTGTTAAGTGAGGTCTACCTAAATATTTGAAATATTTTCCCATTTTCATAACAATGATTGGAAATTGAGTGAATCACAAAACTGAGTCTGCCCTTGAAACCCCTCTTCAAGCGATATATGTAGTATTGTAAAACTGGTATAATCTTCTAATCTTTCTAAGATATAATGAAAATACGATGAATAATTTTAATCCGACGATAGTTTTCGAGTAATTACCCCCCCCCTTATAAAAGATCTTTTAAACTAAACGTTTGTTCTATATGCCTCCGTTCATGATCGTGTTTGTAAATGTATTTTTGATTGTACGCACTGTGCCGATCAGTAGTACGGTTGTTTCCATCATGCACCACCACATCCTGAACAAGGACCTTTAAAATCCCACCAGCCCACCCCGGGCAGGCTTGCATGAGACCAGTGGGGCCGAGCCGAGCGAACCACATGCTGACAAGTGCAATCAATGCTAAAATGTTTAAAGTCAAAAAATACTCCACAAACAAATTAAAACTTGCCCCGCCCCTTGAAAACAGACCTATTTTTTTAAAGTTAACTTATAGGTTAACTTAAGGCTCATCAAAAAAACAAAAAACAAAAAATCCTAAGCAATTAATCTGGCCAGACTCTATCTCGAAAAAAATGACCTCACACTTTTCAGCAAAATAGGGACATTTTTCAAAAAATACTCCACAAACAAAATAAAACTTGCTCCGCCCCTTGAAAACAGACCTATTTTTTAAAAGTTAACTTATAGGTTAACTTAAGGCTCATCAAAAAAACAAAAAACAAAAAATCCTAAGCAATTAATCTGGCCAGACTCTATCTCGAAAAAAATGACCTCACACTTTTCAGCAAAATAGGGACATTTTTCAAAAAATACTCCACAAACAAATTAAAACTTGCCCCGCCCCTTGAAAACAGACCTATTTTTTAAAAGTTAACTTATAGGTTAACTTAAGGCTCATCAAAAAAACAAAAAACAAAAAATCCTAAGCAATTAATCTGGCCAGACTCTATCTCGAAAAAAAATGACCTCACACTTTTCAGCAAAATAGGGACATTTTTCGAGGGCTAGTGTACCCCGAGTGCTCCAGATTGAAAATGTCAACAGCCCAGGGGGCAGAATATTTGACCATTTTTCCACACTACATAAAGCATTGACATTCCAATCCTTGATTTAGAGAAAAGGGTTGACTTTTTCTTGTTGAGGCTCCAAGGATGAGTTTCCATTTTAGTGTGGAAAACCCTGGCAGATTAGCCATTTCACCTCCCGGCGAGTTGAGCGAACTGTCAGTCATGACAATAGGCGAGAGACTACGATGATCTTTCTGCAGCCCAAATGGGCAACTTATTAACCCTCTGTGACACCATCGCTCACTTATTGAGTAACAGTTTTTAACTAAAAAGTAATTAGTCCGCCATTTTGTTTCTTCAAAAAATCAAAAAAATTCCAAGTTCTACAACTGCACCTAGCCAAATAGCATGCGAAGTGTCTTATCACTACCCGGGGTTTGTTTTTAACTAACTCAATCCAACATTGACCCACTTTCAAGGAATTCCCATAGGAATTGTACATCAATTACTCAACCCTGCTAAGTTGGGTAAACAAAGGGCGTTAGTCAAAGAAATGGTTGATTGAGCAGAAAGAGACATGTGGGCTCATCTCAAAATGCAATTTTGCTTGAATTGAATATTCAGTCAAAAGGGTCTATATCTAATGCTGTGGCAGATTTAAAATTGATTGGGTAATTTAAAAGTGGTTTGGTTCTTCACAGAAATGTATCACACGCTAAAATCAACCTGTTACTCAACAAGTAAGCATGGCGAAATGGTGTGATTTCTTTTTGATGGTGTCACGTAGAGTTAAGGCTTGCCTTGTAGGTCTGTGTTAAAAAAAAAAGGCAAACAAGTCATATATTATTTTTGTTTCCGCAACAGGTGACCTGGTGTAGCTGGTGTACACATCCTGTTATTGGCAGGAAATCCCACAGCGACAGCACTCAAAGGAACCCAATAAGAAGAAGAAATCTTTGCAAGATATCTCACTACCAGTTTTGCTGATTGGTGACACGTACATTCCTGAGCAACCTGCAGCCAGAATGCTGCGAGTTTGTCTTCTGTGTTTGGTGGTAGCTTTTGCCACCGGTACCTACTCGCAATTTCAGGAGGGTGGGGTAAGTGATCATGTGACTGAAAACTTTCGTTAATATCATGTGGCGTTTTTTACAAGCTCTTCGAATCTTTAATTGCAGGCCTAAAACCACACTATGGCCATTGGGGCGATTGCCTCCGTTACCCTGGTCCCATAGACTTTCAGATTTTCCAATGGAAGTGCCCATTGCAAAATGAAAATGGCTTTCAAAGATGACATTCTAGGCATGAATTGTGTATGTAATGTTTATAAAGTAGGCCTAGCGATGTTTGTGTGAGGATACAATAACCAAACATGTTGTTAATAATTTCTACTTAACGAGCTTGTTTCTTTTCATGGTTGCATTTCAGCCTCTTCGCGGGTTCTTTAGACCTTACACGGGATGGAAAACGCGGGCACGTATGTAATTTGTTTTTCCAAATCCTGATCCACCCCCCAAATTGCATACCCTACCCCCACCCTGCAACATAAATGAATAGTTGAAGGTTTTTTTATGAATACATGGATGGATAGGTTAGTTTTTTAATTATTGTAAGTTGAAGACGAGCAAAATACGTTACCATAACTGATTGGACCTTCGGTCGGGACATTAAGCCGCACGTCCCAAGTACTAGGATTGGAAGTGCATGTAAAAGGAATCCAGACCACTAATCGTGGAAGAGTAAGGGTTAACCCCAGTGTTTCTGGTTCACTAAGCAAGCGCCCTTGTTTACAGGTTTCCTCAGGCTTGCGAGCTACAGTGAAAAAGTTCACCTATGTGAGGCATCCTTGGTTTTCGCTTCTAAAAATATATCACCGCAATAATGATCAGAAACAACACAATCTAAATAAAACATAGAAGTAACCAACATGTTATCTTTTAACAACTTTTAAAAACTGTTTTTATAGAACAATTTTCCATCGTTGGAAAGCCGACGGCACAAAGTACAACACACAATGAAAACTACACTTCAGATAAAGCTGTAGATGGAAGCCAAGACACTTACCTTTACCCCAATAATGTCTGCTCACATACAGGTACGTTTTCCAAAAAGAATTTATTCTTTAGAATGGGGTCTGGATACTGTTTTTTATTAATGATTAACATTCTTGCTGTCCTTTTTCTAGCTGAAGAACCTCAGCCATGGTGGAAAGTGGATCTTGAGGAAGAGCTTTGTATCAGTCAAGTGACCATTCTCAACCGTGGAGACTGTTGCAGTAAGCTTTAACCAAATTTTCCTATGCTACCTTTGCAATGTCTTTGATGTCCTGTTCTAGTGACAATTATTATCAGTCCAGCATTGTCCCTGATTTTATTACAAACGATTTGATTTCAAAATTGTTTTTCGGTTTCAAACAGGTGACCGTTTGACAAATGCTGTTGTCCGTGCCGGCTTGAGTAATGACGTCATCGCCAACCCCCAATGTGGTTCAGCCGTGACAACTGATCAATCCCAACCACTGGGCGGTACCATCGAGTTTAACTGTGATTCACCGTTGAGGGCGCGATACATCAGTGTTGATATCCCCACTGGAGGTGTTCTGCAACTTTGTGAAGTGACAATCGAGAAACTTCCTCAGGATCAATGCCCCACACCAGAAGCAAGTAGGTTACACAATTTGTTACAAACTAAAAAATATGGTAATTTAAAAAGATCAGATAACAATTTTGTCCCACCTTTCCTGTTGCATAAATCTCAAGTCACTTCAATCTGAAATGTCCTTTGTAGTATAAAATAATAAATATAAAGTAAGAAATACAGTTTAACTAGTATTTTATTTAAATTTATTAATTTGTAATATATCATATAGCAACATTTCTCGAATTTGATTTTCAAAATGTTAAAATCATGCTGTTTTTCATAACATATTACCGAAGGAACAAGGTAAGAAATTGGTGCACTTTGAAAAAATATTTCAGTCTTCGATTTTTCCTTTTTGTTAGCACAACAATTTGCCACATTTTGTACTCAATTGTTTATTGACAATGTATGTTTTATTAATGGAAAAGCTGACAACTAAGATTTTTGTGGCTCGCGTGGTAATAAACCCATCAAAAGAGTGGAGGGAATAGATTTTGTTATCGTTGTTCCCCAAACCTGGCCGAAAAAAGGAGGGGATAAGTTTTGTCATCCCTCGTTCTTCAGACCTAGCCAAAAAAGGAAAGAGGGTAGATTTTGTAATTCTTGGTTTCTAAATGTAATTGCCTTTTTGTGAAATGATCTCCGTGCATAAACATGACAACAAGTTTGTTATTGCTATAAAAAAACTACAAATTATCAAAAGTTGTTAGCCTAATGACTCAGATTAATTCGTAAAATCTGGAATATGTTTTTCACAATTTGGAGGGTGAATAAATGGTGTAGGAAAAAGTTGTAACTTTAATAAAATATGCTGTTTCAGGAGCAATTTCCTGACTATAGTGACAAATTTAAGCTGTAAATTGGAAAAATTACTAAAAAAGAAGAAATGCAGTTAAATTATCCTGTTTAATTTTAACTGAACTTGGTGTAATAACATTAAAATATCTCAAAACGTTTCCTTTTCAGTCCAATCGGTTCCACTGTCGATCGTTGGAAAGCCGACTGCACAAAGTACAACACACAATGAAAATTACACTTCAGATAAAGCTGTAGATGGAAGCCAAGACACTTACCTCTACCCCAACAATGTCTGCTCACATACAGGTAAAGTTTTTCAGCAAGAACCAGCTGTTAAAATTGATAGAAAGTCTTTAATTTACTAACTGGTATGATCTTTTTTCATATTTCTAGGTAAAGAGGCCAATCCATGGTGGAAAGTGGATCTTGGGGAACAGCATTGTATCAGTCAGGTGACCATTCTCAACCGTGGTGATTGTTGCAGTAAGTGTAACCAGCTCATAGCTGCATTGTGTTGTTCCTGTCCGATTTATGACAGTATTGTCAACCAAGTGTCATCCCAGATTGGAACAAGCTATTAATTTCACTTTTTTCTGGATAAAACAGGTGCCCGTTTGACATATGCTATTGTCCGTGCTGGATTGAGGAGTAACGTCCTAACCAATTACCAATGCGGCTCAGTAGTAACACCTGCCCAAGCACAACCATTAGGCGGTACCATCGAGTTCAACTGTCAACCACCGTTGAGGGCGCGGTACATCAGTGTTAATATCCCAGCTGTAGAATATCTCCAACTTTGTGAAGTGACAGTGAAGGAACTTCCGCTAGAGGAATGCCCTCAATCGGCGTGTAGGTTCAAAAATTAATTTGAAGTATAAATAGATATTTTAATCAAATTTTCAAAATTGAAGTACTCCAGGACTGCACGTTTCCTTTATAATTGGACTCTGCAAAATAACTTTATAATTATTCCTTGTTTTATTTCCAGTCCAATCAGGACAATTATCGATCGTTGGAAAACCGACTGAACAAAGTACGACATTTCTGGAGAGATATTCTTCAGATAAAGCTGTAGATGGAAGCCAGGGCACATACCTCTACCCAAACAATGTCTGCTCTCACACTGGTAAGTCTTCCACTTTTTCAAGAGAAAGAAGACAATATCTACAAAGCAGTTTTTTTTTAATCCACCCTCTCTATGACCCTTTTTCTCTCCAGGTGAAGAGGCCAATCCATGGTGGAAAGTGGATCTTGAGGAAGAGCATTGTATCAGTCAGGTGACTATTCTCAACCGTGGAGATTGTTGCAGTAAGTGTTACCAGCTCTTAGCTGCTTTTTTGTATAGTTGATATCTTTTTTATTGTCAATCCAGCATTATTCCTGATTGTTATCGCTTGATGATTTGACTTGAAATTTGTTTTTCTTGTTGAAACAGGTGACCGTTTGACGAACGCTGTCGTCCGTGCCGGATTGAAAAGTGACGTCATCACCAACCCCCAGTGTGGTTCAGCAGTGACAGCTGATCAAGCACAACCACTGGGCGGTACAATCCATTTTATCTGTGATTCACCGTTGAGGGCGCGATACATTAGTGTTGATATCCCCACTGGAGGTTATCTGCAACTTTGTGAAGTGACCGTTTCGGAACTTCCTCTGAATCGATGCCCAGCACCAGCACCAAGTAGGTTACACATTTAGTTTCAAACTACAAAAGTCAATTTTAAAAATAAACGACCTCAACAAAAATGGACAAATTTTTCCTTTTCCTTTATTATCGAGTTACTTCAATGTGTGATGTCCTTTGTAGTATATAAGCAAAATAATTTCAGAATTTCAAGACGAGTTTCGTACATTACCTCAAAGATATCTTGTTCTGTTTCCCTTTCAGTCCAATCGGTTCAATTGTCGATCGTTGGAAAGCCGACTGCACAAAGTACAACACACGATGAAAACTACACTTCAGATAAAGCTGTAGATGGAAGCCAAGACACTAATCTCTACCCCAACAATGTCTGCTCACATACAGGTAAAGTTTTTTAGTAAGCACTCAATCCTGAGAGAGGGATTCTAAGACCAGTTGTTAAAATCCATAGAAAGTCTTTAATTTACTAAGTGGTATATGTTCTTTTTTCATATTTCTAGGTGAAGAGGCCAATCCATGGTGGAAAGTGGATCTTGGGGAACAGCATTGTATCAGTCAGGTGACCATTCTCAACCGTGGAGATTGTTGCAGTAAGTGTTTCTAGCTCATAACTGCAATTGTATTGTTGATGTCCTTTTAATTGTTAATCCAGCATTATTCCTAATAGATATTTCGTGAAGATTTAACTTGAAAATTGTTGTTCTGGTTGAGACAGGTGACCGTTTGACGAATGCTGTTGTCCGTGCCGGCTTGAGTAATGACGTCATCGCCAACCCCCAATGTGGTTCAGCAGTGACATCTGGTCAAGCACTACCATTAGGCGGTACCATCGAGTTTAACTGTGATCCACCGCTGAGGGCGCGGTACATCAGTGTTGATATCCCCACTGGAGGTTATCTGCAACTTTGTCAAGTTACAGTCGAAAAACTTCCTCTGGATCAATGCCCCACACCGGACGCAAGTAGGTTAAACAGTTTTATTAAAAAATTTGCAAAATAAATTCTTTAAAAAGTTTGTTTTAAATACCTAACCAGCATTGGAACCCCTTCCTTTTCAAATCGTCAAGTATAACTTCAATCTGTAGTGTCTTCTGTACTAGATAGTAAAAACGAACTAAGAATTTGAAAAAAATAAACTTAAGTAGGATTTAAAATTGTCAATAGAGGGAGTACACTTTAGTGTGGTTAGTGGTGCAAGTCGACGCTTCAATTAGTAAGCTTTGATATTTTTCAGAACCACCTTTACTCAAAAGAGGCTTATGCACATGGTGTCACCGCAAACCTCACTTTGGCTGTTAGTACAATAACTCAAGTATTTCTCGCTTTATGTTACTTTTCAGTCCAACCGGTTTTATTATCAATCGTCGGAAAACCAACTGCACAAAGTACAACACACAATGAAAACTACACTTCAGATAAAGCTGTAGATGGAAGCCAAGACACTCACCTCTACCCCAACAATGTCTGCTCACACACAGGTAAAGTTTTTTAGCAATAACTCAATCCTAAGAGAAAGTTCTAGGACCAGTAGTTAAAATCGATAAAAAGTCTTTAATGTACTAGCTGGTATGTTCTTTTTTCATATTTTTAGGTGAGGAGGCTAATCCATGGTGGAAAGTGGATCTTGGGGAACAGCATTGTATCAGTCAGGTGACCATTCTCAACCGTGGAGATTGTTGCAGTAAGTGCTTCCAGCTCATAACTGCAATTGTATTGCTAATGTCCTTTTTATTGTTAATCCAGCATTATTCCTGATGGTTATCGCGTGATGATGGGACTTGAAAATTGTTTTTCTTGTTGAAACAGGTGACCGTTTGACGAATGCTGTTGTCCGTGCCGGCTTGAGTAATGACATCCTTGCCAACCCCCAATGTGGTTCAGCCGTGACAACTGATCAAGCCCAACCACTGGGCGGTACTATCGAGCTTATTTGTGATTCGCCGCTGAGGGCGCGGTACATCAGTGTTGATATCCCCACTGGAGGTTATCTACAACTTTGTGAAGTGACAATCGAGAAACTTCCTCTGGATCGATGCCCAGAACCAGAAGCAAGTAGGTTGCACAGCTCATTACTAATTGAAAAAAATACGGTACTTTGAAAAGACCTCATGTTAGTTTGGACCCACCTTTCCTCTGCTTATTTCTCAGGTCATTTCAATCTGAAATGTCCTTTGTAACAAACAATCAACACAAAGTAAGATGTTTACGTGAACTTCTGGCGATAACTTTAAAATATTTCGACTTGTTTCCTATTCAGTCATATCGGTTCCACTGTCGATCGTTGGAAAGCCGACTGCACAAAGTACGACACACCTGGAGAGATATTCTTCAGATAAAGCTGTAGATGGAAGCCAGGGCACATACCTCTACCCAAACAACGTCTGCTCTCACACTGGTAAGTCTTCCACTTTTTCAAGAGAAAGAAGACAACATCTACAAAGCAGTTTTTTTTAATCCACCCTCTCTATGACCCTTTTTCTCTCCAGGTGAAGAGGCCAATCCATGGTGGAAAGTGGATCTTGAGGAAGAGCATTGTATCAGTCAGGTGACTATTCTCAACCGTGGAGATTGTTGCAGTAAGTGTTACCAGCTCTTAGCAGCTTTTTTGTATAGTTAATATCTTTTTAATTGTCAACTCTGCAGTATTCCTGATTGTTATCGCTTAAAGATTTAACTTGAAAATTGTTGTTCTGGTTGAAACAGGTGACCGTTTGACGAATGCTGTTGTCCGTGCCGGCTTGAGTAATGACGTCATCACCAACCCCAAATGTGGTTCAGCCGTGACAACTGATCAAGCCCAACCACTGGGCGGTACTATCGAGCTTATTTGTGATTCGCCGCTGAGGGCGCGGTACATCAGTGTTGATATCCCCACTGGAGGTTATCTACAACTTTGTGAAGTGACAATCGAGAAACTTCCTCTGGATCGATGCCCAGAACCAGAAGCAAGTAGGTTGCACAGCTCATTACTAATTGAACAAAATACGGTACTTTGAAAAGACCTCATGTTAGTTTGGACCCACCTTTCCTCTGCTCATTTCTCAGGTCATTTCAATCTGAAATGTCCTTTGTAACAAACAATCAACACAAAGTAAGATGTTTACGTGAACTTCTGGCGATAACTTTAAAATATTTCGACTTGTTTCCTATTCAGTCATATCGGTTCCACTGTCGATCGTTGGAAAGCCGACTGCACAAAGTACGACACACCTGGAGAGATATTCTTCAGATAAAGCTGTAGATGGAAGCCAGGGCACATACCTCTACCCAAACAACGTCTGCTCTCACACTGGTAAGTCTTCCACTTTTTCAAGAGAATGAAGAAAACATCTACAAAGCAGTTTTTTTTAATCCACCCTCTCTATGACCCTTTTTTTCTCTCCAGGTGAAGAGGCCAATCCATGGTGGAAAGTGGATCTTGAGGAAGAGCATTGTATCAGTCAGGTGACTATTCTCAACCGTGGAGATTGTTGCAGTAAGTGTTACCGGCTCTTAGCAGCTTTTTTGTATAGTTAATATCTTTTTAATTGTCAACTCTGCAGTATTCCTGATTGTTATCGCTTAAAGATTTAACTTGAAAATTGTTGTTCTGGTTGAAACAGGTGACCGTTTGACGAATGCTGTTGTCCGTGCCGGCTTGAGTAATGACGTCATCACCAACCCCAAATGTGGTTCAGCCGTGACAACTGATCAAGCCCAACCACTGGGCGGTACTATCGAGCTTATTTGTGATTCGCCGCTGAGGGCGCGGTACATCAGTGTTGATATCCCCACTGGAGGTTATCTACAACTTTGTGAAGTGACAATCGAGAAACTTCCTCTGGATCGATGCCCAGAACCAGAAGCAAGTAGGTTGCACAGCTCATTACTAATTGAAAAAAATACGGTACTTTGAAAAGACCTCATGTTAGTTTGGACCCACCTTTCCTCTGCTCATTTCTCAGGTCATTTCAATCTGAAATGTCCTTTGTAACAAACAATCAACACAAAGTAAGATGTTTACGTGAACTTCTGGCGATAACTTTAAAATATTTCGACTTGTTTCCTATTCAGTCATATCGGTTCCACTGTCGATCGTTGGAAAGCCGACTGCACAAAGTACGACACACCTGGAGAGATATTCTTCAGATAAAGCTGTAGATGGAAGCCAGGGCACATACCTCTACCCAAACAACGTCTGCTCTCACACTGGTAAGTCTTCCACTTTTTCAAGAGAATGAAGACAACATCTACAAAGCAGTTTTTTTTAATCCACCCTCTCTATGACCCTTTTTTTCTCTCCAGGTGAAGAGGCCAATCCATGGTGGAAAGTGGATCTTGAGGAAGAGCATTGTATCAGTCAGGTGACTATTCTCAACCGTGGAGATTGTTGCAGTAAGTGTTACCGGCTCTTAGCAGCTTTTTTGTATAGTTAATATCTTTTTAATTGTCAACTCTGCAGTATTCCTGATTGTTATCGCTTAAAGATTTAACTTGAAAATTGTTGTTCTGGTTGAAACAGGTGACCGTTTGACGAATGCTGTTGTCCGTGCCGGCTTGAGTAATGACGTCATCACCAACCCCAAATGTGGTTCAGCCGTGACAACTGATCAAGCCCAACCACTGGGCGGTACTATCGAGCTTATTTGTGATTCGCCGCTGAGGGCGCGGTACATCAGTGTTGATATCCCCACTGGAGGTTATCTACAACTTTGTGAAGTGACAATCGAGAAACTTCCTCTGGATCGATGCCCAGAACCAGAAGCAAGTAGGTTGCACAGCTCATTACTAATTGAAAAAAATACGGTACTTTGAAAAGACCTCATGTTAGTTTGGACCCACCTTTCCTCTGCTCATTTCTCAGGTCATTTCAATCTGAAATGTCCTTTGTAACAAACAATCAACACAAAGTAAGATGTTTACGTGAACTTCTGGCGATAACTTTAAAATATTTCGACTTGTTTCCTATTCAGTCATATCGGTTCCACTGTCGATCGTTGGAAAGCCGACTGCACAAAGTACGACACACCTGGAGAGATATTCTTCAGATAAAGCTGTAGATGGAAGCCAGGGCACATACCTCTACCCAAACAACGTCTGCTCTCACACTGGTAAGTCTTCCACTTTTTCAAGAGAATGAAGAAAACATCTACAAAGCAGTTTTTTTTAATCCACCCTCTCTATGACCCTTTTTTTCTCTCCAGGTGAAGAGGCCAATCCATGGTGGAAAGTGGATCTTGAGGAAGAGCATTGTATCAGTCAGGTGACTATTCTCAACCGTGGAGATTGTTGCAGTAAGTGTTACCGGCTCTTAGCAGCTTTTTTGTATAGTTAATATCTTTTTAATTGTCAACTCTGCAGTATTCCTGATTGTTATCGCTTAAAGATTTAACTTGAAAATTGTTGTTCTGGTTGAAACAGGTGACCGTTTGACGAATGCTGTTGTCCGTGCCGGCTTGAGTAATGACGTCATCACCAACCCCAAATGTGGTTCAGCCGTGACAACTGATCAAGCCCAACCACTGGGCGGTACTATCGAGCTTATTTGTGATTCGCCGCTGAGGGCGCGGTACATCAGTGTTGATATCCCCACTGGAGGTTATCTACAACTTTGTGAAGTGACAATCGAGAAACTTCCTCTGGATCGATGCCCAGAACCAGAAGCAAGTAGGTTGCACAGCTCATTACTAATTGAAAAAAATACGGTACTTTGAAAAGACCTCATGTTAGTTTGGACCCACCTTTCCTCTGCTCATTTCTCAGGTCATTTCAATCTGAAATGTCCTTTGTAACAAACAATCAACACAAAGTAAGATGTTTACGTGAACTTCTGGCGATAACTTTAAAATATTTCGACTTGTTTCCTATTCAGTCATATCGGTTCCACTGTCGATCGTTGGAAAGCCGACTGCACAAAGTACGACACACCTGGAGAGATATTCTTCAGATAAAGCTGTAGATGGAAGCCAGGGCACATACCTCTACCCAAACAACGTCTGCTCTCACACTGGTAAGTCTTCCACTTTTTCAAGAGAATGAAGAAAACATCTACAAAGCAGTTTTTTTTAATCCACCCTCTCTATGACCCTTTTTTTCTCTCCAGGTGAAGAGGCCAATCCATGGTGGAAAGTGGATCTTGAGGAAGAGCATTGTATCAGTCAGGTGACTATTCTCAACCGTGGAGATTGTTGCAGTAAGTGTTACCGGCTCTTAGCAGCTTTTTTGTATAGTTAATATCTTTTTAATTGTCAACTCTGCAGTATTCCTGATTGTTATCGCTTAAAGATTTAACTTGAAAATTGTTGTTCTGGTTGAAACAGGTGACCGTTTGACGAATGCTGTTGTCCGTGCCGGCTTGAGTAATGACGTCATCACCAACCCCAAATGTGGTTCAGCCGTGACAACTGATCAAGCCCAACCACTGGGCGGTACTATCGAGCTTATTTGTGATTCGCCGCTGAGGGCGCGGTACATCAGTGTTGATATCCCCACTGGAGGTTATCTACAACTTTGTGAAGTGACAATCGAGAAACTTCCTCTGGATCGATGCCCAGAACCAGAAGCAAGTAGGTTGCACAGCTCATTACTAATTGAACAAAATACGGTACTTTGAAAAGACCTCATGTTAGTTTGGACCCACCTTTCCTCTGCTCATTTCTCAGGTCATTTCAATCTGAAATGTCCTTTGTAACAAACAATCAACACAAAGTAAGATGTTTACGTGAACTTCTGGCGATAACTTTAAAATATTTCGACTTGTTTCCTATTCAGTCATATCGGTTCCACTGTCGATCGTTGGAAAGCCGACTGCACAAAGTACGACACACCTGGAGAGATATTCTTCAGATAAAGCTGTAGATGGAAGCCAGGGCACATACCTCTACCCAAACAACGTCTGCTCTCACACTGGTAAGTCTTCCACTTTTTCAAGAGAATGAAGAAAACATCTACAAAGCAGTTTTTTTTAATCCACCCTCTCTATGACCCTTTTTTTCTCTCCAGGTGAAGAGGCCAATCCATGGTGGAAAGTGGATCTTGAGGAAGAGCATTGTATCAGTCAGGTGACTATTCTCAACCGTGGAGATTGTTGCAGTAAGTGTTACCGGCTCTTAGCAGCTTTTTTGTATAGTTAATATCTTTTTAATTGTCAACTCTGCAGTATTCCTGATTGTTATCGCTTAAAGATTTAACTTGAAAATTGTTGTTCTGGTTGAAACAGGTGACCGTTTGACGAATGCTGTTGTCCGTGCCGGCTTGAGTAATGACGTCATCACCAACCCCAAATGTGGTTCAGCCGTGACAACTGATCAAGCCCAACCACTGGGCGGTACTATCGAGCTTATTTGTGATTCGCCGCTGAGGGCGCGGTACATCAGTGTTGATATCCCCACTGGAGGTTATCTACAACTTTGTGAAGTGACAATCGAGAAACTTCCTCTGGATCGATGCCCAGAACCAGAAGCAAGTAGGTTGCACAGCTCATTACTAATTGAAAAAAATACGGTACTTTGAAAAGACCTCATGTTAGTTTGGACCCACCTTTCCTCTGCTCATTTCTCAGGTCATTTCAATCTGAAATGTCCTTTGTAACAAACAATCAACACAAAGTAAGATGTTTACGTGAACTTCTGGCGATAACTTTAAAATATTTCGACTTGTTTCCTATTCAGTCATATCGGTTCCACTGTCGATCGTTGGAAAGCCGACTGCACAAAGTACGACACACCTGGAGAGATATTCTTCAGATAAAGCTGTAGATGGAAGCCAGGGCACATACCTCTACCCAAACAACGTCTGCTCTCACACTGGTAAGTCTTCCACTTTTTCAAGAGAATGAAGACAACATCTACAAAGCAGTTTTTTTTAATCCACCCTCTCTATGACCCTTTTTTTCTCTCCAGGTGAAGAGGCCAATCCATGGTGGAAAGTGGATCTTGAGGAAGAGCATTGTATCAGTCAGGTGACTATTCTCAACCGTGGAGATTGTTGCAGTAAGTGTTACCGGCTCTTAGCAGCTTTTTTGTATAGTTAATATCTTTTTAATTGTCAACTCTGCAGTATTCCTGATTGTTATCGCTTAAAGATTTAACTTGAAAATTGTTGTTCTGGTTGAAACAGGTGACCGTTTGACGAATGCTGTTGTCCGTGCCGGCTTGAGTAATGACGTCATCACCAACCCCAAATGTGGTTCAGCCGTGACAACTGATCAAGCCCAACCACTGGGCGGTACTATCGAGCTTATTTGTGATTCGCCGCTGAGGGCGCGGTACATCAGTGTTGATATCCCCACTGGAGGTTATCTACAACTTTGTGAAGTGACAATCGAGAAACTTCCTCTGGATCGATGCCCAGAACCAGAAGCAAGTAGGTTGCACAGCTCATTACTAATTGAAAAAAATACGGTACTTTGAAAAGACCTCATGTTAGTTTGGACCCACCTTTCCTCTGCTCATTTCTCAGGTCATTTCAATCTGAAATGTCCTTTGTAACAAACAATCAACACAAAGTAAGATGTTTACGTGAACTTCTGGCGATAACTTTAAAATATTTCGACTTGTTTCCTATTCAGTCATATCGGTTCCACTGTCGATCGTTGGAAAGCCGACTGCACAAAGTACGACACACCTGGAGAGATATTCTTCAGATAAAGCTGTAGATGGAAGCCAGGGCACATACCTCTACCCAAACAACGTCTGCTCTCACACTGGTAAGTCTTCCACTTTTTCAAGAGAATGAAGACAACATCTACAAAGCAGTTTTTTTTAATCCACCCTCTCTATGACCCTTTTTTTCTCTCCAGGTGAAGAGGCCAATCCATGGTGGAAAGTGGATCTTGAGGAAGAGCATTGTATCAGTCAGGTGACTATTCTCAACCGTGGAGATTGTTGCAGTAAGTGTTACCGGCTCTTAGCAGCTTTTTTGTATAGTTAATATCTTTTTAATTGTCAACTCTGCAGTATTCCTGATTGTTATCGCTTAAAGATTTAACTTGAAAATTGTTGTTCTGGTTGAAACAGGTGACCGTTTGACGAATGCTGTTGTCCGTGCCGGCTTGAGTAATGACGTCATCACCAACCCCAAATGTGGTTCAGCCGTGACAACTGATCAAGCCCAACCACTGGGCGGTACTATCGAGCTTATTTGTGATTCGCCGCTGAGGGCGCGGTACATCAGTGTTGATATCCCCACTGGAGGTTATCTACAACTTTGTGAAGTGACAATCGAGAAACTTCCTCTGGATCGATGCCCAGAACCAGAAGCAAGTAGGTTGCACAGCTCATTACTAATTGAAAAAAATACGGTACTTTGAAAAGACCTCATGTTAGTTTGGACCCACCTTTCCTCTGCTTATTTCTCAGGTCATTTCAATCTGAAATGTCCTTTGTAACAAACAATCAACACAAAGTAAGATGTTTACGTGAACTTCTGGCGATAACTTTAAAATATTTCGACTTGTTTCCTATTCAGTCATATCGGTTCCACTGTCGATCGTTGGAAAGCCGACTGCACAAAGTACGACACACCTGGAGAGATATTCTTCAGATAAAGCTGTAGATGGAAGCCAGGGCACATACCTCTACCCAAACAACGTCTGCTCTCACACTGGTAAGTCTTCCACTTTTTCAAGAGAATGAAGACAACATCTACAAAGCAGTTTTTTTTAATCCACCCTCTCTATGACCCTTTTTTCTCTCCAGGTGAAGAGGCCAATCCATGGTGGAAAGTGGATCTTGAAGAAGAGCATTGTATCAGTCAGGTGACTATTCTCAACCGTGGAGATTGTTGCAGTAAGTGTTACCATCTCTTAGCTGCTTTTTTGTATAGTTGATATCTTTTTAATTGTCAATCCAGCAGTATTCCTGATTGTTATCGCTTACAGATTTAACTTGAAATTTGTTTTTCTGGTTGAAACAGGTGACCGTTTGACGAATGCTGTTGTCCGTGCCGGCTTGAGTAATGACATCCTTGCCAACCCCCAATGTGGTTCAGCCGTGACAACTGATCAAGCCCAACCACTGGGCGGTACTATCGAGCTTATTTGTGATTCGCCGCTGAGGGCGCGGTACATCAGTGTTGATATCCCCACTGGAGGTTATCTACAACTTTGTGAAGTGACAATCGAGAAACTTCCTCTGGATCGATGCCCAGAACCAGAAGCAAGTAGGTTGCACAGCTCATTACTAATTGAAAAAAATACGGTACTTTGAAAAGACCTCATGTTAGTTTGGACCAACCTTTCCTCTGCTCATTTCTCAGGTCATTTCAATCTGAAATGTCCTTTGTAACAAACAATCAACACAAAGTAAGATGTTTACGTGAACTTCTGGCGATAACTTTAAAATATTTCGACTTGTTTCCTATTCAGTCATATCGGTTCCACTGTCGATCGTTGGAAAGCCGACTGCACAAAGTACGACACACCTGGAGAGATATTCTTCAGATAAAGCTGTAGATGGAAGCCAGGGCACATACCTCTACCCAAACAACGTCTGCTCTCACACTGGTAAGTCTTCCACTTTTTCAAGAGAATGAAGACAACATCTACAAAGCAGTTTTTTTTAATCCACCCTCTCTATGACCCTTTTTTACTCTCCAGGTGAAGAGGCCAATCCATGGTGGAAAGTGGATCTTGAGGAAGAGCATTGTATCAGTCAGGTGACTATTCTCAACCGTGGAGATTGTTGCAGTAAGTGTTACCAGCTCTTAGCAGCTTTTTTGTATAGTTAATATCTTTTTAATTGTCAACTCTGCAGTATTCCTGATTGTTATCGCTTAAAGATTTAACTTGAAAATTGTTGTTCTGGTTGAAACAGGTGACCGTTTGACGAATGCTGTTGTCCGTGCCGGCTTGAGTAATGACGTCATCACCAATCCCCAATGTGGTTCAGCCGTGACAACTGATCAAGCCCAACCACTGGGCGGTACTATCGAGCTTATTTGTGATTCGCCGCTGAGGGCGCGGTACATCAGTGTTGATATCCCCACTGGAGGTTATCTACAACTTTGTGAAGTGACAATCGAGAAACTTCCTCTGGATCGATGCCCAGAACCAGAAGCAAGTAGGTTGCACAGCTCATTACTAATTGAAAAAAATACGGTACTTTGAAAAGACCTCATGTTAGTTTGGACCAACCTTTCCTCTGCTCATTTCTCAGGTCATTTCAATCTGAAATGTCCTTTGTAACAAACAATCAACACAAAGTAAGATGTTTACGTGAACTTCTGGCGATAACTTTAAAATATTTCGACTTGTTTCCTATTCAGTCATATCGGTTCCACTGTCGATCGTTGGAAAGCCGACTGCACAAAGTACGACACACCTGGAGAGATATTCTTCAGATAAAGCTGTAGATGGAAGCCAGGGCACATACCTCTACCCAAACAACGTCTGCTCTCACACTGGTAAGTCTTCCACTTTTTCAAGAGAATGAAGACAACATCTACAAAGCAGTTTTTTTAATCCACCCTCTCTATTACCCTTTTTTCTCTCCAGGTGAAGAGGCCAATCCATGGTGGAAAGTGGATCTTGAAGAAGAGCATTGTATCAGTCAGGTGACTATTCTCAACCGTGGAGATTGTTGCAGTAAGTGTTACCAGCTCTTAGCTGCTTTTTTGTATAGTTGATATCTTTTTAATTGTCAATCCAGCAGTATTCCTGATTGTTATCGCTTACAGATTTAACTTGAAATTTGTTTTCTGGTTGAAACAGGTGACCGTTTGACGAATGCTGTTGTCCGTGCCGGCTTGAGTAATGACATCCTTGCCAACCCCCAATGTGGTTCAGCCGTGACAACTGATCAAGCCCAACCACTGGGCGGTACTATCGAGCTTATTTGTGATTCGCCGCTGAGGGCGCGGTACATCAGTGTTGATATCCCCACTGGAGGTTATCTACAACTTTGTGAAGTGACAATCGAGAAACTTCCTCTGGATCGATGCCCAGAACCAGAAGCAAGTAGGTTGCACAGCTCATTACTAATTGAAAAAAATACGGTACTTTGAAAAGACCTCATGTTAGTTTGGACCCACCTTTCCTCTGCTTATTTCTCAGGTCATTTCAATCTGAAATGTCCTTTGTAACAAACAATCAACACAAAGTAAGATGTTTACGTGAACTTCTGGCGATAACTTTAAAATATTTCGACTTGTTTCCTATTCAGTCCAATCGGTTCCACTGTCGATCGTTGGAAAGCCGACTGCACAAAGTACAACACACGATGAAAAATACACTTCAGATAAAGCTGTAGATGGCAGCCAAGGCACTTACCTGTACCCCAACAGTGTCTGCTCACATACAGGTAACTTATTCAGCAAGAACTTTATCCTTAGAATGGGTTCTAGGAACAGTTTTTTTAAATCGATAGAAAGTCAATAATTTACTTGCATATTCCTTTTCCGTATTTCTAGGTGAAGAGGCCAATCCATGGTGGAAAGTGGATCTTGAGGAAGAGCATTGTATCAGTCAGGTGACCATTCTCAACCGTGGAGATTGTTGCAGTAAGTGTAACTAGCTCATTGCTGCATTATGTTGTGGCTGTCAATTTTTATGACAATATTGTCAACCAAGTGTCATCCCAGATTGCAACCTTGTATTAATTTCACTCTTTTCTGGATGACACAGGTGTCCGTTTGACGGATGCTATTGTCCGTGCTGGATTGAGGAGTGACGTCCTAACCAATCACCAATGCGGCTCAGTAGTAACACCTGCCCAAGCACAACCATTAGGCGGTACCATCGAGTTCAACTGTCAACCACCGTTGACGGCGCGGTACATCAGTGTTAATATCCCAACTGTAGGTTATCTGCAACTCTGTGAAGTGACAGTGCAGGAACTTCCGCTAGAAGAATGCCCTCAACCGGCGTGTAGGTCAAGAAAATTAACTTGAAGTATCAATATTTATTTTGATCAAGTTTTTAAAATTGAAGTACTCCAGGACTGCCAGTTTCCTTTTAAATTGAACTCTGCAAAACAACTTTATAATTATTCCTTGTTTTTTTTCCAGTCCAATCAGGACATTTATCGATCGTTGGAAAACCGACTGAACAAAGTACGACATTTCTGGAGAGATATTCTTCCGATAAAGCTGTAGATGGAAGCCAGGGCACATACCTCTACCCAAACAACGTCTGCTCTCACACTGGTAAGTCTTCCACTTTTTCAAGAGAAAGAAGACAACATCTACACAGCAGTTTTTTTTAATTCACCCTCTCTATGACCCTTTTTTCTCTCCAGGTGAAGAGGCCAATCCATGGTGGAAAGTGGATCTTGAGGAAGAGCATTGTATCAGTCAGGTGACTATTCTCAACCGTGGAGATTGTTGCAGTAAGTGTTACCAGCTCTTAGCTGCTTTGTTGTATAGTTGATATCTTTTTCATTGTCAATCCAGCAGTATTCCTGATTGTTATCACTTAAAGATTTAACTTGAAATTTGTTTTTCTGGTTGAAACAGGTGACCGTTTGACGAATGCTGTTGTCCGTGCCGGATTGAATGAGGACGTCATCACCAACCCCCAGTGTGGTTCAGCAGTGACAGCTGATCAAGCCCAACCACTGGGCGGTACCATCGAGTTTAACTGTGATTCACCGTTGAGGGCGCGGTACATCAGTGTTGATATCCCCACTGGAGGTTATCTGCAACTTTGTGAAGTGACAATCGAGAAACTTCCTCTGGATCAATGCCCTGAACCGGCAAGTAAGTATCCAGTCTGCTGAAGTTGTGATCTGACTTAACCTTTGCTCTCTTTTTTCTTCTAAAGTTTTGCAAAAATCGAACTTCAAGCAACAGCTTGAAAATTCTTGCTCGTTTTCTTTACAGTTCGCACAGGACCGTTGTCAATCGTAGGAATGCTGACTGAGCAAAGTACAACATACATTGAAAACTACTCGTCAGATAAAGCTGTGGATGGCAACCGCGACACCCGGCTCTCTCCTAAGAATTCCTGCTCCCAAACAGGTTTTAACTCCTTTTACTGACGTCTCACGCGAGTTATAGTCTGCCTACCAATGCCTGCCATTTTTTAAGTCAAATTATATGTGAATTTATGGTATGGGTCACACCACATCTGCTTCGCCTAAAACTTACAAAGCACTGTATTTCAATGCCCATCCGACTTGACGTTTCCGGCATGGGCTGTGGCCACATCGGTGAAAAGGGGCAACAACTTTAAACGTTGCGGCGATCCAGCCGTAGCCATATCTGTAGCCCGCACTGGGAGACTTTTGCAACGCTAGATGGCAGCAGACTTACCATTGTTTTCGGTAATGCGCGCATGTTCAGAACTACGTCAACGATGGAAATTTACCTGGTAAGTCTGATGCCACCTAGCGTTCCAAAGTCTCCCACTGGGACACGGTCATAGCCGGACACACGGGGAATTGGACTCTAAAAATGGATGGTGGTAAAGTCTTTGAATTGGGTCACTAGTAGCCTTGTCCAGGGCTCTTTACAGACAGCAAGATCACACATACACGATCTGATGTTACAGGGTACTGTGGGGTCGTTTGGGTTTTGCAACCTCGTAGAGTGAGGCTCACACAGATTGGGCTCACATTCCCTTTGTGAAACCACGGCTTTGACTTGGGCACCAGATTTGGACATCGTGCACCTGTTTGAAGCTCCGCACCAAAAGACCGAGTTTTCAAAATAACTGACGGAGTCTAAAACGACGCTCAAAACAGCCTGAAAAGGGCCTACATATGTGTACATTTACTATTTGTACATCGTAACCACAGTGTACTTGGACTATCCATGATATGTTTCCCTGTGAGGCTGTACTACCGCGGGCTAAACATTTCCTGGGATAGGGATAGAGTGCAGTTGCCTTAATTGGATGGACAAGCCAAAATAAAACTGAATCTATTGCTGTACTTTTAATTGCTTAGCTTTTACTGTTTTATTCGATCATTTAGTTTACTTTTTGTTCTTAATTATTTTCTGTTTTTATTTTTGATGAATAGTGCCATTTCTGTTTTATCCTTTTTAAACGACTTGTAAAATGTTTCTTATTTTTGGTTTTCTACGTCTTAATATTTGTTTGTCTTAGCTTTCAGTTAGCTGTAGCTTTTCCCCCCGTCAATCTATGTTCTTGTTAATAATAAATTATCTAGTTAGTGTACCTAGTTTATGGTAGTTGTTTAAATGTTCATGAGGCAGGGTCAAAATAGAAGTCGAGTCAAACTGATTTTGCTCACCCTAGGTAAATTAAGGGGGGAATATAAATAAGTTTTCACTGTAAAAACTCCTAGGTCAGAAGTGACTTGGAGTCCGGGTCCCACTGGAACATGACCCCCGTTTCCGGAGACTGGTTAAAAATGGGATCTTGAATAAGATTCTGCGCCAGATGGGTCAGTTTGACACAGATTCCAAGTCACACTGACCAAGACATGGGGTCAGGCCCCACTGAACCCGGGTCTGGGCAAACTCTGACCCGGAACTGTGGTAACCTGGAGTGAATTATTGTGTTAGCGCCCTCTGTTGACTAGTTGTGTTTAGCCATGCATCTTTGTTGTTGTGTAGTACAGTTGAGGACTTGGTAAATAGAAGTTAGCCCGTGAACAGATCGTCATTGTCAGTTATTGAAGTTATAACAGGAACATTTTAGAAGGTCGTTCAATGGACACGTATCCTCTTAATTTATGACTTCGAAAGAACTTTACTGATATTGATGAGAAAGATACTTATGTAAATGGCTTGCTAGGTGACATTGCCATATCTATAAACGAAAAGTTAGTACGATTTGTTTGTTCTGTCTCTAAAACCAGGTAAAGAGTACGCCCCCTGGTGGCGAGTGCACCTCACAGACGTATATACTATCTCCAAGGTCACTATTCTCCATCGTGGGGACTGCTGCAGCAGTAAGTTAACAAGTTTCTTTCTCCAATACAACATCAACTTAAACTCTTTGTCGAGATGGAACATGTATGTTTCACTTGTTGAAGTGATTTTGTTTATACCAAGGTTAACACAATAATGATAACGTATGCATAATTATAAGTTACACCCATGAAATATTTTTACAACATTTTCTTATTGGAATTTGTAAAACACATGTGTTGTATATACCACACACACACACACACGCACTCAACCTTACATGGCAGTTACGGGGTACTTCTATTGTTGTTCTATTATTCCCTTTTCTAAAGAAATCCTCTGGGGGTACCATTTGAACAAAGAAAACCTTGTGGGGTAGCTTTGTTCTATTGTTAAAAATACCCCGTAAGTTGGCGTGTGTAAGGGCACGCACACACGCATCCATGTTATTTGATTGGTGGAACACGTGCCATGTTTCATCCTTTGTTTAGTCAAGTGTACTGCCGAGACACTCCAAAATTATGTATCGGAGTCCTATATGGACAATTATTGTACGCTTTGCAGAGTCATTAAAAAAAATCGTTCCCCGCACGTTTGTCCACACGAGGCTAGCTCGTATCACGTCAGACAGGGTTGGTATCTACATGCAGTTGTCCACGTTGTTTAGGAGGGTTTTTAAAATAATTTTTAGAGTGCGTGGTGGACAAGCCTCCGTGTGCAGTCTGTGTTTATTGTAAACAAATTTAAAAGAGAGGGGTCTGTGTGTACGTTGTAATAACAAATAGATGCATTTTGTTCATGCAATTTTGCTGCATATCAATCACTCGGTGAACTACAGTATTTCCATTTCACGAGGCGAAGAATAGGTCAGATTTCAAATTGCGATTAAACAATGCCTTCATATTATGCATCCAATATCTCCACAATAAACAATGGGAAAATAAATATTGCTATTCTTTGTGGGGAACAAGAGATCATCTCTTAATATCGGTGACATTTTTAATGTTTGATTCGAGAGTGTTGTAACGTGACATTCTCTTGCATGTAGGTGATACATTGAAAGGTGCCGTTGTCCGTGCGGGGTTCCACACTTCCGTGACCCAAAACGAGCAATGTGGCTCACCAGTCACCGCCGAACAATCTGCTGTGCGCAGCGGCACCATCGAGTTCGTCTGTGACCCACCCCTGAGGGCGCGCTACATCAGTGTTGACGTACAGTCTAATGGAGGGCAGTACCTGCAGCTGTGTGAGGTGACGGTGGAGCAAGTCCTCTCACTAGAGAACAGCGCCCCCTAAAATAGATCACCCTGTATCGGATGGAGTTTACAAACACATAATTATCGATTATCCTATACTAACTTAGTTTTCTTTTCTTTTTTAGGAAAATGATTTTTTTTTTTTCATAATAAGTGCTATCCCATTAAATTTACAAATGGTAGACTGTTGATGTCATTTGGCTGAACTCGGATGCAGTTTGACCCACTGATGTCTTGGGATATGTAGGACTTGCAACCCACCTTTTTTAAACAACTGGAACAGTTAGTCACCTCGTGTTCGTCGCGAGGAGGTCGAAGAAACCAGTGGATGTTCAGTTTTCACAAAAATATCACATGCGCACGAAATTATATTTTCGTGCGATAAAAATATTGGTCTAGGCCTACTTTATTTTCAAGCCTTGTGTCTAGAGATAAAATATTAAATTTCAAGTTTTATTTTCTAAAGGGGAAATCGAACTGGCAAATTGAAAGTTTGTGTTTAATATGGTTCAACTAACTCCCAAATAAGAGTAACTATAAATAGAAATAGTAAACTTGCGGGTACAACCATGTGTAAAATCTCTTTTGAGGGAGTGTTGGCTCTGAAAAGAGCCGGTTTGGTCTCGACGTTTCGAACAGTATACTCTGCTCGTCTTCAGGAGAATGCTGGACTACTGGTGGTGGTTGAGCTTATGTATGGCTTGGGGGATGCACATTTGGGCGGGAAGGATCCAAGCTGTTCTTGTCTAGTGAAGCGTGTGAGTTGGTTGCTGGCTGGATGTGTGTGCGTTGGAGTGTGTCAGTGTTGTGGTGAGCTGCTGCTGGAAGTGTGGGCTTGAGAAGTGGTGACCAGATGTCGTTGATGAAGAATCCGATGTCTTGTGGAACGGTGTTGTGAGCCTTGATCTCTATTGCCTCCCTTACTCTGCGTTGGTGCCAGAACTTGACTGGAGCGATGAGCTTGGCTTGTGTCCATTTGATGAGATGATCTTGTTCATGTGAGTGTTTGATGATAGCTGATTTGTCTAGGTGCCTAGTCTGCCGTGTGCTTGGTGTTCTTTGATTCTGGTTGATATGTTGCGGCCGGTCTCTCCGATGTAGACTTTGCCGCATTCGCAGGGAATGCGGTAAACGCCGGGCTTGGCTTGAGTGTCTTGCTTGTCCTTGTGTGTGTGAAGAGATGCTTGGATCTTGTTGGGTGCTGTGTGGAATGTCTTGACTTGGACTTGGCTGAAGATGCGTTGAAGTTGGTGTGATGCGTGGCCGATGTATGGGATGGTGGCGGTTGCCTTGAACTCCGGTCTGTCTTCAGGTGGGAGGCTTGGTTTGGGCTGGCTGAAGTTGAATGTCTTGTACCCGTTGAGTTGTAGTGATGTCTTGATGTGGTGAAGTTCCTGCTTCAAGCTGTCTTGGTCGCAGGTGTTGAATGCACGGCGGACCAATGTGTTGTGGACGGCAGACTTGAAACGAGGATGGTGGAATGAAGAGCTGTGTAGATATCGGTCTGTGTGTGTGGGCTTGCGGTGTACAGTGTGAGAAAGGGTCCCATCCGCTCTTCTGGTGACTTGGACATCAAGGAAGGAGATGGTGTTGTTTTCTTCTTGCTCCATGGTGAATTTGATGAGTGGATGCTGAGAGTTGAGATGCTGCAGGAACTGGTGAAGTGCTGACTTGCCGTGGTGCCATACCACGAAGGTGTCATCAACGTAGCGGAGCCAGAGGTTGGGGCGAAGATCAGCATTCTCGATGGTGTCAAGTTCAAACTCTTCCATGAACAAATCCGCAAGGACCGGGGATAGAGGAGATCCCATGGCGGCCCCTGAGGTTTGTTCATAGAACTGGTCCCTCCACCGGAAACTGGATGAAGAGACGCAGGTGACGAGCAGTTCTTGTACTTGTTCGGGAGTCAGGCTTGTGCGGTCGGTCATGGAGGGATCTGCTGCTAGTCGATCTTTGGCGATGTGGCAAGCTTCTATGGTTGGTATGTTGGTGAAGAGGGAGACTACGTCAAAGCTGACAAGAATGTCAGATTGGCTGAGGTGGATGTCTTTGATGATGTTGACGAACTGGTTTGAATTGGTGATGTGATGTTGGGTGAAGACGAGCAGAGTATACTGTTCGAAACGTCGAGACCAAACCGGCTCTTTTCAGAGCCAACACTCCCTCAAAAGAGATTTTACACATGGTTGTACCCGCAAGTTTACTATTTATATTTATAGTTACTCTTATCCTCCACACCATGCAAAGCTTCAAACACCATTTAACTCCCAAATCTTGGTGTAAATGGGCTTTCCCCATGTTGCAAACAAACTGTTGGTAGCGCTCTGTTTAATGATTAGCCTGAATTGAGTATCGACTAAAAGGGGCTCTGCTGAGCTTGTCAAGAATGCTCACCTGGGTGGCTGTATGAACACACTGTATTTAGTGTTCAGCCATTTTGACCACGCCCTCTATTCAGTGTAGTAATTTCAGCAAACGATTCCTTTTGATGCAACAATAGATCAGTGCAGACAATGACCGTTGCTAGCAAAGATATAAACAACATTTCCTTACTGAATTGGCACCCAGGTATGTTTCACGTGTCTAACTCTTTAAGTAACATAAAGAAATCGATGTCGAGGTGAGATATCTGTATACTATGTATCAGGATTAAAATCAGGAGGTTTTTGATTAAATATCGGATGAATTATGTAGCCGTTGCCTGTCTTTTCTCAACCAAACTCCACATAAACCACAGTATTATGTGTGCATATAAAACACCATTCCCACACAACAAGAACATGTGGTTGTGTTTACAGTCGGCCACATAGAGTACGTGCGCTTGATGCAAGCTTGTGATGTATAAGATTGCTGGTCCCCTAATTCTACCTCCATGCCTAGACTTACCAAGATCGAAGGGGATTGTCAAACCCCGACACCGTTGACCTATGTGAGCCCTTCCCAATGAACTAACGAGCATCTGCACCGATTTAACGCAGTGTTGAATGTATCGCAACGGAACTTAAACCACCGAAGGTTTGTGCTTCAAATAAGTAAGTGCTGGCCTTGATACCAGTGCTTGAGGACTCGAGACCGGACTCGGACTCGGACAACAGGGACGCGACTGACTACAGCACTGTTTGATACAGTGGTTCCCAACCGTACCCTCGTTCAAACTCTCGTTCCCACTCTCTTTCCCAACCCTCTAACCCCTTTTTCAACTTTAAGACCCTATTACCAACCTCTCATACCCTCGTTCCCACCCCCGTTTCAAACCATCACACCCTCGGTCCCACCCTCACACCCTAGCTTCCAACTATCATACCCTCGTTCCCACCCTCACACCTTAGTTTCCAACTCTCAAACTGTTTCCACTCTTGCTCCCAACCCTCAAACCCTCGTTCCCACCCTAGTTATCAACCATCCCAAGCTCGTTCCTACCCTCACACCCTAGTTTGCAACTCTCAAATTGTTCCCCCTCGTTCTCACCCCTCTTTTCCAACCCTTACACTCAGCTATCCCCTGCCCTCACACCCAATCCCTGCAACCCTCAAGCTTTGATACCGTCAATGAATAATTAACACCCACAACAACTTGAAGCTCACAGATGGCATAATGCTGATTGTTAAACACATAGTTTTACATATTTTTTATTATACTTAATGCACATAAACATTTAGCTACACGTACATAAACTCTGAATTTTTATTCTCTACCATGAACTAGGAGAATACTGGTATCTCAAGTCTCATCGAATACATTGTATTATTTAATTACAACTTTTAAAAATAAACACAAAGGAGAAGAATGCATCAGAAACTGCAATTTACTTTTTTCGCTTCTTTTTACATTTTGAAAGAATTTACAACCGACATTTCTACATCACCTTCTCTTCACACACTGTTAAAACGTTGAGTAAACGTTTACCCAACACGGTCCTCTCCACGAATAACCCCTTTCTTTGATAAAATGTTACTCTTCTTTTGCGGTTATGCCATCAGTCTTTATAACCTCACATTAAAATGGTGTAAAATGTTATTTTGATCTGACACATGTACTCATTCAGAGCATAATTTGAAACATTACGTCATTGTATATCACCAACAATGGGGTCTGACATTCCAGAAGGAAATTTTGCGTCGGTCAAAGGGTAAAATAGATGCCGTTTTGATTAAATTTCATCAACATAAAGAAATGAATTCAAATATTTCCTATGCAACAACATATTTTTAAGTGTGACGTCATTTGATGTAATTGAATGTTGACAAAATTTGCACTGGAGGGGTATAAAATTGATGGCTTTTTAAGCCTAGTTTTTCCACTTCATGTAAGGACTCTATCTATTGGGGTAATGGTTGCATCACAAAAACACGGTTGTTAAAGAATATACTGCACATGTATAAAGATTCATTTTTTTAATTATATTATGAGTAAATCAAAGAAAATCTGCGTCAATTATATAATTATGAAGCAAACGTCATAAATCAAAAGTCCCCATCTTTAAATGTTAATGTAGTATAACAAAGCTTAATAGAATTATTCAAAAATTGTATACAAAAACCCGAAAATTAGAAGAACATTTATACAAGCACGTCATTGTTTTCTTCTTTAAAACGCTTACATTAAGAACTGTATAAAATAGACTCTTACCTGACTGAAATTAATTAAATTTCAAATGGCTGGTTACATGTTTACAATCTACAATGTTTACTAAACAAATACAGCCAACTCTCGTTATAAAGAGCACGTTATAAATCGTTCCTGCTTTATAAAGTATACATTCTGAATTACCGAATCTCATATCTGCTTTGTGTTTCTCTGATTTGCTGCCCCCTGTTTGTTTGTTTGTTTGTTTGTTTGTTTGTTTGTTTGTTTGTTTGTTTGTTTGTTTGTTTGTTGGGGTGTTTGTTGGGGTGTTTGTTTGTTTGTTTGTTGGGGTGTTGGGGTGTTTGTTTGTTTGTTTGTTTGTTTGTTTGTTTGTTTGTTTGTTTGTTGGGGTGTTTGTTTGTTTGTTTGTTTGGTTGGTTTTTTTTCTTTGTTGTATTTTTTAGGGGGTGTTTGCGTAGGTGACTATCAGTATGTATCACTAAGTGTTATTATTTGCAAACACAAAGGTAGTTCGGAACAAGATACTTCGGTGGATACAAGTAAAGACTAATGCAATAAGTTTACAATACAACGGAACTGTCTCATTTTTGTGTGAACGGGTCGTTGCAGATTTTTCGACAATAGGTGGCAGCAGACATACTGGGTGGTCACGTTATAGTATGCTGTTAACACTCATCTATCTTTTCGAAAGACTCTCCCTTCTTCTTAATTCTCTTCCTGGCAGACCACACCCCTGTAACCCTGGTAACAATAACAAATGGCGGTATCATGGCTAACAACACACTGTCCGCGACCATTGCAGTTATTTGTAGCCCCCATCATCCGAGAACAATTGACATCATTTTCAAGGGCAACGGAACCACTTACAGAGTTAGAAACGCCACCAACAGTTCCAGAGCTGGAACCACCACTAACCGTTCCAGAACTGGATTCACCACCAACAGTTCCAGAACTGGAATCACCACCAACAGTTCCAGAGTTGGAAACACCACTCGCAACATTATTCACTGCGACCTCGCAAATGACACCCTTGTAACCGTCATAACAGTGACACACTGCTGTGCCTGAACTAATCGAACAAAAGCCATGACCCATGCACCTTGATGTAGCCAGCATCATCCGTGTGCATTGGTAAGAAGTCTGCGGTGTGTTGGCAATGTTATTGGAGCCAGATGTGGACCCACCAGTGCCGCCAGACTCAGAGTCTCCTTCAGCATTATTGACAGTCTCCCCTGTTTCATCCTCGCAAGCCACGCCCATGTAACCCCGATCACACTGACAGATTGCGGTTTCTTGATTAACCACACAGTAACCATGACCCATACACTCGTGTGTCGAGTTCATCATACGGACGCATCGATAACTCGAACTGTCGTCAGTGACTACGTCGGATCCGCTAGTAGAACCGGAACCGCCGGTAGACCCGGAACTGCCAGTAGAACCAGAACCGCCACTAGAAATAGGTCGAGTTTCAGTTCCGCTGTTGCTATTCGGCGTTGGATCCTGGCAGGCGACACCCATGTAACCATCGTGGCAGCGGCAGATGGCCGTCGTATCGCTAACTAAGCAGACACCGTGGCCACTGCAGTTAAACGTTGCCTTCATCATTCTAAAGCAGCGGAAGATGTTCACATCTTCAGCACTGTCACCAACGTTGTTGCCACCACCGTTCACAGTCCCAGTACCACCGCCACTTACTGTGTCGTCTGTTCCATTTCCTGTGTTGTCGCTTCCACTTCCTGTGTTGTCGCCCCCACTGACATCTGTCCCATTATTGGGATCTAACGGACATAAAAGTATGAACATCGTCATTAAAAAGCAAGGTAGTTTATATTTCAGTTACTTTGATTCAAGGGGATGTGTCGTCATGATCAAAGCAGGCCTGTGGCTGTACACGGACTGTGAACCCACACCCACCCCATGCGCACACCCTTCCCCGCATCATAAAGGAGACCGCACGCTCGTGCTGTAACTGGATGAGAGTTCATAATTCCATGTACATGTACAAAGCCACAGGCCTGCTTTGTTCATGACGACACAGCCCTTTTAATAACGTATAAAGCCTTGACAAAATATACTATTCCATACAATTTGATATCCAATAAAAGTTTAAACCTAAGAGCAACAGTCATATCGACTCAAATGGGATTGAAGTGCATGTTGTTATTGGTGTCAATTTTGAAAGAACCTTATTATTTTTAGGCACCGGTAAAGGGTGTTTCAAAATATGCTCATCATTTCTTCCTCATTCGTCACACTAAAATTTCAAACCAAAACATACTTGACTGACTTTTGCATTCCCACGGTTGTCAAATAAAACTGAAATGTATATAATCATGTTTTTTAAACAATGGACTAGATGAAATAAAACGGACCGAGCTT
The DNA here is from genome assembly GCA_023634235.1 of Pisaster brevispinus. Classification (NCBI taxonomy): domain Eukaryota; kingdom Metazoa; phylum Echinodermata; class Asteroidea; order Forcipulatida; family Asteriidae; genus Pisaster; species Pisaster brevispinus. The sequence continues at coordinate 8,155,207 of JAMKCF010000012.1, read as the reverse complement.
CAGTGGTATCCAAAATACCATACACTTCCGGGTCAAATCTTACCCGGATTCCAAATACCAGTTGGCCGGACTCACTACCAGGTCTGGCTGACCCGGAAAGTGGTCCACAAATTGGATTTGAGGTCAGCTTTTGCGTCATTTTGACCATCTCCTTTACCCAGGACGTTGTATTTGATGTATGTGCAATGCAGGTATAAACTAAACTAAGCTAAACTTAGGATCATTTTGACACAGATACCAGGTCATAATGACCCAGAAACGAATCAGGCCCTACGGGACCCAGATCGTGGTTAATTTTAACCTGGAACTTTTACCTGGACTAGAGTTGCAAGTACTTCCAGCAGAGCATGGACACAGACATGAGAAATCACCATTTTTTCCGTCCAAGCACAAGTTACCTTCACCGCAAGGATTTCCGCTACAAGCATCTGTGCATAAAAAAGTAACAACAAATATAAATAAGAGGAACTAAAATGTGTGTGAGTTCAACAAAAGAACATACCCAAAGACAGGGTACTAGATTAACAATTCAACTCAATTCAATGCAAAATGTATCTTTTGTTTATTTTTGAAAAGTCAGTGTTGCACCCTGCCTTGGAAAGTAGTCGTCTATCTACAACATAGAAACAGAATCGGCAGGGAGCGGGAAAATAATATCAGCAAAATGATCCAAAACAACGTCATCGCCGATCGTGACTTCCTTCTTGCAAATGATGCATAATAATTCATAAAAACAACCAAAATACCCCTTCATGTAAATAAAACTTAAATATGAAGAATTTAAATTTTATATTGATTATGTTTTTGGCAGACAAAAAAAGATTGATAGAGTAAATAGGTAAGAAATTTACTCTCACCACTAATCTCGCAGTTCTTTCCACTGTGTCCCCGAGGACACCGGCACATGTAGGTTCCATCCACCCGGAAACTCGAGAAGCAATCACCCCCGTTGGTGCATGGGTTCATCTCACATGGCACTGTGGTGAAAATGAATAACAGTGTTAACTTAAAAAATATTTGTTCTGTTTCCTTATTTTTATTTTATCACTTGAAATTGTTGTTATCTTGTTGTTGCTGTTAACTTGTTGTTGTTATCATTGCTGTTTTTGTCATTGATGTTGTTGCTTTTATTGTTGCTGTTTTGAACTTTGTTGTTGTTGCTGCTACTTCTGTTGTTGTTGCTGCTGTTGTTGCTGCTGCTGCTACTAATGTTGTTGTTGTTGTTGTTGTTGTTGTTGTTGTTGTTGTTGTTGAGTCAGATAAATATCAGATAAGAAATATCTTCAGATAAGAGTAGCTGCATGGGGAGCTTTGATCACACGGGAGTTAGCAAACAAGTATATGAGTGAAATTCTTCTTACTTTTCTCGCAGTTGCTGCCGCCAAAATCGGCAACACAGCGGCAGATGTATTGTGACGGGTCGCGTTCAGACGCCAAACAGGATCCGTCATTCATGCACGGGGAAGCGTCACAAGGTGACACTTCAGAGTCGATTGCGGCAAGTACGGTTGGCACATCTGAAGGTAGAATAAAAACCGAACCATACATTTTATGCTACAGTATTCAACAAAAACGCACTAGCCACTATCGATCACTATGACGTCTTGAGCCAAGACTAGGCACCGCCAGATAAAATAACAAGATGGCTGGAATGGTTCCACTTTAATCACCGGGTTGGATTCGTGTGGGCTGTGTTGACACTCACGCGAAACCAAGTGGCAGATTTTGTATACGCTTGTTACGGTAAAACAACAATTCCCAGCCCTAAAAACAAAAACACACCAGTGGGAACTGACCCCTCCCCTTAGATAGTATGTGGAGTGGTCCAGTGGGACATCAAGGATATTCAACTCAGTGTGGGCTTTGGAACTGGGAAAAGCAACGGAATACATAACTTGGGACTCCTGCTATAGCTTCTGTAATAAGACAACCCTTATGAAGGGTGGGACAGAAACTCACATCAGCCATTGTCTGAAGTTTTGCATGGTGTGGAAAATAAGAAATATAGCCTAACAATAACTAGTAAACTTGAGGGTAGACCTACAACCACGTACAACATTTCCTTTGGGCAGAGATTTGGGTCTGCAAAGAACCCAAAACTCCTCCCAAAAAAAGGTTTTATACAAGGCTATACCCGTAAATTTACTAGTTCTAGTTGCTTATTGGGTAACTTACATGTTTCGCAGTTTATTCCTTGGAAGCCACGGGTACACTGGCACTGGTAGTTGACGTCATTGATGACATGGCATTCCCCGCCGTTACGGCATGGGTCTGGAGAGCAGGGAGTTGTTGGTGTAGCTAGAGGAGAAACCGCAAAAACAATCAAACAATTAGGGTATTTTTCTACAACTAAACAAAATCGTTGTAATCATATTTACACCCCCTGCATCAATCATAAGTTCACCTTTTGTAATATTAAAACCAGCGATGAGATTTTGCGAATTTGAAAACACTTAAAATGGGCTTGGTGCCTTGGTCCTCCCTAAAACTCAAGACCCAGAACCAGACTCCGTGCATCACCAGAAATACAGAAATACATGTTTGGACGCAATGTGGACTATTTCTTTCTCCCTTTGGTGACTGCTCTTCTTCTTTCAAGACAATCTGAAGGCTCAAGGAGGTTTTGAGAAAATCCTGAGTCAGGAAAAATCCTCATAAAAGGGACAAAGCAAACGGATATTCTTTTTTCCCCAACACAGTTATTGTTTGTTTCCTTTCTGATCACATCATGTTGTGTTTTTGTTATTGTCCATTTTCTCTGGGGACGCACTTCACTCCGGGATGGAGCAGTTACACGTTGAGCAAAAAAAACAACCGTGATATAAGTTAGTCGTAGGGATGTTATTTTTTCAAAATGATGGTAAAATGACGGGTAAATTGGGTTAGTAAAATCACGAATGCTGTAACAAGAAGTCAAGAGTTTTGCTGTATGAAGAAAATCATGCGTGACATTCGCTAAGTGCCTCTGATTTGTGCAAGCACCCCGTGTATAAAGACAAGCAGCTTTTGTCTAGAAAAATGCGTGAGTTAAACTACACAGCATGCTCGAATACAGAAACCACTATTGGATGGTAGGAAACGCTACGACATTTTAGAGTGGAGAAGGTTGAGAGCGAATAATGAAAGTGTAGACAGCTTGTCTTGAAATATGTTCATCGTTTGTAGGTCATCAAGAGAAAAAAAACCTTTATCAGCTTGTCATCACTCTCAGGCCTAGAATTGTACGGAAGCCACGGGGGCATTGGCCTCCTTTGCCCTGGTCTTGGCCATGGTGCCCCTTCAAAAATTAGACTTTAAAATTGTCCAATGTTTGTGCACTTTGCAAAATAAAACATGGCCTTGCCCTCTCACAGATGAAATTCCAGGCCTGCACTCTGTCAAGTTCCCGGAAGGTCCAATACAAAATTGAATACTTAAGGTCAGAAAACTAAAACGGAACCAGACTATTATAATATCCCTTCCAGCCTCGGTTTGAGTGCATTGATATTGAACGGGGAGAAGCTAAGATGGCTGTTCTACCACCGTGTGAGCATAACATTGGTATGAGTGGAAACTTAAATGATCATAGATTTACATATACATTTATCATTATTACTGATGATCATATATTACGAAACGTTCCCTTGAACTATTTTTGCGTGAAATGCTATAGTTTTTCAGAAATGGGTGAATCAATTAGTCATTTCACAGAAACATTGAAAACATATGAAGGTTTTTCCTTCACTGTTTTCTCACGACACCGATGACCGACTTAGCTTAAACTTGCACAGTTTATTTCAAATCATGTACACACTGTATGTTGGTTGACATAAAGTGTGGACGGAAACTGATCTTTGAATAATGTTGTACACGAGGGGGTAACACCCAAATGAGAAAGCATGCGGTAAGGTTAGTGTTTACGTTCCTGTAGGAAGAGGTTAGCGGAAAACGATGACTCAAAACTTTCTATGCAAGCAATAAACACTCATTCTATTTGCTACGGGTGATGAGGTGAAACAAGAAGGGCGTGCCACGTAAATGTAGTGGGTTTTTTGTTTTTACCGCAGTCTGGGCCAGTGAAAGGCCCGTTACAAATGCAGCGGTAAGGCGCTCCTACTGTGCCGGATCGGCGGAAACACAGTGCGCCGTTCTGACATGGGCTCGGCAGGCAAGGGTTCACTGTTGACAAAAATGTTAATTAGTCATTAATACCAAACCATTTTGTTATACCGTTTTGTTCGTTAACAATTGAGCATTGAGAATAAGTTGAGCGCCTCCTATGAGCCATGTAAATAAAGATGATATGAAATGTATGTTGAGTTGTTAACATAAGTCTGCGCTTGCCTTTTTAGCAGACTCAAATAACGCCCGCTGTTGACAGGTTTGGGTTAGGATTATTTCGTTGATAAACTTTAGTTATTCAGTTAAAGGTTATTATTGGCTGTCAGTGTGACAAAACCGAGAGAAAACTTTGTTTTTAACCAGTCACCGCTCAATTAGCCTGAATTTAGATATGTTGTTGTGGATCTTAAAAACTCCACAAACAAAGAGACCATCGTTGTAAGATTTCCTTTACAGTATTGACGTGTCTATTATGCAATCACACATAAAATAATGGTTTTCTTTTCTATTTTCAAAGAGACCATCGTCGTAAGATTTCCTTTACAGTATTGACGTGTCTATTATGCAATCACACATAAAATAATGGTTTTCTTTTCTCTTTTTTCATCTTCTTTTAATTTTGATGTTTTAGTCTTTTTTCTTTTCTTTTTTTTACCTTCTTTGTGAACTATTTTGATTTTTTAGAATTCAAACCTTGGTCTTTGTCGGTCTGCTTTGTGTTCGTGTTGAAGCACCCGAGCGTGTCATAGTCTGGCACTCTTTTAAAATGATAACCAGTTTAAGTGTGTTTAGTGGAGATAGGAATCCCTACAAATACGACAGAATTAGCCAACTTACATAGATTTTCACAGGACCGTCCCCCGAATTCCACGGGGCAGATGCAAATGTAGGCCACGCCAAGGTCCATGCATGTGCCGCCATTTTGACAGGGATTGCTGTTACAAATGGTTGCCAAACCGGAGTCTAAAAAAACAAAAAGTATAACACACAGTTTAAAAATAATTACAACATATCAATAATATAGCCCGCCCTCACTCGATAACTCTGCCCACTTATGAAGACTGGATCACCGCATCACAAGACATGGTGTTTGTCTCCCATAGTTACGCCCAACCTTTTACAACAATACAAGGCTCAGTCGAGCAACACGGGAGGATTTGTGGGCGATTTGCATATGAGAGGCAGATACTCCCTTGTCTAGTACAATAAAACTCCCACTCGCTCCGCAGATTGTGATTTCTACATCCCCAGCAAGAACCCTCGGGGTGTGTTGGCTTTCACCTCAGGGTCACTTGCCGCTGTTTTCTCACACGATCTACAGACGACTTAGCCTCGCCGTTGGTTAAGATCGGATTCAGTCTACAATCCAAACATAGACCAAGGACACGTGGCTTACTAAAATGCCAGCAAGGTCCAATTTACTTGCGACAAACTTTCTCTTTGCCCGTACAAACAACATACACCCATACGATAAAGTGGGGGGAACCCTGGTGACGCCCGATTACTTTCGCCAAGTTAGAAAATAACAAAGATCGTGTGTATTTGAGCTTAACACCTCCTCGAGGTCCTCAAGCGCCAAAAAGCGATTAGAAATAAAGCCTTATTTGGCGAGGAACCAATTTTAAATGGCCACTCCTCCCAAGATTACTGGGGCCTGATCGCTTTTTTGTCACCCAACGAAATACGCTGAGGGAATCACAAACGTCGGCATTAACCGTCTTTCAGGGTCAGACCAAACTGGATATTTATATTCGAGTTGTTGACGCCAAGTCCGGATCAGGCTATTTCTAAGTACGGATCAGATAATAAATAATGGGTTTAGCTTCGGGTTTAGCTTAGTGGTGGGACCGGGTATTTTGAACTTTGACCAGCTCCCCAATCGGAGAAAAAACAAACTTCCAGACATTGTTTTCCTAGCATTAGCGTCGAGGCTTAACTTCTTCCTCCGAAGTTTTGTTCTAATATTATTGCACTCCAATTTAGAAAAAGAAAACTTTCGCCTTTTTCCCCCCTTTTTTGTTGCTTTTTTCCTTTCTCTCAAAACATCCTCTCTTTCACTATAAATACTCCGGCGTTCCATTGATTCTCTTTGTATGTGAAATCGCTGACATGGTGTTAGTTTCACCAATGTTAGCAACGGGCATAAAACTAACACCGTGTCAGTGTTGCCACATATAGATACCGAAAGAATCAATCACCCAAGTTCTTTTGTGTGTGTGTGTGTGTTTGTTTGTTTTTTTTTTGTTTTTTTTGCAGTGTTCTTTTGTTATTTTCTCCCTCTTGTGTTTTTATATTTCATTTATCAGTTTAATTGTTGCATGTATTCATCTGTATTGAAAGTACTTTGCCAACATAATGTTGATGTTAACTGCCTCGTATAGAATTTAAAATATTGATTGAAACTGACTATCGGAGAGGGGAAAGAACGAGAAGTAGGTATTGGTGCCAGACGTCTAATTCTATCACTCAGTGCAGTGTTGTAAAACAGCCATTTTCATTTGGGGCAAGTGGGAGCAAAGAGTTAAGGAGTCTATTTCATGTATCGAACCATTCATTTGTACGTGTTTTTAATCTTATTGGGGCGGAGGGTTGCAAGGATTCTGAGTGGGGAAGTGACCACCCCTGCCCTTCCCAATTACGCCACTGACACGAGGATGGTTGTATCAAACAGAATCTCCATGCTCATAGAAAAAACGGCTACCGTTCTCTCCCCAATTTGCTTTTATACGTTGAGTCGATCTATTACGGGGGAAAAGGCAGCTTTAACTTGTAAAGTGCATGGATGTGGATTGTCAAGCATCGATGGAACCCACTATAGCCACAAATCAGTAAACACATTCTTCTGACTTTTTTTTTCTTTGTCAGTGACGCGTGAAAAAGAGTTTGACCAAAAGAGGCAGTCCCAGGTCCAGTCCATTCTAATTCTGGGTGTGTCGGCACAGTTTCTTTTTTACTCACGTCTAGTGGTTTAGGAAAACATTTATACCCAAGGACTGTTGGCCTTTCAGGAAGCCTCTGCTAAGGTCAAAACGTAATTAGGCCATTAACTATTTTTAAGCATTTATACCATCGCTTGGATTTTACGTGATGTTGCATGGCGTCGCGTGGACAACGACGTCCTATAGTTTCGCGCGGCTTGGGTACCATACTACAACTATAACAATGTAGCAGCTTGTTTGAGTTTGCAAGCGTAGCCTATAACGTCAGCGGTTACGACAATCGCCCTTTTATTGCATGTTCTTTATGGTCAAACGTGAAGTGGAAATTAAGTTCAGCTTTAAAAAAATATATAATACATTTATTTACCTAAATGTGACTTAAAAGTTCTGAAAAATTACAAATTACTTAAATGACACAGAGAAATTAAGGAAATTTAATTTTAAAAGTGCCGACTAGACAAAATACAGTTGTCATAAAGGGGAAATGGGCGTCATTAAGGGTGATCAAAAGATGACTGATTCAACAACGTTAACAAAATGTAACAACAGAACATAAATTCCTGCTGTTTATGTTAAACTGCAAGAGAGTTATTTTAGCTGTTAAGAGGAGTGCGAGCTGATAAAATTATGATATTTTCACTTCGAGTTCATTTCGACAAAAGTTTTTAAGGATTTCATCGTCAATATGTTGTCTCATGAGTTTAAGTGAAGAAGAACTAGCGGGAAGTGTTTGATGCAATACTTACGAGCACAGTAAGCCACAACGGCTACAACCAGAAATAGAGCGCGTTCTTGCATCATCGCGAACCCGGAAACACAAAATAAATTCTCGAGTGTTTAATCTGCAAGAAAAGATCGGAATCAAAAACAAAACTGTCAGAAATAATCGAATTGAAATCGGCCCACCATCTCCCTTATTATTATTATTATTTGTTAGGGTCTACATGGTTGTTGTTACTCCAAAAGTTGAACCAATGTTGTTGGGTTGGGGTGATATTTCGGGAAGGAAAAAACAAGACTGTTGACAAACACAAGTTCCTTTTTTTTAAGTATTTGGTTTAAAAATATTCAAAACTGAAGTGAAGTGGTTGCTCTAATTTAGAATGTGCGCGTTATTGTAGACTCGAACTTCAGCTGTCGATATGGATACTAATTATGAATTGTTTTGTGGGAATAAATAACCCTTTAGTTCTACGAAAACAAACAGGAAGAAACCTCAAACCGAAATGGAAAAGAAGTCTGTAAATAACATGGTTTCAGAAAATGGTTTCTTTTCTCAAGCTGATAAGGCACAATTCTTGAGACAATAACACACTGTCTACGGGTTTTTTGTATTCGTCCTTAAACTTTGTCCATTGAGTCAACGTGCATTTATTTGCTAACTCATTCCTCAACCACACTTGTACGAACCGGTCCAGTCTGGTTTATCCGACCGGTTTATTTTTGTTAGCCCCAATCACCAAGACAGTCACACTCAACCAGTACCAACCGGTCCAGTCTGGTTTATCCAATGATCCAAACAATGACACGCCTATGTGCTCATGTCTTCGATCCTCTCACACATATCACGGCCGAAACAACACAATGCGGACACCCTTCAATCAGAATTAAACCTCAAACTTGTACCTTCTGGGCCCAATTTCATAAAGCTGTTAAGCTGAAAACACTGCTTAGCAATTTTCTATGCTAAGCAAAAAATGATCGGGGCACCAGTCACAACAATGTAAACGTAATGGAATTTTGGCTGGAAACCAGTTTCTGCTAAACAATATGTTTCTGTGCTTGCAGGCTTTATGTGAATTGGGCTTTGGTGGTGGAACAATAACAGACAACAAGGAGCATGATCAACGCAACATGCCAACATTCAAGTAACCAGTAAAGTACACTACAGTATAAACGAGAACCCGGAAATGTTCTGTATAAAACGTGGACTGTGCGGACGGGTAAGGTTCCGACGACATGAAACAAGTACACCTGACAGAAAGAAGATTGCCACTTAGTGAAAATGAACAAGAAGAGAAAAATGGTTGAAGTTTAGGTTGTTTTAAACTTTAGCGGTGATGACTTTGAAACGGCGCAATAAAAAAACATGATTCCTATTCAAGTAAATTTGTTTTCTATGAACTATAAACATGATAAACGAGCAATCAGACAAATTGTAGCCCAACTCTTCTCTTATCTCAACTCTCCAACTTAAACATCTGCATGTTGCTTTCTTCGTGGATGTTTACGCTGTGTAAGTTGTTGTCTCTAAACCAAACAGATTTAAACCTCAACTAAATTGACTTGAGACTCTAAACCAAACGTGTCCATAAGACGGTTTTTGTTCTCAATAGCGAGCTTGCTTTTAGGGATGACTCTTGTGTCAATACTGCATCAATTTCAAAGATTTACAGACGCTGAGCGGATCACTTAAGCTTGCCGTAAGTCGCGTCTAAAAATTCGCGGCTTCCTCGAATGACCGCAATGGAAAGCAGTCTTCCCCCATTTAAAAAATCCGATAAAGGTAGTCATTGGCGATTGCTTCGTTTCAATCCAGAAAACCACTAACTATAAATTTAGCACATGTACATGGACCGATAATTATGGGCAGTTTGAAAACTTTGAGGCCGGAGATTCAATACAAATTTCAGGCACTCGGCCGCGACCCAAACGCTGATTATACCTGCCGATTGAACCCCCGTGCTGCAGGGGGTAATGTCCACAAAGTAGGCTAATCTTTACAGGAGAAAGTTATTTATTGGAGCAGGAAAAACTCAATGTTTTTTTGGGTTTTTTTACGGTAGATCAATTGTAAGGCAATATTTGTTGCTTGTGGAATGATCAGCAGTTTACAAGAAAAGTTGCGCTTCTGACAAAGATTGACGACCAATCTAAATTTTTTCGTGAAAGGTTGGCGGACCCTTGCTCGTGAGGAATATTTCCGTTTGATAAATGGCATAGAAAATGTTTTCGATTACCCCCAAAACTATCACTGCCTTTAACATGCAGCAGACCAACAAGCAGGTATGAACAGCGGCGAGCTCTTCCAGGCGAATAAACCGATTTTCGTTGTGTTCACAAAAATACGACCGGAAAAAATGAAATTAACCCTTGTTTCTGATAGTTGTAGCCCCCTAACCCACCTCTCCCTCACCTTTGGTGTTTCTTTGTTGAAACTCCTGAATGTAAATTAATTTACTTTTAATTACACAAAAAATATGCTGCTATCGTCACAATATAACTTCCTCTGACTTATTATCTCCCCAGAAACAATAACTCCCTTGTGGGTTTCTATTTTTCATCCGCGTCTTAAAGGTCAACGGAAACCATGAAATATGAATAAATTAATACAATCATTTAACGACTGTAATATAGCGTCAAGACTTCAAGGAAAGCAAGCTCATATGCGCTTTACATAAAATCATGATAACATCATAATAACATTTCTTCTTAAATGTGTCCTAAGTTGTAGTTTTGTTGATGGAATTCCTAGAACGTCGATCTTGATCCAACGTGACAATTTCGTTTGCTCCCCGTTCTATGAAACGTTTCTTTGTTCGCCTTAAATTTTACATTTACATTTCATTACGAATCTACCTGATACATCTGTTTACTATCTTGTTGTGGCTTTACCATAGTTGTCAACAACCCAGAAGTCGCCATGAAAGCAAGTGGCCGTGGACTAATTTAATAACTCTTAACAATCTGATCAATATTGCATATAAATTATTTCAAAAACAAGCAACTAATAGTAAATGGCCTGACGTTTCGACCCTAGCAGAGTCTTTCTCAAACGTCTTCAATTTTAGCATCCGAGAAAGACTCTGTTAGTGCTATGGGGGTCCAAACGTCATATCATTAACTATTTTATGTATTTATATCATAGGTACATTTGATTGGTAAGCAGTTTGCAACAGCTAATCATATAGGTGTGAAATGTATTCAATACACATGCTTAAATGAGATTACCTTTAGATTGTTTAAATGATTATTGGCCCATTGTTACGCATTTCATTTTAACAGTAACTCGAAATAAAGTTTGATAAGCCGCCTTCCTTCAAATCTCATCGGATGTTATTTGTGTTCGACGACAAGAAGCCAAATATGTCATCCTCCTTTTTGAAGACAATCAGAATATACTAAATGAAACGTTGTGTTGTCAGTGTTCTATTGCAGTGGCTCTGGATCTTCATCAAAGTAAAGATTCGTGGCTTTCGTTGAAAACCGTCTATATGAGACAAACATTTTTGGGGGCTTCCTTTTTGAAAAACCTCCATGGTTACCCTAACTTGTTTATTATTTTATTTACTAAACCCTTTTCATTGATTCAAATTTCCAAACATCTAAACCTTTTTCCCTATACGTGGATACCTTTTCTTTTCTCCCAAGACCAGTAGCTGCTACTGAACACCCACCCTAACACCTTACCTTTATTTTCTTCCAAGCCGTCTTTTGAGCCCCGCACACGGGATGCGTAACAGGTGCAGATGTCACCACTAAAGACCACGCTGCTTCTACAACAATTCTTGGATACTACTACCACCCGGATGCCCCTGTGTCTCTTTTATACCCGAAAGTCCTCCTGCGGTCGTCCCCATTCTTCGCCTTACGTAATGATTCTTTCTACCTGGTCAGATTAGACATTCCACGGTAAGATTACCTTGGTGCCTTTGTTGTAAGCGAGAGTTCTAACCTAGTGACGTCTGCTCTTCTTTCTGTCCTTTTCAACCCCCCTCCCGGATATTTGCTGGTGGGCTAGTTTTAGAAACAGTCGTCATCTCTGTTGATACAGAACTGAGAGGGTTCAGAGGCAGAAGAACGCCTGGCAACGTGTTATGTTGTTTTAAACGTGATTCGGCGGTGTTTGTAGCGCCATGGGAACGTTAGTTTTGGGGGAAGGTACTTCAAAGTGCCGAATGTCCAACTTGGCAACAAGTCTGCGTGTGTTGTTTACATTTTATGTGTACTCCACCACCCCCACCCCCTCCCGCCCGCAATTCTTTTACATACGAATGTATCTTCTTGAATTGTTGTGTCAACAGCTTAGATTTGTTTGTTGCTTCTAACAAAATCAATCGCAAAAATAAACAGTTTCCATGCTGGTGTTTGTAGTTCCATATCTTGTAGAGCAAGAACCAGTTCCTTGCCCTTTGGTTTGTAAAATATTAGAAGAATCATTGGTAGACATTCTTCCTTGTTCATGTATGACGGCTATCTCACCACCAGAGAGTTTTCTTGAGATATTAAATAGTGTTTCGGGGAGCAAGAGGTATGGTGAGTCTGCGATGAGTCAACTTTTCGAAAACAAGAGAAAAATCCACCCTGCAAAATGAGCATAAGATTTCCACTGTGCAAAACGAGAAAGAGAATTCCATCGCTAAAAGCATGCTAAATAAAATGTTTTATCATTCGCGCATTATTTCTGTAATTGCATTCTCACTGGTTATTTCAGCAATGATTTATCGGCTGTGTTCTCGGTCGTAAACAAACAAACTCTTCCCTTTTTTGGAAGAAAAGTGAAAGTAACACGCTCCACTTGTCTTGAAGAATGTGCAGTCCTTCTAAAGCAGCGCGGATTCTAACAATGGAGACAGTTGGTACCTTGCCTTTTTTTACTAAATCTTTCACCCTACTCTAACCTCACAATGATCAACATAAAAGGCGTTGGTAATTATACGGTAATAGTGTAACCACGGGGTACCATTCTGTATTGGGCGCCTGGATGAGTGGGTCATGTTTTTAGGGGCAGGGGTGTGGTATGAGGGGTACTAATTGGGGCAGGGGCAGGGGCAGGGGGCAGGGGGCAGGGGGCAGGGGGCAGGGGGCAGGGGGCAAGGACGCTTGCACTCCCTGCTCATACCCATTAGTCGATTGGAGTTTAACCTTACTTAGTTGTGATTGTTTTCCAGTATTTCATTTTTTACTTTATTTTGAACATTTGTTGTTAACATCTTATTTGAGTAAACAACGGTTATTAGAATTCTCAGTTCAAGCGACTCTAGAAATTCCCAAAGCCAAGCATAGCACAATTCAAGCAACCAAGTTACTGCAGGGTTTTGGACTGAAATAACTAATGCAAAAGGGTGATTTATTTATTTATCTATATCTATTTGTTTAATTATGTTTTGTTTCCTTGCCTTGCTTTTCTTGGAAGCCATATTTACCTCGGCAGTACACAAATGATGTCTTTAGGCTTAAAAGAACCCACTCCGACACGGTGTTGCAAGGGAAAGAACTTTGCTTACTAAAGCCACAATTTTCTCATAAATTTTCTTGCATCATTAAATCAGAATGTATGGATCAATGACTAAAAAAGTTAGAGATCCTTGGAAAAGCTAATCATAAAAGACCAAGTTTGTCTATTTGTCCCATGCGGCTTCTAGTCGGACAAAGCTGTTTTGCTGGAGCGAAGTATTTGCCCTCGAACGGTTTGTTTTGACAACATCGTGTGTGTTCACTCTTCTTTCCTCTGTCTGGCGTTTGTTAACTTTTCTAAGGATGAAAAAAGAGGAAACAAAGACCAAAATCAGTGCCAAATCATTTGGAATGTCTCGCATTAACCTTTTGTAAAAACATGAACTATACGTAACTAATTACGAGTAAAGGGTACATCAAAGGGCCGGCCTCTCACACGAGATAATTTTTAAACTGATACCTTGACTAAAACCTCATCGATGTTGACAAATAGAAAACTCCAGTCGTGTGAAAGCTATCCTTGTTATTTTTTAACAGAGATCCAGACCTCCTCCAAAACAGAATAGCAATGTTAAAATCCATACGATCTGTAGTGTGAAACGAACAACCCACCCCCTTAAAAACATGGGACGTTGGTAAATTTGTGAAGTTTTGAGAAGTCGTGCGAAAGCTTGTTAAATAATCGCAAAGAGGTGACAGAAGCTGGTACCCATTACCGAGAACCTTTGTTACTGGAGCTCATGGTATAAAGTCCACACCTTATTGATGTTTGAGACTTGATATATCGAGATTTGTATCCCCATTGTATTGATAAGTCAAGTTGTTTTCTGTACACACAGAGAAAAATTTTTACCTAATTGAGAGGTTGCAGGTGAACCTCGTAACTGTTATGTAAAACTTTACCCAACAGGGGTTGGGTAAGGTTTTAGTTAATAGTTGTGTAAAACTTTACCTCGATATTGGGTAAATTCATTTACTGAATTGTTAGGTAAACCTCAGTTATGTAAAACATTACCCAATTATGAAGTAAGGCTTTACCTCGTTACAATGTAAAAGATAAGATCTTAGTAAATAGTTGTGTAAAACTTTACTTCGGTATTAGATAAGTTTATTTATTGTATTGTATTTAATACATTGCTAAAAATAATTTGGGAAAATTGTACCAAATCAGTGGGTAAGCAGGTAAGTTAGTTCTTGCGACATACACACAGAAAACAAAATATTCGTAGCTATGGTGTAAAAAATGGGGGGGGGGATCAGCCCGGCAGACAAGGTAAAAAATCTCTTCTGGAAAGAGGTGCTGGCTCTGAAAAGAGCCGGTTGGTTTAATCAGACCTTTTTCGACGGTTTAATTTGCCCCAGTGCTGAAGCCTTGGTTGAAAGTCTTTGCAGCTAGTACGCCATGGTTTTCCTGGATGAGGCCTTTCCCTCTTCGACAGACTGTTGTTCCACGACGACCATAAAGCCAAATTCCCCCTTGCAACTTTGAACACGCGAACTCCAAGCATCAAAACCTTGCAGCATCAGTGTTCTGTCCACCCCGTCCATCTTGGATTGTTATGTGTGCCTGCGACTTGCTTACTCTATGCTTATACATGCACGAGTGTATTACATTTGCATTATGAGAAAATGTTTTCACGTGGACCAGTTTACTTCAATTTCGGTTACTTGTTACCACTTCCTTGTAAAACTTAAAAATTACATGTAAAGTTTACTCTTAACTTTGGTAACTTTACAAAACATAAAGTAAACAGTAAGTTTATCCTTTGAATATGTTTTTATTTTTCAACATAACAATTTAGTATATTTTTTCGTGGCTTTTTACTTCAATTAAGTAATTTCTTACATAACTTTTTTTTACTTTTTGTTCTGAGTGTACGGAGCCCCTAAAGGGACAGGTGAAACAAAAATTGAAAAGGTAAAAAAAAAGTTCAATATTATTTCGTTCCCTCGAAATATTATTTCGTTCCCTCGAATAAGTATTTCGTTCCCTCGAAATAATAATTCGAGGGAACGAAATAATATTTCGAGGGAACAAAATAATATTTCGAGGGAACGAAATAGTATTTCGAGGGAACGAAATACTAATTCGAGGGAACGAAATAATATTTCGAGGGAACGAAATAATATTGAACTTATTTTCTACCTTTTCAAAAATGTTTTCACGTGTCCCTTTAGGGGCTCCGTATGAGTGTGTATAGAGAAGCAAATTATGCTCTTGTCTTAGAATATAAAACAATGCTGTTTACTTATTTTGAAGGGCATATTTTTATATGTTTTTTCAATACTTTTAAAAGCAAAGCGTAATTTTGTGTATGATTGCTGCATGGACGGTGTACAAAGTGTGCTACTTGATTTTTTCTCTTGAGTGGAATTATACAATTCCAATTGTATTTAGTCTCAAAAATATATTTCATAATTTAGCTCTTAACAGCTAGTCATAAACACAAATTAAAGAGCAAGCGGGAAATTAAAGAGACTTACATCACAAAAAGATAAAACGTACACTGCAAAAACTGGGATGTTAAATTGACACCACGGGCGATGTCACATATTATAGGCTTCCCTATACCAAAAAGAATCAAATTTTACAACATAGAATATTAAAACAACACAAATTTAAGCCCTCAAAAAACATTGTGTTATTTTAACCCCCCTAAAATGTTATTTTTGATTCTCTTTTAGTATCTGTATGTGATAACACCCTCGGTTTCAATTTTAAGACCCCAGTTTTTTGCAGTGTATGGCAAATCAATCTAAAACATAATTAGGATTTGAAACTTTGCATGGTGGGAGTATAATCAGGTAAGGTTTGCGGAATCTCTTTTTGAGTAGCGGTGGTTCGGAGAAGAACCGGTGGTTTAACAGCTCGACGTTTCGATGAGTATGCTCTGATCGTCTTCATGAGGATGTTGGACTCTGTTGCTGGATGCTGCGTACTGCCGAAAACCACCTGTTGTTCTCAGAACCACCACTACTCAAAAGAAATGTACACATGGTGCCACCGCAAACCTTACCTGTATCTAAAAGTATGAGGAAGAGCTTATTGATAAAAACATAAATATTATTGGCTAAAGATGAGAGAGGGGGCTCTATGACCATATGTATGCACAAAATTCTTACAAAAACACCACAAGTCGATGAAATCTTACAAGTGTGTTAGCCAAGCCCACCCAGTCTTGCGGTTTTTCACTCCATCGCGTGGGTAGTTATTGATGTTGGGGTGTGAACAATGGGAAGGACGCAACCATTGTTCCCCCTCAGTTTGGGTAACATCTTCCCGATCAATAAAATTCCTCATGTTTTTTTCAAAACCCGTCCTTGTCAACTTGAACTGCTTTGGACAATCGGTTAGCCCAGACAGTAGGCTTAAGGTTTACGCTTCAATTGTGTTGCAGTGTCTGGTAAATACCCTGTCCGTGCAGGACTCGTCTCAAATCATGTCTAACGTAATTGGCCTCGTTCAACAGTAAGAAAACAACACAAACAATTGCTCTGCGGACAACTACATTTCACATTTTTGTATATACTGTTATATAAAACGTTTCTGTAAAGTTTTCAACTATTGTAGTTGACTTTTATCTTGGATTTTCGATGTGAGCTAATTTCTTGTAATTGCTTACTATGTGGGAGAGTCTTTACGATCGTTCGATCACAATTCAACCCAAGGTTGTGTAAACAGTTTAGTTAGAACAAACTAAAATGACTTTCTTTATTTGAAGTCGTGTCACAACCTTCGTCATTGTACTTCGACAAGAAGATCACATTCCTGCGGGATTTTGGTGAAGATTAGTACAGAAAAAATTCGAGGACATGTGAAATGAAATGAAATGAAATTATTACTTTGTACTAAGGGAATGTTTAGGCATTATATGAAGATTTTCCTCGTCGCTAATTGAGAAGTTATCAGTTTACAATTTAGATATTTCATGGACAATATCCAGGGGAGGCATCTTTGGAAAACATCAAACTTCTAAGTTTGCTTTCAAATTTTTAAGGCGGCGCTAGTCATGTAACCACGAGGGACGGGGGAGGCTGGATCCCCTCTTATCGAAACCCTTACCCCCTTGTGCTTTGCCCACCCAAAATAAAACACGTGCACATAATAATGAATGGTTCGATGGGTTTTTTTTTATGTCCTCGCCCCCGCTTGCCCCCACCACAAATGAAAATGTCTGCTCGCCACTGGTGTCCGGTTCGGTATTATATGCCTCTAGGCCCTAAAAATGGTATCGAGGGAAAGTTTGAAAGAGGATCTCCAAGGTCAACGAGTTTTGTGATGCACTCATTTTCCAATTGATAAAGTCCTCAAGAAAGTGGGGACAATTATGAGACATGAATATGACATATTTATGAGATATTTAAGTAATAACTATTATGACTGACACAAGTCATAAATATGAGATATATGAGTCATAATTGTACTAAGTCACAATTTTGAGATGTAAGTCATAAATATGAATGTAAAGTGGGGTCTACGGTATTATTGCTGGGAACCAATGGGTGGATTATTAACACACGAGACCCATCTTTATGTTACTCAAGACAAACAAGCCATCAGGTGATTGTGGTGCTGAACTCTTCTTCGATAACATTTTTTCCGTCTCTGATCTATGGTGTGCCAAATATAGACAGCCTCAGTCAATCATTGTTTAGTGTAGAGCGCCATCGTTTCAGTTGCCTATTCCAAGGTGCTTAGCAATGCGAAGAAAACAGTTTAAGACGAACGAGTTCAGAGAATATCAAAAACAGATTTGAAGAGATGAGTCTGAAAGATATGTGTAAGTGGTACAAGGATATGCGGAGTTGATAGGGGAGATCATTCCATACCGGTATATTTCCCGCTGCGCTTAAAACAAAGCTTCTAGCACCTGGTGAAGAATGATATCTAGGAACGTTCAACAGTAGTTTGTTTGATGGTCCCAGATTGGGTCGATGATGGTATGTACACAACATGTCTCTTATATACACTGAGGCTAGACCATGAAGTGCGTTTCAAGTAAACAGTGGGATTTTGTAATTAATTCTTTGTTTTATGGGTAACCAATGCAGTTAGAGCACTGTTGGAGTAATAAATGGTCAAATTTCCATCACCTGGGAAAGAACCCGTGCAGCTGCATTCTGGGCTTGTTGTAGCTTCGTGAGTGTGGATTGCCTTGTATCGGAGTTGTTGATTGATCACTGTGAACCACGCCCACTTCATACAAACTGGCTCCAGCAACTACCAGGAGCCCGTAACAACCAGACCAATGTAAACTGAAAATAATGCGCGTGCGCACGAACACTGGGTGGCAAAATAAGGGAACATCGTTTTTTGCATGGGCTGGTGGCGGTGTGACGCAAACGCGTTTGTGCGTCTGCCCTTTGCACAAATCTATAGCTTTTGCAAACCAAAAATGTATGTATGCGTGCGTGAATAAATTACGATTTCATGGAAAGGGCTTAATTATTGCCTTGAGCTAGTTTTTAGATTAGGACTTATGTAAGACAAAATTAATTTGTGAGCTTAACTATTTATTTGCACTTGGCTTTAACACAATATCCTTCAAATACTGGAGGTCTTCTCAGAATTATAAGTTTTGGTCATAAGAAATGCATTTGAACGAGAAAATGGGTGGGTTTTTTTTTTTTTTTTTTTTTTTTTTGGGGGGGGGGGGTAAAGTTACACACAGTTGCTGAGCAGAAATAAACAGGAGGCCAGTAACAAAGTGTACGTATTATATGGCAGTTTGGCTGGTAACCTTATTCTGGTAAGCAGGGTTGTTTAGCTACTTTTTGTGCTTTATAAGCAGTCTTTGAAACTAGGCCCAAGAAACGCATACACATTTTTTGTTAAGTTTCCAAGCGAAAAATACTGAAACCAACACATTTCATTTATTTTCCAAAAAATATATAATTTTATTCATATCGATGGCTCTTTAAGACACAAATTTGACAGTACTGCATGACGTTATGAAATCCATTGATTGTTGTGGGTATTAATCTTTGTACACGTCATGTTATATTGATATGGTGAATCTCTTAGTTTGAATACCAATATATGAAACAAAACTAAACAATTAAATAAACTAAAACACATTATTTGCAAACTAACGAGGAACGTATTGCACTAACTTGTTTGAGACTAAACACAGATTTGCAAACAACAATTAACGTCACACTTATTTTTGTTGGGTACATAGTAGAACACCAAATCGCGACAAATGAGGAACGCCGAACACTAACATGGTTGGTGATGATGAAGAATGATAAGCCGTGCCGTGCTCTAACTTTTGGACCACAGAGCACCATCTTGCAAACAGAAACGCTATAAAAACTTTTACATTTGACGTCATTTGAGTAGGGCGCCCTCACCTAGAGTTAAAAAATGACGTTGTTTATTGGCCAAACAACGAAGAGTTTTTTATTTTTAATTTTTGTTGGATTCTAAAACACCGAAACGAGGAACACCATACACTTACATAACTGTTGAGTGCTGAGAACACTGCTTTGCAAACATTATTAGGTACATTGTATTTTGACCTGTTTGGTGCAAGTATAAAGCTCATATTGCAACAAAAATAAATAAGTAAACAAAAAGGAACGTGTATGCCTAAACTAGCATGTTTGGTTCTAGTCTAATTAAATCAGGCTCAAAAACAGCGCAATGTTTTACTAAATAAATAAATAAATAAATACATTTAAGGGTGTCGTGCTTTAACTTTCGTTACCAGAAACCTAAAATACATGCTGGGTACCTGAGCACCAATTTCAAACAAACAAAAAGGAACGTCGTTCTTTAACTTCTTGGGTGCTATAACACCAAATCGACGTGCTGTAACTATAGTTGGTGCTTAGAACATCAAAATTGCAAACACTATAAGTCTATCCATTAACACGTTTGGTACCTGAACACCAGATTGCGAGAAAAATGGGAACATCATACCTTAACTTACTGGGTACTATAACACCAAATTGTTATTAATAAGGAATGTCTTTCACTAACTTGTTTGGTACTAGACCACCACATTGACAAAAATGAGGAGCGTCATACTTATAACTTGTTGGGTACTAAAAACACCGAATTGCAACCAAGAGGGAGCGTAAATACTTCAATTTTGTTTTGTATTAGAACACCAAAAAAAAAAGCAAACAATGACGAACGTCATACACAAGCACGTGAATCACTAGACATTGAAAACAATTAAGAAAAACCATAAAACACCAATTAGTATCGTTGGTACCCGAACACGCTTTTCAATATCGGAATACTCACGATACACCTGACCAAAATAATATAACCTTTACGTCATAATTTTACCTGAGTGTCTTAAGTGTACTTGAGGGCACTCGAGCTTTGAGGTTATGCCGACGTTGTCAACCAGTTTTGCAACTGTGATTACAAACAGGGAGTTCAGTTTGAAACTTAGCTGTCAATATTTATGGACACATGGGGAACTGCGTGCTTTTTTGTCTAAATCCGCAGATCACACGCTAATGGTGGGGTCTCGTTTTTGCCTTTTTTGTTGTTGTCAGTTTTATCTCTGTGCAAATGTGGTACTTTACCGACTTCTTTTACTCTCTGTTTATTTCATGTTTTAGGGCCGTCTAGGTTTACATGTATTTTCCTTTTGTAGGGCCGGCTGTATGGATATTCGTACCAATAATTGCCTATACTGAAACTTAATTTTATCTCTTTTTTAGAGTTTCCTCTTCATCATTATGTAAAAATTATGTAAATCACCTGAGAGCATTTTGTAATCATGAACTTGGCCCTTTGTAAATTTACGTTTGTTATTATTATGACCAAGGTCGATAATGTAATCGATCTTTTTGTAAACCTAAGTAAGAAGAATGTTGCGATCGATCCCTATTTTTAGTACAAGGCAAAGAATGACGATTGCAATGGATTTACACAATAGGGCTACTTTTTGATTGATGGTTGAATCTTTCGTATACAGAAAGAGGTGACCGGGGGTTGTTAAGGGGGAAATGGTCAAATGTGCATAGCCTCAGCCCATCCCACTGCCCTTGGAAGAGGGCAGAACGAATATCTCCCCTAGGCAGTCTAGGGTCAGAGCGCGCCCTCTTGTGGCGATGACTGGATATCGATAGAAGGATTGCGGGATATCAATAACAGGAGGGTCTTGAACCAAGACTAATGAAGATTACGCGTTTTGTTTCGTGGATAATGTTGTGGCTCTTTCTAGAACCACGGCTTTAATTCAGGCTCCGTCTTGGGCTCCGTCGATATTTTGAAAACTTACACTTTTGGTGACGGGACTTCAAACGGGCGGACTGTGCGGTGCCAGGGCTGCTGGTGTGGCAGGAGATTCTGTCCCCTATTCGCGGAAATGTCAATAAAATTAATGTGTCAGCTAGCACCTGTTTTGATTTAAACCTTCTTCATCAGCCCATGTTAATTTACCCTGTGGGGAACATCTGAAAAAGCCTGATTTAACAGATTTAAAACCTTCGGCTTCAAATCTGTACATGAAACAGGTTTTCAAATTTTCCTTTTTTAAACCTCCATGACAAGAGGGTAAAGCAGTCGGCACGAAACCTTTTTTACCGCGCGTTCGTCTGGATGTTTTGTTTAAGTTATCCTCATGCCATGATCGCTGCTGCCGCGGGTACCGGGGCCTTGTTGGTCTGCTGCTGCCCGTTCGTTGTCCTCATGTGGTGTATTCTCATATGCCGGTTCAGGTTACCAGACTGGCTGAAGGGACGGTAGCAGACGAGGCACTGGTACGGTTTCTCGCCGGTATGGGTTCGTCGGTGATTGCTGAGGGTCGAGCTGTCTGAGAAGGCTTTTGAGCAGAAGTTACATGAGTAGGGTCGCTCTCCAGTGTGCGTGCGCATGTGTGTCTTGACCGAAGAACTCTGTATGAAAAAAATAATAACATACATTTAGAAAATGTTTGCAAGGCGGCATCAAAAGTGACGTTGATAGCTTGTGAGCCTAACACCCAAACCAAATAACTTGAATTAAGTACATGAAAGGTTCGACGTCTGAAACAGTTAGGAGTGGCTGGACGCGCTGGAAGTCGAAAGATTGACTGTTGCAGTCGTTTGGAATTACTATGGAGCGTCTTGGTTTCAGACGTCGATCTTGTCATGAGCCCAACCTAACGTAAATGTCATGTTAAGTCTGAAACCAAAGTGTAGTTTGGTCAACCTAGAGTCATCTCCTAATCTACTTGGTTCTGCGCAACTTTTGAGCGCCTGTCTGAACCCGGTGTTACGTATGTTGCTTGTTTTTTACCAACCTGTGAAAAACTCCTACTGCACACCGTACACTTAAATGGTTTCTCGCCACTGTGGATGCGCATGTGTGCGGTGAGGTTAGCAGCCTGCGAGAAGTTCTTCCCGCAGAGTTGGCAGAGGTACGGTTTGTCCCCGTAGTGGCACCGTATGTGGGTCCGCAGACTACTTGGACGGGTGCACGCCTTGCCGCAGATACGACACTGGTGGTTCTGGTTGGTGACGGGATGGGTTTTCTTGTGTTGTTTCTGTTGATTATTCACTGCGAGGGCGTCCTCTATGGTTCTCCCTGTGATGGCTTTCTGGACGGGAGTAGTAGCGATGTAGGGTTGCGTACCGAGGGTTGGTTGCAAGTTCACATTCCCTCTACTGCCAGTGAAGTCACTGGAATGGGCGCTCCCACTGAATCTGAAAACCATTAAAAAATGGGTGCAGTTTGTCTTTAATCTTGTGTTGCAATGACTGATAAAATAAATTACACTCCTCCCTAACATGTTGAGTGGAGTTTATGAAAGGGTTACCAGTGGTATTTGACCATTCCCTTACCAATAAGTCAACAAATTCAAACAGCGCCCTCTTGGGTTCAACACTTCGAAGTGCGTGAATAACGCCAGATAGTATGCCATAACGCTCTGCGTGTACATACACAATGTATGTCTCTGCACACATGCACATATAATGTGTACAATATAAATATTTTTTGAAACAAATGCTAGTAAGATTAATATTTGTAACATACCAAGCACTTTATTACGTGAACAACAATCGCCAAGAGGTGGCGCCCTTTACGTAACAAAGAAAAACAAGTTGAGGGGGAAAACCAAAAACGATCGGTACGTGAGGCCTATTCAGTGGTGTATTTATGACCAAAAAATGTATGTTTAAACATTTTGGTGGAACCTTTCATTGCTTCAGAAATTTATGTGCGTGTGATTCAACAGACTATGGTGGAATCATGCACACCACACAGTCGGGTTTCTCGTCCACTCACCTCGTGAAGTAACGGTCACTTTCGCTGGTCCAATGCCCATCTGCCTTGTTATACGGAGGCATGTGTATTGCATTCAATAAGCCAGCAGTCTGGTAGCCGTCCGACGAATGGTACCCGCTAGATCTCAGGTCTTCTGTATCTGACGAGGATTCATTGGTTGCCTTTGCCGATAAAGCGTAGCCATCAGATGGCGAGTTGTACACGCGGCTGATATCTTGGTGCCGCCAGTATTTTGTGTGAGCCATGTCTTTTACGTCATGCTTTGACACAAACAAAAACAGTTTTTCATGTTAATTTTGGTTTACATTATTACGGACAATACTAAAAAATAGCCGTGTTAGTCTGAAAACAAAGAAGGCAACTGTTCGTATCACTTTTGCATACAAAGTGTAAAGATTTTGTCATGATGGAAAACTTCAGTTTAAAGATTATTGCCTGAAATAAATGAGGTAAAAACAAATGAGTTTCGATCTCAAAAACCAAACCTCGATGTTTGAAAACAGTGAAACGTAACAAGGTTTTTTTTCTTCTTCTTTTTATTCACTATTTTCTCGTGACTCCATATATACGGAAGCGTGAAAGAGACATCAAAAGAGAAAGAAAGTTAATGTCATAATTATGACTTCCATTTCATGATTATGACTTAATTTGGCACAATATTGTTATGCTCACTCCTAATGATGACGTATAGGTTATTATTATGACTTGTAGTACGGTAAGTCATAATAATATATATATAGGTATAATTATTGGTATTCAAAGACAAACATTTCCAACAGTGCTGTACCTGAACGGTCACTCACAATGATCAAAATATACTATTAAAAGTAAAACTACAAACACTAACAAAAGAGTAAAGTGTAAAAAAAATTAGACTACAAAACTACAAAACAGTTACAAGATTTTGACGAGTAGTGGAATGGTTGATTTTCTGTAGCTCGCTGTTCTGCATTTAGTTAAGTTTAAACCAGACACGTTACGTACCTAAAACTAGTGTTAGATTTAAAAGGTAGAATACAACTGTCTGTGTAATGGTCTAATTTTAAGGCATATAAGTTTGTATTTATATTGAGTTCTTACCATTTCCCTTCCGGGGTCCGATCCCATCGCGTTCTTCATAACCGAGGACACCTTCCTCGATGACTGGTCCGCCCCCGATTTGTCCTCAACGAATGGAGTCAACTCGTCATAAATCAACCCCCTCATGGCCTGGCCGTCTCGCGTACGGAGTTGCATCGACGGGTTGGAATTGACGAGAGCCGGGTTCAGGTGCACCACCGCGGCCCGCTTCATGGATAGGAGAGCATCCGCAGCGTCACTGTCGGCAACCTTAAAATGCTCTCCACTCTGTACAAGCTTCGGGTCCATCCACCGAGGCTCCAAGCTGGGGGGGGGAAGACAAATTTTGAAATCCAAGATAATGTTTTAGAAATACTGGACTTGGAAAAACTTCACCAAACTATTATTATTAAAACTGGGTAGTTGTTTTTTTGTTTTGGGAGTTGATAACATACCAGCCCCAGTTAAAAAGAGGGAAGACGGATGAGAACAACAAGAAAATTATCAAGGATGACTGTACTACTCCATCCCTTTTCTAGCTCGATGGTAGTTCTTTAATCTCGAAATGATCACCACTGCACCCCTTACCTCCCCTCCCTGCTATAAACCCAACACTTTTCTTTCAAAACTTACCTATACCAGTCACGGTCAATCTGTTGTGGAGTTTGCATCACGAGGCGATTTTGAGAAGACATCAACGGTTGAAAAGTCTGAAGCCCCGTCAGTGTCTTGGTCCCGGTCTTCGCCGCCGTTGCAAGTGAACCCATATCGTGATGGTTGTTGTTAGCGGACGACACCAATGTCGTCTCCCTTTTGCCGATGGTGATACTCCCGTTCACGTCCGAATCTCCGCTCCACTGCGACCCGCCGGCGAACTCGGCGTCCGCGGTGTTCACCACGCTGGAAGATGGAAACTCGCGAGGTTGGTCGCCCCGGTACGAGCCGCTGAGGTTGTAGTTACTCGACTGGAAAGTATGGTGGTGCACGGAGTGGAGTGCGTTCCATAGCTCGGTGTAGCTCAGCCCTGACATATTGTGGTACGGTGGAACGTGTGCTTCAATAGTCTGCACAGCGTTACGTTTCAACAACAAAAAAAGAGTGAAGATTAGCAATAAGTTTAGGAATGACTTAGACTTGGGTCCAAGTCTGAGGTCGTGTGTTTTTTTTCCCTACTTCATAGCCATTACAGCTGAGTAATAGCGCCCTGTTGTGGATAAACCCCAGACATTAACCTTCGATCACACATTAGAGCGGTGCGATAACCAATCTGCGGGAAGTTTTCCGTGTTAATGCCGATAAAAAACCGCAACCTCAGACTTGAAAACAAGTCTAACGTCAATGAAGAGCTATCATTGGCTGAGAGTCGTGCGCAGCGTGTACATGTGTGCACGTTTCCGTTGTTTGTCATCAACGATGGCAGCCGATGAGGTCGATTGATGCAGTGAACGTTGGACAGAGTCAGCGGGAAAACATTCTTGTGTTGTGTTCTGACCACTAAAAAAAAAAAACTGATAAAAAGGGGACAGTCAGAACAATGACGAAGAGTGAGACGGGGTCATAATTGGATTCAGAAGGAGCATACGTTATTTGCAGTGATGGTGTCTTCCAATGTGTTAACTATTCAGTCATTAGGATCAGTCTTTAAGATTGAAAACTGTAAAGATTTTGTCCAAATTAGTCACATCGGCCAGGGTTATTTAATTGGGGTCTGTTACCGCACATTGCTAGTGATGACTTTAAGCAAAAACAAGTTGAATAACTGAACTTAGACGAACGTTCTTCAAAGTCGCGAGGTCTTCTCAGAGTATTAAATTTTCCGACATTTAAAAAATACTTTTGGACCACGACATGGCAAAAAGTTTTACAAATTACACTTGTATGCCAGTTTTGGAGTCAAAGTATAGCGAAACATTTGTGCATGAAGCAGATACGCACACGTGTGACGCAACGACTTACCAACACGCATGTGTTTGAACACGTTCGAGAATCACACAGTCTAATGTAATAGCTTATGATCGTTTGAAACGAATTACTGTCCCAAAAATAATATTGTTTTTAAATTTCCCATTCATGCTTCCTTTGTATCCGCGCCTTGAGCGCCCATCGTGTTGGTGATAATGTTTACTACATAATAAGTTAATTCTAAATTTGGGGTACTATTATCCCTGGTGGCCTTTTACTCTCGTGTTATACTACAGTGGTCTGCGTATAGCATAGAGGATGAGTCATAGGGCTAGGGGTACTATGTACTTACCGGTGTGCATTCAACGCAATACAACACTGTAAAAAATTACCGTAGTTTTTACGGTGAAAAGTACGTAAATAGCTACGGTGTATTACCGTAACAAAAATTTTCCTTGACTTTACGGTGCAACCCCGTAAATACCGGCTCGCAATGCACCATGGGATTGTTTACCAAAAATACCGTAATTTTTACGGTGAAAAGTACGCAAATATCTACGGTGTATTACTGTAACGTAATTTGTCCTTGACTTTACGGTGCAACCCCATTATTACCGGCTCGCAATGCACCATGGGATGATTGATCTGTTTTGTGCCTGCGTACGCATGCGCTGCTGAGCTAGCACACAACAGACATGCGCAGATACGTAGAGAGCGCGAATAACCGTAGTTTTACGGTGAACAGTACGTAAATAGCTACGGTGTATTACCGTAACGAAATTTTCCCTTAACTTTACGGTGCAACCTCGTAAAATACCGGCTCGCAATGCACCATGGGATTGTTTAAAAAAATCACCATAATTGTTACGGTGAAAAATACGCAAATATCTACGGTGTAGTACTGTTACACAATTTTTCCTTGACTTTACTGTGCAACCCCCTTAATACCGGATGGTAATGCACCATGGGATTGTTTTTAAAAAATTACAGAAATTTTTACGGTGAAAAGTACGTTGCAACCCCGTAAAATACCGGCGCGCAATGCACCATGGGATGTTCGATTTGTTTTTCGCCTGTGCACGCATGCGCTGCTGAGCTAGCACACAACAGACATGCGCAGACGTAGAGAGCGCGAATAACCGACCAAACTTTCCGCCAGTCGCCGCCGCCATCCTCAATTCACTTGCTTTGCAGCGGTGGAGATTTCGTTGAGCATCCTTTAGCTGTATGGACTGATGATTTAGAGGTAATTTGGTACTTTACAAGTGAAACTTTCTGTATTTGGTTAGAGAAATATACATAGATTGACAGTTGCCGTGTTAATGTTGCCGTCGGGACATAAAAGTGTATTTATTTTGTACGCAAGTCACTCAGGTCACCGACTTCATCAAGTTTTGTGTATTCTGAGTAACGACGGTCCCCTGTTGTACTGTGTGTATATACATTGTACATGTATAGTACATGTTCAAAGTACATGTTCAAAATATATGTACATCATACGATCGATAAGTCTGCACAGTCAGATCATTTACAATTTCATGTCATATTATTTATAGATAGGTCAGATTTACTTTTAGAATAGATTGGGCCTTTTATTAGGGCTAGGCTAGGCCATGGCTTTGAATTGTTGAAAGATCGGGGTAGCCTATTTTATAATTATAGCCATTTTATTATATTATTTTGAGAAGTGGGCTGCCAGATTTATTTGATCTGCAAATTCAAGATTGCAGTGATTTTATTTTGTGTAAATACTAAATAAAGTCGGATCTAGGCCCCCTACATGTAACTCTGTGCCTATGGCACATGCCACATGTATCAGTGCGAGCTGTGTAACTTTGAAAGTCTTTCATTAAAGGCGTATGCCCATCATTTTACATTTCATCGAAGCTTGGCAAACTACCAGTATCCATGTGGAGTAACATGGTGTAAACGTAAATTCCAAACTTACGAATCTTTTAAGAGTCATATATATCGTGATCACTCGATTCATGGAAAGTCTTGTGCTATTCATGCCAGTCAATGTACTGAAGTCAGGCATCATGAAGTAAACACTTTGTCATGCCGGGTTCCTCGTTGTAGCTGTACATTTAAAAGTTTGCACAACTTATTGGCACATCTCAGGACACACATTGATTCAAAAGTTGAAATTGAATGCCCTTTTATAGACTGTCAGAAAAAGTTCTCAAAGAAATCATCTTTCAGTGCACACCTATCGCGTTGCCACAGAAATGGCACAGCTCATACTAGAAGTAGTTCAACTGTCAACTTAAGCAAAAACTCTGAATTAATAGTTGAACCTCAGAACCAAACTTTGGAGATCTTACCAGTTCATGTAGAAGAGACTGTGGGTGATACTAAATCTTACATTGATTCTACTGATGATTGCTTAACAGAAAACTCAGAGGAGCAGTTTATTCAGTGCTTGGCATTGTTTTATCTAAAACTACAAGCCAAAAATTTGCTACCATCATCTGTTATTCAAACTATTATAAGTGAGTTTCAATCTATTCATGACCTTGAAAAACAGATTGTATGTAAAAGGCTTGATGAGAAGTTGACAGATCTGAACATTGCAGCCAGTCAGAAACAAGAAGTTCTTAAGATAGTAGAAAACGACTTTCTAAGTGCATGTAATGAGGGGCCATTACGAACAAATCAGACGAGAACGACATACTTTGAATCAAAATTTAACTTTGTTCAGCCAGTTCGAATTTTTCTTGGTTTGAATAAAAACAGAAAGCAGTGCTTTGCTCAGTACGTTCCTATTTTGGAAAGTTTAAAGTCACTTTTCAAACAAAAGGCAGTATGTGACCAGTACTATCAAACACTTGAAACACACAAAGACACTTTGTCTGATGTATTGACTGATGTCACTGATGGGAACGTTTTCAAAGGAAACAAATTGTTCACTGAATCTTTGCACACCCTAAAAGTGCTGTTATATCAAGACGAATTTGAGGTGGTCAATCCATTAGGTTCCGCAAAAAAGAAGCATAAAGTTCTTGGTGTATATTTTACACTTGTAAATTTCCTTCCACACAACAGATCAAACATCGATCACATGCAACTTGCTCTTCTATGTCGGAACAAGGATTTCATAGAATTTGGCCAGGAAAAAGTACTGTTGCCATTGATTAAGGATATCAAGGAATTAGAACACAAGGGTGTTTCAGTTATCCTTGGAAAAGAAGGTAGAATCAATTTGCACGGTACACTGTGCTGTATAGTTGGTGACAATCTCGGGTTCCATACTATCGGTGGGTTTACTCAGAATTTCAGTACAACCTCAAATTTCTGCAGATATTGCACAGTTAGCAGAGTTGATTTTCAAAGCAACCCACGGGTGATTGGTGCAAAGAGAACAGTTCAGAACTATAATCTAGCTCTTGAACAGATAGCATTACATGGTGAGCCAGTAACTGGGATTAAGTTCAATTCTGTGTTTAACAGACTAACACACTTTCATGTATGCCAACCTGGACTCCCACCATGCCTGGGACACGACCTTTTTGAAGGTGTTGTGTCCTATGATCTAGCATTATACATCAAATACCTTGTAAAAACAAAGAGGTATTTTACATATGAACAACTGAACCGAGTACTTTGCCAGTTTCGATTTCTTGGTAGTGATGCTAATAACAAACCAAATGATGTCAACGCAAGTGGGGACAAAATTGGAGGTCATGCTGTGCAAAATTGGTGTTTGCTGAGATTACTCCCAATTCTTATTGGAGATCGAATTAATGATTACACCGATGAAGTGTGGAAACTAGTTCTCTTATTGAGAGAAATTGTGGATATAATTTGTTCTCCAAAGATCGAAAAGAAAACAGTTGCATATTTAAATGTACTTATAGAAGGGTATGTCCAGTCACGCAAAGATCTCTTTCCAGAGGTGACTTTGAAACCCAAGCATCACTTCTTGTGTCACTACCCAAGTCTGATCTTGGATTTTGGACCCTTAATGAGGGTCTGGACACTTAGGTTTGAAAGCAAACATTCGTACTTTAAGAAGTGTGCCCGGATGCTTCAAAATTTCAAGAATATATGCTCAACCCTAGCTGAAAGACATCAGCTACTCCAAGCATATCTGGGTAAAGGAAGTATTTTCCCTCCAGATGTGCAAGTACAAAATGCCACTGCTTTTCTGTCGTCTACTTACAATAATGACATTCAAGAAGCTGTTTCTGGCTTTGATTTCAATCCAAATGAAACATGTGAATCTCGTTCTGTTACATACAAAGGGACAACTTACTGCAAAGGGCTTTATGTGGTCATTCAAGCAGATCAGATAAATGTCGTGTTTGGCCGAATTGTTTTCATTGTAGTCAAAGGTGTTCAAGTTTATATTGTAACCGAGAACTGTCAATCTGAGTATATTTCTGATTTGGGAGTATATGGACTTAAAAGCCAAAATACCAAGTTCTCTTGCACGAATGTAGAAAGCTTGTCAGATTACTATCCCTTGCCTGTCTACAAGTTTAAGAGACAAACAGTGTTACCTCTGCATCATGCTCTCTCATGTATAGACATAGAACATGGAGAAGCTGAGGAATAATATTGAGGCAACCCTACCCTCATTGTCTAATGAGATTCTGGAGAAACTTATTAGTTGCTTGACTGATGCTGGAGTGGAAACATTGAGTGATCTTCCATATGTACAAGAAGCTGACTTGAAGTCTGTCTTGCGGCCGGTACAGATTCGAAAATTACTCCAAGCATGGGGAATTAAAGGTAAACTATATTCTTTTAAAGTAGTGGTGGGCAATAAACTTAATTGTGATGTTTTAACAAGCTTAGGGTACCTCAGCTGCCTTGATGCAGTATCTTGGCCCGATCATTCTGACACATTTTTATCTGTTAAAAAATATGTGGTCCAAAACATGAAATGGGGGGGGGGGGCGGAGGGAGGAGGGAAATTTTGCTGCATTGGTCGAAATAAGTATTTTGTCCTCTGAAGTCACATCAGTGAATGTTTTTGAGCCCCAATAGTCCGTGGATGTGTACAAAATGTGTACTTCACCATACAGTTCAAACACCACCCATAGCCTTGGGGCTTATGGTCGAAAAAAAAAAAAAAACCAATGTGGAAGTTTTTGTTCACTTTTGAATGTATCCACCCCACCCATATGAGGTTAGAAAAAAGGGTATTAAGTGCTTTAAGCTTGTTGAAGTATCCTTGAGTGATCCCGGAGTTTCAAAAATTGTATACGAAAATGCATGATGGACTTCATAGCCATGCGGAAAGTGAAATTTCTTGGATAGGTGTGTACCTAGTTTTTTAATTGGCTCCACATGTGGCATATTTAAAAAAATCAAACTGACCACAAAAAGTGCAAATTTGTGTTATGAAAGTGCTTATACGCTGGACTATAAACAAAAAATCAATTGTTGAATTAAACAAAGTTACCCCCTTGTTTGTGAAAAAAATTGTTGGAACTTCTAGCTCAGTTAAGTTGTTTTTAATGTATTTTATTCATTTTGTTTTTATTCATTTTATTTTTATTTATTCATTTTTGTTTTTCAGAATCTGCTGCTCAACCTCATGAACTTCCAGAAT
Source organism: Pisaster brevispinus (assembly GCA_023634235.1). Lineage (NCBI taxonomy): Eukaryota > Metazoa > Echinodermata > Asteroidea > Forcipulatida > Asteriidae > Pisaster > Pisaster brevispinus. Next base: position 8,123,235 of record JAMKCF010000012.1, on the reverse strand, counting down.
CACCGTCCACTTCTTCTTCCCCCCAGGCTACGAGTAATCCACCCTCAGTCCCACACACCCTTAATGCTGACTGGGCATCAGAATTTCCCATTCCTTGGGATCAGCTGAGCTCTGGATTCAGAAAAAGTCTTAAAAATAAAACCAGGCCACACCCAGCTGATCGAAGGGCCATGGTTAGAACTGTAATTGTAGAAGCTGTTAAAATTCGCTCTCACCCTCTGTGGAAGGCTTGTGAAGCTATTGCAAGAAAGATTGTTCATGCCCACCCTGACTCTCTTGAAGATAGACTGGAAGGTGATAGAGTTGGAAACGGGTACCATTCACTAGCCAAGCAACTACAGGGCAGGTGGGAGAATGTCAATAGAGGAAAGTCCAGCAACAACCAACAGTCCAAGAGGAAACGCAGTACGGCTGAGATAGGAGGAAACCCAACTCCACCAGCTCCAAAGAAAGATAGGTATGGATGCGTTGCCTGGCAGCCAGATTGGCCACCGGAGGGGCACGATGAGGAGTCTCTTCGTGTAGTACAAGAAGAACTTCAAGATCTCCATCAGAACTCCAGAAATATTGATGACAGCATGTCAGCAGTGATGGAGAAAATGACATTGACATTTTTTATCCAAAGACTGGATATTAACAGCGGTGCACCCATTGTAGTTCTAATGAAGGACTGGCCTTTCCTCTTCACAAAGGCTGGGATGAGTAGCCACTTCAAGCAGCTTGTAGGACTGAATATTGAGGAGACATTGTGTTCTGCACTAGACTCTAAATTGTCAAGAATCCTGACCTTCATGAAGACCGTTAAGAAGAGAGGTGTTATGAGTGTAATGAGTGACATTGATTCTTCCAGAAGAATTTCGAAGGATCAGACCTCTGAGACAAGTGCTCTGCTACTTGCTGTAATGGCCTACTTTGAGGAGAAACCCGATGGTCTCTTCTTTCTGACAGAGGTAAGAAATAAATTGAAATATGTGTTAAATCTACATGTTTGGCCTTAAACTTTGTTAACAGAAAACAGACGATGTTATGGTTGACATCAACCAGGGTCAGGCTTTGTCCCCCTTTTGCCTTGTAACATTTTTAGTGTTTAAACCCAAAAGTGACTAGACATATTAAATTTGTAACTCTAGAAATTTGTCTTCAGCACAATAATCTTGAGGTCGAAATTGTGATAAATCTGAGCAATAAGCCCCCTAGAAACTGTATACTTGAAAACCTCTGACAAGAAAAATTTCCATTCTACTTGTAACCCTTCAGAAAACAATGAGATAACCCAACTCGGTATTTAGTTTAATTGTTTTCTTAAGAGTAAAGTTAACACTATTTCCATAGTGTATTATTGATCAGTATGGATGTTTTAGGTGACTGTTGATACTAATTTATGCTACTTATCATAGTCTAATCTGAAGTTCAATTTGTGTGACTTTGGGGATGGCATAGTTCTGTTTTAATTTGTTTTAATTAACCTTAAAAAAAAATTGTGTCTGTCATATTTCTTTTACAGTGAAAGTGCAAATAAACTTCAACATAAGTGTTCTCAAAAACTATTTCCATATTGTGTATTTTAGAAAACATCTACTCCTGCTGAAGTGGAAGGGCTAGCTGACATTCCAGACACGCCATGTATTGTTGCTTGCGGTAAGTTTACTAAATTTACTTAAAGATGCACTCTCGTTGCTATTGAACCGGATTGACAGTTCATCATCTACAGTGTCTCTCTAAATAATTTTCTATCACATACTTGTAGGAGACTGCCTTCTCAACGGTGCAAACTACTGTTTGGTGATCGACCATCGTGTGGCAGTGGCCAACATCGGCATATTTGACACAGCATTAACCCTTCTTCTGGCAAGTTTCTACTGCTTCAACATAATCTATCCACTGCCGTGTTCATCCACTCTCGAGTTCTTTCAACGGTATGTGAGTTTTTACCCCAACTCTTGTAAATGAGTGGTTTTAGAATGAATAGTTGATATAAGCTTCCTAACAAATTGGAAATGGTCAACTCCCAATGTTGAGGTGATGTAGTAAATTGACATACATAAGGGGCAATGAATATTGACTTTGTGAAACCATGTAATGATAATCTCTCTGTGTTGGGGTGGTTCTAAAAAGAACCGATGGTTTTAGCTTGTTTCAATCAGTATGCTCTGATCATCTTCAGGAGCATGCTGGACTCTGACTATGCATGCTGTTTACAAACTGTTGATGCGGATAAGCTTGATAGCAGGAATCAGGAATTTTGTTTTTCAAAAATGGATTGGAGTCTATACACATTGCATGAAATTTTGATTTATTTTCTGGTGCCGGTTAAAGTGTGTGCAGCATATTCTTTATCTCTTTTGCTATAACCTGTATTGATGTGAATAATGTATATTTAGAATTTTTCTTTTTCTGTTCTCTTTCAAAAGGTGCTTCTTGAAGATCAATCCTGATCATGGCAGGAAGACCAGCCAACGTGGCAAGACTTACTCTATGATGAGTGCTAAGGTTCTTGCACTCATCAACCACATTGCTGATCACGAATGGACCGACTAGTATGGGTTCTTCCTAGCAAACAAATTGCCAACAAAAAAGAGTCAATTTTCCAACTTTTAATCTGACTGAGATAAGTGTTTTTAATTTTGTTTACGCTAAACAATTATGTAGGCGTAATAATTGCATTGGGGAATGAACACTAATTTTAATTTTGTCCTACACTACTAATTAAATTGGTAACCGCCCCTAATAAGACTTCTAACCTGAGATAAGTGTTCCGGGCGTGCTCGGTGGTCTAGTGGTTAAGACATCTACTCTAGTCATGTGGGAGTCATGGGTTCGAATCCCACCCGAGTTGCCTGGTTATTTTTTCACAGGACTCAAAAATGCTCATTACACATCGGTGGGGGGCAAAAACAAAATTAGTATTCAATCAACTGATGCAATTATTACGTCTAATTAAATCTCCCTGATTGTTGTACAAAATCTCCCTAACTGTAAGATGCAAGTGTTGGCAGCTCTGCTGTAGAGAAGAATGGCAATGAAGACAGAAAAAAGTGAAAAAAAAACCAGAACAATAACAAAAGGGTGTTTTTGCTTGTATTTGCTTGTATTTACCATGCCATGCAATTATAAAAAAACTATAAAGGCAAAACATACAAATCATACTGTTTGCATGTTATTTAGTTGGTGCTGCAGTGACTATGCTATTTACAAGTTGTAATGGTTTCAAGTTAAAATTTATAAAACAGTGTTTTTATATTCATGCCCATTGAACATTCCAAGTGTTCGAACCTACCATTTGTGCATAATGGTTTTGAGCAAAGTCACACATAAACGTGTTCAATTGATTATTTAGTGGCAATTCTAATAATTTGTGACAGTTATCTCATACTGTTATCATGTTATTAGTTGGTGCTGCAGTGACTATGCTATTTACAAGTTGTAAAGGTTTCAAGTTAAAATTTATAAAACAGTGTTTTTATATTCATGCCCATTGAACATTCCTAGTGTTCGAACCTACCAATTGTGCATATTTTGAGCAAAGTTTATGATATACACAATTTGATGCTATACACAAGATAATATTTCAAACTCAAGTTGTGTCTTGGTTGCACTATGCAGTAAATCAAACAGACATTACATCATGTACATATAATGGTTATGTGTTGGACAGACCCGGATCATCGTACAACCATCTTGCTTTCTTGTATTCAAAGTAATCTAAGCAAACTGACGTTGGAAGGAAGAAGCAGACTGATTTCATTTCACATAATCCACAATTTATTTTGTGAGACATATTATTAAAAAGTGATAAACTTACAAAAAGCTCATAAATAGTAGAAAATGTTATACAATATGGTATATGCAAGGTATGAGAGTGTGTGTTTATGGTGAAAATAAAATAAAAATGTTAAGTTTCAAGATTTAAATGAAAATGTATTAACTGATCATTGTTGTCATTGATCTGCCCATGTTGACATCATAGACTATAGATGCATCACAAAAATGTACCTTCTAAAAACAGGAAATAGAAGTAAAACAACATCATCTTTTAACTGTTTTTTCGGGGGGGGGGTGAGTCGGAAGTGTTTTGGAGGATTACTAGTAACGGTAATACTCTGTAAAATAAACGGTAAAAAGTATGGTCTACCAAACAACTACGGTAACCAAAATACGTCACTCGTTGTATTTACAGACTTTTCACCGTATAAAATGGTGTAGCGTAAATAAGAATACGGTCCACAGGTAAAAAAAACGCTGAAAGTATGATCTGCATTAAGATTTACGGTAAACAAAAATACGTCAGCCGTAGTATTAACAGACTTTTAACCGAAAAAATAATGGTATAGCGTAAATAAGAACACGGTCCACAAGTTAAAAACACGCTAAAAGGTATGTAAGATTTACGGTAAACAAAAATACGTCAGCCGTAGTATTTACAGACTTTTCACCGGAAAAAAAAATGGTGTAGCGTAAATAAGAATACGGTCCACAAGGAAAAAAAAGCTAAAAAGTATGTAACATTTACGGTGAGCAAAATTATGTCAGCCGTAGTATTTACAAACTTTTCACCGTAAAATAACGGTTTATCGTAAGTTATAATTCGGTTCACACGTAAAAAATACGGCAAAAGGCTGGCACCTCGCTGCACAAGTTTCTACCGTAAATTTTACGGGTAATTTTTTACAGTGAATGTAAGTCTTAAAACACAACCTGCAGAGAACCACTACCGAAAGTCAAAGGGATTCACCGGCCCTGCTTCGTCCAAGGAAAAAAAAAAGGCCAATAAATGGCTCTCTAAGATAAACCCTCTGCAGAAAGAGCATATTATAGACGTCTATTAGACACATTTCCAAGTTGCGTAATTCCCTCGACCCAAGTCGTAAAAAATTCACGACTTGTGCCCGAAGTAGTGAATATTGACGCCAGTATTCATGACAAAGGGCGCCAACATTTAGGACAAAATTCCCGACTTTATGCCACTTTGTCGTAAATATTGACGCAATTTTATTTACGACAAAACTCAAGGATCGACCCCAATGGGTAAATATTGTCAATAATATTCATGGCAAGCACGAATTGTGCGCAAGTCGTGAATATTGACACCAATATTCATGAGCAAATGTACGACTTTGTCGAATTTTGCAAACCCAACAAGGCGTGATTTTTGATGTTTGTTTTTTTCATGACTAAATTTATTCTTTGAAGGATTTATTAAACTTATAATAATCACCGAGCTTTCAGATTGAAACAAATCAAAGGTTTTATGTTGTCTTTGCAAGAACAAAGTAGGAAAAGTCACGATATCATTGATTCCTTTATTCAAGGCGGTATCAATGTCAAGCAGAGTTGAAACATTTTCATCCATTTACATGACTTCTTCAAAAGTGTTCTGCTTTAAGAACCAGTTTGAAATTATGCAAAATGTACTCCTCGCTAAGAAGTTCTGGTCATATAGTTTGTTTGTTTGTTTTGGATGTTGTTGGTTTGTTTGTTTGTTTGTTTGTTGGGGTGTTTGTTTGTTTGTTTGTTTTGGTTTTGGTTTGTTTTGTAAAAAAATAATAATAATAACATGGCAACTGTAATATATGTCTGCCAACTAAAATTGTTGTCTTCATCAAACAACAAGACAATGAAGCTTCATATCATACGAGGGTGCAAAGTGGTTACATGGACTTACCTTATTCCTTCCAGCGGAGAGAGATATCCACACTGTTAATGCTTCTTTGGGATGAATGTATATTCAAACTTCGTTTGAATGACTTCGTAAACTCTATGGCCTCAACCAGCAAACAAGAGCTAATGTTGGCTAGACATCTTCCACCGATCTTTTAAAAGAACCAACCTGCCCAACATTTCCCCACCGTGTATCAGCTCGGCCTCTTGTGATTGGCCAAACAATAAGTTACGCACCTAAGTACGTCACTCGGTCGGGCGAAACCACACATTACCTCATTATCCATCCAACAGTGTATTGAAATGGTTAATTAACACATGTAACAGTGAAAGGCTCAGAGAACTTTCACAAACAAAATGTCGAAAGTTCCCTATCACTGCACTGCATCTGGACCAATCATTACTCGAATCGCCTTAAAAAAGAAAGAAAAAAAGAAGGCCATCAACACTACCGGACTACCGGTACAGAATTATATTTTTGTAAGATTTAAGATTTTTTTGCTGTCGCTTAATATTTGACCGAGAAATAAAACATTGTCATAAAATTTGTAATTCGTTTGTTTGGGTTTTTTTTTTTTTTTTTTTTTTTTTTAGCTGTTCCGACTTTTCAGTCAGGAGAACTATTGTTTTGACCTTTACTTCCGGTCTTAACAGGAAGTTCAAACATTTAAACAATATCATGAACCACTTATCACAAAGTCGTAATGTTTGTGTTGTCTTGTAGCTTACAACACATTTAATATTTTATTTAAAAACATGACCCCACTTTGACCTTCCTTTCCGGTTCAAACAGGAAGTTCATCACTTGTTACAGCACCCTCTTTCGAAATTTTAAAAACGACATTAAAAATGAACATTTTATTATTATTTGTTTATACATTGTTATTCGGTTTAATATCGCCCTAATTTCTTTGCATTCTTATTTCAACCCAGCTGAAAACTATTTTAATCTGTTTTAAGATCCGACCTTTCGTTATAAAAGGAAACTGATCATCATACCTTTTGTTATGCATCTTTAACGATTGAAAAAATAATAATTTGGGATCTGAGGATAACAAAGAAGTCATCTTGAATAAGTTTGTCTCATTCCATTTTGTATTTCTTTAATTCTAGGCCCTCTAAATCAATGCATGTTCGACATAAAAGCGAAGTTGACTTATAATGATAGCAAAATTTCAGGCAAAAATACACTAGAACAGGAACAAACATAAGAAACTTACATTAAATTAAACAACAGTGGGATGCACAGGAGAGCATAAAAGTTAAACATATTATCGGTGTATGACACCAAAATCGCAGAATATAGGCCTGAGCAAGACAATACCAATCAGTATTAGAATCATAAAACAAGAAAGTTACTGAAACAAAGGGCATGGTTATACAACAAAAATACTAAGGTTCCACAAAACAGAAAAAGGAAACACATTGATTCCTTAAAATGAGACTTTTTACAAACATTGTTGAACTTCTCTAGAGGGCCAGAGTGGAATTAATTCCAGGCTGATAAACAACTTTAATATACTATGTTTTAAATGTATCTTTGCAGCGGTTGGGTTTTATTTTTGTACAGTTGTGATAATGTTTAGGGCTGTCTGGTTGGCGTATACGTCTTTCTTAATATTTGTCATGACGTCATCAATGTAATCCGAAACAAAGCTACCGGCGAAGTGCCACCAATACACCGATCCAGTATAAAGCCCCGCCGAAGTTTTCATTGACCGATCACAGCCGCGAAATATGTGTTCACCATTTTGCGCTGCCCATAATAGCCTCGTTTTGGATTCCAATGATTGCATAATGCGTAGTATGGTACCTTTCCTCATAATATGCACCTCTAGGACCCCGGTTTGACCCAAGGGGTCACTGGATTGGGTTTTCAGTCCCTGCCTGATTGTGTTGGTTTTCCCTAGAATAATTCTCTTGGGTTTTCATCCCACATCTAAAACTGAAACCTCCTTCTTTGTCTTCTCCCCATGGGGTTCTTGATAGTGACTAAGTTCTGGGGGGGGTGCGTCGACATCGCACACCACTGTAGGAACGAGGTTGATGAGAAAACGGCGCGCTGCCCATGGTAGCGAGTTTGGGAAAGTTTGCTTCACATTGTGTGGAGCAGGACTTACTTAATGATAGCTCCCTCATAATTATTTACAAAACGTAGGGCGTATCGTCCCAGTATTAAATTGTGTATTGTTATTATACAACGCATTATTTGGCTCGCTTATATAATGAAACTTATTATTCATTGCATAAGCAAAATGTCTTCAGTGGCGTATTATAACTAAGAGGGTGGGGTGGGGGACATGGGGGGCAGAGCCCCCCTATTGATGTCCGTAACCCCCCCCCCAAACCCCCGTGGCCCCCCCCCCCCAATTCTGGACTTTTTGTATTGGAAATTTCCAGAGTTTTAATATAACAATTTCGATGTTTTTAAAACTAGTTAACCGTTTACACGCAGACAATGTATTTGTTTTTACACTAACTCCAGATTATCTTTCTTTCTTTTTTTAATAAATTACACTTTTAAAAAATTCGCTGAAATGAGACTTTATATAAAAAAAAAATGTTTAAGGCAAACGGAAATTTCGCCAGAAGTGCTCCCCTAGAAAAAAATGGTGCACCGCTTTGTGCCCCCTAAAAAGTTACCCTAGTTACGGCACTTAATGCAATTGGTGAAAAGTTGTTGGCTGCTTGATGGGATACCGGTCCCGCGAGTTTTTTGCAGTAACAGCAGCAGAATTATGGAATAGTCTTCCCAACAACATAAAACAAGTGCAAACAGTGAATTCATTTAAGACAAAGCTAAAAAACACATTTATTTTTGCAATAGCCTACGGTATTTCTTACTGTGTCCACTAAATTGTCCTTCATGTACTTACTTATACTTGTCTCTATTGTCTAACTTTAACTTCTCTCTTTTTTCATCTCAAAGCGCATATAGAGACTTCTCTGTGATTGTGATATGCGCTATACAAAAATTATTCATTATATTGTTATTATTACAGAGCCTTCCGGTTAGCTTATGGTTTATGGTTTATGGTTTATTTAAGAACATTCAAACATTTGCGGTCCAACGACCGAATTGCATTTTGAATTTACAGTTTTAAAAACATTAACGGTAGGGTCATACTTTGGTTATGACCCCGATTAAAATATGTAATTTCTATCTGAACGCTCATAAAGATGATAATGGTAGTTAAGCATCCTGCAAAAGTATTTTGTCTGAAATTCCTCCCGTTGATTACAAATCAATAAAACATTTTTTCTGAATCTGAAAGCCGAATCACGCACGAATGTTTCTAAAGATCCCTGTGGCCGGTGGGGTTCATTCGCGATCGCTATACGGCCAGAGATGTGGCTGGTACCCGCTGCCACTTCGCTAAACGTGGGGTACATTCCTGTGAAAATACCACGCCAGTTCTTTACCGCGGTAGTAGACACTGGTCTTCCACATGTGATTGCGTTTATACTCAAGATTGACCTTGTTTATATAGGATTTCTAATCACCCCGACCACATTAGATGTTGTCTCTTTGCGCAGAGAGTAATGGGTTGTGTGCACCTAAAGTTTGGACTGAGAAAGTCAAAAGAAGCATTTCTTACAAAGTTTCCTTTTAGCGGAATGGTTTGCCTGAGAGATTACGTCATGAGGCCCACCTCGACTTCTTTCACTTCTACGTTTACGGAGTCATTGATTTGGTTTTTGTTTCTATCTTGCTCTGTTTGCTTTGTTTACTCTTCTTTTATTCCTAGTGGTTTAGATTGCTTTACATGGGGTTTGTTCTTTCACGTTTTTTCTTTGTTCTGATGTAGTGCTCTTTCTACAGGGCCCCATGCAGAACATTATATTCACACTGATGGGCTACTCTGTATAAATATTTGATAACAATAATAACAATACTGATACAATAATCCCCCCCAAAAAAAAAAAAAAAAAAAAAAAAAAAAAAAACCAAACAAACAAACAAACAAAACAAAAAAAACCAGCATATCTAGGCGTACTGTGTCCCTGAAATTTCAATTCAGTCTCCACTGGTTTCCTTCCTAACTTCGCGATTCTCGACTGAGTTCCTCTTTACCAACGGCCACTGAAACCTGCAGTGGTAAAGGACAAGCACATATTTTCTCAAAAGGCATGCCTCACTAAAGCCTGCACCCTAAATTTCCACTGTCCACTCCCCATCGTTCACCCTACTTGTACCTCCATCCAGAACTCTAAAAAGACCAACGCATTAATAATTAAAAACAACTAATTAGGGCCAATTAAAAGACCACAATCCCTCCTGGTTGGTCTTTTTTTCCCCCTTAAAGCGCACACCCACCCCCTTCAGTGGTTTCTTAATTATAATTAGAATATCACCACGACAATAAGATCAAATTACGCTGCAAGCTGTCAGCTCTTGGATGAAAAACTTTGGTATTGTGTTCTTCTGAAAGGAGGTTTAGTGACAGCATCATAATTACACTTCTAATTCCCACATAAGTCTTTGTTTGCAAAACACAGACACGGGGTCTGGCGTCTTTTTGAAGGCAAATCACGCTGGCCCTACGAGCTGGCCCTATGGTGACGATGCAGGAGGCGTTGTCTGATTATCAGAAGAACCAAAAGATACTCTTGTGATGTTTAAATCAGATTATTTTGTGTGACACCCCGGCGTCAAATACGGACAACACAACGTGTAAATTAATCACCGGAGCGTTGTCAATTTACCGGTGATGGTAGATAAACAGGGCGGAGAGAAGACACGTTCTTGCCGGGGATTAACCCTCATCAACTCAATGCAGAACAAGTGATTGGTCCAAAGTGGATTAGGGGGCTCTTTAAGAAATATTGCTGAAATGTGCACACTTAGATCCGTCAATCAGAGTTACATTTCTTTAGCGAACTCCCCGCGTGCGCAATGTTGAACTTTTAACACAATTCGGGGAGTTATCTCACTGGTTTCTAGAAGTAAATTGTTATTGTTCCTATTTTAATTATTCGGTGTTATCATCTTATTCTTTGATTGTGTTCGTTTTATTTCTTTGCTTGTGTTTAGGGCAAATTTTTTGCAAGAACTTTTGATCAAAAATCAGGCAGAAACTTGTTGATGTTGCTTCTAATTTAGATGGGCTCTGTTGCTGTTCTAGTTTGTCTATACTGTTCGTGTCGTAGTTTTTTCTTCATAACTCGTGACTAGTGTTCAGCTTTTTACTTTTAAAAACAGTTTTCAAGACAACATGCTGCAACAGCTTAACTATATTTCTTGCTAAAACTGTACCTGCTGACAAATACCGTTGTTTATCTAGAAAAATCCAAAACTATCCTCGTGACCTGGCCTCTCGGCCTTTACTTGTTCCTCAGTGTAGGCAGCTGCGCAACCGATTACAAAGTGGAAGTTCCAAAACCTTGGGCCCAATTTCATGGCTCTGCTTACCGCAAGCAAAATCATTCAATCAATTAAATTAACTCGTTTGTATCATCAATTATAAGGTTCGGCAGATTTAACATTGTACATGCCATTTTTCAGTCACAAAAAAGAACATTTTTAAAAAGGTTATTTCTTAACTTGACTTAAAATGTTTTGTACAACTTCAAGAAAACATTAGTGGAAAGAATAAGCCAATTTCGAGTTAGATTGTCTCGTACAATAACCTGGGCCAAATTTCATGGCTCTGCTTACCGTAAGCAAAGAATCGGCGCTTACGGAAGAAGGGAATCCCGCGCTTACGTCAAGCTTATGTCACACGGGTTACAGAATTGTTGCTTGTGCGCGTGCGTACTTCACGGTTCTACGCATTATTCGCTTACACAGCTAGCACAGAAATTCCGTCGGCGCTTGCACAGTAAGCGGAGAATGGTGATCGTAAGCGCAGAATTCAGAGTTAAGCAGAGCCATGAAATTTGGCCCTGTACGTCAATACATGTACGTCATACGTCATCGTAGAACTCATTTAGTTTTGGGGGGAACAAATTATCCCCATTAGGCCTAATATTAATTAATAATGGTCTTTGTTAGGCAAGAGAGACACACTTAAAAATACATTTATACATTAAGTTTTTGTTATGTTGTTGTTTTTTTTAGTTTGTTTTTTTTGATTTGTCGTTTTTTTAACATATAAGGAGCAAATGTGAGCAGTGGTCTAAGAGACATTGACGAGGTCAGTGAACAGACTGAAAGATGTAACCAGACTAAAGAAGAGCTCTGATTTGCTAATCAAATGGTTCACTGTATCTCAGAGACGCCTGGCACACATCCAATGTTTTTGTTTACCATACGCAAAGAAAACGTGCGTACAATTTTCTTTCCGAAAGATTTTAAATAACCCCAAAAGGTTTTTTTCACTGAACTTGTTCTTCTAGCTCTCGCGTTATGACCGAGAGGTGGCGCTCGTACTTCAAGTTCGGATTTTACAAAGTTTTAAAGAAAGGTGGGGTATACTTTTGGTAATTTTCAAAGACCAGTATCCTCACTTGGTGTATCCCCCAGCATACATAAAATAACAAACCTGTGGAAAATGGGATCAATATTTGATCATCGAAGTTGCAAGGGAAAAAAATAAAAGAAACAAAAACAATCTTGTTGCATAAAATTGTGTGCTTTCAGATGCCTGAGAAAGGCTACATGGGTGACGCCCTTTTCTCATATTCAAATTTTTGGGGGTGAAAATTACCTTTCTCTAAAACTACATTACTCTAAAGGGGGTCGTTTCTAACAATGTTTTATACTTGTCAACAGCTCTCCGCAGTGCTTTTTACCGACAAGTTTTTATGGTCATTTTAACACAGTTGCTGTCATGTATTTTGTAGTAACCCGAATTATGCATTATTGGTCAAGCTGGTATAATCTTAAATTTTGCATTCTCGTGTCAGAACGCCTAAAACTCACGTTCTTCAACGTTGTTGTTGTTGCAACCAACGGTTATGAATTTCCCGTCAAATTAGGGCCTACAGTTTTCGTCAACACTGCTGCTCATCAACACTGTTCTTGGCAACGGGTTGATACTGCCACGCACGTACGGGTTTTCCTTGCCCTCACAACTACGGTTTCTCGACGTCAAAGGGCGAGGAATGTTTGGGTGCTTAACGGCTCAGTACTTTATAAACAAAATCAAAACAACATAACGGAATGTAAACAAAACATTATTTAGAAGAAGTATAATAACGTTTAACTTTAGAAGTCCTTTAGGACGTGGACTTAAAAGAATAGCTCTTAAAAAGGGAGAGTATAGAGCCTGTACCTTTGGTAATCACTAAAAAAATAACTTACTTGGTAAAGAGTACTAACGAACTGATGATATTTTAAATACAATTCAGAACGTGAGAAGTAAAGGTTTCGCGGAATGAAGCTTTTCTAAGGCATCAGAAAACACACAATTCTATATACAACATTCAAGGGTGTTTGTTTTTGTTTTGTATTTTGTTTTTAAAATAGTTATATAGGGCCTACTTGCAACTCCGATAGACCAATGGAGCCAACATTTTCACAGGTTTGTTAAATTGTATGCATACCTTGGGATACACCAAGTTAGGATACTGGGCTTTGACAATTGGCAAAACTACACTCGGCCTAGGTGTTCTATAGTTTGGGGCAACTATGGTGAACTGCGGAAGATTGCAGCATTAGGACCTGATAACCGTAGAGAAAGCTCGCTGTACTTTCTCTATGAGATAACTTCATGTATCTGCATGTCTAAACTGTTGATTGTGAAGATCTACAGACCTGTAGCTGGCTGGTTTTTGGTGATGGATAAACAAGGACTATGTTCATAATTATTTGTTAGAGGTTTGTGGGTTGACCTTTGTTTCTTCAAGTGAAGACGAGCCTAGATCATTCAGTTCAGCGTGCTAGTCGCATCAGCTCATTGTTCTGCTTGGGATCTTCGTTCATTACATACCAAACAGCTCTCCATTATTACACTCGTGTCGAAACGTCGACTAATCTGACCTCAGGTTCTAGTTTAGTCTTCCAAGTGAGTAGCGTAAAAAGGTGAACCTTACCGCCCCCCCCCCACCCCCCCAACCACCACCACCACCCATGGAAATGGTAAATGGCTAATATGGTAGACTGGCTGTCAGATTTTGACTTCAACATGAGTCCAATAATACTTCATACCCCTATTATCCGATAAATTAATATAAACATTACAATTGTTTAATAACAACTACATTTTCAAAGACAATGTCTTATGGTTCTCTTATTATCTTTTTATTTTTTTCAAACTGACATATACATGTACACCATTTACAGGACTACCAGTATTTAACACTTATCTATCACACAACAAACTGGAAGAAGTGGCCATCATGCAGTTTGCTACAAACTTTTAGCATATTATATGGGTTTTTTTGTAAAGATTTTGTTGGAGACAAACGGTACTTCAAAGAGGCAACAGAGGAGATCCCCCCCCCCCCGAATGCTACTGGTCATTGCATTGCTGCCTCTCAAATTGTTGTTTTAAGAGTACTACATACATAATTTCTCTTTTTTTACATCCCTGTGGAGACAACTTTTGTTCTTTCCTTTATCCCTGTAGTTATCGATCTCCCATATACTTTGTACACAAAATTCCTTTTGAAGCACCCCCATCTTTAGAATTCCCCTGTGCAGACCTTTTGTTTTCCCTTTTTCTGTTTTGTACTTTATCTCCATAAGGTAGCGAATATTAAAACAGTGCTATGCCCATCAAGTGCAACATATTGGGCCTAAAACTGTGCCCCAATAATATCAAGAATTTAACACTTGAACTCCGGCAAGAAGGAGAATTTAAAAACATCGAATACACTTCTTAATTCTAGTTAACGAAACCAAACCACCCTCAAAAGTGCCTCACACGTAGGTCTGGAGACAATTTTAGGAAGGTAATGATTCCGCCTTGACAAAATCTACTTTGTAACAGTACAAAATTAAGCTTATGATTACAAGCAAAACTATCGTCTATACTTGCGGATACATGTATCACCCAATAAAGCTGGTACTTCAGATACATGAGATTGTGGCAGTGTTGTCAGTATACCTCCATGCTTTCAGTATAAAGTAGTCTCATTGGTCTTACTTAAAACAATAGTGCAGAGTGTGTGTAGGTCTTGGAATGGTATTCCTTATCTTACACCGGCCCATTTCAGAGCCAGCACTCCTCCCAAAAGAGATTTACACAAGTGTGTATCCGCAAGTTTTACTATTTATGATCCACACCACACAAAGCTTCAAACATTTACTTTAAGCATCTATTAATAGTTTCAAAACTTGAATACTATACCGCTATATGAACTCATATCATAGATGGTCTGTATCAATTTCTCTCTAAATTCAAAACAATTCCCAATGGAATTCTCTAGGCTCAGGAGAAATGTCATAGTAACAGGTAAAACGTTGAGGTTACTGTTTTGATTAATTATACATTGTAATATTATATGTTTTATAATATATAATATTTTTTTCTTAACTTTCGATAATAAATTCCTTCCTGAACAAACACTGAACCTGTCCTTCAAAAATATTCTTTCTTAAAGTGCATTGTTAATATTCATTATTTATTTACGCTGAATAAACACATTTTCTGTTAATTACTTAATTCTTTTTATGGTTAAAGTACATGTATTTGATAATGTGATGTTATCTCACTGGTATTTGCCTTGGTGCCCCTTCAAAAGTTTCCCATAATTTTTTGTTCTTTTCATAGTTCCATGTTGTTTTAATGTTCCCTTTTTCCCCCTTTTTTTATAGATTGCTCTATCGTGACTTGTTTCGCTTTTGGACAATCTGTATAGGCTGCTGTTTGTTTTTTGTTTTTTTCGAATTAAGGCCTACTATTTTTGCGTTTGTAATTGTTCGTCTAATTGTTATTTTAAGTCTTCGGTGTGTATTCTACTGTTTTAAAAAGCCTGAATGAATACAATTTTAACAAATTAAATAAACATTACAACTCTGTAAACCTGTAACAGAAAGACAACTGTATACACATTTTTAAAATCATTTCAATTGCAACATCTTGCATGTTAAGAACCAAAGAAAACATAATTAAGTAGAAATATGTGGGATAGGTCATTTTTCAACTTTTAAAGCTCCAGAAAAACATCAAGGAATTACAAACAATCCCAACATACATGTAAGAGACTCACTATAAAAGTATAAGGCTTAGAATAAAGACACAAATAAAACACAATTCTTAGAAAAGGGCGAAGAAATGGCATGAGTGAAATACACGTCATCTTTGTAGTGCAAGTGTTTTGGTAATTACTATTTTGGCAAGATTATTCATAGTTGAGGCTTTAAAGGTTGGATTAAAATATCCAGTTACACAGACAGAACACTTTTAAGTAATTGCATCTTAATACTGTAAATTCGGGAAACCGAACAACAACAACAACAAAACATGTTTCAGTTTCTTGTGTCCTTAAAAAGAATAATAAAATTGCTCCGGATTTTCGGCGATATCTAAAAAATGCGACCACCTTTTGAAATGAAATTTTCACAGGCTAGTTTTTTTGTATACATCTACATTTATATAGGATTAAAACAATGGTTAAAAAAGCCATGAAATAAAAAACGAGAAAAGCTCAACAATCGAGGAAGACATTGCTTTTTCACTACGCTGTTTACAACCATCGGGCTTATGGGTCTCCCATGACCAACATTCATTGTTTCAAAGACTCATTTCTCAAAAACTATACTTGCATTTATAACAAAAATGTTTTTAAGAAAAGTTGCATCATGACCATTTTTATACCATGTAAGTAATGTGCAAATATGTGGACATATATTGTACATGGTGTATATTGTATATTGTCAATCTTACCAATGTTGTGTGTTCAAAGGTTTCATAGAAATATGAAGTATAATGCAAACAATTTCAATTTACACTCCAAAAGCAAAAATTATGCAATATCATTTATAGAACATGTATACCTTTGTTTACAAAAAGAATGACCGTTGTGAATTCCAGGGCCTTTCTGGCAGGCAAGATACTGGTCCTATGTGAAATTTTACATTTTGTGTCGTGTGTGCCGAGCATAAGAGCACCGGACTCAAGCTTTGCTGTTTCTAATCAGCAGAGTGTAGGTTCGAGTCCTGGTCTTGGCAATTGTGCCCTTGAGCAACATATTTTACCATGTGCTTTCTCCTTGAGATGGGACATTTTATACCATGTGTCCCGTGTATAAGGGTTGGTAGTGCACTTAGAAGAACATAAAACACTTAGTAGTGTTTCTGGTTCACATAGCAAGCACCCTTGTTTACATGTAATTAAGTTCACTTATGGGACATTTTTGGTTTCATTAGCAGGAATATAAGCAATAATAGTAATAATAATTTAAATAATAATTTCAACACAAATTCAAGAGTTACATTATACAAATCTGAAAGCTGAACAAGTTTTGAGATATGCATCCTCTCTTCACATCAAAAGATATTTAAAAAACAGACAGTGTTATATAATCTGTTATATAAAGTTTGTTCTGATAAATTTTTTAGGCATTTTACTGCGTTTTTGAAGAAAATATTGAACGAGAAATTATCAATCAACAGGTCTCATTTGAAGGGAAGAAACTTTTACAATGAACTCTGCCACACTTTTTGTCGATCATTCTTAAATACAAATTTATACAAAAACCCTCGTCTGTAGGGATAACCACCGACTTATTTTCTGGATGAACTCAATAGCCCATATACACAAAGCGCCATCTTAAAAATATACTGCAATGCATCTTGGGAAACAGAAAATATATCAAGCTGCCAAAAATGATGTAGTTCACATGTACAGTTGTAGTTATGTACAGCATTACTTCAAAATCAGTGCGCCATGATAGTTGCCGTTGTTGCTTGGACTCAGATTTCACCCAGAATCCTTTGCGTATGCATAATGGGCTATTAGGAGTGTCAAAAATGATGTGTAAACACCTACGTAACTTTGCTCACTGGAGTTCCGGCTCATTCATCTTAAGTATTTTACCCATCATTCCTATAGCTGTTCATTAGCTCTGGACAACCGACACATCTTTTTGCTTTGACCCAATTCACCCGACCCCCTCACCACAATAGACCCCTTGCATATGACGTCACACTCTCAAACAGCGCCCTCACTGTAGCAAAAGGAGCCAGCTAATTGGCAGATAGCTGTTCTTGGTACACAAAAATGCGCGTGTGACCTCAGCGTACCAACAACATGCTGCGTTATGCTTGGTTGTGCCATATTGGGAGTCAGTTACCAAGTAATAGTGCACATTTAAGGCAAATAGCCCCGTTTAATTACTCGCTCACCGTGTCTTTATGTATTTAAACTCCCAAAAGGCAGACCATGGGCAAACAGTTGCCATGTGTGATGTCAGTGCACGGGCTCAATAGTGTATGTATAGTACTAGTTATCCTATGCGCGCACATGGAATACAGAAAATATAGCACTTCTGTACTCGTATCAAACGAGGCCGTAAGCCATGCTAGATATGGGACACATGCACTATATTATTCCATATGTCCACAAGCGCGTATGTGATAATGAATTTATCTTCAAGCAAACTTGATGTGCAGCTTAAAAAAGCGCAGTACGCGGAATACAAATGGGCATTAGAACAGGGTTTAACATGGGCAGTGCTATATAGCTCTCTCTTCTTGCGTGGATTGACCAATCAGAATCAAAGATTCAAGTTTGCTTGAAGATACAGGCTGTTGGCAATATTGTTTTGGTTTCTAAATTAAAGATATTTAAAGAAACTTTGAAAAAAAGAAAGATTTATGTCCGGTCTTTTGGATTAATTAGTGACATCACTCAGTGTCATAATCACGGGCATTCGGTTCTCCATTGTCGAGCAGGCTTGTTGTTCCAAATTCAACGTTGTCTCCGTTGTCTACAGTTTTCATCTGCCTGTAGTGAAGCGAAGAATGTCCCATTGCCTTTAAAATTAAGAAGGAAATGCCGTACACCAACACAATTAGACAGATATCCACAAGAAGATGCCAGACGAACGCCTCGGTAAGAAACATCAAATTGCTGAGATCTGCATCATCCCACTGCTTCCCGGATGGTGGCCAGTAGAGAACGGACCCAACCTGGAAGAACCAAGTTCCTTGGAGGAGGGTTGCCGTACAGCGCATGATGCGGAATCGCTCATCCTTCGGGAAGAAGGCTTCTCCGAGAGCAAAGATCATACAAGCCGAGATCGCCAAAACAAGAAGGTTGTGGAGGTGTACATCGATCGCTGGGCGACCTACAGTGTGAAAGTGGAATAACATCCCTTCAACGAAGAAAGCCAGAGCGCCAAGTATCTTGGTGTATTTCTCTGCATTGGGCATGCAGGTCTTGGACAAGGTGACCACAATACCATACAGTGAGAAGAATGTGTACATGGCACAGTGCTGCCATACATGGGTGAAGGCAAACTTCCCATCATCATCAAAAATTCTCCACTTCGGATAGGGATAAATGTTCTCTGCAATGAACCCAACTACACCTGCAAACACCAGCGAGACGCCCTCGATTGGCAGGCGGTGCAGAGCGCGCAGTAGACGGCCTCTTGGTTGCACCCGTCCATGGTCCAGTGCTATACGTTTGTAAGCAAACTGAACCATCCACCATACCGCAAACACGATAAAAAAGGCACCTGGCAAAGCATGTCCAGCAAACGAGCCCATATTGAAGTCTCACAATCACACTAAACTCACAGATTTATTGATTGTGTTGATCTCAAACGTAAAGTGTGATACAATCAATAATGTTCACCCTTCAATGTAGTTATTTTCCGAGAATTTAGACCCGCACGTAGCCATTTAGATGTCTGGTTACCTGTGTGCTTAAGCTGAATTTGTATAAAGGCTTTTTTCGCAATATTTGTCACCATACTACTTTTCAGGTCATTTAGAAACAAACGTGAACTTGAAACTTCAACCTTCATAAATCATAATACACTTGTTGTATCCGCGATAATTTCTCTATGTGGTACCACAACACTTAACAAAACACTTCATTATTGAATACTTTACATTATTGACTACTTATTGATTTACTTTAATTTTAAGGGCAATGGGTGGAACCCCTTGCAGCCACCTTTGGTCTGGGCATAGTCTGGGGGATATTGATGGGGGAGTTCCAGGTTGGGGAGGTTCGGGTTAAGGTTTGACCTGGGCGGGGTTTCAGGTAGGTGTGACTGGGGTTCGGGGTCAAGGTTTGGGCTTGGGGGGGGGGGGGCTCAGGGTTAATGTTTAGGCTGGGCCGCCCTTTCAGGTTAGGGGGGGGGGGGTTAAGGTTTAGACCTGGGCAGGGCATGTGTGGTTTGGGTTCAGGTTGGGGTTAGGGCGGGGGGGGGGGGGGGGGGGTTCAAGTTAGGGTTTGGGTACGGGGTTAGGGCATGGAGCAATTGCTCCATGGTTAGGGTAAGGGCTAGGGCTAGGGCTAGGGCTAGGGTTAGGGTTAGGGTTAGGGTTAGGGTTGGTGTACCTTTTATCTCTATTGCAAACTTGTAGGCAAATGCTAACCAGCTCCCCTCCCATTCCCAATCATGCAATTTAGAGTTAGTGTTAGGGTTAGGGTCGGGGCTAGGATGAGGATAGGGGTATCCTTTATCTTTATTGCAAACATTTGGACAAATGCTTACCAGTTAGAGTAAGGGGTACCTGGTATCGCCATTTCAAACTTTGGAGCAAATGCTTAACAGCTTGATCCCCTCACATCCCCAATCATCCAATTATGAAAACCAGAAACAAAAGAAATAATTAAACTAATATATCACTTTCCTTTGCTTACTTTATTTGTTTATTCAAATCAAATAAACACAAATGCATCAATAAGGAATTTCTATGTAAATGTGACTTTAAAAAGAACCCAAAGATCTGTTAATGTTTACTGACAAAATTTAAGTTGACTCCACTTGTGCTGTTTTCCTTGTATGATGTTTATTTTCTAAAACTATCTGGGCTACCGTGCTTGTGAAATTGTATCACATTTAAACACCTCTTCCACAAAAGCACAGACACAAAAAGATCTACTCACCCCCCCCCCCACCTTAACAACATAACTTCTCTGGCAGTATTTAAAACAAAACACAAATTATTCAATCAGTTAAATTAACATCTTTATATCATCAATTATAAGGTTCGGCAGATTTAACATTATACATGCTATTTTTCAGTCACAAAAAAAGAAAAATTTTGAAAATTGTATTTCTTAAATTGACTTAAAATGTTTCAAGAAAGAATAAGCCGTTTTCGAGTTTGATTGTCTCGAAGCAGGGAAGTCAAGCGTATTTCACGGGTTAGCAGGAAATTTTAGCTTGCACGCGTGCGTATGGCATTCTCCGCTTACACAGCTAGCGCAGAAATTTGGCGCTTGCACAGTAAACGGAAAGTGGTGATCGTAAGCGCAGAATTAAGCAGTAAGCAGAGCCATGATATTGGGCCCTACTTAGTCACACGCTATCACTTCAATTTCAATTCCTCAGACTGTAGACAGTTGCTATGTCAAATGGTTCGGGTCAAACTTGTGTGCGTCGCATAGCGCACTTATACACGCCTATTCCGCCCACCATTTTGGGAGTCAAAATGTACACAAAGGAACTGACTCCCAAAGCAGGGCTCGAATTGGGGGTAAAATTCCCTAAGACCACATGGGCTTATAACTCAAAATGTTTACCGGACCAGAATTTATTTCACAAGACCAGAATCTTTATGAGAAAGAGCTTTTTACACAGTTTAATATGTAAAATGTTTTTATTTGAACAAGCACTATGACAAGATTTTTCTCATTGTCTTTCATGTGTTAGTATATTTTAATACTCAATGGAATTGTATAAATACAAGACTCAAGGTCAACATTTGAACATCGTTTTTTTCTGTTAACGATATTACACAGTGGCTATAATTCAATCGCAAAACACAAGAACTCCGGACTTGTCAGGTCATGAGTTTACTGGCCCGAGGCTAAAATCACTGGCCTCGGGCCTGCGGTCCAGTGTCAAATTCGAGCCCTGCAAAGTGCCCAAGTACAAAAAGTAACTAAGCACAAAACAATTGTGCATATTAACCAGCATACGGTTACCAGCCAAATTACCGTGTCACATGCACCATTTATGACTGGTTTCCTGCTTATTTTTTGCACAGAAAGGGAACATTTAAGTAGCATTGCCTGATAAAGCAGGTCTATGAAATCAGGTTCTGAACTACTAAGACAATTACATGTACTACAGAGATGGCACTCTTTTTATTAAAACTGTTAACATCTACAAGTATTTTATCATAAATAAGTAATGTTCCAAAGGATGACTGATCATTGTTCCAAAATCCTTATGTTCCGAATACTTCGCATAAACATACATTTAGTAGGGGTGTCGGAGAAACAAACTAGCGTCGGAACATACAGGTGTTATAACCTTCTAAAGCCCTGTTGCTTGACAAAATACAAAACTGAAAAAGGGGCAAACTTTGTTTTAATGAGTTTAGCCATTATTTATAAAGGCCAAATCCTAATCACCAAAGTGTTGATACAAGGTTTCAAAATGTGGTTATAATGATGATGGCATCTCAACAAGATATGCTGCCAGGAATGTAAGGGAAGCAGTATAAAATGCCCAAGGTCCTTAAATACAGAAATATCACACTTGTTTACTTCAAGATTTTTCCCCTGCATTTCAGGCACGATTTCAACCAAACCTATACTTTCCTGACCAAGTGGCCCCCACCACAACGTCCCACAGGAGATTGAAGACTCAGTCCACACCAGAACTGTTAATATTTGCATCTTGCAATCAGGAAGATTTTGTATGTTATCAAGGAGACCTTACATTCAAACTAACACACACACACACACACACACAAGAGTTTTCGTAAGATTTTCAAATCTGTTCATCAGAACATGCAAAGATTTTTGGTTTTCTTTTCAGGGAACTCTTTGCAGAATTAGTTGGCATCTCTGTCACAGTACACAAGACATGGGATTTAAGAAACTCAAGCACCCAAAGCAAAGTCTTGGAAGGTACCATGGCCTTTTGTGGCAGTCTGTGGTACCACATAGGAGGGACGTCCCTGTAAATTCATCACTCCAGACCTTTGACTCCTTTGTGTGAATGCAATGTATTTTTTCAGGAGGTTATGTTTTTTGGAACTTTGATTTAATCATCATTTGTTTCACCATGACATGACTGTTCAGGGTTTGTTTTCATGTTGTGGTTGAAGTATTTAATTCACTTTAGTTTTATTTGATGGAGAAGAGTTGAATAGCCTTATAAATGTATGGCTGGCTGTTAACATTGGTCCTCGGGGGACACCGTAACAATTGCTTCTCTGAGCACCAACGCTTCACACTGTTGCACGATTACTTCTGGCAAGAACACCTAAAACCTCAATCAAACAAAAACATGAAGTGTTTGGGTGAAGCATGAACACTAAAGTAACAAACAATAACAACAAGTGTCCACACTGGGTGGATGAGATGCTAGGAGGGTTGACAGTATTATAGAACAGTGTTCCTATCAAGAGGATAAAAGAAACTGCTCAACTAATAATACTATGGTTTATGGTGGAGGTGTTTACGGGGCATAAATTGTTTTCGTAGAATGAAGCCAGAGTGTCAGCCAGGAGAAAGTCGAGGTGTTAACCTTTAGTCAATTTGCCGTTAAAATCACGCATGTGTGGTCCGACGTGTTTCACCTGAACGTGTTTAGCCGATTGGTTCAGCAAGTATGGCAACCAACATGGCGACGAGGTATCAGAGAACACAAATATATTTATATTATGCAAGTTTTCAAGGCCAAATATAAATAATAGATATAATCTTAATATTTGATATATTTCATTGGCAAAAACCAATTTTTGGTGTGGTTAGAAAGGTTTACAAACTTTTCTCGATCACCTAACCAAAACCCCCCATCTTGACAAAGTGACATAACTTTGTTAGTTGACTAGAGGAGCAGTGTTCCAGAGCTAGGTTGATCAAGCATTCGAGTGACATCTAGATTGACTAGATGGTCAAGTCTAGTCGACTCTAGTCAGCCAACCAAACTTGCTCAAGACTTAAGGGAGTGTCTGCTTGTCTTTAGGATTTCTTGATTGGAGACGCTAGCTTTTGAACAAGTTGCCACTAGAGGGTGCAACATCGACTAGCTCAGAGGGACTGGGCAAGTCTATAAATTTGGTTTTGATCCTAATGTTTGTTTGAAAACCCCTTCTCCAGTAATTCAGATTGCGATATCAATGACAACGTCAACAAAATGAGTGACGCCATAGGCTTTTGGACTGGACATCCCATTTTGGAAAATGTTGGACAACCATGTTTTATATATTATGGGCCAACTGCTCATGAATTTAAGATACCAGAATGTGACTAAAACTCTGACTGAAGCATCAACAGCTACCCATTCTTGGCCTCCAAATTTTTTACAATCTCAAATCATACCAGAATAATCTTAAAAGTAAACCTGTATTAATGCAAATCTCTAACGGCCTCCATTTGCACGTCCATGAGATTGTAGAGTTTCCAATTAGCATACTGATCTGCTCCACACAGAAATTGTAGAGTTTCACTGTCTTGTTAGAGAGACAATTACGAAAAAGGGCTGAGGGCAACAAGTTTTAATGAGACAATGGGCAGTTGCTGGTGTGTTTGGAGTTGGGGATCTAATGAACAACAGATCTAAGTTCAGATACCCTTTTTTGTTTACACCCCTCCAAATGTTTGTTCCTAACCCTAACCCTAACCCTAGCGTGTGGATTACAAATGGTTATCAGAACATAGGGGAGTCCAAACATTTAGCAATCACCCTCCCTGATATCCTCCACTCCATGGTAACACAACATCCATATGTTTGGACTCTACTAAGATTGGTGTGAAAGATATTAATTTTTGCATCCGGGATAAAAAAAATTATTTTGGTTTTACCCTTACACCGATGTGTATTAAGCACTGTCTACTCAGTACTTTTCCGAGCTCTGTAAAAACAAAATCTACAGGCAAATCCCATCGAGTGATTTACCTGTAGATTTTTTTTCACAGTCCTCAGGAAAGTACTGAGTATACAGTGCTTAATACATATTGGTGTAAGGGTAAACCAAAATTTAAAAGATTGGTGTGCTTGTTCTAGCGGTACAATAAGCAATTGGTAGTTGGGCCTGTTGTAACTGCTTGTATAATCCAACACCCCTATGTTCAGACAACCCTGTTCCGAAAACTTCCTCATGATTTACATGCTAGAGTTAGGATTAGGGTTAGGGTTAGAAAAATACGCTAAAGGTGTTTAAACATAGGTGTTAAACCAGGTATGCAGTACAGGGTTCTCCCAGGGTTTTTTTAAACTGTGGGGCATTCTGGACCCAAATGTTTTTATGTTTGGCTGAAGCACACTAAATTGAAGCAACGTTTTCGGAATGTTTTCTACTTGGAGTTTACCTTGGTTTTAAAAGCCCTACATGCCCACTGTGCAATTTGGAGCATACCTTATGGTTTTCTCTTGAAATTTGCGCATTTGGGCCAGAAACGCTAGATTGTGCATAGACCCTGCAGTACTCCTGTTCATGTACAGAGTGAGAATCCAGAATGCACTTTGGGAAGTACTGTAATATCAAGATCCTTTCTGTTGACTTCCTGATCTCTTGACATTTGTATCAAATGAAAGAGAATTTTAATGAGCGAGAAAGTTCTCATAACTTGTTTTGCTTTAAAACAAAACCTTCGGGTAATAATGCCGTACGTACAATCAGACCCTGAATTCAGCAGAGCTGTTGTGTAAAAGAAAATGCACTTCACGCGAGAGTGGTCAAACAATGCGAACAATGAAAAACCTTTCTACCTCCTTGATGAAATCAATTTCGTAACGAAAGTGTCACGGACACATTGTTATGATTTTTAAAGTTGAATTTCTTGCTTAACAACAGTACAATTTATGTAAAATATGCCATGTTGGGAAAAAACAAGATCTTGTGTCCCAAAACTTGTTTCTATTTAAAGCAATGTTTGGTTTTTCCTAGTTTTACCCCTTCACTATAGGTGTTTGCCAAAATTTAAAATTTTGAAAAAGTGATAAGGGGCCATTCAGAGTAGTCAATGAAAACAAACAAAAACTTGATCTTTATTCGAAATTGTTTTGACCCCCCCACCCACCCAAAATTTTGATTTTTAAATATTGAATGGCTTCATAATATAATCTATACACTGAAGAACAAAGAAATGCCTCAAATGAATCAGATATTTTAGACCAAAGGTCTCCAACATCAGTACTTTTCAATTTTGTTTTCTGGCTTAAACAAACAACTTTGTAGTTTATCAGGAATTAAATTGACGATCTTGGCCAGTTGAGTAATTTTTCTACATGTACTCCTTTTTCGATTGTTAATTTATATACTTTTTTTTTTTTAACAAAAACTGAATTACGATTTCAGTTATTTCTTGTAACCCACCCACCCACAATTTCAAAATTTTTAACATTGACTATTCTGAATGCTGGCCCTAAGTCATGATACATAGTTTTTGTTGATCACACTGATGCTGTGCATCCTCAATGCCAAGCTTTGCTTTTACGTATTGTCAACACACTTTACTGTAAACCTGCATACATTACATTAACTTGCTCATCATGCATTGTTTCTAAAATGCAAAACATTTTAAAATTTCCTTGAATCTTTAGAATGAAACTGAAAATACTACCTAAAAACAGTTTGATTTTCATTTTACAGTTGTTTGATAACAAAATCTATATTGTGGCACATTCCTAAAAGAACTTAGTTGTTTTAATAGTCAACCAAATGAAATTCAAGTATAATGAAAATCTATAAAATGTAACCAAATTATAAAAATATTTGAAAACGATTGGATGCTAAACTCTTTAAAACACTACAGAAAGACAGAAACTATCATCACCTGAAAACATTGAAAATTACAGCACAGTACAAAGTTTGAACTAACTTTCTCACGAACACCACAAACACAATGAAACAGTTCTTTTAGATCAAAATTAATTTTGGACATAGAGTTACATCTTTATATACATAAATTTTAATAGTACCGATAACTATGTTATAATATTGACAATCATAATTAATGAGTAGCTTTTTATAACTTTGTTTTCTTTTCTTTTTTAGGTAACGTTTTCCTTTTGTAAACTTAAACTTGCGGCATCACATGTAGCACTAATCTACAGAACTAAATTCTTATCGCGCGCTTGTACATGTATCAGGACCATAATCATCGTGACAATCCAGTAAACTTGTTTACTTTTTTTCTTTTACTTCTCCCTGGATCTGCATCTGGTAACACACCAAGAGTGAGCCATAGTGTTAGCCAGAAGGGTGTCTGGGTGTCTTTTAGACAATCTGTTTTAAAGTAGGACACCCTGTTATGTCTGTCATTTACATTGTAAATGTGCTGTAAAGTGAACAACTTGGACGCCCAGTCACTGGTCATGCCAGTTGTTTTAAATTTCCAGCAAATTTGGACACCCTTTTACCTAATCCTGGCTGAAACCTTGGGACTGAGCCATGTTATTTTCAGTCAACAGAGAATATTGTGTAGTCAAACCTACTTCGCAGGTAACCTGGTCGACCAGTGAAAAGCAAGCAGTCCATGTGTGTGAGACAGCACATGTCAACAGTTTTTACGGGCTGTCTGATGAACAGGCAGAGCTGATTAGCGCTGGGGTCTAGTGCATCCTGGGTTTAACTCGGGAGCAATCCACACATGGTTTCCCTCCAGGCTAAAAAACTGTTTTAATACGCATACTTTACACTGATCCTTGTCATTTGATTTGTGGAACACGCATCGGTGTCAACTGTCATTCTGCCATGCTAAATGTCGCAACGCCCCATAATGTAATATTGGACAGGCGCCCGTCCAATGTTTCCTGAAATAGTCACACATATTGTTTAGAAAGGGTTTGTAGTGTTTCTGAGTGTGGGGTGGATGAGTTTCTGTGTCTATTTTGTGTTTGTTGTGACCAAATTTCAAATGACAAGGATCTACATGTGTGAAAATCGGTGCAAAATCAGTGCACTCGGTGAAGTCTGCCTTTTCCACTTCACGAGACGAAGCCGAGTGAAATGGAATAGTCACATTTCAATTCATCTTGTAATTATATTCTTGTTAATCCGTTGTTTACATAGTTTTGATTAAGCGCACATTACCGAGAACAATGGATTTACCTGGTTAGTCTGCTGACTGCCTAGCATTCCAAAGGTCCCCCATTGCACGCTCTCTTTTCTAATACAAATACATCATTTAGTGTAAAGGCAAATTCCTTCCATAGGAACGAAGATCCTTCCATATCACTGATCACAACCATTCCAAAATAATTTGTTCAGTAAATTTCGGTGCTGCCAATGGTACAACGCCATCGAGTATTTTTATTTAAGTGTATCACATACCACTCTAATTTAGTTGCGGCTGTTCACACATATGCAGCTGTTTTCACAAAATTTTACACAATTGCATAAGCCCACTTTTGCAAGATTTCTTGAGTTAGTGGTAAACAACCTACACAACAAATGTTGCGCAAGCAGACTTACACAGTTGCGTAAAGGTTTGTGAAATCGGCGGCTGGCCCCACAATTAGAGTAATTAGGGTAATTCAACATGGGGGGTGAGACTTTTTACATTTGCAGCCTTCTTCATTAGCAAAATTCAAGTCATTTTATCTCAGAATCCCTCAAAACAAAATCAAAAATTATATATTAGAACCGCTGTGAACCTTTTTCAAGAAGGCTAAGATCTACCTGGAGATGAGTAAAATGCACCACCACAATACAAGTCGCTTCGGTGGATTTGAAAATCCATCTCGAGATGCTTCTTAGAGCTTAGTGAAATCGAGCTCAGATTGATCTTAAGATGTGTATCAATCTTAATCTCTAAGCAAAGTGTGATGTCACAATATGGTAATACTGACAGCTCATCTTCAGATGAATCTTAGCGCTTTGGGAAATCCAGCCCTGATTTGTTCCGATTTTCTTTTTAAATTTTTTAATCACTATCAACATCGGATCCACATCGACTTGGCTCTCCGTTCTTGAGCAGTTTCCGGTCGTCAAATTCAATTTCTTCCAAGCCATTCTTCATTGGTCGGTAGCGTACTGCCGTTGCTCCCATCATCCTGAGGATCAAGCCAACAACCCCATAGACAATGACCATGATGATGATGTCGAACAGCAGATGCCAGGCAAAGGCCACGGTGATAAACATCATATTGAGATGATCCTCTTCGTCCCAAGGCTCACCCGACGGCGGCCAGTACAGAATCGTACCGACCTGAAAGAACCAGGTGCCTTGCAGGAGTGTAGACGTGTATCGCATGATACGGATCCGTTCATCCTTGGGGTGCCAGATTTCACAGACCGAGAGCAGCACACAGAAAGAGATCGCAATGACCAGGAGATTGTGCAAGTGGACATCCAGACCGGGTCTACCGTGGGTGTGAAAGTGAAACAGCATCCCCTCGATGAAGAATGCCATCGCGCCGAAGACCTTAGTGTACTTCTCGGCGTGGGGCATGCAGGTTTTGGAGAGGGTGGTTACCAATCCATACACGGAGAAGAAGGTGTACATGGTGCAGTGTTGCCACTCCGCCGGGTGTTTGAACTGGCCATCGGAACCGATCAGCGTCCACTTCGGGATCGGGTACATCATCTCTGCTATGAACCCGATGATCCCAGCACTCATAATAGTTATGCCCTCAATGGGTAAGCGATGAAGCACACGGAGGATTCTACTGCTTGGTTTCAGCCGGCCGTTGTCCAAGGCAATTTTCTCATACGTGAACTGGATCATCCACCAAATGGCGAACACAATGAAAAAGCCCCCTGGCAAGGCATGTCCAGGCCACGTCCCCATCGTTCAGGAAAGGGTACAAGTTCTATCTGAAAAAAAAGGGAATTACATTGAGTTTAAAGCAATAAAAAAAATTTTAAAAACCACTGCTAAAGCCATGAACAAGAACAGTGAAAACTGACAAGACGAGCTGCCGGTTACCTGATAGGCCTATAGGAGCCAAGAATTTAAGAAAAAACCAACAGATTGGGGAAATTAACATGCAAGCACTTGACCACTGGCCTACTTGTTTTTAAATGGGAATAGCAGAGGGGCTTAGGATGGGCATGATGGGTGAGGCTCTTTTTGAAAACAAAGGCTTTGTAACCAAAGGTTCCATTCTCCATAGAGAATGTTGGAAGAGTGCCCTCGTTGATGTTACTTATTTACAGGTTTTTTTTTACCAAGATGTTTAGACATTATAGGATTTGCACTTTTGAACATTGCTGGCTGAAATTATTCTCTTGCATGTGAGGCTAGCTTAGTTTGAGGCAAAGAAAAACAAAAACATCCCACAACTACAATCTGTTTGGAGCCAGCTGGAAAGTTTCAAGCGTGAAAGTGACTTACACACGTACATTAAAAACAAAACAGTCAGGGTGTTTTGTTGATAATGGACCGAGCCGAAGGCGAGGTCCATTAACAGCAGCCAACCACCAACCAAGGTCATTACCACGCAGTGAAGACCGGCTCATCGCACTGTTATTCCCATTAATAAATGCCTTATAACGAACAAAACTGTAAAAATCGTCAGAATTTGTGATTTTTCTTTCGCCGTTATTTTTAGAAATTTTCTACTCATGTTCAAGGGCCAATCTTTGCATTATGTTTGTTTCATGCGCGTACCAGCTACCCTAAATTGATACATTGTCTGCGCGTTCACGCCTATGCGTGGTATGTTTCCGCACGCGGCACTATCTGTCCCTGCTGAAAAAAATATAAAAATAAATACGCACAAAGAAATGAGTTGATTTGATATTGGTAGTTTGCCGCGCAACAAGCACATAGTGCATAGGATTTTACACAACAATGTGCTTGTTAATTAAGGGGCCATTTATTCGCTCGTTCACTGAGCCGGTCTTTATATCGCCCGTTAATACACCCCCACGTGATCGGGTTTTGACCAATCAGAGACTTGAAACTGTCCAAGGTATTTATGAATAATAATTTTTAAAAAATATATATATATATATAATTTTATGTTTTGGTTTTTTTTTTTTTTTTTTTTTTTTGGGGGGGGGGTTAAAAAAAAGGATTTCCGGGAAAAAAAACTGAGAAATCTCATCCCTGATTGAAAGATATTTATCGGACTAAAAGTTAACATTTGTTTTTTTGCGCAACTTCAAGATATTATGCACGGTGAGGTATTACTATTCAATTGAAAAACACAAGTAGCCAGATTTGTCCCATCATGAGTTTACCAGCCCGATGATAAAATAACTGGCCTCGGGTCTTCAGTCCAGCGTAAATTTTGAGCCCTAGAAACAGGATTGTCCAGAAGCGCCGGCTACTCGCCCATTTGCTGCTGGCTCCTTTTTTTTTCTTCTTTTTTTTCCAACTTTTTTTGTTTTTACTCAATTTTAGACAGCTTGTAATCAGACGTTTCATTGTTAAGGGACAAACCTTAGCACAGTTTGTATTTTATAAAAATATAGCACTCTGCACTAATGACGTCACTTTTGCTCAAAATCAGAGAAAATCTGAACAAACATTAAATGAAATTTTATTTGCTTTTTTGTTGAGAAGCTTTATTGTAATAGACTAGAGTTCCTATCAGGATCTGTGCAATAGTGACGTCATATCACCCACCGAAACTGTTCCGTCAATGTACAGCATTTGGATAGAATATAACCTTATCTATTCGGTAAGCTTAAAGATACGTTGTGTTAACATTGTAAATTAATAGTGAGCCCCACGTTTTACGAAGCGAACTGTTTCGTTTTGAAACAAAATGTTTGAGTCAATTTTAGCACTAATAATTGACAACGAAATAATTAAATTGTATAACTGGATTGAAGGTCGGCTATTCATCTCTATAAATCTGTAAATGTTTAGACAGAAAACTACTTTGATCACAAGAAAATGATGAAATTCCTTAGACTACGCCACGCTCATTAAATATTCACAGAGAGGTCAAGCTCCGAAATCCGTGCATGTGTTATGCACGTTGCAGATAAAACGAACGGATATTGTGTGCAGTCCAGTGTGGACTGACTGTAGAGCAACCGAGTGTGTTCCAAGAACACTTTCAACACGATAACGGCGCTCTGTGATGACTCCGTCCATTGTTCACTAAACTGATCTGTAATGGATTCATTGGCAAAACTGTGTGGTGAACAGATTAACACTTAACGTTTACGACCGTGTGTATCGTTATCGTGTTGCACGTTCCACTAGTAGCGTGTAAGCTTGGGCTTATAATCTGGGCGCCACTGTAGCCCCCTTAGCAAGGCGCCCCAAAGATACTGCTGCAAAGTCATCCCCTAGAAAAGTTAACCCCCCCACCGCCCCCAAGTACAAAGCTTGAATCACTCCCTAGCAAAATTGAACCCTCTACTAGTTGTGACAATCGTAACCCTCCATCCTCCCTGACAGTCCCAGACCGGAGGGTTACGACAGTATAGAGAGGAGGCTAGTCGAAATGCAGAAAAGAGACATTGAGTCATATGAGCATCGCAACCGAAAAGTCATAGCCTTTCATAGAGGTGTTGTATCCTGTCACAATGTGTCCCTGTAATTTATCGTAACCCTCCAGTCTGCGACTGTCTGGAGGAGGGAGGGTTATCACAACTACCCCTCCGTCACACGCTATTTTATTCTTGAGTAACTAAAACAAAAACACAAAAGTTTTTTAAATTCCAGAAGCGTTATTTAAGGTGTTGATTTTAGCATACTGATTGTACTTCTTTTTGTTTTAAAAAAACACTCCGCCTTTTGAGTTTAATTCAGGATTTGTTTTTTAAAAACTACATATATAATTTTAATGTTAGTCAGTTTTATTTGTTTGCATTTTGTACTTTGTAAATTTTTGTGCGCTTGAGAAGCTTTTGTTTTATTTGTATTATTCACAACATTTCATTTTTAACTCGACCACGGATTCGGATTACACTGAGTTGAGATAGGCCTACTGTAGCCCAGGTTGGACTCCTCCGTTGCATACAACGCGACGGAGTCCAGGGTATAAGCCTACCGTAGCAATGCGAAAAATTTTATACCAACATTTTAAAATATTTTAACCTTATTGGTGAAGCTGAAGCTTTACTCACATATTCCTGGTGCCCTGAACTATCAGCCTGATGGGCTTAGAATCGTCGATTTTATCCTTGGATGACATTATTTGCGAAAATAAAATGGAAATTGACGTCTCCTCTGTAACTTTCTGTTCAGACTCCGTTTATGAACACTCACACGCAAGCACGCCCATAGCAAGTTCGTCACACAAAGTCTTGCACCTAGACTACATTCGTTCGCGCTACAAGGTGCGTTGACCCGGAAGTCGATGGAGCCGCTATGCATTTCGCACATGCGCACACGTGCTTACTCGTCAATCGGTACACGATGTTTAAAACGTTAGCGTGGATGTGCGATTTATTTTCTGGAATAATATCATCCATGAATATATTTGTTATTTTTTGATGCATCAAAAGTGTAGTTATGGCCATGAAGAATATATCAAGAGAATTTCAGCTTCTTAAATGAGGTAAAAATATAAAAAAACATTAGTCAAAAATTGGTTCGCATTGTAGAGAAGCTTTATACCCAGGACGTCAGTGCAGTGGCACTGACGTCCTACCAGGGCTAGGCCTACTGATACATTACACTTGACTTTGTGTTGAATAATTGTTCACTTAATAAATTTTGTAAGTATGGCATGCTGTATCGAAAAAGATTCGGGGGGGGGGGCATGGGGGGACCACTATTGGTACTATAGTAAGTAATTAGTAATCATGGATATGGGGAGGGGGAGGAGGGGCGACTTGGCCAGGGGGGCAACTTTGCAGCCCCCGTGTCCCGTGAGTGACTTTGAATTGAATGGGGCAACTTTGTTGAGGCGAGATGACTAGCACCCCCACCTATACTAAATAGCTCCATGATCCGACCATGGAGAAAAAATTAGACTCCTCCATGATCCGACTAGGACTCGAGGAGCCTAACAATTAAAATGAGTAGCGTGCCGCGGGCCGGGCCCTGTTTTTTCCAATTCATCATCGACCATGTCAACAAGTTGATGTCTGTCACGGACCAAAAATCCAAAATGGAAACATGTGCAACTGCTTTTATTCTTTTCCAGCACTCACCTCGTACTTTGGAAACTTCTCTACGTCAATTTCGGGGGAAAAATCAGGAAAGAAGGCTACAAACCTGACAGAATCGTGTCAAATTTCTTATCGTAGTTGCCGCTGTGACCAGATAGATAGGCTACCTCTTTTAGCTACGCGGGCGTACGTGTTATTTCGCAAGCAAGTCTGTAAATTGTAGGGCGCCCTCAAGCGTCATTGGAGGAGGCGGGGCGGATGTGTTGATGGATGGTGTGTTGAGGGGGGTGCTCAGTGCATGAAAACTGAAGAGATGAAGTAATATGTGATTCAAAGATTAGTCGACCATTTATTCATATGAAAATGATTTCCCCTATTTTTCAATCAAACAATTGCATTAACTTTCACAAAGGTGCAATCTCTGCACAATGCACGTCTACTGCTTCTGCCATATTTTGGGGAGTAATTCCTTTTGTACATTTTGACCCCCCAAAAACAGGACAGGCGCATATAAATACGCTGCGCATCATGCCAGGGGTCAATAGCCCAGTCTTTCATGATTAAGGACATAATTGCAGTAATGTTTTACCCAAGGGGTAGAAAAGGGACGACCAAAGCAAAGAATTACAAAAAACTGAATTATTTGTCAAAAAACAAAATCTACACCAGTCCAAGATCTTTGTTCTGTTCAAGATTGATGCCCAATCGGACATTTTATTCTTATCATTGGTTACATGACATCTGGTTAAATATAAATACAATATATATAAAATATGTAAGTATAATACAGCTCCGTCAAAAACAGATTAACACGCTATTCCAAGAGTTTGATCTTAAACTCTTTACAAAATAAGGGATTAAAATATTATCAAAAGTAACAAATTATAGGCTATAAGATGGACAAAAGGGACACATAGCTGTTTATATCTAGTTAGATATAAAAAGTTTTATAATGTGTTATATTATGGATAAAAATGTATCTCTAAACATAAATATAATTACCCGAAACAAATGTTATACACCTGACATTTTCTTATATACCATAATCATGCACTCGTCTTTCTTCCATTTGAAAAAAATTGATAATAATAAAACTGACTAGCTGAAAAATTTGATTCTGGAGCCAGTGTCCTTTAGGGCTTACAGAATTCAACAAAAAAATGGCAACAGATTATAATTTTTTATTTAATAAGCCTCTTATAATGCGTGGCAAACTCAAGTAAAGTTGAAGAAAACAGAGATTGGAAAACGGCTGTCATTTTATCTGTTGGGAGGTTTGAAAGCAAATTTTGTCTGCTCCTACAAAGACCAAACAGCTTGTACCCCGATACCAAAAATGCCCATAGCAGCAACAAATGACTTGTACCAAAAATGTCCCTAATGAACACAATGGTTTGCACCAAAGTTGCCCGAAGTGGTCAGAAAATGGCTTGCAACAAAAATGCTCACAGCGACCACAAAATGGCTCGTACCAAACATGCCCTTGTGAAACTAATACATGTAGCACAAAAATTCCACTGTAGGCTTTTGAAGCTAATGAAACTTGGCATCCTTCTACGTTTCTTGACAGATCTCATAGGCTAAAATATATTTTTGAAGAAGAATTAAGAAGATCCAAACTCAACACTGCCACTTTTTTTGGGCTACTTTAGTCGAAAATTATCATTCTGTCTGAATTCTTAAATCTGCCCAACAAGAGCAAAAAGTGGGGGGTAGTCATGGCCAGCCAGCCAACCCCGTTGGTACACGCACAATATGCAAATCGTTCGTTTGTTCGATAAAGACAAAAATAAAACTACCCTAATGCTAGTCTGGAAGGTTTGGTACTTTGTGGCAGTCTGTGGTACCAGTGTGTAGGAAGATCAATATTGCCCCTCAAATTTTTAAAAATGTTAAATGATACAGAATTTAGTAACAGAATATTATCTCTTTTTTTCTGTATACAATTCACAAGTAAATAGTGTCAAAAGACACTTTATTGGAACCATTTTTGTGAAGACATCCGTCTGAAGATGTTTCTTCTTCTTGTTTCCTTCTTGCATGGCTATGTTTGATTAGTGTGGGCACATCGTTCTTTGGCATAGTACAGGTAGCCAGGTGTCAAGCCCAGCAAGACTTTGTTTTTGTCAATTTTCAATGGCACGTCTGAGAAACCCAAAAAGATAACATCAACTGACTGACGGAAAACTTGCATGCCCGCTATTAATGGTTGCCCAAAATCACTGAAATTCATCCCTGTTATGGAGGTCATGGTGTAAGGTCTCTCTTCAGACGCAATTACTTTATACAATTACTAACGTGCTAATGTTTCAGGTTTTTTTACATACGTCAATACAAACATTCCAACCATCTTTCTTAAACCTTTGTCTCATCGCTTTCTGGTTTTTGTTGTTGTTGTTGTTGTTTTTTTGTAATCCAGAGCTCATACATTTGTTTCCCTCCTTGACAAAATTTTTGGAATGGAAAATATGGAATGCTTGGGTGGTTTTACGGGTCTTGGTCTGAGATTACTCGCTGGGGAGTCGATGAAAACTGCATCTTCTTCAGAGCCATCTTGACTTGGGAAATCAGCACCTTTCACACACAAAAAGTAAGATACAAATTTAAACTCCATGTTTTGGTAATGGATAGAAAACTACTCTTTGGAGCTGAGATTGTCTTTCTGTAAAGGTTTCTTTTTTTTGAAGAGCAGTTCCTCTTAATTTGGTCTTATTACCGGAAGACTACATTCTACTAAAAATCTATCTGGAGTCAACCCATACTCGAACCAACTTGTACTCAAACCAACTCCTGCACGTATATATTTTTCAAGAACAAATGTCCTTTAAGGTAAGGTCACACTTTGGTAATTACCTCAAAATTGGTTTGGGTTTTTTTTAATTCAAAAATTATTTCGTTTGAAATGGCCTCGTTGATTAGAAATCAACAAAAGTATGTTGACAAAAATGAATCTCCAAAGCTCTCCTCAAGGCGAGTTTTGGAGATTCAAATATCTGTGATGTCCGTTTGTGAGTGCTGCCGCGTCGGAGATGTGGTTGGTACCCGCCGTCACCTCGACCATGATGAAAGTATCGTGACAGTTTTTTTTGCTGTATTCTCAACAAGTAGACACTGTATTCACTTGAAACTTTCAGTGCATCTATATGTGGATGGTATTGATTGGTCAAACAGTAGGAGGGTTAAGTTCACCAGTGGTACTTACTTATTGACATTTCATCATAGAGTGAACCTGTGCGATCAGACTCCACAGAGGGCCTCCTTGCATCTGGGATGACAATCACCTCTGAAGTATGACAAGCGTTATTCCACGCACCTTTAAAAAAGGAAGTAGGTAGACCATTTGCTGGTATTTATTTTTATTGTTTTAACTAGTTTAACAACACACTTGACACTCGACAGCCCCGGGGCCAACAACAGGATGAAAAGTGATATTGACTTCTCCCAGCGCTATGGTCAGGGCTCAAAATTAACACTGGACCACAGGCCCGGGGCCAGTAGTAATAGCTCTGGGCCAGTAAACTTACAAATGGACAAGTCCGATGGTCTTGTGCTTTTCAGTCGAATAACAATGCGTCACTGTGTACCATTGAAAGCAAAAACTAGGCTTGAATGTTTCAACTCTGCTGAGTATTGAAGTATACTTACCCATATGACAAAGAAATCATCTATTTGTGCTTGTTTAAATAATTTAAATAAATATATATGCACAAATTTTGTTTTTTTTTCTGATTTTGATTCTGGTCTTGTCAAAAAAATACTGGTCCAGTAAAAACTTTGACCTACAAGCCCTGTGGTCTAGTGGATCTTCCACCCGAATTCGAGCCCTGCAATGGATAAAACTACAACTGCCGAGGTGATAATAGTTTTAACCATAGCTCGAGCAAAAGCAGTCAATACTTGTTTTATAAACACCCCCATACAATACACTAACATGTTGCTATTGGTATATTACACTGGTTACTGTGGGTGGATTACAGTGGTTGCTACAGGTGTAGTACATTGGCTTCTGTGAGTTAGGTAGATTGGTTGCTATGGGTAAAGTACAGTGGTTGCTACGAGTTACATAGATTGGTTGCTATGTGTATTGTTCAGTGGTTGCTATGGGTATACTGCGTCACTTTCTGGTAAAAATAACATCAAGTGACCCTCTCTCAACCAATCACAAGGCAGAATCTAAGTATGGGGAGTTATAATAAGGGTTACAAGGTTTCCTAAGAATTTCATTTAGGGATACATGGAGATAAAATTACCCCCCAAAAAAGAAATAATGACGAGCTACAGAGGCATCCTTCGTCTCATTACCAAAATTATATAATACGGAGTCTTACAGTGCACGTATCTACCATTAAGATTGTCATGGCCGAGCGGTTTAGAGCACCAAATTCAAGTTCTGGTGGTTAAGTCATCGGGTTGTGGGTACGAATCCCGGTCATGACACCTGTGTCCCTGAGCAAAATGCTTTACTATAATTGTTTCTCTTCAACTAGGAGTATAAATTGGTACCTGCGAGGGTAGAGGTTGATATTGTGTTTTAAAAAGCCCTTCGGAGCGCCACGGCAGCTCGGGGCTGTATACTCCCCAGGGAGCTGAGAAAGATTAAATGAATGCTGTTGGCCCAATGACCAGGGCATTAATGTAAAGCACATTGATACGTTATTGTAAAATGCGCTATATAAGAACTAGTTACTATTATTATTATTACTCAAGGCACAATTTTTAGTTATGAGACCAATTTATGTAGCCAATGTCGGCAACCATTTGGATACAGTTTCCCTCTTCCAATATTGGGAGTTCAACCTCACCAACTTCCGCAAGCAAATTGTAAATGAACTTCGTGAACATCATTCCTTTAGATATAGTTATCCTAGCTTGATAAAGCTTACCCATTGACCCAATCCATCAGGCATCATCGCACAATGAATCTTGATACTAGCGCCATTTTGGGAGATGGATTTTTCCATGTTTTACTTTGCATGCACATTCAGGCAAAGCAGGAGCAGTTATCCCAGTTCATACTTCACGCCAATGGGACACTTTTGAATGCTATGTGGCAGCAGGCTTACATGTACCAGGTAAATTTCCATTGTTTATTTAAATGTTTTTAAAATATTTTTTGTAATGAGAAATCGCCCAACCCACAAAGGCGGATGGCCACTTCAAGGTGAGGGCTACACTTAAATGAATTGGGCTGTCAACCCAGACCGACTGTCACCAGGGGCTGGGGCTGAAACAGGGTTACCCCCTTCACAGTCTGTAAGGATGTAGGCAAGGGTATCATCCACTAGGAGCCTGGTTGGCAGAGCAGAGTGCACTACCTTCCCAACTTTTTACGAAGCAATTATGGTTATGTGCCTTGCTCAAGGACACAAGTGTCATTACCGGGATTCGAACCCACACTCTGCTGCTGACAACACCAGAGCTTGGGTCCAATGAACTAAAGCGCTCGGCCGCCTAGCACCCCAAAAGTCACGTTTGCAAAATCAAAGCGAATTTCCTTACATCACAAATGGAAAACAGCACGCACCTTATTATTTGCATAACAAAATTTTATTCCCATTCGCATTCACATGAACCGGGCTTTAGACATGTGTCATATCTATACATGCACTTTGACTTTCCAAAATCGCAAGCGCAGCAGAAAGTAGCCTCATATGACATCAGTGCAAGGGGTCAAAAGGTCAACTTTTCATTCAACTACTAGTACCTTGATCCGTTACAAGTTGTTCGAGCGCATCACGCCATCTTGACATCTCATCCTTGCTCTGTGCCGCCAAGTGGTGGCGCTCTTCATTTTGGCTGACCTCAAGTAGATGAGGATGGGTCACACTAGACTTTGACGAAGCCGCTATCATTGTATCCTACAGGAAAGTTGACAAAGCTATAATGAATTTTGACGTTTTTTAACGGAAATGTATTTATGAATGGGAATAAACGAGTGGTCATTCAGTCATAAACGGACTTTTAAAACCTTCCAGGGTCGTGGCCCTGTGATAAACATGATAAAGGACCTCACCTTGGGCTTTATCCCTTATCACTTGACCACAACCCTGCCTGTTTTAAACAGCCTTTTAAGAAATTGTCCCCTACTCTTTTATTCTCTTGTTAAAACTGTTGCGGTATTCACTACTGAAATATAGAATTCAAATTGCCTGCAGCTGTCGAGAAAGCTCATTGGTCTAGTGGTGTGACACCTGCTCTAGAATGGCTTGTGGGTTCGAATCCCACCCGAGTAATATGCCTGTTCATCTTCTTCTTTTTTTTCACAGGATTTGGGTAAAAATAATGATTTGGATAAATAATCGGTGTACGGGGGAAATAAAACCACTGCAGTAGACTGGAGTAAATAAACAAACATTAAACATTTTTGTTAATAATGTCCAAAAGAGTAAATTATGTTACACTGAGATTGGTCCGTGAAAGTATTTGTGTAATTACCAACAAGAAAAATAGGGTGTTTGACAGGAGTTTTATCCCAACTC
This sequence comes from Pisaster brevispinus, assembly GCA_023634235.1. Classification (NCBI taxonomy): domain Eukaryota; kingdom Metazoa; phylum Echinodermata; class Asteroidea; order Forcipulatida; family Asteriidae; genus Pisaster; species Pisaster brevispinus. Next base: position 8,083,098 of record JAMKCF010000012.1, on the reverse strand, counting down.
TCCGGTTTCCATTATATTCAATCTCAGTGTATTCTCAGTGTATTTTTTGACAAAACAAAGAAAACTCCTTTGCCATTTTTTCATAGATAACGAAAATCTTTACAAACAGTGTGTTTAATTCTTTGTTCAACAGTACAACTCCAAAACATGACAAAACATCACCAGGAAAAGAAAACACAAGCCTTCTGAGTCAGATAATGCTTGCGCAACTTTACAAACAGCCGCAAATTTCAGAGAGCTGCTTAACGGGCGATTTTGAGCTAACTGTGCAATTTCCATTTCCTTAGGCACAGGAAAAGGCACGCCAACCTTCAAATGCTTTCCTGTAAGCAAATAAATGACACAACCATGGTGAACTTTCATGATCCTGCCTGCCTAATTTTCTTGTTAGCCAATGTCAATCTCTTACGCTTCAGCAAACTTTTCTTCTAAAGTTAGCACAAAACTTTGCTTACCGCTAAGCAGTGTAAATCAGTGAAACTGGCCACAGGGGCCAATTGAAAAAAGATCAGTACTTTTCAACATTGTGGAGTAATGTGGCTGAGCAGTCTGGTGCACTGGAACTCAAGTTCTGGTGGCTGAGTCATCAGAATGTGGGTGCCAGTTATAGACCGATCAAACATGGCTCTTGTGTTCTTGAGTCACTTAGTCATAAGTCTAAGAGCTGCTTAAAGCAGACAATAGTGCTGAAAAATTGGTTGCTAAGCAAAACCAAAAAAAGCAGTAAACCAATCGCAAATTGTACACGTGACTTGGTATTTTGGCTGGTAACCTCATTGTGGTAAGCAAAACTCTTTTGTGCTTAGTTACTTTACATGCTCTATGAAATTTGACCCAGGCTGTTAACATGACCGGTGACAAATGTTTGAATGGTTCAGCATTAGAGAGAGGCTAGAAATAGAAAATGCGTAATACCTTGGAGATTGGAATGGTGTACACAGGATCCTCGCTGATGAATACATCCTCATCCCGCAGTCTCAGGTCCCCGTCTCTCAAGACGCCCCTGAGTTTTCTCCAAGTTTGAACCCCTGCAGTCTTCTCCTTTAAAGAGAAAAAGTGCACCGTTGTTTTTTTTACCCCCGAAAAAACCCCAGTAAAAGTCTGATATAAAAGTGATTTGATCAAACGTATAGATTTATTTCCTTATTGTTGGCTTAATGGGAGACATTGGAGCGCTTGGTGGCAGCAGACTTATCAGGTAACTTTCCATTGTTTACGTAGTTCTGAGCATTCTGAGCATGCGCACATTACTGAGAACAATGGATTTACCTGGTAAGTCTGCTGCCACCTAGCATCCCAAAGTCCCCTATTAAGATGGTTCGAAATTCCCTGCGAGAAAGAAACATTTGCGCCATTGTTTTTAAGGCAGGAACATGATAACACAAATTGCCCTTTGAGTTTTGATTTTTTTTTAAAGGGGGAATAGCATTGTGTACAAGTTTCTTTAAAAACTAGAATAAATGTACATTTTTGAAAACCAATCATGTTCATTGTACACATAGATCCTTGTCATTTGATTGTAGAGTACATGCATGACAGGTAGAGGCTTCATGTTTCGACCCAAGCAGAATCTTTCTCAAAGGTTTAGTACTTGATATTTGAAATAACAAGTCGCATCCTCTTAAGGTGATCCCTCTGCAGCTGCTTCCCTGGTAGTGTTGTAAACTTGGGTGTGATCCCTGGTTACAGCTAGAGGTTGAATAGCTTCCGACTGGCACCCCCGAACAAAGATACTGACAAAATAGGTAGACTGCCAACAAATAGCGCTGGCACAATAATCCGGAGGTCACAGGTTCAAGTCCCACCCAAGTCAATTTTTAAATTTTTTTTCAACCCAAAACTGCTCTAACATTTACCCAGTCAGCTTCCCTTGTGGTCTCACATGGTGTTTTTGGTAAACAAATAACACAAGTTTGCAATGGCTATTTTTTCTTCATTAGAAAAACAAAAACGTATGTTATGCTAAAAATAAGTGTGTTTTACCTGTAAAAGATGAAGATCTCCCTGAGCTAAATCTTTGGCGATGCAATCTGGTTGAGCAGCAAACCGGCAACAAAAATTTCCAAATAGTGGCAGGCAATGATGACGAATATTTTCATCTGTAAAAGAATAATAATAATACTAATAATAGCTACTTTTGAATGAAGTGGGTCTGTCATACAAAACCAACCATTTAATATTTACCAAGTCAGTTTCCCTTGTGGTCTATTACTTGCTAAATAAAAAATAATAATTTTATATTAAAAAGTTGAATCCCGTTAAGGTGATCCCTTGGCTGTCGCTTCCCAGGTTGTATCGTAGACTTGGGTGTGATCCCTGGCTACACAGCAGCTTACGGTTGAATGGCTTCTGACTGGCACCCCCGAACAAAAATATTGACTAATAGGGAGACCGCCAACATAGGGCTGGATAGCTCAGTTGGTAGAGCGCCGGTACGTTAATCCGGAGGTCGTTGGTTCAAGTCCCGCTCCAGTAAATTTTTCTTTGTTCAAAACCCAAATTATAGTAATACTATTACTAGTAATAATATTATTTTATTCTAATTAAGACTGATAGACACTCACCATTCTCCATGCTCAGATCATGTGTCTTAACAACAGGGTTGGCTTCGTCTAGCATCAGGTTGGATCGAGCAACAAGTCTGAAGCGAGGAGTGCCTGGTGATGGAGGTAAACTGAGTAGCTCCTCATTAGACTACAACATGAGACAGGGGATGAGATTTTATAAAATGTGAAAACTCCTGAAAAATGTTTTTTGTGGGTCTGGGCTCCCCTTATTCTAGACCCAGAACCTCCCAGATGTTACAATGCAGGAGGTTTACAGACTCTGTGCATCATCAGAAATACAAAACTACAGGTTTGGACACAACGTGAACTATTTCTTTCTCCCTTTGGTGACTGCTTTACTTCTTTCTAGAAAATTTGAAGGATCAAGGAGATTTTGAGAAAATCCTGAAATCAGGACAAATCCTGAGAAATCACACACCAGGTCCGAATTTCATGGCTCTGCTTACCGTAAGCCAAGAATTGCCGCTTACGGAAGCAGGGAATTCTCCGTCAAGCAGATAGCAGAGAATTTTTACTTGTGCGCGTGCGTACTCTACGTTACTAGGCATTCTTAGCACAGAAATTTGGCACTTGCACAGTAAGCAGAGAATGGTGATCGTTAGCGCTGAATTTGGCAGTAAGCAAAATCTGATATTTCTCATCCCTGGAAAAAAAAAAAAACCCGAAATCTCCACGTGTAGTGGAGGAGAAAGCAACGTACCCCGCTGGATAAACTCGTCTGCAGTTTCCGTCCGACGGATTTCCCTACCGAATTGGAGAAGGAGTTGATTTTCCTGCGGATCTTTTGAGGTGTACTGGCGATGGTCATGTCATCGTGGAGATTGTACGAATAGACTTCAAGGGTGAACTCAAATCCCGGGGAAACATTGTCACTGAAATATGGGGGAAAAAATAATAATAACAATATCAATAATATAGTATTAAAGCACATGGTATGCACCATTAGTTGCTCAAGGCGCTAGTAAACTATATTGTGGTCATCAAATTCAAGGAATGTTCTCAACTCCCTTGGGATTTATAAAACCTTATCAGCCTGTTGAGTGCTCAAGGCAAACACAACACCACCTCAGCCCTTGCATGTCCCCATTTGTACTCCTGGGTGAAGGGAAGCAATTTACATGTATGACTAAGTTTCTTGCTCAAGAACACAAGTACCATATTTGACCAGTCTATAACTCGAACCCACTTTCTGAAAAATGTTGAAAAGTACTGATCTTTTTTCAAGTTTGGTTTGACCAACCCACCTCAAACTATGATTTTAAAATATTGGCAGACTATTTAATATACCCTTTATATTGATTATGTAAAATGAAAAAACAAAGAAATGCCTCAAATGAAGTAGACATATTAGATCAATGCTTTCCCAGCTAAGGAGTTTTCAATGGCTGTTACTGGCTTCCAATGTACAACTTTCTTGTTGAGGAAATTTTTGCCATCTCGCATCGGTTACGAAGGTCACTATCGAAACAAGGTTGACCGATAACAATTAGACAGTAATGAAAATGATAGACGATCTTGAAGAGAACAATGGGTATTTTCCCCCTTAAAAATCAGCTTTTTTTTTCCTATTATTTAAATTGTAAACTAATTTTCAATTTTCAGTTACTTCTTTTGACAAAGACGACCGACAAATTTGAAAAAACATTTTTTTCAACATTTATGACTCTGAACAAGCCCTTAATATGTCTGTATGTGAGCAAATCAATTTAGTCATAATAAACAAAGAAATAACAAATGAAAACTGACAATACACGGGAAGCATCAAAAGGAAACTATGTAATGCTTTGAAACTATGCATAAATAAAGTGAAGTCGATGGTAACTATGGAAACACAAGCAATCGGTTTCAGGAACCCACAAAACTCAATAATCTCCGGTGATACCACAAACCCCTTACAAGATTTACATTCACTCATCCAAGTCACAAGATGACGTAAATTTCATGTAAAATGTTAAATCTAAAAATTGATGGATTTGATGTTTGAACCAAACAACCTCAGTTTTGAAGAAACCATTTCTGACAAATTGAAGGTAAATCTTTGTTGAACTATCCAGACAGGGGTAAAGTGAAGTCTACTGAACTTATTATCCGGACCGATTCATCGAAGATGTAAAGTGAAGTCTGAGCTCGAGCCCCACATTTCCGATTGATTGAATACCTTCCAAGGAGGCGAGCGAGAAGCAAGCATTCTTGATGTATGTGGTTGCCGTGGTCTCTGAACGTCTTTTGTTGGCTCTGTAAATGAGTTAGGCGTCTCGCCAGCAAATGGAGAACGGTGTAATTAAATTGATTTACCCCTCGTTCGTTGAACAATGGACCGTCCGGCAATCTTTGGAATGGAATTTTAAATCAATTTCTTACAGCGATTCCCAGATGAGGTGAGAGGAAAGTTGACGTTCTTCTGCAGCCCTTGTCACTGAATTCCCACAGCGAGCCATTATTTATGTCGGACACTTGACTCTATCATGACGATCTGATTTCAAGGTACTCCTTCCCCACCCCCTCGGCGTCTCACCCCCAACTAAAAACTTGTTGAAACTCTAGTCATCTCAAATCATCATCTCTCTAGAAAAACAGTTCACCAACAGATGCACGTAGAGTCTTCAAAATGGCTGAAAAGATTTAAATGCTGCATTGATGCTAGCATCTCAAAACTCAAAACAGGAATTACCAAGAAGTCAGCGCTGAGCTCGGACAGAATCTTGTGGAACTGTCACCGTTTAACTGTTCTCTTCTGTGTTGTTGCTGCATCAATACTACAATCGCAAAACACATAAGAAATACCAAGAAGTCAGTGCTGAGCTCAGACAGAATCTTGTGGAACTGTCACCGTTTAACTGTTCTCTTCTGTGTTGTTGCTGCATCAATACTACAATCGCAAAACACATAAGAAATACCAAGAAGTCAGTGCTGAGCTCAGACAGAATCTTGTGGAACTGTCACCGTTTAACTGTTCTCTTCTGTGTTGTTGCTGCATCGATACTACAATCGCAAAACACATAAGAAATACCAAGAAGTCAGTGCTGAGCTCAGACAGAATCTTGTGGAACTGTCACCGTTTAACTGTTCTCTTCTGTGTTGTTGCTGCATCGATACTACAATTGCTAAACACAGAAGGAAATACCAAGAGGTCAGCGCTGAGCTCGAACAGAATTTTTTGATACTGTCATTGTTCAACTGTTCTCTTCTGTGTTGTTGCTGCATCAATGCTACAATTTCAAAACACAGAAGAAACACCAAGAAATCAGTGCTGAGCTCGGACAGATTCTTGTGAAACTATAATTGTTTCACTTCTTTGGCATCTCAAAACGAAGGAGAATTACCAAGAAGTCAGCGCTGAGCTCGGACAGAATCCTGTGAAATTGTCATCGTTTAACTGTTCTCTTCTGTGTTGTAAGCTGGGAAGCAAGGAAACATGGCACCTATCACAGTTATCACTGTGGTGAATACAGTCATCGCATGCAGTGCCATGCTCGGAAACGGTTTAGTGATTTTCATCACGACCGTCAGGCGGAGGCAATTTAGCTCCTTCACCAACCGTCTTATCCGCCACCAGTCGATCATTGACTTTGTGTCAGGCGCGATGTTACTCCTTCTAAAGGTCTTCAAAACTACTGAGGTGACTATCGAAGGGACAGAGGGTCTCTGGGGCGAGTTGGTGTGCCGTTTCACTCTAGCCGACGTTCCTCTATGGACAGTGAACGTGGCATCGACGTACAACTTGGTCGTGATTTCGCTGGAACGCTTTATGGCAACCTGCCACCCGGTTACACACAGAAAGTCTTGCTCCCTCTCCCGGATAAGAACCCTGATGTGTTCAACTTGGGTCGTTGGATTTGTGAACTCGCTGATCACTCTCAACTTTTTCCACGTTGATCAGAAAGTCTGCCACTTTACTCTGGAAAATCCTTTGAGCACGCCGCTCTTAATTTTGGATTTTTGTGTACAGTACTTCATTCCGGCATCACTTATGTTGTTTGCGTACACTCGGACTATTCTCGCTCTCAAACGAAGACTGGCAGGTTCGACTCGCATAAATCGGCGGCCTCACGGTGGTATCCTCTACAAGGCTAAGCGGAACTTCATTGAGACGATGCTGATCGCCGTTGTAATATTTGCCATCTGCTGGACCCCATTTGAGATTTTTAAACTACATATCTTTCTCTCGAATTCGCTTAGCTCACCTACTGCATACACGGCGATCGCTGGATCATTAGCCTGTAACATGTGTGTCAACCCTATCATCTATTATTTCAGGTACAAACATTTTCGCTTTCAACTTGAGGAATATCTACGTGAAAAGTTCCGGCGTAATCGAGTGGGAAATGAAGAGCAGTCTAACGGGCCTTCTCTAGCCATTGGCACAATACCCTTTAGTGTCTAGCTTACTTGATCGAGGATTTCCCTGTGTTTAATATAACATATTCTCTCAATGTTTAATGTTCTTCATTTGTGGTATGGCAAGAAATGTGAGTGTGATTTGAAATTGTTTAGTGGAAGCCTTGCCAATAAATCACGCGCAAGTTAAATTTGAATGTCTTTTAAAAAACAAATACCCCAGAGGGTTTATGCACTGTGATTGGTCAAAAGACTGGTCCTGTGGGGCTGTATTTAGATGTTATGTACAGACCGGTTCTGCTGACTAGTGAATAAATGGCACCAAAACTGTGGTGTAAAAGTTGTGAATGCACTGTGGCTGTTGTTTGGGGAAAAATCATGTGGCTTCTTTCCTCACCTTCCACCTCTAGGACCCCGGTTCGAATCACGCCGGCACTTGCACGTATGGGCTTATAAAGATCAGTCTATAGAGTCCAGTAAACTCTGGTATTAATATGTAATAAGAACCACAGTGGATGTAAATAGTGTAATAATTGATGTGTAAAATAACTGTGCAGGCCTGTGATGACCTTAGTTTGTGTGTGCGTGGGTAGTTGTACATTCAAACTGGGGACCTATAACACAAAAGAGAACGATAGGGTACCCGGTTGGGTAAAGGTCCCCAGTTGGAAAGTGGGTACAAAACCAATGGGAGCTGTTGCCAAAGGAGACAAAGGACAACACAAAAAAGGGAAATAAAAGGTTTTCATAGGGGAACTTTAAAGACCGGGGCGCTCCACAAGAAATGTTGTGTACAAAGTCTAAGGTAAGATGTTATGTACAGGGACAAAGGGGAAAGAACAAAAGATGTCTCCACAAAAGAGGACCACATAATGTAGGGACTTAAAACACTATGTGGACTACACACATCCACACAGTGTTTTTGTACAGTGTTGAAGTATTATGTTGTTTCTTGAGTGCACTGAACAAAGTAATTCAAGACCTCGTATAAAAGATTCCTTCTATCTCATTACCTGGCATAGCTTGCCTCTTCTCTAACTAATTCTGCAGTTTTATTCGGCTATACTTATGTCTGTTTGTTCTGTTTGTTTGTCTATTGGCGTCTTTATTTGTTTGTTCGTCTTTGCTGCCTATTGTTTGGCACATTTGTCTGTCGGTGTAGGCTGTTTCTTACAAGCTCCGGCTTAATATAACAGCCGCATACACTCATCTTTTCTGTGAATTGTTTTCATTACATTAACTTGTGCACTTTACTATTTTGCTCTGTACTTTATTGTTATATTGTAAGTTATGCTTTGACATCGAGTGTATGAAATAAATGTTCCATTGAATTGAATTGAATTGAATGTTCACAGAATGTATGCAAAAAAGAGCTGTGAGTGTCGACGGGACCGTGGGTGAGAATACCGAAGGTCCAACCTAGGAGGGAAGCAATCTTGGGGATGTGACAAAAGCAATTTTTGAAAATGTGTAATATGTTAATCTAACGGCTCAAACTTACAAAACAAAGGAGTCGCTGAACGTGACGTCAGTGGAGGTACGATCCACATTGGTCACCAACTGTGTATCGTAGATGTCTGTACCCACTTTGAGTAGACAGAAGATGGCGTACCGGTGATGATCTGAGGAGAGGGGGTTGAAAGTCAAAAGAAAAACAATAATTACGGAACTCAGAACTTTATTTAAAGAAACACCAGGAGAGTCAATAAACCGCTCTCCTTAGGCTATTGAACAAAACTTTAGTCTAAAAAGTGAAAATAAAACACGATTTTGTAAAATCTAACTGTTTATGTAGTTAACCCTCTCATTATCAAATTCTTTTGACATAAACAACCCCTGGTGCCCCCATTGTTTGACAACTCAAGCATGGAGCACACACTCTCAAACGAAAAATGATAGCTTGTGTTCAAAGTTCAACTTTACAAACTTTATTACCTTGAAGATTTCATTTTAGAGCATAATAAGCGACAAAAAAATGTCTTACTGAATTTCCTTTCATGTAATAAACAAACAAACCACAGCAATCAGCCAATAAATGTTCAAAATCTTGGTCTTTGTTTCCTCAGTGTGTTCTGTTAACCCAAACCTTTTTTTATACACAACCATATGGCGCTCCGTAGGTTTGGCCTTTCAGATCTTTCCACTCCAATTTAAAGGGATTGCATAAAAGCAACCTTATTTTAGTTAACCCTCATTGAATGATCCGATCTTTCTCTTTCCAATGATGATAAGCTTGGGTACAGAGGCCTTTGAGCTCAGGCTTGAGAGGTTTTGTTTTGTGTTAACTTGGTTGACTACAGTTGCCATTGGCGGCTCAAGCAGGGTAGTTAGTGCACAGTTCGACTTAAGTCACCATTGGGGCTGAAAAGGGTTAACTCTGATGGATCATGAGCGTACTGGATTGCAGGATGGCATTAGCAGGTTGTTATTTTTGTTACTCATTCGCACACACACAAAACCCCAACATCTGTAGCTCATTTCCTTAGCAGTGGAGAAAAATCCAGGCCTGGATTAACGCTAAGGCCACGCAGGCCATGGTCTCTGTTGCCCTTGGTCTAGGCATTGGTGCCCCTTCAAAAGTTTCCTGATGACTTGAAGATTTTTTTTTCTGGAAGTGCCCTTTGCAAAATGAAAATGGCCTTGACCTCTTAAAGATTCAATTTCAAATCCACTTTAATTTTTGAGGTGTGCGACTTTTTGCTCTCCACAGACAAGGTTGCATTTGCAATATATATTTTTTATTAAGAAAATATTTTAAAACACAGGAAACTTGCATCAATCTCAATTGGATATTAAACTTCGTGGGCTTTTTCTCTCTGAAAATAATTGGTTCAAAACTTCAGAATTTAGATAAATTCAACTAATTTCCCAAATAGTAATTCATAATATTAAAACCACATGGGAATCTGACTGGGTAAACTTTAATTCATTTCGGGCTGAGCAAACAAAAATTGACTAGAGCAGGATTTGAACCTTTGACCTCCAGATTAATGTGCAGGCACTCTACCAACTGAGCTATCTAGGCCTATGTTGGCAGTCTCCCTACTTTGTCAATATCTTTGATCGGGGGTGCCAGTCAGAAGCCAATCAACCTGTAACTGCCTTGTCGCTTGTAGCCAGGGATCAAACCCAAGTTACAAGACAATATGAGAAGTGGCAGGAGAGGGATCACCTTAAGGGAATACAACTTTTTGTTTCACATATCAGGTAATAAACCACAAGGGGAACTGACTGGGTAAACAGCATCTCACAACTTTCTTTTGGGTCATTCTCAACAAAAGTCAAGATCTCCTTAAAAGGTATTTGAGCATTGGAAGTGTTTTGTATTTTGCTATGCAACCGGGAAGTCCCCAAAGACCCCCCCCCCCCCCCCCCCCCGGCCTTCAGGCTGGAGGGAAGGAAAGCAGTCCAGACACTTGGAATCCTGTTCAACATTGCAAGGAAGAACGCTCTACTAGAGAATTTAAGGGAAAATAACAATGATTGCTTTTGGAAGAGTAAATTCATTTCCACCGTCTTGTCTTCAATAAACACACCATCCAACCGGTCAATGAAAACTTCATCAAATTTGGTGGTCATGATCTACATGTAGTACTGATAAAAGAAAAGAAAACAAATTCCCATGGATTTTGTGCACGTTCACATCAAGCTTACTTCAGATGTGGCAATTAAAAATAAGCAATGCGATTTGTGTGGGTCTCCAAATGTTATTTCCTCCATTCTGACAACAAGAGAAGAAAATATTTCTCTGGAGCATTGTGTTGGTATTGTGCCAAATGTGATTTGCATTTAGGCCTCAAACGATATGCACAAACTTACACATGTATGTGGCTGTACAGGAAATTACAAACAAACTCTCACCCAGTTACTGCATGCAGGTCTGCACCCTCCATAGATATGAAATGGAGGGAGGGCGCGCAAGTGCAGTAACTGGGCGAGAATTCATCCATGAAAAGCAGAAACAAATAAATTAATACATAAATGAATATTTTAAAAAGCTAATAAATTAACAGCCAGTTCTCACCTCCTCTGTTTCGAATATGATCTACGTCCTTCCAGAAAAGAGGAATTCTGATGTCTGAAAATTATAAGAAATTGTAGAAAGTGTAAATAATATATTGAAAACTTGTTGGCAATTATACTTGGGTGCAAAGTCACAAGTCTAAAATTACACGCTGCAGGGTTTGCCTTTATTATTTCTTTTCCAGTGACTAGCCAAGGGAACCAGTTACTTGTAGCTAGTCATTTAACTAGTTGCTCAGGTCTGATGCTTCATGAAGGCAACAGAGGGGGATTGCCTCAGTTGCCCCTAGTCATTGCCTTGGTGCCCTTCTAAACGTTCCAATTAGAAAAAATTTCAATTTCCTCACAGAGGTGCCCTTTTTATTCAATTTTCAATTCAATTCAACTCGACATTTATTTCCATAATGCAAAATGTACACGTATACAAGTAATAATAAAGTAGGTCTATTGAGCAAAGATGTATAAAGAGCGTCTAGAATAATAATTAAATGAGACACAATGAAGCAGAGGCAAATATGGAGGCATATTCAAAAGACAAAGTCTTGTATAGAAATGCCTTATACGGTACAACAACAAAGTAGACTTCTGAACAGAACTTTTAAGTTACAACAGAGCGACAGACAGGGACGGAACAGGTCAAACAAACAAAGCAACCGCTACTTAATGAGCAGGACGGAACAGGAAGGTAAATCCTAACTAGAAACTCATACAGGTGAAGGATGAAAAGAGAAGAAGCTACTCAAGATAATTAGAGACCAGATGTTTTTTGTAAGAGTTCTTAAAACAAAGCTTGGTGGCCTTCCTCTTTAAAGAATGACGCATCAGCCCTGTAGTCCACCAACTTTTTAATTACTTCATATTTCAATATTCTTAATTAGGGATGCTTTTCAACACTGAACTAGCCAGCCAGACTGGTTCTGTATGTACATGTATGTGTTTGAACTAGCATTCGGCTTGCAAAAACCACTCCTAAAGTTGCACGGCCCAATTTTTGCCAAAATTTTTTTTTTTTTTAAAGAATTCTTTCCTCTGAACGAATTTTGACAGGAACCAGATGATACCCTTTCACAACTAAAAAAACACATACACACACAGACTTTTGCCTGCCAAAGACCATGCACAAAATACATACAACATGCAAACGTGTTTGTGCATGGCATTGGCTGATGGACGTGAGATAATGTCAGGAACCTGATAAGTTTTCATTGTTAGTTTTGAGTTAATAACTACCACTTCTCACTGGCGATTTGTTCATGCAATACCTGAAAGGAAACTTACAACTTTCTTCAATCTATATAAATTGCTATTTCGGGTCAACAATTGGACCTAGCTTCTTTGAGGAAGAAGGCTGTGCTGTTTGCTGGTACGGAAATCATTGCAACTGACTTTTTTTTTAAAATCCTAGCATCCGTCAAGGTTACATTATAGCCTTTATTCTCTACATTTTTTTGACAACCGTTTACATCTGTACTTTTTTGTCTTGTCTATGACTTCACAGCCAAAAATAAACCAATCTTCCATATCAATTTAACAGAAACAGATGACAATAAGTGACAATATTTCCGCCCGGACTTCCCCCTCTTTTCCGTTTTGACATTCCAGAGGAGAAGGAGGTTTGGGGTTCCAGTGTAGAGAAAGGGCAAAGTATGATTGAATGATTTGTTTTATTAGCAGAGAGGAAGTGACTGAACACTAATGAATGAAAAAAAACCATGTTGGGACAACATGTTGATCAAGTGGTGGAGGAAAAAAAAAAAAAAAAAAAACATTTCGAATGATGCATACGAATAAAAGGAAGTTGTACATTTCCTTAAGCTGTTAAGCATGTTAAGTGCTGTTTCTTATAATAAAATTCACTCAAAACAGGAAAAAGCAAATTTGACAAAAAACAAGTTCAACTTTATTTTACATGTATACATAATTTCTAATCGAAAAACAGGAAGAAAAAAATAAAGTTTTTGACAAATTTATAGCCCAATTCGGGGTAACCAATTAAGACTTTCTCTTATCACTACCAGTTTCTTTGAGGAAGAATTTGGGGGATTTTATTCAGTGAAACCTCCTGCCCCGTACGAACTTCCACAGGAGACTGTGGAGCCCCACAGTACACACACACCATGGGGTTACCACATACAGTGTAACACCAGCTGTAAAAAAAACCAAAAAAACATGTACCCATTGCTAGCCTAGAAGGTATGGTACTTTGTGGCAGTCTGCAGTACTAGTAAGTGTCAGCTGTACAAACACAAGAAACCCATGTACCCATTGCTAACCTGGAAGGTACATGTATGGTACTTTGTGGCAGTCTGTGGTACCAGTGCCAGCCGTACAAACAGAAGTAACCCATGGACCCTTTGCTAGCCTAGAAGGTATCAGACTTTGTGGCAGTCTGTGGTACCAGTGTCAGCTGTACAAACAGAAGAAACTCATGTACCCATTGCTAGCCTAGATGGTATGGTACTTTGTGGCAGTCTGCAGTACTAGTGTCAGCTGTACAAACACAAGAAACCCATGAACCCATTGCTAGCCTGGAAGGTATGGTACTTTGTGGCAGTCTGTGGTACCAGTGTCAGCTGTACAAACAGAAGAAACTCATGTACCCATTGCTAGCCTACAGTGTAGATGGTACATACCATCTACACTGTAGGCTAGCAATGGGTACATGAGTTTCTTCTGATGGTACTTTGTGGCAGTCTGCAGTACTAGTGTCAGCTGTAAAAATACAAGAAACCCATGTACCCATTGCTAGCCTGGAAGGTATGGTACTTTGTGGCAGTCTGTGGTACCAGTGTTAGCTGTACAAACAGAAGAAACCCATGTACCCAATGCTAGCCTAGCCTGGAAGGTATGGTACTTTGTGGCAGTCTGTGGTACCACTGTCAGCTGTACAAACAAAACAAACCCATGTACTCATTGCTAGCCTAGATGGTATGGGACTGCTGTCTGTGGTACCACTGTCAGCTGTACACACAAAACAAACCCATGTACCCATTGCTAGCCTGGAAGGTATGGTTCTTGTGGCACTCTGTGGTACTAGAGTAACCACAGAACAAGTAGTTTTTTTAGTAAAGTAACCACATTTCCCAAATGTGACCTTACCAGAAACAGCCAACTTTCCTTTGCAGGGCACCATCCCAGACCCAGTCTCTGAAGAGCTGGCTCCACTCTTGGGTGACGCCTGTTTGCCAACGTACTCAGCGGTCTTGCGTTTCTGCAGTTCAGACATGTAGGCGAGCACCCTGGTGTCGGACACCAGGAGAGACTTGGACCCTTGGAGCATCTGCTGCTCACGGTTACAGGCTGCCAGGAGCTTCTTCGTTCCTTCTCGCATCTTGATCTCGACATCGATCTTCTTCTGAAGTTCAAAATCCTTAGACAGAAAAATAAAAATGTTTGGGTTAAACGCATAAAATTACTTAAGTGGGATTTGAGCCCTCTGGATTTTATGCCAGCGCTCTACCAACTGAGCTATCTAGCCTTATGTTGGTGGTCTCCCTATTTTGTCCCTAATTTATGCCCAAAAGGTCCTGATCCTTTTGTGTTTTACACATAGCATTTGGCTGGCGGACCACTGTTAAAGGATGGGTCACACATTGGTGTGTAACCCCGATAAGATATTGTGTAATTTTTATCTGAAAGCGTACAAGTTATAAAGATGGTACTATGGTGGTAAGCAACCTGCTAAATTATTTCGTCTGAAGTGTCCCCATTGATTACAAATCAAAACATTTGAATCTTCCCAGATCATTTTCAGTTACTTTGGCAGTTTCAAATTTCCATGGTGTCGGTTTGTGAATGTTGCGAACAGAGATGTAGTTGGTACCTGTGTCACCTCGGCAGGCAGGACTATTTGTAAATCACGCTTGCATTTATGCAACCGTCACAACATTTACAAATAAATGAACACTTTTTTTCAGGCCTTTTCTCAGCTTTTTTGTTAAGTTTATTTTACTTTTTGTATATTTCATCACTAAATGTTATTTTCTCAACAAAAATTATGTAATTTTTATAACCATAAACTATGTTAAACTAAATTACTTGATAAAAACAGAATCCTGCACATGTTAAACTTAATATGGTCGGGACCAACTTGGTTCCAAAAGTTCCAATACTCACGAGACTTGCACAGCCTTAAGCTTCTCATTGTAAAAAGCAAACTGTTCTGGTGATTAAATAAAAACTATGCGTAATTTCACCTTTCTTTGACCATGTTGATTATTGATCTAACCTGCATGACTCATCTCAATAACTTTGAAAAAGAATATTTTAACACCCATGGACCTAACCACCTGTTCTATTTGGTGGAACCACCTGTCCACAGAGACAAAAACAAGTCATCCACCCACGGCCTTGACAAACTGACTTCAACAGCTTCCTAGTTCTTACTTGATCAACTTCAACGAAATTAACATTATTTTTCTTTTGCTGTAGAAAGGTTAATGAGTGTGTATTGAGAACGTACATTGTTTAATTGAGTAAAACTTAATCAAAATGGTTTCATTAAATGAAAACAAAACACATTTTGATTAGTGTCGCACTGGGCAAAAAGGCAGAGTTTCACGGAAAGCCCTTAAGCACCTAGGAACCAAAACAGCACTGTGACGTCATACTACAGACTCGATCTAAACAAGACAATGGAAAATGCATAGCAACCAAGATAAACAACCTTCATCCAGTCCCTGTTTTGGGGTAATATTTTACGTCACATGTGTTTTACGCTGGTTTCCGAAGGTTTTCTGATCTCAACAAAATTACAGGAAGGAAAACTTATGACCAAATAATAACTAGACACGAAATAAACAAGGATAAATGTGATGTGATCACGCAAAATGAAAAGTTTGTCGACCCAGGTCATTTTGTTGTTGTTGATACTGTTGTGAAATTATACATAGTTCAATAGGAATTTATTATAGATTTATCAGCTATTGATGATCATCAGTAATTTGCATTAGGTATGCAGCGATAGGCTCACGCGTGCAATGTGCTGCACCTGCTTTATAATAATTAATACGTGGTGCGCAATATAAAGAAAGTTGTGTTTATATCGCGCAGCTGCACCTTCCGCGCTAACGCCCTCTGTTGACAAATTGCGTGCCATAATGTTATTAAATAGAAACATTATTATTATTATTAATGGAATAATGAGGCATTCCAATTGTATGTGTAACTTTAAGGATAACCTGACAGAAGGAATTCAACAGGAGTTGACTGCCTGGCACCATCCAGAATGGAGTACCGGTAACAATCATTTAAGAAATCCCAAGACAATACAAATGAAAAGAGCATAATCTTTGCCTTAAAAACCCCCGTGTTGATACCACC
Organism: Pisaster brevispinus; assembly: GCA_023634235.1. Lineage (NCBI taxonomy): Eukaryota > Metazoa > Echinodermata > Asteroidea > Forcipulatida > Asteriidae > Pisaster > Pisaster brevispinus. The sequence goes on along the minus strand of JAMKCF010000012.1, from coordinate 8,066,848 downwards.
TTTGGTTCAAAAGTTGTGAAAGTAGAACCACCAAGAGATGCGAGAGAAAGCGGGGTTTAAAGTCGAGTTGTTTACTGAACATACATCGGCACATTTTCCTCAATGCTAACTTTAACCTTTTTTCATGTTAATTATCAGGAAGGAAGTTGCCAATATAAAATAAGATATATAATTTTAAAATTTCACCCTTTTGGCTTGTTTTGGCGTGTTGCTCCATAATGGTATTTCCAAAGACAACTCATTTAGCTTGATCGCATCACAAATATGCAAATTAGTTTGAACTATTTCATTAAAGTTGTTCTTTAATGATCTTGAAACTGCGTTTTTATCACTGAGCCCGATGGTGGCTTTGAAATATGATGCATTGAAATTTATAGCTGGTAGAGACTTTTATATAGAACTTATAATGGACCCTACAGATTCTTCAATATTTTCAAGGTGCATGTAGAACAAAAAAACACAAACTACTGTAAGGGGAGACAACCCAGCACGAAAACACTTTGAACACCGACTGTTTTTGCAGTTTTCAACACCTGATCAGCTAAAAAAGTACACTTTTTCCGTACACTTCAACCCATACATTGTAGCCCTTGCAGGGCTAGATTCAGTGTTCTGAAGTCCCAAGGCACCAGTAATTTGTAGGCCCTCAGCAACATCATTTCATAGGCCCTATATGGTGTGTTCTGTAGGCACTAGGCACCAGTGTTGCATAGTCCCTTGGCACCAGTGATCTGTAGAACTATGGAGGTCCCTAGGCACCAGTGTTTCATAGGAGCTAAAGGCACCAGTTTTCTGTAGGCCTAAAGGCAACTGAGTTCTGTTGGCCCTTAGCACCAGTGTTCCTTTGTTTTAACGATACATACAAAGTGTGGACCTGAGAACAAAAGAGGTCCACATAATGTAGGGACTGTGTGGACGTACACAGATCCACACAGTGTTATTTACAGTGTTGAGGAATAGGATATTCCGTACGGGTAAAGAACAAAGGAATGTCCACACAGTGACTGCAACACAGAGCTGGGTGGCCCTACGCACTTACTACGCACTACAGTGAACATCATGTAAGAGTTCTATAGGCTCTGGGTGAGATTTTCCCCTCAGGCGCTAGGCTTGTTGTAGAGTTTCTTGCATGGTCTGGCACTAATAGGCACCACCTGGCCTTGTATCCCTCTTCTAAGAAAGTGTTCCATATACCTCCTACAGTGTAGCTGGTTTCATTCCCTCATGGAAATGCTCTGGCGGGAAAACAAAATACCAAAGCAACCAAGCATCAAATGCTTTCAAAAGTAGCCTCAGCTAGATGTAATACTACATGTACAAGGGAACTTCCAAATTTTATATTATAAACTCAGGGCTTACTCTTAACACTAGCCTGGTGTACATTATCTGGTAAAAACTGCTACAGGCTAGTGTAAACACCACTTCTCAACTTGCCTTGTGGGCTACTAAAAACTGTGTTAACCTACTTGCTTATAAATTATAATCTTCATTTCTTTCTTTTCAGAGATGTGAATAGCACATTTTTGAAAAGCAACTACATTTACGAAAATTGACAAAACATGTTTAAAATCTGGGCTACCTTACCAAACGCGTAAAGGCAAGGCCTGTAAAATTCTAGTCTCCTTGCCCACATTCTACCCACCTTGGACTGACTAATTATCTTGATGTCTGACTTTTCATTAATGGGGAGCTCCAATGCAAGAAACTTCACAGGACTCTCGGGGGGGAGATTAGTTTTCTAAGAACACTGCCCCCCTCTCTGCGTCACTGCACGCCATGTTACAAAACCAAGTAATGGCAACACGATGCCATAAAACAGCAGAGCCACCTACAAATCTACGTCAGAGTGGTGACTAATTCGATAAGTCTAGTATTAGACTCAGAAGTCCAGCCACAGAGGAGATGGTTGAAAGGTTGAGCCAACTTATCAGCAAGCTTGTTGTGGGTATATATAAACAATTTAAAAATAAATAAAATAAAAAACTGGAGAAGGGTTCTCCCCATGCACAAGCTAGAAATCGGGCCAATACGCACGATTTGCGTGCCGATATGCGCAAACTTCGGCCGATAAGCAAAATATTTTTATTTATTTTTTCTCAAAAAAAATAAAGAGAAAACCATAAAGAATGCCCCAGATTGCAGTGTAGAGTTTTTAAAACCAAGACAGGCTTTGAACTTTGAGCTTTGAACTTTGCTCTTGAAGGGGCATCCAGTAATTTTCCTCTGGTAAGGGGCACTCTATGAGATAAAATGTAAATTTGTAATGGAACTTTGCAAAGGGCACCACAGCAACAGCAAAACCACGGCAATTGCTGTGGGTGCCGTGGATTATTTTGAGGCCTGCAAGATAAACACCAAATAGAAAATATTCTGAAGAAAATGTTTCAATTAAGCGTGCTTCGGCCAAACATTTTTTTTAAATGGGTCAAGAATGCGCCACAGTTTTGAAAAAAAACCTGGGAGAACCCTGTTGAGAATTTGACACCTGACAAACATTAGGTGTTCCGGAACACATAAAAATATGTACCTGTTAAATATCTTTGTACAATTATTATTTAGCGAGTGTTAGTGTACGGTTTGTTTTCTTATTGCATTTTTGTGTCTGTCCTTGGCCCAATTTCATAGAGCTGTTTAACGGCCAATTCTGTGCTTACTGCGCAACAATTTCCATTTCTTCATAGCGCTGCTAACCTTAAGCACACGAAAAAGCATGCTAAACTTTCGGTGCTTTCCTGTATGAAAATGAATGACGTAACAATGTAAATCCATGGTGAACGTGCAAGATGGCTGCCTAATTTTCTTGCTAAACTGTGAAATACGCTTACGCTTAACCAAATTTTCTGCTATACATGTAGTTAGCACGGAAATCTGCTTCCCGTTAAGCAGCGCTATGAAATTGGGCCCTGGTAAAGGCAAAATCTTTGTTAATGTATATCTCTGATCTCCTTGGGCTCTCAGACTTGGGTTTCCCCTAGACCCAGAACCTCCCAGATGGTACAATTCAAGAGGTTTACAGACTAAGTAAGTTCATCACCATAATTTTCTTTCTCCCTTTTGTTGGTGAATGCCATATTTCTTTCAAGAATTTTTGAAGGTTCAAGAAGATTTTGAGAAAATCCTGAGAAACCACACGCCTGGTTTACACTTTTCACAAGGAAAGTCTGGAAAAGTGAAATCTTGCCTAGTGTAGTTGGTTTTTGGCCACTTTCCAATTGTGTGTACTCCCAAAGTTAATAAACTTTTCCCATTAAAAAAGAACACTAGGCTCTCTTTATAACAAGATTGCTTGGACTGGCCAAACTACCTCTTTACATAGTAGAGCAAGGCTCTTTATAACAGGAATATTGTTATAAGAGGACAGCAAAACCAAGAACCACAAAGCAGAAATGAGATTCGGGACTCTTGAAACTGCAGAACCTCTTTATAACAAATGAAACAGTTCTCTTTGAAACAAGGGTTGGTTGTGTTGTTGTTTTTGTCTCACCTGATTTGTTGTTTGTGCCTTAGCGTATTTCAAAACAAACGTGTTGCTGTCGCCATAACAACTGTAAACATCCAGATGATGAAATGATCCTTTCTTGGCAGAGTGAAGCCTCAGCATGGTCCCAAACTCCAAAAACCACCAACGGAAATTTCGAAAAAATTTACTTGAAAATGACAAAATTTCAACAAACATGAAACTCAAAAAAGTCAACTAGACTATTGTTTAAAAGTCACCGTGAAATTCAAAAGACCACTAGATAATTGAACAATCAACTTGAAGTTCAAAAAGTCAACTCGAAGTTTGAACAGTCAATAGAGACAAGGCACAAGCTGATTTTCGAGTCCAAACCGTCAAGCTTGAAACTCAAAGTTGATGATTGCTGAAAGTGTGAGAAATTCAACACTAAGAAGATCAGAATATGATGGAGGGAGGAGAAAAATTCACAGCCAGCCGTTGTTGGTTTATGTTTTTAGAGTCATTGAACTGTCACCAGGATCAATGTGTAGCAGATAAAAGGTAGTAGAACTTCTTCAAGATCGACCAAAACCGATTCCACACTTGGAGAGAAAGATCAACAGCATCTGATCTGATGCTCTAAATGAGGTCTGCTCAAATCTGTACTTATTCCCATGCAGTAAATGAACCAATGTAACTAAAAATGTCAGTAACTTTGAAGAATGAATGAAATTCCACAGAATGGTAGTTTGGTGGAAGATTTCTTGATGAGTTTCCCAGGAAATTTACACACTTTCCAAAGATGGAATACAGCTTGCTATGAGACCACAGATGGAATGTCCATTCACATTCAATCCTAGTTCATAGAAGCCCTGTGTGACTACTTGTACACATTATCTAGGTGTAGGTTTGTGATTTATGGTGAGCTGCCCAGTGGTGTAATTCACATGGATCTTGAATTACCCAACACAGTTCCTTCTTTGTCTTACACCAAATACCATAAAGAACAAGCCCCTGGCTATGTGTGTGTTCCTTCCTCCTTCTGGTGTACTAAGGATGTGAGTGAACTCTGTATGCAAATTTATGCAAATCTTCATGAGTCACCAAATGTAGTGTTTTGAGTGTGTGTGTGTGTGTGTGTATAATTACTAACGAACCTTGAAGCCAACATAATTTGGATCAGTGGAAAACTTGTGGGACTGGTGGCCAATAAATTCCAAGAATCACCCTGTAACTACATGTAATGTCCTTCAACAAGTGAAAACTGTAAGTCAAATTCAACACATTCTTTGGATGGTCTGAGCCTGATTTGAAATGAAATGATACAGTACAAAACCCCAGAGCAATTAGGACCAGCCAGAGCTGAACGCACTAATTGGATCACTGGCCTGAATCTGGTCAACTTTTGCCATGATTTTGCATAGGTGGGGGTCATCTGGTCACAACAGAACACATCTTGCAGTCTGGCCCTTTTCCCACTTCCTACCTTTAGATCCGTGTAATTTGTGACCCATGTAAAAAGTCTTCTACACAGGTTAAAACCGATCCGGAGATTCCTTTCACACTACAATATCTAACCCAGAGAAAAGTTCACCCAGTTCCATACAAACACTGAGATTAGTGGGTTAACCCTAGTCCTGGGCAATTGACAGATCATTTTTTTGGGGTATCAATCAGAACATAGTGCAGTATTTCTTTTAAAATTCAAAAATGAAACATAAACTTGAAACATAAGTGTACCAATCCAATAATGACAATAATATTACAAAGCCTAAGTTCCATAACTTGAAAAAAAAAAAAGTTTATTTTAAGAACATTAATTTCCAAGAGATGTAGCAATGTCCCAAACTGTTTCTGGTTAATGACACGATTTGGAATAGCTCTCGAAAAAATGTTTTGGTCAGTGAATTTTAGGTCAAGGTTTGCTTCTGGATAGGGCGAGAATTTCGGAGGGTTGAGGATGGTTTGAGTCAAACCATTAAACAAAATGTTGTACCTTATATTTGAAAAAACCTCCCCAGAGATCTGGAATAGAAATTTCATAAACAATTTCTGTGAACATGAGTTCCCTCAAAATGATGCCTGACATCTGGACATGTTTCTTATTGGATACTGTGGCATGTCGTGGCCGAGTGGTCAATTGCACTGGACTTAAGCTCTGGTGTTTCTGATCAGCGGAGTGTGGGCTCGAGTCCCGGTCTTGATGCTTGTGTCCTTTTAAAGCAAAACACTTTGGGACGATTATTGCTTCGTCCTTTGGATTAGACGTAAAGTGCCATGTGTTGTTTAGTGCAAGTAAAAGAACCCAGTACACTTAGCGTTAAGAGAAGGGGTTTTCTGGTTGGTTGGCTGCAGACCAAACCAGAAAACCGTTGAAACCATTACACTGAGCTATGTATGGGTCTTATGTTTTGAACGTAACTATCTTGTAGAAAAAGTACCGCACGCTTTGAGACACCTTGGGTGTGATAAAGCACTATATAAGAACTGCATATTGAATGTCAAGTAATTTTGAGCACAAAGACTTTGTTATTGCCATGAATAATGTTTTCTTCCTCTTTCTATTCCATTTTGCAAAACCATAAAGACAGGACCAGCAAAACAGTACACAACCGTAAACAAGAGCAGCTCTTCACTGTTACACAAATGGAGTGTAGAAACCAACAAACCAAACCCCTCAGAGTATTTTTGTACTCTTCTTCATCGAAAAAAGGAAGTTCCTTTTAAGCAAGAAAATCCTGTTCACCTTGAGAATGACTTAAATAATAAAGGTTACATAAGAAAGCTGTTCAAACCTTTCAAAGGATCCAGACCACAGACTCAAGGAAACAGGTACAGCCGTAACAGACAAGAGGGGTGAAAAATTTGTAACTGAAAGTTATCTTCAGTTTAAAAAAAAAAAGGAAATGGATTTTTTAATCAATTGAATCCTTTCCAACCTTCAACAAAGGACGAATTTGTGTCTAGCGTGTGACTTAAATCAAACAAAGCCAACAAGTTCTTTGTTTAATTCTTGTCCCCAAAAAGGATTGAAGAGGAAGTGACATTTGAAAGTCAAATTAAACCCTGTCTTCATGACAAGTGTTTCCGCTATTAATCTGAAGAGCTAGGGAAATACTGAGAGAAAAAACACAAACAACAACAACAACAAACGCACAAGTGCTCTCCCTTAACACTAGTCTGGCGTACAGTGTCTAGAAAAAAACTGCAGGGGCTTGTAAACGCCGCTTCTCAACTTGCCCTGTGGGCTACTAAAAACTGTGCAACCTACTTGTTTATAATGCTCATATTTCTTCCTTTTCAGATATGAGAAATAAGTGTTTGTTTATTTTTTAGTGTGTGATGGTAACTTCAATTGACAATTAAACTGGTTGTGATCATTACCATTAATACATCAGAAAGATACATTCATGACAATGTATAAAAACTGGGCCCTAACAAAACTTCCTGGGAGGGGGGGGGGGGAGGAGAGATAAAAATGCACAGTTACTCCTACTAGCGGGCTACTTTACAAAAAGCTTAAACACAAGGCCTGCGCACAAAAGAAACTTTGTTTTTTGTCCAACGTGGCCTGGGAAGTTTTCCACCATGACCATGTGCAAATCTGTGACCATTTGTATTTTTCAGTTTTACCAAAGCAATGTTGTGCACACCTAGGTCAAAGTAATGATTTAGACATAACACAGTGTAATGATTCACCAATTCTGGTTGAGAAGCCAAGGATTCTCAGAAAAGCCAATTTAATCACTGTACTAGACAAAACCTCCTTGGAGAGAAGACAAGGAAGGAAGTTTTAGTTTTAGATGTGGGAGGAAAACCCCAAGAGAAACATTCCAGGGAAAAAGCCATGCAATCAGGTAGGGACTGAAAACCCAATATCCACATAGTGCCCTCAACGGGATTCGAACTGGGGTCCTAGAGGTAGAAGGCGAGGAAAGAAACTACTTTACTAAACCGACCGCCCGAGGATGATGAAGGATGACGGTTGGGGATGCATGACCAGTAACCAGACTCAAAGTACACGCTGGATCAGAGTTTAGGAATTTAAGCATGAGGTCAGTGACATTAAAATCCAACAAGTCCTGCAGCCTACAGGGCGCAAATTTTACAACTGACCGCAGGCATTTTGGGCCAGTGATTTCAGTGTTGGGCCAGTAAACTCATCACCACAGCGGTCTTGTGTTTTCCAATTGAACGACAATACCTCAAAGTGTGCGATCTTTAACAGAAACAAATTATGTTCAAGTGTTGACTTTGAATCTGATAGAGATATTTAAATTATGTTGAGCATTGAAGTATTGCCCATGACGACAAATGCAATCAATCTTCTCTTGGTGCTTGTTCAAGTAAAAACAGTTAAATGCATGTTACAATGTGTCAGGGTGTTTTTTTCTCATTTTGATTCTGGTCTTGTACAAAAATTGTATGGTTCAGTTACCATTTTGGGCAATCCAAGCCCTGCAGTCTTGTGTGTTTCTAAACTCATACTCTTTGAAGATTTACTGAACACATTCTTAAAGGCAGGGTATGCTTTTGGTAATTGTCAAAGACCAGCATCCTCACTTGATGTATCCCAACATATGCATCAAATAACAAACCTGTGAAAATGTGTGCTCAATTGGGCATCGACATTGCAGGGGAAAAATGAAAGAAAAAACACCCTTGTTGCACAGAATTGTGTGCTTTCAGGATGCCTGAGAAAGGCTTCATGACTGAAGCCTTTCTCCGATTCAATTTGTTGGTGAATCATGACCTCTTTCTCCTAACCTCTTTCTCCTAAACTACATTACTTCAAAGGGTGTCACTTCTAAAAACGCTTTATAATTTCAACAGCTCTCTAGTGCTCTGTACCAAGTAAGTTTTTATGGTAATTAATTTTTGGAGAAATTACCAAAGGTACACACTCCCTCTAAGCTTTTCAAGTTCAAACCGTCTCCCAATAGTTCAGTAAATATAAGTTTTACCATGTTTACAGGTCAATTTCAACAAAAAATTCATTCAATGTAACACCCATCTCATTTAATTCCATTTGAAAATAAATTCCCTGTTGCATCAGCATTCAACAGTAATAAGGAGTAATTCAATTTCAACAGCTTAGCATTCACTGGTCAAAGAAAATTATTCAAAATCTTTAGATCGCAAAGACCATTTAAAAATTTTACAAAAGCCAGCCGCTGGAGGCTGGTAAAACCATTCAATTTCACCGGTTGTCTGTAAACAGGTAGTAAAAAATTCAACTGTAAACAGGTAGAAAAAATGCAAAGAAGAATTATGAAAATGTTGTCTTGAATGCCTGCAAAGGAAATCAAATGACTAAAACAGATCTGAATGGGAATGAAATCATGTGCGCACGAAATTCATGAACACAAAACGGAATGCAATTAGTAGCATAAAAGAAACCCTAGTTTGAATTAATTAAGAAAACATGCATGAATTGGAGTGCGTGCTTATGAAACTGAATTACTTTTTGCTGAAGCTGACCCAGAAACCTATTTCATAAGAGAAAGAAATTATTTGGTCACAACTCACTCTAGATTCACAGTCGACTGTTGTTTAGGCCATGTCAACTTGAGCGTCGATTTGGCTTTGCATTCGCATTTGCGTTAAATATGAACCAGGCTTCCTTGGGCAGGGCTCGAATTTGGGGGGAAAATAGACAAGACCGCAGGGCTTGTTGCTCAAACTTTTTACTGGACCAGAAAATTTGTTGCAAGACAAGAATCAAAATCTACACATAACAGTTATCAATTATTAAACTGTTTTTATTTGAAAAAAGCTCTACAAGATTTATCTCGTCTAAATGGGAATAACCTTAATGCTCAACAGAATGGAAAGATATTTATTTAAGACTAAAAGTCAACATTTGAACATGTCTGAACAGAGTTAGATATTGTTATTCAAAAACACAAGACCACTGAACTTGTCCGGTCATAAGTTTACTGGCCCGATGCTAAAATCACTGGCCTCGAGTTTTGAGCCCTGTTTTACTTATGGTCCAATAAAACAGCTGAGCAACAAGGGCTGTAGTCAAGTCAGGGCTTGAATTCTTACACTGGACTGCAGGCCTGAGGCCAGTGACTTTCGCATCAGGCCAGTAAACTCAAGACCGGAAAAGTGGATGTTTTGTTCTCATTTTGATTCTGGTCTTGTAAACAAATTTCTGGTCCGGTGAACATTTTTAGCTACATGTACAAGCCCTGCGGTCTTGTGGATTTTCCCCGCAAGTTTGGACCCTCCTGGTGTTGAAATTTTCTTAGAAAAATAACCCTCCAGACTCCAGAGAAGACTTTCTAAAAGTTTAATCTGCACTTTTACTTTCTACATGAAGGCATAATGGTGCCATTTAACTTATCAGATTGTGGATGTTGTCTACTGAGCAAGGGATTTCTAAGCACAAAGCAATAAGCGTTACTTGTGGAGCCTACCTTTAAGCTAACAGCAAGCTGCCTGAAGTAGAAGAGGTCTAGGTCTTCCACTATGTCCTGCGTGTTGTCCATGTTCTTGCATCCTGACCAAAGCCGCATTTGTGCAGATGGTTCCTTGGCGATGGAAGCCAAGGCGACAGAAGCAGAAGTAAATGGAAACAGAAATAAGAGAATGGAGTTGGGCTAAATGACGGAATGGAACAGCTGTGACTTTGACGGCAGGGAAAAGGTGCAAGTTTTTTTTTAGGCTGTCGGTGCGAGTGAGTGCAGGTGAACAACTAATGAGCAAAGTCTGAACTCTGACACCTTTTAAAGTACACGGGATATGAGGAGCTTTCAGTTCAACTGATTCCCTGAATCAAAGGCGTTAGGAGATTTGTAATGAAGCATTAGCACTATACTGTACGGGTCCTGAAACGTGGAAATTCAATCAGCGATGCCTCAATACAAATTCCCCTTAGATCTCATTCCGCAAGTCAACAGAGTGTAAGTTCCTTGAAGATGATTCCTCCCCCCAGTATTTTAGTTCCACTATTCCAGGCCGGCAGCAACCTGAACGAAAGCGAGCGTCTGTAAAAATGAAAGTCGGTTTGAAGTTGGTGTCCTATTTATGAGGGTTCAAGTAGCTACAGTGAGATAAGCTCGGAGCTGCTGGAACAACCAATTTGTCCTTCCTGTTAGGATGCCTGGCTCACCAACTCTATATTAGACTCGCCTAACAGGAATCAAACGTCATGTTTGACAAAACCTTGATTTTCAAGCTCTATCCTAAAAGAAAACTAAAAATAACCCTTCCTTCTGACCAAACCCGGATACTGGTGATAGGAGGGGGGCACACATATGGCATTTCTCTAATATCAAAGGTCATTACATCAAAGTTCACGGTTACATTTCGTTGTGGTGATTAAAGATTCTCACTGGATGATTTCCACAGTGGGACTTGTACAAATCTAAATTTCTTTTCGGAGGGACACACAAAAAAGTGGTTCTTTTTCGGATGGAAAGGAATTACAGTCCCAGTGGCAGGATATTGAAGTTAAATCGAAGCTTGGTAGTGAGGGGTTGATTGATGGGGGATGAAGGCAAAAAGGAATTGCTTCGTCAAACTTAATTTATCTTTCAGTTAGGCATCTAAAGATGTTTAATTGACTTTCATTTACATGCCTTTATGTTAGGGGTGATTTGGGGGTTACGGTTTAGGGATAGTGAAAATATTTTGAGTGACACACAAATGCTTTTGGGTGTGCCTTCGGGGGGTAGGCCCAAATTGCTGAATTAAAGGTTTTAAGTGATTATTAATGCATTGTGTTTGAGCAGTGAGGCAATCTTCACAACAAGGCAACTTTATTATCTTGCAGGTCATGTTGGTAAAACTGTCTTTGAAACCAAATCAGCTGCAAAATTGTTGGCTAATTATCTTGCTTTAAAATGTCCAAAAGGCAACGATTTTTGCTTTGAATTCATCACTTTAAATCAATGATTTACTATTATTATTATTATTACTATTGGTTTTTTTTGGGGGGGTTTTGGGAGGGGGTAATTTTAAAGGGGTAAGTTGCCTTCAGATTTGGCGCTTTGGTCTATAAAAAGCATTTGTTTTGAAATGAATATACGGTTCTTGGAAAGATATTTTACAAGTAGAATACAATGATTTAAACAAACAGGCGTTCCCTTGAAGTTGTGTGGTTTGTGTGTAATTCAGGCCTTGAGTTACACAGAGGCCACAGAGGTCATGGCCTCTGTTGCCCTGGTCTTGGCCTTGGTGCCCCTTCAAATGTTTCCAATAGACTTTAAAATTCTACAACAGAAGTGCCCTTTGCAAAATGAAAATGGCCTTGCCCTCTCCAGGATGAAATTCAAGGCCTGGTAATTTCAGATCACAGTCCGCTATTTTGTTCTTAAACCAAATTGTTGACTCCACAAAATGGCAGACCGTACTACATTCTGCCGGTTTGTGTTTCAAGAGGCAAATTTATGTGTTTTTAATCACTACTCACTACAAAATACTGGAGGTTGTTTGTGTGCATGAACAAATCTTGAAAATGATAACGGAGCAATTCCAAACAACATTTTGAAGATTTGAAGGCGATGTACCCCGTTTAACATTAACCCTCCTACTCTTGGTGACATTCTCCAGCAAGGTGACCATCCATTTTTAAACCATTCAACAGCACAGGTTGTGTATGGTGGCACAACTGTGCACAGAACTAAACTGTGTGCACAGGTTGACAAAGTTAATTTATCAATCAAAACTAGTGAATGACATTGACTGGTCAAAAAGTAGGAGGGTTAATTCACGTAAGTGAGTGTTTTTCATGCCAGCTGTATAGCACTAGAATTACACCAGGCAACAAAGATCCTTTGCAACTAGCTATGTGGCAAATGCGCTTCCGATTTTACTGCTAAACATTTTCATTGTCATTTTCCATATACATGTATTTGTAAGTTTTTTTACCTGGGTATTTTGTATTGAATTCTTATAGGTCCCTTGAGCACTCTAAGGGTGGAATGTACGTGTTATAAAATGTCTTCTTCTTATTATTATTATTATTAAAAGTGATCACATCATATGAAAAATACACAATGGTCTTGAATTATGTGAATTCAACTGTTTTCCCGATTGTGAGAGTAACCATTCCAGCACAGTCCCGTCATTTGATTGTGAGAGTAACCATTCCAGCACAGTCCCGTCATTTGATTAAACCTTCTGCTAGGGCTAACGCCGTATCTGAATTGGAGGCTATGGCTACGGCTCTGGCTGCGGCTGTTGTTAATGGTGACATTACTCAGGCCATCTTAGTAAACTTCAATCCATGATATGGCAATCCAGCCATAGCCGTAAGCCATAACTGCCAATTCGGACCAACCTTACTTGCAGAAATGTGTTTGTCTTTGAGAGGGCAGGGCCATTTTCATTTTGCAAAGGGCACCTCCATTGGGAAAAGCTTTAATGTCTATGGGAAACTTTTGAAGGGGCACCAAGACCAAGACCAGGGTAAAGAAGGCATGTATTTCCAGGCCTGAGAAATGTGAAAAAAATTGCTTTAAAAAAAGTGATTTAATTGTGTGGATTATACACAAACTTTAGAGCTTGATTTTTGTCACACACAACCTGTTAGTCAAGAAGGCTAAGAGCTAGTTATACTCGCATCTTAGGCAGCCATGCAAGCTAGTCAAAAAGTACCCGCTGACTGTATGAAACTATGATAGGCCATTCTCCTTAGTAAAGGGGCCTCTAGGAGGAAATTGTAAATTTGAAATGGAACATTTCAAAGGGGCATCAGAGCAATGACCAGGGGGCAAGAGTGTCTTTGTTGTCTCATGGAGTATCAGGCCTGCTGATTGCATGAGTTTTCCCTCTGTTGGTGTTTTCCTCACACATTGCAGGGTTCTCCCCCATGATACGCACACAAAAAAATATAATAATAGTAAATAATAATAATAATTGAGAAGTAGGGCTTTAAAATAAGTAGAAAACATTCCGAAGATGTTGATTTCAATTTAGCATGCTTCGGCCAACAGAAGAAACAAAATTGGTCCAGAATGCCCCCCAGTTTTGAAAAAACCTGGGGAGAACCCTGTCATCTAGGTAAAACTGATACTTAGAAATTCATCATTTTCTCAACACAAGTACCTTCAACTACAGGCCTACGAGTTACAGTGCTAGTCCCTTTTGGGGAATAATGATACTGATCAATATACACAAAAGAAAAACACACATAAAAATAGGCTGGTCAAAATTGAAGTTAATGAACAGCTGACTACCTCCCTGAGTTTGTCAGGGGGAAAAATAATGCAAGACCTGAGCCCAGTTTTTATAAAGCTGCTTAAGCACAAAAACTAACTAAGCCCAACAAAATTATGCTTACCAGAATAAGGTTACCAGCCAAAATAATGTCACATGTACCGTTTGTTTATTGTAGTGACTGGTATCCTGCTCATTTCGGCAAAGCAGGAATTTGTTAAGCAATATTTTCTGCATATTATAAGCAACTCTATGAAATTGGGCCTTAATGTTTCAAAAACCCTAAAGGCACTGGCAAAATATAAATTCTGCAACAACTCCACTATAATATCAAACAGGAATTGAGTTCTGGCACTAAAAATTTATGATGAACCTCATAATCTCAAGGTACACATGTAGTTCATATTCACTTGACCTTTACAGTGGAATCCAATGGTTACACCCATGGGACAAGAACAGGAAGTTCACCAAATACTGTGAAGTCAAAAAGATTTGTTTCCAAAACGGAAGTTAGCTTTAGAAGAGTTCCCATTAAACCCAACGAGTAATCGATGATATCTGATATTATAAGAACTGGGTGGATCCACATCTAAACTTCACAACAAGATAGTTTTACGGATTTGTCGGGTATCGAATGAACATTTGCAGAACGTTGTTATTTCCTTTTCGGACTTTGTAGGAAATTCATGACCTTTACAAACGTTGATGCACAGTTTACAACATTCTTTTGCAACAATACATCTGTGTTTTACAGTACATGTTGGTTTTATTTTTTCACATTGCCAAGAACGTTGGCCGTTGGTCCCGTGTGTTGTGTATTGCACAAAAAAGAACCAAGTTCATTTATCTTTAAAATAAAAAATGAGTGCATTGGGAAGGCCCTTATGGTGTGAAAAGTGCTATTAATAAGAACAGAGTGTAAATATTGTTCAAACAATGGTTTCAGCATAAAGAAGTCCTAATATTGCCCGAGAGTATTTCATTCTTAAAATGGACATTGTTTGTTTTTCAGCATGCATTGGAAGGGTAATGGGGGAGGGGGCGGAGGGGGAGGGAATGGAGAAGGGGAAAGGTAATTGGGAAGAGGTGGATGGAATTCTTGATATACTGTAACAATTTGGAGCTAGATTTAAATATAACTTAGGATCCTTAATTATAAGAGTCCTTGCTTATTGGCGATGACGCACTTACTTTTCAGTTTTATCTTGAACAAACCAGCATTTCAGCCTTCATAATGTTCAAAGAATGTGCACCTGGGAGGTCTAAAATGAGATTTTATATGTATCAGCCATAACTAATGAGTAACATAACCTCCTTATTTCTGTTTGTTTCCTCGGTTGCGATAAACAACTTGTTCTTGTTTTTGCTTGTTGTTGATGCATATTAAAACACAGTTTTCTCAATTATTTACTTCAAATCAATTCAAAGTAACATTAATTTCCACATTACTAATTAGCAATTAGAAGATGAAATGGCTTAGATAATGCAGAGGCATGTTCCGTAAAGCAGGGCTTGTTAAGGAACAGCCTTAAAACAGAAAAAAACAAGAACTAACAATAAACAACAACTAGACAAAGGTGACCAGACAGATAATCAATATCAGTTACATGCAGGACAAACGTGTACATGTACGTACTTTATGTACATTGTCACAGTGGGCGGTCATACTGACATGCCTGAAATAATCATAAATGGGTAGGCTTAAAAAGGCAAAGTATACCTTTGGTCCTTTGAACCGTTTGATTGTTTTAATTCTATATAAATATAGATATAAATACAATAAGACTGACCTGTGAAAATTTCATTTCAAAAGGTCATGTTTTTGAGATATCGCTGAAAACCCAGAGCAAATTTGCCACGCAGGAAGAATAATCCCTAATAGGAATAACATCTGAGAAGCGTATCTGACAGTAACATTTCTTGGATTCAAATTTGGGGGCATAAAAACTGATATCTTTTTACATTTAATTACATTTCTTTGAAGTGAAATGTTTCTCAAAGTGCTTTACCGAAAGCTGCTGTACTTCTAACCAGTAAGTTTTTTATTGCCATTAACTTTAAGAGTGATTACCAATTGTATACCTTTTGTAATTTTAATTATTTTATTTTATTTTATTTGGATTTTTATAATAAAAGTATTGCCGTTTGGGAGTTAATTTTCTGAACTTGCCTTTTTAAACCAAGATAAACAATTTTCCTTTACAATCTGTAAAACTTTTGCTCAAAGAAGTAAGAGGAAGTGGCCATCAGGAACCACCTCAGAGTGTATCACAGAGCATGTGCAATCAAACATTTTGGGGGGCCCTTGGGCTGGCCCCGGACCCCATGCCGTAAAGGGCTGCGCATTTTGCGCTCACACTAACGTCCCCCCCCCCCCCCACCTGAGTTTTGGACAAAGGTCATGAAGGTACAGTCATGAAACCTGCAAGTTCGTTGCAGAGTTCATTTTCGTTCAATAAGAAAGCCTGCTTGCTTGCTAGAAGTTCACAGAGGAAATTAAGTCCCCCATATCACAGACCCTCAACTCTGAGCATGGCTGATGTAGTAGCCATGTACCTTGAGGCTACTTGTCAACCCAGGCCAGCATGACCTCACTCTGACCTTAGGTTTCCTCAGCGTCAAAGGATGATGTAAATTAAAACCTTGGGGTGGTCTCTTCTCTTTCTTTTTTCTTCTGACCTGTCCTTGATTTTCTCAAAGCTCTTGCTGGGTCCATTGATTGTGTCCTCCTGAAGGGTCGCCTACATACTAATGTAGATATTTGATGGACTGACAGTTTTCCCTCAGTATTATGAGGAAAACTTAGTGTCTAATGGAACATTGTAAGAGGCACAAAAAGGCAAGGACCAGGGGCATGGAGGTGACTGCCTCCAGAGTGCATTGCCTCCTGAAATATATCAGGTCTGCATTCACTTGTCTTTTTTTTTTCTTTTCTTTTTTCTTTTCTTTTTTTTTTGGGGGGGGGTATATAAATGATGTTCTTTGTCAAGGGAATTCAGCAAACTCCCACAAGGAGATATAAACACCAAGCTGGTATAAACAGCCAATCTCTCTCATAAAACGTTGGTTTAACGTCTATGATAATAAGAAATGCGCAAACCAAGAAATTGTGATTCAGTACATGTAGAAGACAACATTTTAACCTGCTTAACCTTTGAGAAAAAAGGGTGTGTTTTTACACTTTGGGTTTCTCTTTGAACAAATAGTATGTTTTCAATCCAGAATTTGGTCTTACAACTAAAAGCACACTCAGAATCAAACATTAGGCCCCTAAAGGATCCTAGAAAAAAAACTTTTCATTGGTCATAGCAAATTTTTGTTTTACGGGACAGTATGTGTGTTATGGTTGTTGGTTGTCATGTTTGGACACTAGGAGACTGGAAGTGGCATACCAGGGAACATTCTGGACATGATGTCACTCACTAGCTCAAGACCTTGAGGCTCAAGGGGGAACTTTTTAGGGGCATTCCCGCACCACGTTGTATCCTTGTAACATTACATACTAACAGCCACCAGAATTGTTCAAAAACAACAGGTCTGCCATTGTTGATTTCAGAGGCCATGGAGGCCTGGTCTCGGCCTTGGTGCCCCTTCAAAAGTTTCCCACAGACTTTACTGATTTTCTAATTGAAGTGCCCTTCGCAAAACGAAAATGGCCTTGCCCTCTCAAAGATGAAATTCAAGGCCTCCAGCGAAATACAATGTCTGGGATCCTTTAAAATAGTTCACTCTGAACTTCTGTTAGAAAACAATCTTGTATACAGTACATTGCTAGTAAATATCATATTTCACGAAGGGGAAGTTTGATAACAATCTAAAAATCTAGAATCAAAATCTACACACACACGCACACACATTCTCAAAAATGCATCCTTGTGGAGCATTCTTTTGTTCTTTCCTTTGTCCCTGCACTTAACAGTTTCCCATAGACTTTGTACACAAATTTCCTTGTGGAGCACCCCGGTCTTTAGAATTTCCCTTTTTTGTTTTGTCCTTGGTCTCCATAAGGTACCAAGAGTGAGAGCATGTTTGTGAATCCTTGTGAAATAAGGACTTCTCTTTGTTCTCCCACTGTTTGGACTTTTAGCGACTCCCATTGGTTTTGTACACAAAAGCGAAGTGAGGACGTCCCCGCTCTGGCAAAAACCCGGATTCCTTTTGTTAAAGTCCTCGGTTTCAACGGATAGACACACTCACACACACACACACAGGTGCTATCATTTTCCCTCAATGTTTTCAGTGACTAGCCAGCGAGTCAAGCGTATTTCTCGGGTTAGCAGGGAATTTTTGCTTGTGCGTGTGCGTACTACACGTTACTATGCATTCTTCGCCTACCCAGCTAGCGCAGAAATTCGGTGCCTGCACAGCAAGCGGAGAATGGTGGCCGTAAGCGCAGAATTCGGTGGTAAGCAGAGCCATGAAATTGGGCCCAGTTAGCTTGTCAATTCATGGTCCACAGCACTAAATGACCCAGCCAGATGACAAGGAGAGAATTTTGACCTGCTCTCAGGCAATGGCCATCGGACAACTGTTATAGGTGAATGCTGACATACATACTTGTGCAATGTACTTTTCAAAACTACGACAAGTAAATGTTGATAACTCTTTCTTTTTTTATAGGATAAACAGGCCTGATACTTCATGGGGGGCAATGAAGGCAAATGCCTCTGGACATTGCCTCGGTGCCCCTTGAAATGTTCCAATAGAAATTTACAAATTCCTCACAAGGAGAAACTGCCTTGGTGCCCTTGCCCATTCACCTCAGAAACGAAGCATCAGGCATGGATAAAACTTAAGTGAAAATTTAAAAGTCAAGGTTGGAGTAAATAATTCCATTGTGTGTTTTTTAAAATAATACTTACATCATTTGAAGGAGTTCATCTCAAAGAACTGTACAAACAACAAATGTGCAGCGAAACCACCAGCCATAAATGATGCGGTAAAGATCTTTTTAAAATGTTCAACTGGATACCATATTCTCTAGACTACGACTGTACAAACATCCTCCCAAAGAAATGAACTCTACCAGAACCACAGAGAGCTGTCTGACATCCCCATGCCTCCAGCCCCAGGGCGCACTGGGTTTCACTCATCACAGTAGGGGGTTATTTAACAAGCCTTGTCATTGGACCATAGATTATACGATTTAGTTTCCAAGCCTGCATTTGATTGGATGCTGCTTCGGCAAACACAAAATGATGCTGGGCATGATCTACGTATGGATATAATCATAGAGCAATAATCAACCCCCCCCCCCCCCCCCAATGGGTTGGAGTTAGTGCACAGCTGGCCTGATAGATCAAGCAGCGGTTATTTTGGGGTGGTTTTGTGTGTGTGTTTTGGGTTGTTTTTGTTGTAGTTGGTTTTTTTTTACAAACACTAGTTACTGTCTGTTGCATGCAGCGCTTAGGCCTATACATGTATGTACAGTTAAGAAGGTTAACTGGGGCCATACCCTCACAAATTTACCACAAAATGCCTAACTTGTAGAACTGCATGGAGACCATGACCTCTGTTGCCCAGGGGCCAATTTCATAGAGCTGCTTAAGCAGAAAATAACGCTTAACGATTTCCTGCTAAGCAGAAATGAGCAGGATACCAGTCACAAATTGTACACGTGACATGGTAGTTTGGCTGGTAACGTTATTCTGGTAAGCAAAATTTTATTGTGCTTAGCAAATTTTTGTGCTTAAGCAGCTCTATGAAATTGGGCCCAGGTCTTGGCCTCGGTGCCTCTTCAAAAGTTTTCAAAAAAACTTTCAAGACTTTTCCCAAAGTGCCCTTTGCAAAATGAAAATGACCTTGCCCTCTCAAAGATGGAAGTCTCAAGACCTCCGACATAGCAGGGGAGGTGGTAGGACATTGACCATCATTGCTTTTCACACTCCATGTTCACACTGAGTTTATTTTGTAACTTTTTGACTTCACCGTGAACAGCTACCCCTGTTATTTGATCTCGTTTGAAAAGGAATTAATACTAACTCCAACCATGGATGTAGTGAGTATTTGTGAGATCAAATCTGGTAAGCTGGTCGGAAAAGCTCATGTCTATGAGGGGTTTTAGAAAGGGGCAAGGGGAACTAATGGGGCAAGTTTTCAGTGATTCACAAACTTATTATAGAAATCAAAATGAAAACCAAGTGCATACATTCAAAATGCTCTAAACCCCTGCACCTTAATATTCCCATATTTGGGCAAACGCTCTTGCACTGCTCCAATGAATTATTTATGCACCTAGATGTAGTGTGATGACACAAACTCACAAGGCCTATGGCTGTGCATGCAACATGTCTTGCTTGCCAGGGGTCCCAGCTGGGATGACCCCAGCTGACCTGGTTCAGGCCTGGAATTACCTGAAGGCTACGAAGGCCATGGCCTCCGTGCCCTGGTGCCCTTTCAAAAGTTTCCGATAGACTTTAAGATTATCCAGTGGAAAGGCCCTTTGCAAAGTGAAGAAAATGGCCTTGCCCTCTCAAAGAAGAAGTTCCAGGCCTACTAGTTTTCCTTTCTTTTCTATTTTAGTGCCTCTTTATAGCACACTTCCAAGCGACGTTTTGATTTTTAGAGTTGTCCTAGCATCAAGAATCCCTACTTTCTATTCAGAAAGCAACCTTGAACCTTATTCATTCCGCCATACTTGAATCTACTCCAATTCTCAACTCCCATGCTCAAATTGACACATTTTTTACTGGTAGATTACATGTGGAGAAGACATTAAATCTTTAGTAGCCGCCCATGGGGCCAATAATCTGGTCTTGGGATTAAAATAATGGTTCACTTGAGAGTGAGACGTGTCTACTATTCACTTATGCTTCGTGGTCTATGTAATAGGCACTTGTAAATTGTGTATTTGTACAAGCATAGCTCCATGGTGTCACCACCATAGTGGTACCAAATGGTGTGTTTAAAGGGTGTGCTTTTAAACATTGGTAAGATTGGAAATACGAATGTTCACTGATTTGCACAAACCAGAGGGTATAATAATAAACATGGTCATGGTGGGAAAAACACCACTTGGAATACTTATTGCTTAAAATGCTTCAGTCTTAACGAAATGAGTCAAAGAATTAGTTTTTATCTCACAAGTCCAAAAACCGGATGTTTGAAAGCAGTAAAATCATTTAGAATTTTTATTTTTATTTTTTTTTTTTTACTTTGATGACAAATGAGCTTAAACTATTAAGAGGAAGGGAAATGTCAAATTCAATGTTGTGATGTAATCATTTTCCAAAAGATAGAGTCCTCATGTGACAGAGGAAAAGATTACAAGTCTCCAACCTGAAGTTAAAAGGTAAACTGCCATTGCATTCGATACCCTCCCAGTGCAAAATTTGTCAACATCCCTAACATTTCGATTCTGTGAAAAATGGGTCTGTACATTTTTGTACGGGGATGTTTTCAGAGTGAAATTGGAAACATGACGTCATTTTAATAAATGGCCTCATGTGACTAAAAACAACAACCTCTGCTATACCAGGGCTCTAAGTTAACACTGGGCCGCAGGCCCGAGGCCAGTGATTTTAGCGTCGGGCCAGTAAACTTACAACCATACAAGTCCGGCGGTCTTGTGTTTTTGAATAACAACACCTCTGTGCATTTTAAATTTAAACTGATAAATACAAATATCTTTCAATTCCGTTGAGTATTGAAGTATTACCCATAAAAAAATGAGATAAATCTTCTCTTAGTGCAGGATACAAAAATAGCTCAAATGTGAAACTGCGTCCGGAAAAAGTTTGGAGCGACAAGCCCTGCAATCTTGTGGATTTTTTCCCCAAATTGGAGCCCTGTATACTCTGTGTGATTAAACGATATATGTTTAATAGGTCTTCACTGATCTCAGAGAGGGCGCTGTTTGGATCTCGTGCAAGGGGTCTATAGTCTATACCTACCTAGGAATACAATGCTCTTATTATACACAACACTTGCGGTTGAACAGTTCTGAATGGATGGTAAACTTATTGGCAAATGAAGTGGCAAGCACAGTAGGGCAGTAAGTATACGGGTCAGGTTGTGTTTTATAGACTTTGCAAATGCAAGCTTCATGCCAATCTTACAGAACCAAGTTGGTCTCAACCACATTGAGTTTTCAAGTGCGCAGGATTCTGTTTCTTCAAAATACTTTAGTTCAACGAAGATTATGGCTATAAACATTATATTATACTTTTGGAAAACTAAAAAACTATCCATGAAATTGTTATGAGGGTAAGAATGAGGTTCAAGAATACCTGAAAATAAAGACTCGACCTCCGTTTCCAGTTACTTGTAAACAGCAATAAAATGTTGCCCAACTGATGCATATTTCTTGTGTATTGTTATCATTGAACTTGATGTAATATGGTTGCACAAATTCGGCAAACGAGATTGGCAAACGGAGTTTCTAAAATGAAACATCCTCAAACCAAGTTTTAATTTTGTTTTCATGTTAATTTTAACAAATTATTTAGGCCCTATACAAAATGAAATTGTGTTTATAACAAATTGCTTTGGGTATTTTGACTTAGAATTTTGTATATACAATTTTGTTTTAAAGACCTAATTTCATTCATAAATAGCAGTCTTTGGTTGAATAAACTTTTTCGTTTTCAATAAGCGCGAGACTTGCACAGTCTTTAACAAACTACCTAAGTCTCGCGACGAAAAGGTCACCATTGAGCTTCTGCGCATCTCTGAGCCATCAGCTACATGTACGTGTTAACGTGGGTGTAATTTTGTGTGATTTTTATTCTGGTCACATCACTTTTTCCACCCCCAAAATACATTTATTTATTACTGTGTAATAAATAAAATTAACATTTTAAACGAGGAAAACTTTACAGAAAATATTGCTCAAACTCCAACATCCAATGTGTGACTACACTAACAAACTGAAATTGGGTAATATTTGAAATCTGGATACAAGTGCTTAATGCGAAAACGACCTTGTGCGATGGATTTTGAGTGACATTGCATAATGGACTCGGAGTCAACGGGATAATGACGCCCTAATTTCACAAGGTTTGGGTACCATACTACTACTTCATGTAGTAGAGTGCTAGAGTTTGCATGTGTATATTTTATGTACGTAAAGGAACCTAATGATTGCCTACTATATTATAGTGCATGAACTCAAAGTTTCAAAAGTGAAGCTGGAATTAGGTTGGTTTAAAACAAAAAATAATTTTGCGAAATTGTTTATAAGTAGAAAACAAGTCAAGATGTAGCCTCCATTGTTATGTGCTCTGACAATCAGGCTGTTCCATTATGTGGCATGGTGTACCCCCACCCCCTGCTATTGTGTTTTCATTGTGTTCTGGGTATCTCAGTTACTCCTGTACATACAACAGGACAAGAGTCTGATTTCTCTATATTGTAGTTGCGATGATCGTAACTCTCCATCCTCCCGACGGTCTGCGACCGTCGGGAGGATGGAGGGTTACGGTCATCGCAACTATCTATGATGATGGTTGGCTCTAAATCCACAATCCAATATTAACAAAGAGTAGACTTTCGATAAATTGTCAAGGCAGACAGTGCTCCAGGAAAGACCATCAACATTCAGTGAGTGACACTGACAGTGGTGTAGTGTTACTGGTACAAAGTGGAGGGAGGAAGCTTCACCCTTCAGCTTCCTCCATCCGGCCGGCCGGCATCAGATATGAAAACAAATAAAAAAAATTCGCAATGGGAGCTGGGAAGGGGACCTTTGACTCTGTCGGAGGAGTCCAAAATGACATCGCGTTAGTATTAACTTGTCTCCGTCTTTTTGAGTTTATTATATAATCAAGTTTTTAAAAATTAAAAAAGAAAAGAAAAAAGGTTTCTGTTATCACTGTTATTTTATGGAATCACATACGCATAGTCGATCATCTTATCATGCTCAGTCATGATATTGATAGTCATACTCACTCGAGACGTTTAGTCTAATGATTGATAGTGCCTAAGCACTAAGGTGGTAATTTAGTTACTCCTAGTCCTACCATACTCTGAGGTAGTTGCGATGATCGTAACCCTCCATCCCGACGGTCTGCGACCGTCGGGAGGATGGAGGGTTACGATCATCGCAACTAAAAATCTCTGAGAGTGAGAGGGTCCTTCCGCTATCATCTCCAACAAGGAACAAACCGCATAAAGTAATTAATATAGTATTGATAGTTCTTTCTAATTCTAGGAGTATAATTTTGTTAGGCCTAGAGTTAATGTTGTTAGATTACAAATGGATAGAGATTTATGTTCTTTAAACATTTCATAAAATGGTTTCCAACAGTTGAATCAAAAATATATAAACAAAAAGTCAAAAATGAAATGGAATGTGTCGGAAATACAGCCAGTAACGTATGAAGTGTTGCATGTCACAATTGTCAAGTCAAAGCTGATATGTTTCAAAAATCATCGTAAAAGTGTATTGTACCTCATTATTGTTGGTTACAGGCTGTACATTCTCTTCTTCTTCTTCCCTTCTTTTCTTTGATTCTGAGACAATTGGGTCATCGAATGTGTAGGTTCGTTTCCGGGTGCTCCTTCGAAAGGATCTCCGAAGGGATTGAAATTGCCGCCCAACGAACGCCATTTTGTCCACTGCCGAAGTTGTTCCATTCACAAGAGGGCGCTAGACCAACGGAGAAAACTGTACATCATCATTCGGTTCGACGGGCAGTTTTTCTCACTTTTCTTGATAAATAAGTTACAATCATGTACTTTGCTTTAAATACAAATTTTGAGGGGAAAAGTATGCGCTCAGTAATCGTCAATTGTCTTATTTAATAGTTTCAATCTGAGAGCTCGCTCTAGTTAGTAGAAGTAGACAGACAAATTTCCATCTGAAAATGGCAATTGAACACCTCCAAAAAAATGATAGCTTATTTTTATTTCAGATCTTTCCAAAGAAGCATGTGAACAAACACAACAACCCTGACGAAATCTCTATTGTTTTCAAGAGCAAAAGAACATCTTGTTTGTACTGGTTGGTTTGTGAAATTTTTAAATTTGTGTTACTTGTCCTATAAAGTTTCGTGTGCCCCACTGGTCAAACCCAAGACCGCTGGGATGGGCTGATAGGCTTGTACAACATTCTTCAGGATGTAGTGTAGTTTATTAGGTCGGAGGGAATGGCCCAGTGCGCATGTATACGTCAGCCCATCCCAGCACAGGAAAGTCAGTGAAAATTCCTGAAATCAGGAAAAACTTACAAATCACATGCCTGATGCTCACCATTATTAGTCATAAACAATTATTTGGATAATATTTCCCATCAGTCTGTATACCACCATGAACAACTTTCGACAGATTCCTTCAACTTGAAATCCCTTACTCCTCGCACAAAGCTTACTCAGCCCTACTTGGAACAAATCTCACCAAACAGCCAAGTCCTTCATTTTATTTTTTACTTATTTATTTCCCTTTTTTTTAAATACCAAAACACCATTGAAAGAATAAACCATTTGGATCTGAATATGTTAACAAAATAGCATAAAATGATTCTACCCAATATATAATCTCTTCCAAAAACAAACACCAAAATATATGAGCAACATACTTATAATTACTCAGCAGTTGTAAACATATAATGTGCATAAATTTACATAAATTGTTATCTCAACAACATTTTAAAAGTATTATTAAATGCCTTCAATGCCCCCAAAAGACTACAGCAGATTTAGCGTGGTTTATCTTTTTAATGCAACTGTTACATTTTCATCTTAATTTTCGAACACATGATTACTGCTTGAGACACTTTGAGAGAAGACTCAAAGATGAGTTATTTCTACAAATCGAAGTATTTGTGTAACTTGAAAAAAAAATTGCTTGAATCTTGTTAGAATTTTCTTCTTTTTTTCAATTGAAAACAATCACAAATTATTTGATGACAACTTTAAGAAGAACTTGAGGATTAGAAAATAAAAGTTCTGTTCCACAATTCATTGATTTACCATCTCTGTTTTTGTGTAACAAATAATAAGTGAACAATGTTGTAGCTACTGATTCAAACTATTAAATCATTATTAATGTTATTCTCTTGTTTTGCCTTGGGTTCGCCATTTTTACCATGATATAATCATTTAATTTATTATATACAATTTGATGCAATTATTGCCTCTGGCAACAAGTTCGGAGTTGAATAAAACATGACCAATAAATAAATATATAAATACATCTCCTTGTTCTTCACAAAATCAGTTCAAATAAAACAATTTAAGTTTCAAAATTTTACAAATTAATGTCACTAAATTGGGCATTTGAATCATAAAAATAATTTGAGCACACAAAAATAAGCTTCTAACCCTTAGAATTTGTTCTTCACAAAATCAATTCAAATAAAACAATTGAAGTTTCAAAACTTTTAAAATTAATGTCACTAAAATGGGCATTTGAATCATTAAAATAATTTGAGCACACAAAGATAAGCTTCTAACCCTTAGAATTTGTTCTTCACAAAATCAATTCAAATAAAACAATTGAAGTTTCAAAATGTTAAAAAAATTACGTCACTAAAATCAACATTTGAATCATAGAAATAACTTGAGTACACAAAAATAAGTTTCCAACCCTTAGAATTTGTTCTTCACAAAATGTTTTAAAAGGAAGCTCACGTTGGGGGGAGTTATCATTTGAAACAAAACCGTTATTCTAAAATATGCCCTACCTGGGAAAATCTACATATTTGTGGTGAAATAAAAAACTAACTGGAAGCACGATCCTTAAAGGAGCTGTGTCGTCATCATCAAAGCGGGCCTGTGGTTGTACATGGAATTATGAACTCTCACCCAGTTACTGCACGCGCACGCGCACGCCCACCCTCCGTATCATATGTACTTATAGCAGATGCGCATGCAGTAAATGGGTGAGAGTTTGTAATTTCGTATCCAGCCACAGGCCTGCTTTGATCATGACGACACAGCCCTGTTTTGACGTTGTTAAAACTCTTCCATTTAAATATGAAAGTATAAAGTCATTTCCTTTAAGAGCAGGCTTATTATTGTCTTTTTTACTTAAATATTAAAAGAAAAATGCAAAACATTACTTAGCCTTTTACAAATGTATAACTACAGGAAACTACCGAAGGCAAGAGGGTTGAAATAAAAGTTGTATGGCCCGATCTTTGCCGAAAGAATTGTTAAAAGAATTATTTCTCTGAATGATTTTTGAAAGATAATGCTGTTTCAAAACAAAAGCATACCGTTTTCGTTTTCAAATAACTACTGTACCAATCATGAATTTTTTGTTTTGATTTTGTGCAATAATATAAATGAAAGCTTACATCTCCAAAAATAGCTATTTAAAATTGACCTTTTGGGTCATATCGGCCAAAAAACTGACCTAGCATCTTTACCACTTACCCATTCTACAGGTGGTGTGTTGTGTTTTCTAGAGATATGTGATCCAAACTGGGTAAAATTATGAGAATTTTTTAAGGATGTAAAAATATAATAAAAATAAGGTAAAGTGACTTTACAGAAAATATAATAAAAGGACGGGCAAAAAAGAAGAAAAGAAAATTGAGGCTAGGATTTGTGGTACAATTAATGGCTTGGTGGACGTCATCTTATATTAAAAAAATATCAGAATTAAATAGGCGGGATTTGAGGCAAGATTTACAGACAACATTTTGGAATGTCCTTGTTAATCAAATTACAGAATACCAACCAGACATACAGGTTTGCAGTATCAACAAAGTGCACAGCAATCCCACATGTCAAAACTGTTCGCGAAAAAGGCACAAAAATATGTTTTTGTCGCAGAACTGAATGACAAATTTCTCTCCCTTATTACTAAAAATATCTATATAAGAAAGATTTAAGTACATTTTATAGACCCTTTCATGATTGGCAATGTAACAGCATGTAACATAACCTTTGCATTGCTTTGAAGAGGGGGGAGGAAATCCACATTGAACTAGGTCAAGTTTATGAGAAACTTTGATCTAGAAATCCATGTCTGAATCAAGCGACTTCGGCGATAGCAACAACAACAATAAAAAATAGACCTTCAGGATGAGATTGTGAGAAGTCGAAAAAGGTCAAATATTGAATGCGAGCGAGCGCCAAAGTGTTCCACACCATACTCAATGCTCATTGTTTCTTCATCGCGGCATTTTGAGATTGGAAAGCCTACCATAGCCACAGCTGAAGTCGTCAATTCAGGCACGGATTCTCATTTTTGTCTGCTGGCAAAATGTAGGCATTTTAGAATAAGCCCGTACCCAAATTAGCGGCTACAGCTAACGGCTACGACTGTTGTTCGGGATGAACTTACAGACCCCTTGCATTGGCCGCCACCGCTGATGACAAACAATGGAAATGTGCACGCGTGTACGCGCTGCGCACGACTCTCAGCCAATGACAGCTCTTCATTGACCTCAGTGAGGGAACTGTTTCAGGATTGTGCCGTCATATGCAAGGGGTTCTATACTTCAATACATGATGATGTGACGAGCCAATCATAGCCGTAGCTGTAGCCACAAATTTGGACGCGACCTTATAATCACGTTTTGAAGTGGCAACAGTTA
This sequence comes from Pisaster brevispinus, assembly GCA_023634235.1. Taxonomy (NCBI): domain Eukaryota; kingdom Metazoa; phylum Echinodermata; class Asteroidea; order Forcipulatida; family Asteriidae; genus Pisaster; species Pisaster brevispinus. The sequence continues at coordinate 8,038,754 of JAMKCF010000012.1, read as the reverse complement.
CAGTGGCAAGTAACTCCCAACCAAAATGCAGAAAAAATCTTCATTTAAAAAAATCCCCAAAATTAACTAATGGCAACTTTAAAATCCTGTGACTTTTTGATCATCTTTTCAACTCAATTAAAAAACAACTGTGCTTTGAACAGACAGATAACCTATAGGAGGAAATCAGCAAAAGTCTGTGAAAAAAGGACAGATTCAAGAGAGTCTTGTGGCAAGTTTCAAGCCTGGAATTTCATTCTTGAAGAGGGCAAGGCTGTTTCCATGTTGTTAATGGCCCGTCCATTGCACAATCATAAAGTCTATGGGAAACTTTTGGAGGGGCACTGAGGCCAAGACCAGGGGCAACGGAGGCCGTGGCCTCCAGAGCCTCTGTGTAATTCCAGGCCTGACGTCTACTCCTAGCTATTGGCAAGCTCTTTTTTAAATCATATCCGGTGGGAACAATTTGAAAAACATACAATAAAGGCAAAGTATACCTTTGGTTTTTGGACCCGTTTGATTGTTTTTTTTTCTAAAATGCAGACATATACGATAACACTAACCCGTGAAAAATTTCATTTCAAAAGGTGGTAGTGTTTTTGTGGTATCACCGATTATCTGGAGCGGTTGTGTCCATCGGGAAGAATAAACCTTAACTGGAATACACAATCTGAGAAAGTTTTTTTTCTTTCTCAAATTGAAATGTTTTTAATCACTCTCTTTTAAACTACATTCCTTAGACATGTTAGAAAGGACATTGTTTCTCAACATGTTATTCATAATCAACAGCCGCAGAACTAGACCATGCATTTTTGGAGTAATTTTGAAGGCAGAACCTCCCTATAAATATAACATTGATCCCTGGTGAATGAACATCAAAGGCTTCTACCTGGATACAACATGGATTTCCGCAAAAGTAAAACAAAATTAAGAGGTTTGGATAAAAGTGGCAGCTAGCTCTTTTTAAAAGTGAAAAGAAGTTCATAAATAGATTACCTTGAAATGGGAAGATACCTGAGGAAAAATGCATAGAAAACACGCTTACAATAAAGTGACAGTGTAATAGATATTAGTTTGCATTGAGGACAAGAAAATATGATTTGGTTTTTACTTTTACACCGATGTGTATTCAGCACTGTACGATCAGTACTTTCCCGAGTCCTGTGAAAAAAAAACACCCACAGGCATATCACTTGGCTGAGATTCGAACCCACAACCAGGCTAGCTCATGTGGTCTAGTGATAAGACATCTGGGCCCAATTTTATGGCTCTGCTTACCGCCGAATTCTGCGCTTGCGATCACCATTCTCCGCTTAACGAGCAAGTGCGGAAATTCTGCGCTAGCTGTCCAAGTGATGAATGCCTAGTAACGTGGAATACGTACACAAAAAGCAACAAATCCCTGCTAACCCCTGAAATACGCTTCCAAAAGCGCTGATTCTTTGCTTACGGTAAGCAGAGCCATGAAATTTGGCCCTGCTCTAGCATAGCAAAGGTCATGGGTTCGAATCCGACCTGAGTCATATGTCTGTGGATTTTTTTTCACAGGACTTTGGAGAGTACTGTGTAATACAGTGTTACACATCGGTGTAAGGGCAAACACCAAATAATAGAAATGTGACGACAAACAGATCTGGCTGAAGGCCACTATAAACCAATAATTCACCGAATGCACCTTTTTAAAAAGAAATTCACGCCCCACACTTAAAGTCACGCATTTCTCAGAAAATAAATAGTAAAATGGCGTTAAAAGTGAAGACAAGTGAAACACCAGCCTTGACATCAATGTGATGTGATTTCTTATACATTCTTAATGTTGAGGAGAACTTACTTTACGGGCAATAACTTGGTGTTATTTGGAAGCTCTTGTTCTCAAATATTTGACGAGCAAATTAACCCAGTTTAGGAAGTGACTGGTTTTTGCACGTAGCGTTAAATTAATACATTGAATGGAAACATTTGCCAGAAGTACAGGATAGAAATAAATAACATAACCAACAGAAATGCGGGGTGTCCTTGATGCGGTGCAATCAGAAAGCGTCAAAATACCTCAAGAACATCCAGTAATTCAAAAAAAAAAATTGGCATTGAGAAATTTACTTATCTGTTCGATCAACCAGGACATAGTCTGTTCCTTTAGTCTGAATGCACCTGTTAATGGTTTGCAGGACAGTTGCCAGACGTCTGTCCATAGCCAGAAGGTGATCTTCCGTTACCACCGGGGCGAGAGGGTCATGTGACATGGAAGAGCGGAGAAGATCACTCAGGCGTGACTCCGGTTGGGTCAGCGTTTGAAAATGAAGATAGGTGGAACGTCGAACCCTGTTTTGAACGAAACAAAAGAATGAGAACTCTGAAAAAAAGGACTTTTACTTCTTTATTTTTTTAATCCTTGCTTCTTCTGTTTAACCTCCGTTTCAGCCCTTACATAGCGCTCTATTGGTTGTGCTTTGTTTACAGACATGTGACCTACATCATTTTTATTTCATACTAAATTTAATTGGGAAGGTTGCCTTAGCTTTCAATCCAAAACCAGACCATCGTCAGATGGCTAAACAAAATACAAAAATAAGTCACAATGGTCATGTGGTTAGACTGCAGGACTTGCAAACACATGGCTGTGGGTTCGGTTCCGGCAAAACTAACCGCTGATCTCACAATGACTAGAATGTTGTCGTCTAGTTACAGAATCATTTATTGATTTGTGCAACTCATAATCATAGACATTAAACCAATGTTTGTATGAGAGAGATTGGCTGTTGCCAGCTTGGCGTTTATATCCCCTCGTGGGAGTTTGTCGAGTTCCCTTGTTTGGAAGATCATCAAAACACAACACACACCCATTGTAAGGGAAAAGCAAAGCAAATGGTTATGGGATAAAATCTAGCTTGACCATGCAAAGTTTCAACGCTTTACATCTGGGCCCCAAAAGCTGCTAAGCAATGAAAACATTGCTTAGCACAAACAGGTTATCAGCCAAAATGCAAAGTAGTTTAAATTGTGCAAATGTTAGCAAGGAAATTTTCAACAGGGATTTTTTAATTTTTTTTTTCATTAAGCAAAATGGTCAGAGTTGAATGGATCTCATTATTTGAAAATGTTAACCGGAACACAAGCCTTCTTTCTATTCTCTCAACTGACCAACACGCTGTTATTTAATAATTTTATCATAATTTACAAGTTGTCTGTAAACGAATTAATTATCCAATCCCTAATGAACTCATGTGCCAGGGATTTTCCATCAAAGAGTAAACTGTTTGATGTAGAAACATCATTAGTTCTAATTGTTGTCTATAAGCAAGGCCAATCCAATTAACATGACAAAAGAAGCACTTATACCAATCGTGGACATAATTAGCGAGTCCATCGGCTAATGTGGTCAATAAAAATGACAAGACTCATTCATCGACACAAACTTGGCACACATCTTAAAGACCTAATACTAATAAAGACACTGTGCCACTTTCCAATATGAAAATACATTTATCTGAATAATGTTTCATTGCAGCAACAACACTTTCAAAGGATTACTGAAGAAGCTCCAAAGGGTTCCGAAAAATAATACCGCGAGTGGGCACAGACTTTTTACAAAAAAATTACCAACATGAAGTGGTTACTTAGAGAGTCATGATAGGTAACGTACTTGCAGCATTGGTAGATAGGAGCGAGGAACGTGATGTCATCCTCCAGAGGATTGCCAAATCCTTTACCGTTGTCGAGAAACACAATGAATCCATTCTTCTTGTATTTACGCAGCATGTCAAAGTGATGTCGGTCGTAATTCCCTAGATCAATAGAGAACGAAATTCAACCTTGCTCAGTGAGCTACAAAATTACAACAACAACAGACTTGTATTTCTTGAAAACAAACTCAAAATGATTTTGTATACAGACCATGTAACCTTTGTTTACAAAAAGAGCGACCTTGTACATTCCATGACCTTTCTGGCAGGCAAGATACTGCACTGGTCATATGGGAAATGTTACACTTTGTGTCATAATTTCCCCATAAATTCAAGCGTTACAAAAGTAACGGCTGAACAAGTTTTGAGATGTGCCCCCTTTCTTCATACCAAAAGGGGATAAAAAACAGATGCAATCTTCATAAAACATCAGCTTTCATGATTTCTTCCATGGAGCTGTGTACAAATCGTGCCTGCAGGAAGTCCAGCCTCTGTGGCTCTTTTGTAAACATGTGATGTCACAGGTCACATGGTCTATACGCATTAATTCTCCTACTCTTGGTAACATTTTCCAGCGTGTTGCAGAACCATTTGTGGCACAGCTGTGCACAGAACTAACTGTGTACATGAACAGGTGTTCATTGTGTATGATGTAGACGCATACACTACATTATGTCAAATAACAGGTTGGCATAGTTTATCTATCAATCAAAACCACAGAGGATGACATTGAATGGTCAAACAGTAGGAGGGTTGACAGTGTACTCTGTAGATGCAATACACCGCGTTTACACTAGATCCAGAAAGGTGGATTGAGATCCGGCAATTTTTTAACGACCGCAGATCAAGATCCTGTGTCGCGTTTACACCAGCGCTTGATCCGGCTCCGATCCCACTTTTGAACCGGATGTATATTGGTCATGACGTCACCGCTCCTCGCAAAGAGCTCAAAGGTCACGATTACAGCGCGCCACTTCTAGAAATAATCATTATCAAGGCGAAGGTAGAATGCAGAAAATACAGTACAGCAAATGATACGGATAACAACGACCATGCAGGTATAAATATTTGGTAGATGGGAATTTAAAAAATACAGCAACAAGGCAAGCTCCGAACGTAACGATGTATGTATAAGGACGCTGACAACAACAAAACGTTTCACACACGCACAGTCCATGTGCACACAGCACACACACAAATATAAACAGCGACGGATGTCCCACCAAAGCACAAGCAAAAAGCGCGCCATTCGTAGCGAAACCGGAAATGACCACATCAAATTGCGGTGTCTGATCCACCTTTGCGTTTACACTTGTATTTGGAATCCACTTTGCCGGATCTGATCCACCAATTGCCGGATTCAACCCTCCTCGAAAGGTGGATTAAAATTGCCGGATCTTGAACCGGGTCTGATCCGGCTTTTTTGCGTTTACACTAGCCGTTAATCCACATTGCCGGATCAGACCCGGGTCTGATCCACCTTTCTGGATCTAGTGTAAACGGGGTCCTAACCACATGGTATACCTGCAAACCATATTGCAGGCTGGCATAGTTTATCTATCATTCAAAACCACAGTGAGAGATATTGGATGGTCAGACAGTCAGGCACCTAACCCTTTAACTGTCCAACCACTTAAATTGTTTAAAATAATACAAAGAATCTGAATTACCAATGATTCTGAAGAAACAAAAATATTGACTTATATGGTTTTCTTTCAAGACCTTATAATTGTTAATAAAGCTCTTTAAGAGAAGTTTGATTTCTTACGTAGGAAGAAGTCAAATATTCCTTGCTCGATGAGATCCAGGAAATATCGACCTCTCATCCAGAAAGGTTGCTGGAAGGGGAAAAAAAAGAGACAAACACATGGAGCTTCTATTATTCACAATATGCACATTTTACAGACCATTACACACGTTACACACATGAGTGCTCCAACCACATCATAAACCTATTTTGCATATTCACAAGACAATCTTGTTACTTACGGTTTGCCTGCAGCCTCGATGAAATTGTTTTCCATGCATTTTCTTTTTTGCCGACGTCTTTGTAATCAGCCTGTCTGATTGCGAAAATGCATGGACAATTCTGCACTTCAGAAAGCAATCGCTCAACAAAGTTACGGTCCTCCATTTTGTTTTATGTCGCGAAGATGTGGAATTTGCATATTCATCGTTATCTACCGATCGGGCAATTCTATTGGTCCACTGAAACAAACGAGGTCAGCGATTATGTCAGAGTTCAAATAATTGAACCCTGCAACGACAACGCCAGCGACCCTCAACGACGATCGTTGACGGATCGTTGAGGGCTCAGCGTTAACTATAAACCATCTAAAAAGTGATCACGCGTCACAACGATCATCGCACGACCATCGCGCGACCGACTATAAACCGGCCTTAAGGCTGATCACACAAAACATGAACACTTTCCGCAACTATTTTGTCCGCTCAACCAATCCTGTGTAATACCTTTAAACTTTTTTTAAAAACTGGTGGAAGCCATCTAATTTGATTGTTGTTAACCTGTTAGAAAACTTCTTTAGGGTCCCATTTCTGCAACTGATAATCTGTGGAGTTATTATTTTCAAGTTTGTTGGCTTTTATAGCCCCAAATTGTGTGTTTCCATCAGGGAGATTCGCTTGGTTCAGCTGGTAAACATGGTAAGCGGACAGTTTGTAATCATCACCACGCATGTACAGTCTTTGACTTTAATTTGGCCATTTGCAAGGAGAAACACCAAGTTCAAAACACACTCCAAGGAACTGGTTTCAACCCTTTCTCAGATTAAAATGTTTTGGGGTGAAAAATTACCCAAACTATAACACTTTAAAAAGTAATAAACCACAAGGGAAACTGACTGGGCAAAATTTTTTAAACTAATTTGGGTTTGAACAAAGAGAAATTGACTGGAGCGGGACTTGAACCAATGACCTCCGCTCTACCAACCTATGTTGAAAAGAATACTTCCTCGAAATAGTTTATAATATCAACAGCTCGATGCTTATCACCAAGTAAGTTTTTATGTTCATTAATTTTTGGAGTAAATATATATTCAGTTTGCGGTAACGCCAAGTGTATATATCTACTTTGCTGAGTACATTTTCTTCTTTGAGAACCTGTGTTGCTATTTGTTCTACTGCCAAAGAGTAGAATTCGGAACTCGGGAGATATACTTAGTTCTGAAAAGAACTGTCCTGCTTATTAACTACTACCTGGGTGGACATGTGGAAGGTAGGGAATCGGCCGGGACTACTACTTTTTGCTTAGTGGACTTCTCGTTATTAACTTCACTGCCATGGGGCGAGTTCTTTATGGGTCTCAACGTTTCGACTAGCCTGCTCTAGTCATCATCAGGAGAGTTTTTGGAGTAGTTACCAATCTATGACCCTGAGGCTGTAACTCTGGAATGTTATTGATCATTCTAGAACTAAACAGGTTTCAGTGTGTTTACGTTAATTATCTTCATGCACATTGAACTTGCTGATAATATTGTGTGCTGCAGCTGACATAATAAAAACGTCAACACTGTGTTTTTGTTTTTCTCAAAATACAACTACTGATTTAAAGATAAAAACACTACAACGAACCTCCAAAAAATCCTGGCATATGTTTCTCCCCTTCCACCTAAAGACATACATAAGAAGCAAACAAACAGGTATTTTAATAAAAAATCACAAACAAATTCTAAATTTTCTTTCAGAGTTATGGAGTTTGCAATGAAATATGTTCAAAAAATGGGGACTGGAAAAAACATTCCATAATGTGACACCACCTTGTTGATCTACAGCAAAATGTTTCTCGGGTGTGAGACATTTGACCTTGGGTCTTGAGATGAGAGTCACTTTACTTACACTTTGGACTCCTTGATCCCTTGACTCCACGGGTACTCCAGCTCAAATATGGGGATTCCACCGTCAAACGACGGCAAGAACTGACACAGGGATATCTCCAGCATGTCCCCCTTGGCACAAATGGGATGCTCCTCGTTGCAGAACCATGGCGCGCACTTGCCAATGAAGCAGAGATTACCATCTGCAAGGGAGTCATATCAAACTAGAAATGATCAAGTTGTGTTTCGGACTGCTTTGAAACTAGTTCTGGGGAGTACATTGGTTCAGTCAGTTTCCCTTGTGGTTTATTTCTTTATATTTAACATTAAAAAGTCACATCCCCCTAAGATGATCCCCTGGCTGCCACTTCCCAGGTTGTATCGTAAACTTGGATGTGATCCCTGGCTACACGGCAGCTAACGGTTGAATGCTTCTGACTGGCACCCCTGAAAAAAGATTTTGACTAACAGGGAGACCGCCAACATAGGACTTGATAGCTCAGTTGGTAGAGTGCCGGTACGTTAATCCGGAGGTCATTGGCTCAAGTCCCACTCTAATCACTTTGTCTTTGTTCAAACCCAAATTAATTAAAGTTTACCCAGTCAGATTCCCTTAAGGTTTATTACTTGGTTCAAATTTCATAAAATACTTCATATTTGAATAAAAAATCACATCCCCTTTTTCAGGTGATCCCTGTGCTGCCACTTCCCAGGTTGTGTTGTAAACTTAAGTGTGATCCCTGGCTATACGGCAATTACAGGTTTAATGGCTTCTGACTGGCCCTCTCCCTAATTTGCATTTTACGATTTCCTTGCGTCAGGGATGCACCCATACCATTGTGTTTGATAGTCTATCTCATTCAAGCGTACCCCTATATAAATGAAGCGCTTTCTCAGCTTCCCCATTCAGGTGATTTCACAAACACACCGAGTATCATCTATCTTTGCCAATAATATTTTAAACCTGACATGTCTACTTCAAGCGACCACGTTCAAACCGCTGAAATTTTTGACAAATTTAAAGACTATTTCGACGCTAAGTTTAGCAACAAACCACCTAATGATTCCACGGCGCTGAAAGAACTCAAACTCAAGCTAGAAGCCAAAGATCTTTCCAGACCTGGCAATATCGGTGGCCCGTCCAGTATATGAGATTTTTGTTCTATTTATAGGAGAGTTGATATGTACTTAATTTGAATTTATACGAGATTTTCATTCTAATTATAAGAGAGTTGATGTACTTAATTTGAATTTATTGAAATTCTGCATTAACAATTTAAGGAGCAGATGATCCGAAACGACTAAGTGGCTAGTCGAATTGAGTTTTAAATATTGTTTTAAATAATGTTAAGAGAGTCAACAGTACTTGAATAAGACTAATTGAAATTGTGCACGAACGAGCTAGATGATAAGATGATCCGACATGGTCAGATGACCAGTTTAGTGTGTTAAAAAAAAAAAAAAAAAAAAAAAGTGTTGGTCAGATGACCAGAAGTGATACATGAGGATCAGATGATCCAGTGTTGTATTTCTTAATTTTGGAAGTTAAAAAGGGAATTTAAGACTCTGTGTTTGTGATCCCACCATTATCACATGCTGTAAATAAATAATTTGAATCAAATCCTATTGCCTCCTTTTTCCTTTATTATGGCGTGTCCATTAACACTAAACTGTTTTTCATGCGTATGAGCGCAGCGAAGTAGCATGAAACAAAGATATTGTCAAAATAGGGAGACCGCCAACAATAGGGCTACATAGCTCAGTTGGTAGAGCGCCGACACATTAATCTGGACAATTTCTCTGGTGTTCAACCCAAGTCGTTTTTAAAAAATTTTTTTTTATTCTGTTCTCCTTAGTGCCCTCTGAATTGCCCTTACATGGTAAAAAACAAACTGTGAGTGATAATAAAATAGTAACCATGATTATGTATTTATGATGTACTTTTCAAACAAGGAATGACTCTCAAGTCGAACAAAGGGTAGTGGAGGACAGAGAGGCATGGAGAAAGATTGTTAAAAACAGCACGAACAGAGGGCAGTGGAGGACAGAGTGGCATGGAGAAAGATTGTTACAAACAGAGGGTAGTGGAGGACAGAGAGGCATGGAGAAAGATTGTTACCTTTTCTGAAAAATGTCTTGAGCAGCTCCTGGTCTTTGGATTTCAGAAGAACTTCCTGTGTGAGATTAATGCGTCTACCAGCGCAGGGACACGTTCTCCTAAAACCAAGGACTCTGACATGGGAAACAGGAAGAAAAACATCAGAAGGAAAACAACAAACAGGTTTTTTTTGGTTTCCTTTGCGAAAGGAAATAAGCAAAGTCCTTTAGAGCAAACCACAATAATTAGGGTTTGGAGTTTAACTGGTTAACCTTTCAACCGTAAAACAATGTTAAAATCCATTTCCAAATTGCCTCAATGGTTTTAAAACAAATGCGACAGTAAAAAGAAAAAAAGGGAGGAGAGGAAACAAAGAAAAAAGAACGAAAAAAGCCCAAAGCCCAAAGCCCTCAGTTAAATTTTTTTTTTAAATGTTCGTACAAACAAGCAGAGATGGGATTTTGGCCGTTGGTGGAACAAAAAGATTTAATATCATGAGATATGATTTTTGTTAAAATAAAATTTGAATTAATTTAACTTGACACCTGATGACGTAACGATAACAAAAACATGTTTTCCAAACTAATTTTTTTAATAAGCTACAATAATGGAAACAGAGTTGTCCCCATGCAATGCCTTCGAATGAAAACCCTGAAATTCAAAGATTTCACCTCCTGATGTAGATTTCACACATTGAAAGAGGACGCTGTAACAGGTATAGTAACCTCATAATAATAAGATTAGTAATTGAAGGCTTGGGTCTCCAACAGATTCCATACATCATAACATCAGAGAACTATAAAGTTTGAAGCCTACAAAAATAGCGCACCACGCCGCAATTTTATTTACCACACAGGCCGTAGGACAGGAATTGTGTCGAGAGAAATGCATTGACAATACGTGGGACAAGACCGTTTTTACCGTCTTCACGTTTGATACTGTAGCGTATTCAAAATGGGGTGCCGTGCGGCAATCTCTGACACATTGCACATAATTAACGTGGAAATACTTTGTACGTTGATTAGTTTTAATGGCCTGAAATAACTATTAGTAAAACAAATTATGTTTTAAAAATGATTTTTGTACCCAAGTTCACAATAAAACCCCAAATAATTTATAAACTTTACCAAGTCAGTTTCCCTTGTGGTTCATTATTTGATGGTTGAAATAAAAAAGTCGCATCCCTACTCTGCTGCAACCTCACTCACATTGTTTCACTATCATCTCAGTTAGTTTACCTATGTCAAATAATCCAAGTGCGAACACCAGAAAGATTTACCAATAGTCTCGTCCAATGTGAACGCGGCTCAAGTGAAAAATAACATTAACAGGGCATCTGCACACTTTAGAAAAGTCAAATTTAAGACTTTTTAAGACCACTTTAATGCTACCCTTAACTAAATTTAAGACCAAAAGTAAGTGAATAAAGCAGGGGAGGAACAGCTAAACCCACTCACACTTTATGTTACTTTTGTACACACAGCGTAATTCGGTTCTTTACCAACCGATAGGAACATTAATTACATGCTTTATCCATTTTTTAAGACCTCAAATACCTGAATTTAATCATTGTTAATTTGCTTTTTAAGGCCTTAAATTTGGAGAGTACATTTTAATACTTTTTAAGGATTACCAGAAACCCTGAACAATGGTCTATGTTTTGTCAGGTGCAGTCATCGAAATAAGCACCAGGTGGTTTGTGGAGTCCTCAAAAGCTATTTCCTTAAATTTACATAAATTATAGACACAAATATTTCTCTGGAGGATTGGGACTGGTTTGATATTTTTTACCCGTGTACATTATGGTTGAAACTGATCAAGTTCCGTTTAAAAGCAGGGATTCACACCTTTTTGTTTAAGTCCAACTTAATTAGTTTTCTCTTGTCAAAAAAAAACCCCAAGCCCACTGGATCATTCACACAAACATCATTTGAGTTTTTGTTTTAGAGGCCGCCTTAATATCGTTACAAAAAAAGATTATAATTACTTGTCTAGATGGAATGAAGCGATTTCAGCATTGTGGCGTTCTTGGTCTAACCAGAAAGGTTCCTTTTTGTTGTACTTGTAAACAAACTCCCTCGATGCCCTGTGAAAGAAAATGAAACATTTAATATAGCTCCTTTTTAGTCAACTCAATTCAATGAAACATTTATTCCCGTACTCCACAATCATGACAATAAGAAAAGACAGAATCATTTGGACAAATTTATAGCAGTACAATACAAGCAAAGAGTAAACATGACCAATGAAAATGATACTGAAAAAAAATTTACAAACTAAAGCCGTGTTCGCATTGGACTTATTTTGGGTAAACTAACCGAGTAAATGGGTAACTAGACCATTTTAAGTCCAATGCGGACAGCCCAGGAGGTTTCCCTCCCAGGTAACTTACCCGACCCGAATGGGTAGTTTAACCGGACAACTTCTGCCCAGTTAAATTGACCAGGTCAGTTTTGGTAAAAAGCCATACCCGGTCCCCCGGATTTACACGCACATGTTTACACGGAAGCTCAGTTGCACTCATTGCATTCACTGTCACGCACCCCGGTCAAAGGTCACTGCGATAGCGACGCCCTATTGTGTTTGTCTTAAGTTATTAGTCAGTTAGTTTCACCGGTCGTGTCGGTTAGTTTACCCACGTCCTTAATCCAAGTTCAGACGCTGGTAAGTTTCACCTATTGGAATGTTAACCACGGTCTTGGTAAAAAATTAATCCAATGCGAACATGGCTTAAGCTGGTGATCAACTATGGGCATCAAAAAAAAAAAAAAACGGACAAGTGTGCTTTACACAACAGTACACCAGATAGGTGCAGGCCCCAATGCTCATTCTGTAAAGAGCAAGGGCACCAAGGCATTTTCTCCCCCTCTGTAGAGCTTCTATTGGAACACTTTAAGGGGCAACAAGGCAATGCCCAGGGGCAACAGAGGCAATTGACTCTGTTGCCTCCGTGAAGCATCAGGCCTGCAGAGATAATAATAATAATAATAATGAAAACTTATAAAGCGCACAAATCCACAAAAAGTGCTCATGGTGGGATGAGATTATGCTTATGATGATACAAGCATGAAATTCAGCACACAGTCAGAGTATGTTATTAAAAAGATATTTGGCTGATATATAGGGCCATCGCAGATTTGTCCTTTGAAAAAAAAATTGTAAGTTCAATAATAAGCAGTTGCAGCCATTGTACAACTACTTCTGAGGTTCTTTTCCCAGGTACATTGTGTACATTGTAAAGGAATGTACAGCAGTGCTTCATATACAGGAAGAGTACATAATTATTGGTTTCCTCTCATTTTAAGGGACTACATCACAAAAGAAGTCGATACTTTCCTCTTAAAAAAACCAGTAACACAGTATGTTTTAAAGGGAATGATTTTTTAAAAAAAACCTCAACGACGAGGGAATCAGTCTGAACAATGCACTGGACAATTACAACTTTTACTACTCTAGTCAGTGTCATCAGAATCTGCCTAGCTGCACCTGTACTTGTTTTACCCACTTACCCGCTGGGTACACACTTTCAAACTGTACTGGGTCTTTTGGGGCTCTGATGGCAAAGTGACTCTCCTTGTACAGTTAATCACCCACTAGATTACCCCCCCCCACACCCGCCACTTTTACCCCAAACAAACCCTTTTCTTTATAATTCCGAATTAGATCCCAGGATCTGTGATTACTCGCCTCATGGGCTTTACAATAGCTCTGTTTCCGTCCTCTAATCTGACATCCAGCTTCGCTTGACTTCCCCCGACGAACAAGGACACGTTGACAATCTTAACGGTGGCCAAGTCATTGAGGAGGCTGGCCATGTAGGGTGGATCCCCAGAGTACAAAGCGTCTTGGTGGATGTCTTGATGAAACTGCTGCCATGGATGACCTCTCCTATTGTCGTCAAAAATAAAAATAGATAATCGTAAAAGGTGCTCAGATTTTCAGAAAGTAAAAACTTGATTCAAGCATAGTTTTTAAATAACTATTTACAGCAATTCAGAGCCAAGTTAAAGCTACAATGTACTAAGCAGAAAACACGGCTTAGCAAATTTCTTTACTAAGCAAAAAAAAAAGAGAGTTGCGCACCAGTTGTAACGATGTAAACTTCATGGAATTTTGGTTGGTTACCTGACATTTCTGCTTAGCAAGAATCTTCTATGCTTAGCAAGTTTTTGTGTCAACAGGCTTTACGAAATTGGAGCTCCATGATACAATCATTTCAGGCATGCAAAGTTCTACATAACTTGTTAATCAAAGAAAAAAAGAAGAGGAAAGTGCCAGGCACGACTGTGATTATGAAAAAGAGATTCTGCTTACGAATGTTTTTTAAAGCAAAAACATGGCTACTTTTTTTACTTTAAAAAAATGCTTGATGAAATTTAGTCCACAGTGACACTTGCACATCTTTTTGACACATGTTTTTAACTTGATCAGTCCAACATACATTGCACAATCATTTACTTGTAAAAGCAGAGTAAAATCAATGCTGTGATTGTCGAAATTAACACTGGACCGATGCCAGTAATTTTAGCATCAGGTCAGCCTGTAAACTCACGATCGGACAGGTCCGGTGGTCTTGGTCTTTTTTAATTGAATAATAATAGGCTACGTCCTTGTGTAATATCTTTGTGAAAAAAATCTGATAACATCTGAAGGCTCAAGGCTAATGCACTTTAGAAATCTTTGTTTAACAACGGAGAGCATAAAAATAGATTGTACACACGTAGGCTGACTGAAGTTAAATTACATTATGAATGAGTCATGGCAACATCCTAGTCGCATGACGGGACTGTGTGCGTACACTGGGATGCTGAATGTAGGTTTAGCCAGTAGAGCAGGCTGTGAGCCAACAGACATCTGGGTGCCTCTTGGGCCGTTTAAGAACTAGCGGCTATGGCTGGCTTGCTGTGCCATCGAGCATTGAAGAATAAGACGTCCTTAGCAACACCCTTAGCAACAGTCGCAGCCATAGCCGCCAATTTGGATTCGGCAACAGACTACCATGACTACATGTTGAATTTTGAAACTCTAATCTTTTATTTACATTTAAAAGTTAATGATGCAAATGACCACTATTTTGTTCAACATAACTTAAATACTTCCTGGGTTCTTCCAAATCAAGGGAAGATTTTGATTATTTTGGAGGATTGGTTTATTTTAAAGGGTAGTGGCAAGAGACCAATCCTAGTACACGGGATCTATGGCTTAATGTCTCATCCAAAGGACGAAGCAATCATGGTAAAATATCTTACTCAAGGACACAGGTGCCACGACTGGACCTCGAACCCACACTCTGCTGGTCAGAAACACCAGAGCTTGAGTGCAGTGCCATAGACCGACACGCTGGGCCACGAGACTCTGGAAGAGTAGGGGTTTAACTCCGTGTTTCTGGTTCATTATATGCAACATTTTCACTGGTTTCCTCAGGCTTCTGAGTGATTGGAGTTGCTTTTGAGGCACCCTTGCTTTCATTGCCAGGGCCCAATTTCATAAAGCTGTTATAAGCAGAAAATTCTGCTTAACAAATTTCTTTACTTAGCAAGAAATAGGCAGGGTACCAGTGGCAACAATGTAAACTTTACGGAATGTTGGTTGGTTACCTGGTTCTGCTAAGCAAAATTTTCCTGTGCTTAGCAAATTTGTGCTTACAGGCTTTATGTAATTGGGCCCAGCTCAAAAGTGCTGGCTTTTAACCATGATTACAGAATAGTTTTAAAATCTCATGTCACCGTGGTTAATAGACTGCAGGACTACCAATCAAACGGTTACACTCTCATGTCACACCTTTACACGCTGAACTCCACTGGTTCCCAATCAACCAACGGAGGTTTTGCAGGAAGCACGCTGAATTGAATCGAGGTCCTCTGAATAGTTTTACTTGGTGTTTATCTTTGATTTTATAAAAGCCCTACTGTGCAATCTGGGGCAATCTAAATAGTACTATCTTGATAATGTTTTTTTTTTTTTAATTTGATCCCAAAATCCCCACACCCCCATCATCCATATTTGGTTTTCATTGTTTACTTTAGTTTTTTTTTACTCTAATCTTTTTACAATTTTACAATTTGAACATTTCACTGGTTTTGTTTTTAAAGGGGCTCTTTTCAAGCTAGTGTGCTGAGATAAATAGATGTTGTGCACTTAAAACAATAAATGGTTAGATTATGATTAAATTCCGTCAGGAATTGAACAAATAAATGATGACATTAGTACTGCAGGCTCAGGGTTCGCCATAGGTTTTTTTTCAAAACTGTGGGGCATTCTGGACCAAAATTTTTGGATGTTTGGCCGAAGCACGCTGAATTGAAACGACATCTTCGGAATGTTTGTTTTCTACTTGGTGTTTATCTTGGTTTTAAAAACCCTTCTGTGCAATCTGGAGCATTCTTATATGGTTTTCTCTCGATTTTTAAAGAAATATAAAATAATAATTTTTCATTATTTGAAATATTTGTGTGTGTGTGCGTATTGGTCAAAATTTGCGCGTATCGGCACGCAATTTGCGCGTATCTAGGCCCATTACGCTAGCTTGTACATGGGGAGAACCCTGTCTAGGCTGTTTTCATACCCAGTATTGGATCCTACTGTTACACTCTTAACAATATCCATTGAGGAAATTTGCTTCGGACAATTTGAACTGTCAACTCAGGTATCAAACACGATGGGTTATTGATCGATTTCTAGATTGATTATCAGCGAACATGCAGACGTGAGTGAATTAATAATAACAATAATAGTAATACTTTACATTAACACCGCGCTTAATAGGATACTACGTTTCTAAGCATTACAGTATTTGTCCTGCAAGGTATGTGGAGCTATGTTTTGAAGTATAAGACCTACTCCTTTACATAGCACCGTGTGATGGTTTACAAGGTGCTGTGGCGCAGTATGCTGCCAATCAAACCAGGAACACTGGGGCAAACCCCTTCTCTTTACGATAAAGTGCACTGGGTTCTTTTGTGTGCATTGCACAACACATGGGACCGACGGCTTTATGTCCCATCCAATGGACAAAGCAATAATGGTTCTAAGTGTTTTGCTTTTAAAAGGACACAAGCTTCACGACCGACCGGGACTTGAACCCACACTCTAATGATCAGAAACACCAGAGCTTGAGTCCGGTGTTCTAATCCGCTCCACGAGACGCCACAATTGAAATGATTTCAAGACCTACATTGTACCGGCTACAAGATTTGTCAATGTACCCATTTCGTGTGATGTGTTACACATGTAATGTAATGCAACAAAGTGCTCGTTTTAAACATCATGTGAAGTGTGTGTGTTATTCCTGTTAAACGTATCTAGTGCTAGAATTCACTAAAAATAATGATTACTTCTACCTACAGTAGGTCTATCTATCGCCTCCATGCCCCTGGTCATTGCCCCTTGACTGTTCCAATAGTACTTCACAATTTTCCTCATATAGAGACGCCCTCTACAAAGGAAGAAAACGCCTTGGCACCCTTGCCCTTTCAACAACGAAGCACCAGGTCTGGAGCACTTGCATTGGCCCACATCACTGAGGTCAAACAATGGCAGGGTTCTCCCCATGTACAAGCCAGGGTAGCGGGCCAATACGCACAAATTGCGTGCCGATACGCACAAATTTTGGCCGATACGCAAAAACAAAACATTTTTTTATTTATTAATTTTTTTTCTCAAAAAAATTGAGAGAGAACCATAAAGAATGCTCCAGATTGCAGAGTAGGGCTTTTAAAACCAAGATAAACACCAACTAGAAAACATTCTGAAGATGTTGTTTAAATTTAGCGTGCTTCGGCCAAACATAAACAAATTTTGGTCCAGAATGCCCCCCAGTTTTGAAAAAATCTTGAGGGAGAATCCTGAATGGGAATGCAGGCCTCGAAATAACCCAAGGCACCCACAGCAATTGCCGTGGTGCCCTGTGCTTTTGCTGTGGTGCCCTTTGCAAAGTTTCAATACAAATTTACATTTTCCTCATAGAGTGCCCCTTTAACCAGAGGAAAATTGCTAATGTATGCCCCTTCAAGAGCGAAGTTCAAGGCCTGGAAATGTGCCAGCGTGTTCACCCCCGCACACAACTCTCAGCCAATGACAGTTCTTCATTTAGACCTCACAGTGGGGGCGATGTTTGAGCTTGTGGCGTCATACGCAGGGGGCCTATGGATACTAGCTTACTTCTTTTTTTTAAAGCAATTTTGCCCCAAACATGGCTAAAAGCCACTATTGGTAAGGGGCTACATTATATGTACAAGAAGAAAAATTATTAAATTTGAAAATAACTCAGGGGAGCTGAAGGTAGGAATTGATATTCCTCTTAAAACAGTCTAGATTGTAGGATGGAGGGAATCATGCACCAGGCAAGGAGTTCCAAAGAGATGCAGTACATGGGAAAAAGCTGTTGGAATGGCTCCTTCTACATCTCAGCAAATCATGAGTGTAGGCCTATGGGTGAGAAGAAGCAGAAAGTCTGGTTTGCAAACATGACTCCATTCTCCATCCTCCAAATCTGGTTGATTTTTGGAGGACTTGGGAAGGTTAGGGACTGCAGCAGACAGATTACATGTAGGACACTTTTAATGTAATCGTTGATATGCAGTATAGTGTTATTTCAGGTCAAGTAAACAATGAATTCCATGTTTATCTTAACAAAATAGACCGGTGAAAGACATCTAAAATGGAGGTACAAAGTACAGTTGCACACTTGTTTACTCACATTTAAATTTTGTTTGCAATTGATTCTATAGAGATGGCCAAGAGTAATCCAAAATCACTCGTGCATGAAGCAACACATCTTTTGGGGTGGTTTTTTTTTCTTCAATGCTTGACATGTGCCTCTTTAGGCATTTCATTCAACACCTGAACACTGGTATTTTTGTGAATGTATGCTTCACTATGAAATAGACAGGGCCCGCCTTTGTCAACATTTTGCTAGGAAACATGGTTTCATTTACATAGTACAATACAAGTTAAGGTTCGGTACCTTTTTGATAGAATTGCTCTCTGAACTGTAAACATTGACTTACAAATAGTAACGTAAATCAACTTTCAGTTATGAGTGAATACTTGCATCTAGTTTAAATGCCTTAATTTACAGAAAAAGTTATTTAGATGTTAAAACAGTTACGTCAGTGTCATTAAAATGCAAAAAAAATGTTGTTGTTTTTTAAATGTACAAATCTTTTTTTATTGATTGCTGTATATGTATAATGTAATATATATTACTTGATTTAAAAAAATATATAAGAATATAGGCCTATTCTATAAAACTATAAATGCAGAAGTTTGTGTTATGCCATGGCAAGATTGACAGTAGTAACTCATCCAGCCTAACTGATTATAAAACATAATTTCTGGCCCTCATAATATTACAACAAAACATTTATAAAAAAAATTAGTTTAAATTTTTTTTAAAGATGAAGAATCAGACGGCCCTGTTTTCGATCATGAGTGAAGTTGTGGTCGGATAATCGTTACCCTCCATCTTCCCAACCGTCTCCATCCTCTGCGACCCTAGGGAGAATGGAGGGTTATGATTATCGCAACTAGTGGTCGGATACAGTGCCAAAAAAAATTTAAAATAAATAAATAAATAAATCATGTCATCACTTATGATGAAAAGTATGACTACATACAAATAATTAGTTATATTTTTTCTAGTCCTACTCAACTAAAGCCCAGTTCATACTTACTGTAAATGTGAAGCGAATTTGGGTGACAATAATCGGTACGCGCAGTGCTTCTAACTGTGATGCAAGAAAAGTCGCTTTACACGAAGCATTCGCAGAAAGTATGAACTGTACTCTAAACCAAGTTACTGGAACCGAAAAATTAAACAACAGTTTGTTAACATTTTGACATTTCTGTAAATGCACCAGATTGTCCAAAAAGGTTTTAAAAGCATAGGGCATGTAGGGGCCTACTGTTGGGTGCAGCAACTCATCGTACTAACTCAGCCAGAGTCAGACCACAGACATGACAGACTAGAGAGTAGAAAAGCGATTATCAATCAAATGAATTAAATTTATTTCAAAATTGAATAGAATATAACTTATAAGTTATATTCTATTCAGCAGCTGCAGTGAAGAATGAAACACAATTATTACAGTTTTTTCATAGAAAGTTTCAATGAATAATAAAATTAATATACCCACCCTTTTATTTCCTGTACATCCCATCCTACGCGCAGTAGCTCCCGTCTTGAATTCGTCTCATTCCCTCCTCCTGCTGCATGTCCTGAGGACTTTATCTTGTCACGAGTGCGAGTTCGACGATTTCGGTGTGAAGGAGGCCGCAAGATCTGTGACTCTCCCAATTCTGGATTCACCACAAATTCTCCATCGTTCTGTCGAAGTTTTCCTAGATTTTCATGACCCTGTTTGGTTGCAATTGCAATACCTGAAAGTCTCTGTCTTTGACGAGCATTTTGCTGACGGTCGTCGGTGCCCAGCAAAATGTGGATGACCGATACAGACGTCAGAAACAACACGGCAAAAAATACGAAAATTACCCTAATTTTGAAACGCATAGCGACCTCAAATCTCGACCACCTAGTTGTTGTGACAGCACAGACAACATTATTGGTGGGATTTATGAATCTTGAAGAATAGTTTTTGATACTTACTACATCTTGCCAAAATCCCAAAACCTAGCTAGCACTCAGTAGCACAAGTTATGGCTTTCCCGCAAGATGACTTGTTGTATTGTGTACAACTGTATGGTTCTTTTTTTGAGTCATAAAGTTTTATTGAATCAATTGAGGGCGCCCTTTAGATTTAACTTTACTCCTTAAAAAAAAATATTTTGAATTATTCTATTCTTCACTCACAATAAAATGAAATAATATATACCATGACTTGAAAATGTCATAAATATGATTTAATTAGCACAGGTCATATTTAGGACTTCTGCTAATTCATAATTGTGGGATATGAGTCATAGTTATCATTTATAGTTGTGGGATATGAGTCATCATTAATTTATGGTACATTCATAATAATGTGATGCAATCTATTACGACCTTTCTTTGCTCAATGTAATACAGTCATTTGACCAGTTCGGGATCACTTTTTGAATTCACATTGTTTTGGGTTGCAATCTCTTTGACATTTTAAACAAAAAAGTTTATCAGTTTACCTAAACATGTTATAAAACTCACCAAGTATCCACTGACAAAAAAAGATTAGTACTTTTGAAGAGGCATTGATAAAAGTATTGTCACCTGTTTGACCAGTTCAGGATCAGTTGATTCTATTCTGAATCAGTAGCTTGCCCTCTATTGCAAACCAATACTCCCATTCATAAAACTGTCTCTCAAGGACACAAACTTCACAAGTGTGTTGGTATGGACATGGACTTCCTTTCTCCAGAGAATTTCATGCAAGTGTATTCAACAGCAGCGCAAAAATCCAGCAACAAAAACACAAAACAACAGCAAAGGCAAATGAAAAGGTGAAGCACGCCTAAAAGCAACATTGACCCAAATATCTATTCTTACAGTCGCAATTTCCTCCTCCAAGTTTCATTTTCTCACAAAAAAACAATATTCCTACAAGAATTTGTTGAAGAAATGTATCTTAAAAGCAACAAATAAACTTTCGACTGCAGCAGTAAGATTTTACCTCACTGAGTGCGGCACCATTTGACGCAATGAGAGATGCTGAGTAGTGAGTGATCCCGAACTGGTCAAGGGTACGATGCCCCCCAAAAGACGATTTTGGTAATTTCGTCTCCTCAAAAAAACAAGACAACTGCTCAGTATTTACCTGAAATATTTTTTACACATTCTAAGCATTTAACATAAATGTTATTCGCCCTGGCGTTCAAATTTTAAAGGTGAGAAGTTTTAACAGCGTTTTTCAACCAACATTTTTTTTTTAAATAATGATCAAAATCGCAGACAAACTTCAAGAAAATGGCCATAATTTACTTGTTGATGAAGTTTGGAACCTTATTTTGGGTTTGTTGGTTTATTGTATGTTATTCTTCACATGTATCAACAGAAATTGGTAATGTGAGAAGTAACTTAATTATGGGGTTGTTGCAAAGTTGAAGTGATCCCGAACTGGTCAATGATCCCGAACTGGTCAAATGACTGTAACCTGCAATTTAACATGAGATTGTATGTTCCTCCATTGAGCTGTTTACAAATTGTGCCTGCAGGAAGTCAAGGCTCTTTTGTAAACAAAAGCAAAACCTTGTTTATGATTGAACAATCTTACAATCTATTTTTATTTGGAAAGCTTCAACTTGATGCGCCTATTTCAGAGCTGCTGAAGCAGATGTTGTCAAATCATTTTCTGCATAGCAAAAATAAGAAGGAAATCAGTCGCGCAAAGTACATATGACATGGGATTTTGGCTGGTAATCTTTTTCTGGTAAGCAAATTTTTGTTGGCTTAGCAAGTTTTTTGTTCTTAAAGAAATTGGGCCCAGAACCCATCATCATAAGCAAGAAAATCTTATCCCCAAATCATGTTATTTTGATTCGCAAAACAAAAATAGGCACAAGCGTAATGTGCACAAAAATTGTCAAAAAATAATTCGATATTTCTCAACCAGAACTGGGTCCATAGATTAGAGAATGAAATGCGTGTGCTCTCCACACAACTTGAAAAGCCTTCATAATTATCACACAAGGAATTCCATCTTTGAGGGCAAGGTGCTTCCATTTGAATATCTTAAAGTTTACGGGGAACTTCTGAAGGGGCAACTGAGGTCATGGCACCTGTGGTCTCTGTGTAAATTCAAGCCTGAATCTGTGCTGTAGACGAGTCCCTGTCGTCTAGGTCCGAGTCCGAGTCCTCCTAAACAAGTCCCTTTTTGTCAGCCTCGCTACCATGGGCAGCGCGCCGTATCGATACCTCTCGTCACTAAATCCCTGGTAGGGAAACACTGAAAATCAATGCTGATTAGCTAACCAAAATGTACTGCTTTGCTTGCATGCTTGTTGAAAACATTCGAGCACTTGTAGGACACTTGTCGGGCGCTTAGTAAGCGCGTGTAAAAATGCACGTATTTTGACGCAATACATTTCAAATGAATCATGTTTTTACATGGTCACCTTAAACTGCATACAGTTAAGACATATCACAAGATCGAAAAAGAATGAGAGGGGTCAGTTGCTCCATGACTTGATGCGTCCTTTGACAGCGCGCTCTGCGAAGTCTCTAACACAGAATGGATCAACCACAGGACTAATTAAAATATCCAATATATTTGGATATTTTAAAGTCACACTTCCAGGGGTTACAATCGAGCAAGGCATTCTGGGAAAGAAAACAAAAATGGCGCGTCGAGATCGTACACCACTGGGAACGATGCTGCCTTTTTGTCCAAGTCCAAGTCACAGTGCTTCGGGACCCAGTCCAAGTCAGAGTCCACAAGAAATGGACTTTTCGAGACCGGACTCGAGTCCTCAAGAACTGGCCTGCGTACTATGTTGAGCTAAGTCACAACAATACACATGTAAGATCAAAATCCAAAGTCAATTTTCAAACAACAAAATAATATTTATTTTGCTCAACTATTATAACATTCATTTCATACACTCTGTGGATACCTTAATTAAAATCTGTGAACAGCCAGTGCTCAAAACCCATCTTAAAATCATTTGAACAAAGTTTAATCAAGAATTACATACCTGGAGTCAGTTTTCACATTAGCTTGTGCATAAACCCAAAGCAGTATTATTAAACTTCATCCGAAACTCTGACTTTTTCCCTGTTCACACAATACTAATTTGTTTTTATTGCAGTTACATGAAGTCAATTCCCTTTTCCGGATAAAGATTGTACAATATGAGCCTTGCCTAGAATCGCTCATACTGATGATGAAATGTTTTCTTTTTTTTTCTTATGATAAAGGTTAAATCTTTGAATCCTTGTATGTCATTCATGGAAATATCTAAAATAACACGTCAATTAATCAACAGCAATCAAATGGTAAAATATATCAGTCTTTTTCTCAGAATAAGTGAGCAATATGACATCTTAAGAACAAATACTATTGTATTAGTTTCTCTGAAAACAAAACCAGGTAAAAAGTACCAGTGTTATTTTTATTTGTATGTGGGAAAATTGGTAGTTTTAATCTTATACTGCATGCATAGTTCCACTAGTCAAAGCTGATGAGATTGTGTTGGCGAACTTATGGCCTTCATATCTGCTAAGCTGAAAGATGCCTTGCTGAGCAGAAAACATCAGCCAGGTTGGCAGGTCATTGGGAGAACTTCTATTTCCGCTTAGCAGGACAACTGGATCTGGATGGGTGTAACTCATCTGCTAAGATCAGCGAATGCTAGCTGCTTGAGAAGAGACTATGGGGTGTGGTGATTTTGAGGTAGAGGAGACTAAGACAGTGGTGCTGCAGCCGCTGCTAGAGCCTTCTTGTTTCGCATCCTCCGGCGTACATACCAGATAGAAAAGAATGTAATACCATACACTGCATACACACACTGAAATGAAAACGAAAAAACATGTACACAAAATCAAGAGGAAGTACTGGGCAATGTTATACCATGAAGGTAGAACTTAGTTTTGTTAAAATATTTTATTTATTGACTCTGGTTGTGAAGCTAAGGATTCTCAGAAAAGCGAACTCAAACTCGATCACTATACCAGCCAAGAACCCCGTTGAGAAAAGACAAGGAAGGAAGTGTCAGTTTTTGATATGGGAGGAAAACCCAAGAGAACTATTCCAGGGAAAATTCACGCAATCAGGTAGGGACTAAAAATTTCAATCGGCAGGATTCGAACCGGGGTCCTAGGGGTGGAAGGTGAGGAAAGATACCTCCATGTCAACCCGATCGCCCAAGAAATACGAGGAGACCCAAAGAGAGGATGTTTAAAAGTTTAAAGTACCATGCCGCTGCCTTTATATAACTGGCAATTTAAATTACAAAAATAGTCAGAAGGGAGGAGTTGTAAATGAAATACAGGCCTGATGCTTCGTTTCTGAAAGGGCAAAAGCACCAAGGCGTTTTCTCCTTGGTAATGGGTACCTCTGTATCTGTTTATTTGTGATGTTTATTTATGTTGTTTATTTGTGTTGTCAGTAAGAAAGACTCTGCTACAGGGCTCTAATTTGACACTGGACCGCAGGCCCTGAGGCCAGTAAAATCATGACCGGACAAGTCCAGCAGTCTTGTGTTTTTCAATTGAATACCTCACCGTGAAATATCTTTTCAACAAAAATTTGAAATTATGTTCAAATGTTGACTTTGAGTCTGCAAAGGTAAATACAATTCCGTTGAGTATCAAAATATAACTAACCCATAAGACAAATGAAATAAATCTTCTAGGAGTGCTTGTCCAAATAAAAAATAATTACATGTTGAACTGTTTAGGAAGCTCTTTCTTGTGAAAATTCTGGTCTTGTAAAAGAAATTATGGTCCAGTAAACATTTTGAGCTACAAGCCCTGCAGTCTTGTGGAATTTTACACAAAATTCGAGCCCTGTGCTAGGGTCGAAATGTCAGGCCAGCAATGATTTTTAGAATTATTATTTTAGTATTAGAACCGTTTGTTCATTGTTGAGTGCGGCAAATTTGCGGGTGCGGATGAAGTTTGCGCGCTACATTTGTTAAGCTCGACATGAACTGCATGGCATAAAATGACTGTAGCGTCATTGCATGGTTACCCCGTTGCATGCATGCACGCTGGATTCAGCGGCAACATGGCAGCTGTCAATCCGACGAATTTGCTAATTTTTGTAATCTAAAATAACGGGATGATGGATTTTCAACCAGCACGACAGTGAGGAGGGAGAAGGGGCTCGAAACTTGTTTCTGGTCATGGTCGCCAAAACACACCCCTGGCTTTGACACAACCTCGTCCCCACGGTTTACTTTAATTCCAGTCACCCTGTAGCCCGAGCATCTGACGTCACACTTCGAGGCTTGTGAATAACGCCAGATAGCTGCCAGACCGGATGTTGGCAGATGAACCTTTGACCTTGCATCCCATTCACACAGATGACAGAACAACATTACATACATGGGTCATTCCGTGCCAACTCACCTAAAATCCTGAAAAGTTCGGCAGGCTCCGTCTCAGATTTTGCTAGTATTTTTTTTAAACGATCCCCTATGGGTGCCATGAACACACGCAAAATTTTAGAATCCTACTCCTCATAATTTTTGAGATATGACCCCCTAAAAAATTAAGCTCCGCCCCTTCAAATTGACTTTTTGTGTTTTTGGCATTTTTAGAGGTCTGTATCTACAAATGGAGATAAGATATATAGCTACAAATTAATTTGAAGGGTATCTGGTATCCCATCAACTAAATTATACTGTCAAAAGTAGCACAGGTCATTTGTTTATCACGGTGTAGGTCTTTAAAAACGGACATTTTAGCCTGCGTGATGACTCTTCGTCATTTTTGAAATTCCCTAGAGCCCAAGCGAAATGTCCGATTGCTTTTATATTACATTTGGTTATAAACTAGGTGCATATGTGTGACCTGATGTAAGGATAGACCAATCACGCCTTTGATGGGTACTTGGCAGGGGTCTGAATATGGGTCCACCTGTAAAAATGCCAAAAAATGCCTTTTTCAAGTGGTTATTTGACAACGTGGGACATTACTGACATATTTACAAATTTTTCCCAATAACACTTTGTATCCAGTCTACTTGTGTGAGAAAGAAAAAAAATGGTTTTTCAACTCCTTCACGTAAAAAAAAAATAGTGAATATGCCTAGATTAAGGTATTTGCTGTGTATGCTATTTAGTGACAGCACTTGTTTACAAAAGAGCCACAGAGCCTGGACAAGTAGGCATGGTTCTGTATAATTATTTTAGCATATATCTGGGGTTGTTTGGGAGTATTTTTTTCACATGGAGATGCTGCACAATATCATGTAAGACATGACAAGTCTGAAGAGAATCGTATACGTACATCATAATTATTGTGTATGTACACATAGGATAATTATCGTGTGCATACACATTCATGATAATTATCATTTTCATACATGGTAATTATTATGTAAGAACCTGACAGTTAACGCCTATGTACATGTACATGATATTAAGTCTGGAGTTAATGTGTACACTATACATGATAGATATAATGTATGTATAAGGTATCATGTACGTACATGATAGTTATTGTGTACGTACATGATAAGAGCGGGATTTTTTTTATTCAAGTGGCGGCACTACGCTTCTGTAGTGTACAAACCATGCCTGCAGAAGTCCAGACTCTGTGGCTCTTTTGTAAACAAGTGCTGTCACTAAATAGCATACACAGCAAATACCTTAATCTAGGCATATTCACTATTTAATTTTTACGTGAAGGAGTTGAAAAAACATTTTTTTTCTTTTTTCTTTCTCACACACCCATTTGTAGAAGTACCAAATTTGCACAGGGCCTGAAAATTGCGTGGAATATCTGGTGCGCAGGTTTAAACCTGCGCACCCAACTTAAGTCGGGCTATCAAGTTTGTGTGCTCAGCGGAGGCTGAAGTTTGCGCGAGGATTGAAGTTTGCGCCCAACAGCTCCATCCTTTATCTGTAACAAATCCAATCAAAATTTGATTGGTGTTTTTTTTTCCTTACGTTTCGTTTTCCGAACACTGTGTCTGAATTAAAGTATTTCTTGAAGCCTGTGTAGTGAGCGAAGGCAGACTCGTCAACTGGTGCTCCTCCTCCCATGATGCTCTCTGAATAAAAACACAGACAAATATACGCAGGATTTTAGTACAACTTGGCTAGTTTTTAAAAATCAAACGTGTATGAATTTTTTATGATTGATGGGCAAAAACGAAAAAGTTTCGAATAGGATTTTGAATTTGAATTTTGGAAACGATAGCGGAACAGGTCATATAGTTTTACTTCTAGGAAATTGTAGAAGTACGTTAGACCACTGCCCTTTACGATTATCATCACTCAGATTTGGGTGCTCAGATTTAGGGGGCGACGTTCTGACCCCGTTCTCAGCGCAGACCCGTTCTTCAGAATCAGGGACGTTTCCACAAAACATGCAAAACGAAGGCCAGTCGGTCCAGCACCCATGAAAACTAATCGAAAACATCTGTAAAAGTGTACAACTGAAATAAAGTAATTAAACGGGAGTTGGAGCAACATCTTATTCATATGCTGTTCACATATTAATCAAAAATTAAGCATACTTCATACCTTAAATTGGGGTTTTCGTGTCCGATAAATTTGTGGACAACCGGTCACTTGTGTAAAGGAAGTCTGGAACCGCGTGTGTTAATAGGCAGAAATAATGGTTTAAGGAAACACTTTCGAGCCAGACTATAAACAACTGGTACTCGGTTTTGCACATCGCTGTGCAATAGAGAGACCAATTAAACCGGCTGAACAATTTTTGTACGGAGTCTCACATAGCACACCAATAGTTCACCTATGAACACAATTATATCTGGCTCCACTCAGTTTGCCGATAGGAACCCAAAGGAATTACATTAAACTGTTGTTGTTGTTAGGTTTTTTTCTTAGTTTTTTAACTTTGGTGATTTATAATTACGCATAATTGAAAAGTTAAATATCTGGACCAGTGGCTTTGAAGTTTTACACTCGTTTTTCAAAGACTAAGATCTTCTCATAATTAAAAGTTTATGTCATAAAGAAATGCTCTTGAATGATGAAGTCAAATTGATGATCTTTGGTAAAATTACACACAAATGTAATTTTTATACATGTTTTTAGAGCCTGGTACGGGTGTAGCGAAAAGTGTGCGTAAAGCTAGCAGATACGCAAACAAGTGACGCAACGACTTGATCAACAGTATAAAAATTGGCAGACTTTACACTTTGTGTGTCGTCAAGTGGGAACCATATATAAGCGGTGATAAGATCGTCACTTATTGATAATATTTGGGTTTGAACAAAGAAAAATTGACTGGAACGGGACTTGAACCAACGACCTACGGATTAACAGACCAGCGCTCTACCAACTGAGCTATCCAGCCATATGTTGGCGGTCTCCCTATTAGTCAATATCTTTGTTCGGGGGTGCCAGTCAGAAGCCATTCAACCGTTAACTGCCGTGTATGTAGCCAGGGATCACACCCAAGTTTACGATACAACCTGGGTAGTGACAGCCACTGGATCACCTTAAGGGGATGCGACTTTTTAATCATAAATATCAAGTAATAAACCACATGACAAGGGAAACTGACTGGGTAATTTTTTTTTTTTTTTTACTTATTGATAATATTGCACTTTAAAAGTAATTAAATCCGTTTACTCTCCAAATATCTATCAGCTTTTTATTTTATTTTTTATAATTTATTCATTTATTTATTTTGTGCGTGCATCAACCTGCTACGTCTGGCTCCTGGACTCAATCTAGTAGTAAAATAATACTTTATTTTCGAAGCATCACTCCAGCAGGCATATACGTCATGATCACATTAAATTTTAGATGGTCCCAAATTATTCAGAATAACAACTACACATGTGCTTAAGTAATAGCGGGTACCAAGGACGACAAACTTTCCTCGCCACCGCATCCATTTTGCATTGCAATCATCTTCGAAGCAAGTTTCTTTCAAACGTATCGGTGAGAAGGCGCCATAATTTTACCGTACAACAACATGGCAGAAATGGACATGGCCAAACCATCGGAGGCAATGAAATGCCTTGAAGAAATGTCAGGAGAAAACCTGCACAGTACCTCACATGAAGAAGAGGAAGGGGAGGAAAATCCCGTAGTTGATACGGAGATTGAAAATCATAGATCGTCAGCGACTGATGATCATGACTATGTGGAAGGGGCAGACGTTAATCACTCACACGAAAAGTTGGACATCATCAGTTTACCGTGCACGTGTGACGGTGTGCCGGCTGTCGGTGCCGTCGAATCTGTCCTTCCGACGGCGATGTTTTCCTCACCGCCCGCTTCATTGTTACCTTCAGCAGGTAGTATTCCACAAGTTGTTAGTGTACCAATTGAAAAGTTTGATCAAAGCTGGACCAATATAGGCGTGTGGTCAAATCCACACAAAGGCTATCTATCCAGCAATGAAGAATTAGAACGAGCGATCAAAATGTACACGGAAGAAACAGATTCCCGATGGGTGGTGACGGCAAAAGATAAATTATTCAGTTCAACTGGTGAGTAAGATTCATGAAAAAGTAATTAATATTTGTGGAAAAAAAATGCAGTGATTAATGCAATTGCTGATGATCAAATTGAAAAAAAGTATTTTGTATTTTTGTTATAATAATAATAATTAATATTCTTGGTTTTAATATTTGTTTAATCTAACTTTATTTAATTATTAAGTTGGTTTGGTAGGCTATGACATGTATGGTGTTAAGTCTAAATAAATGCTTTGCTGACTACAATAATTCAGATTCAGTTTGTCATGCTGATAAAAAAATACATATTTGGACTTCATCTTTTTAATTTAATTTCTTAACATGAGTTCCCTAAAGTAGAGAAGATCATTCTTTGCCACCTTGGCAACTAACTGAGTACCACGGCAACACACACAAAAAACCACACCAAACGACTGCTTCTATTCTAAAAAGTTTATTTTGAATAAATAAAATATGTGACGCTTTAAAACAACAGTGCCATGCGGACTAAATATTGACCAGTTTTCTGATTTTAATTGGCCTCAGATATCAAGCTCGGTAACTTCAAATTATTCTGGAGAGGACGAGAGGACAACAGAAAGGCTGTGTTTCCAGACTTTGATGGGCTGCCTTTCATTATGGTTGGACGTAAAAGCTGGGGTTGCCATCTTGGACGAGACAAATGTCGGTCTGGAAAAATTAAATACCGAACAAAAATGCAGGATGAAAGTCAGGTATTGTTTGGTCTAATTCTCTCAAATACTTTTAAAAGGAATTATGAGCAGGGCCCAATTTCATAGAAAGATTGCTTCACATTAAAGTTACCAGCTAAAAGTACTATTTTTCTTGTACGTTTTGTGACTGGATTCCTGCTTATTTTTGCTGAACAGAATTTTGTTAAGCATTATGTCCTGCATAAGCAGCTCTTTGAAGTTGGGCCGAGGTAGTCAAAACCCACACAAAGGCATATTTATTTGTTATTTACAATAATTTGTCTGAAATGTTCTCAATATTTTTTTGCACTACAAAGGAGGGCACTGATGACAAGTGGCCGCTCATCCGCTCGTCTAAAAAACTTGGCTGTCCGGCGACGCTCAGCGGTGTTCACGTCCTCAAGTTCCGTGACTTCCCGGTAATTATAAAACAATTCCTTTCATGGCCGAGTGGTCTAGACCATCCAACTCAAGCTCTGATGGCTGAGTCATCAGAGTGTGGGTTCGAATCCTGGCCTTTACTTTTGTGTTCTTGAGCAAGACACTTAGCTAGAATTGCTTCTCATCACCCAAGAGTAAATGGGTACCTGCGGGGGTAGAGATTATTGGTGTGAATGATTGGCAACCTGTGCGCCCATTTGGCTGCCGGTGCTGCACACTCCCAAGGAGTTGAGATGATTTTAGGAATGCTTTAGGCCCAATGAATAGGGGTAGTAACAGTGTAAGGCACTTTTTACAATATTTAAAAGCACCTAATAAATAAATATTATTTTTATTATTATCAAATATTCATCAGTGGTTTTGAAAAACAGGTTCCTCCACTCATCCGACCATAGTTACCTTGACTTCTCATCTCGGGTGTCAAAGAAAACACAACTATCGTTTAGTTTATGTTCCTGCCAACCTATTCTGATAAACAGTTGAACACTGTATGAATGAAAAGTCTTCCAAGACTGGTAAATGTGCCAGCAGTGTGTCCGGCCTGGTTCCTCCTATCAGGCTTTTCTGCTTCTTCTCACCCATACACTCTCACTTTGCTGAGATGTAGAACAAAGAGCCATTCCAACAGCTTTAGTCCACGTACTGCATCTCTTTGGAACTCCTTGCCTGGTGCATGTTTCACTCCATCTTACAATCTAGACTGCTTTCAGAGGAATATCAATTCCTACCTTCAGCTCCCCTGAGTTATTTTCATCTTAGATATTGTTTTCTTGTAGCCCCACACCAAGAGTGGCTTTTCAGCCTTGTTTGTGGGAAATTGCATTAAAAAAATTGTTTTAATGCAAATCTGTTTATAAAATTTTTATTTTGTTAGATGTCGTCAAACATGAGTGAGTTTCACCGCAAGCAAACACTGAGGAGACTCCGCCTATCCTTGATGTCTAAACACAGTATCGTCAAAGCCGAACAACGCTTTTATATCCACCTATCTAAGCCAGATGAACACATCCATGAGACGAATCCACCTCAGGTACTCAACTCATTCCCATAAATCCCCAGGGCTCAATGCTGTTAGGGTCAAGCACAACAAACCTGCTAAGTACAAAACAAAACTTGCTTAGTGAGGTGACAGCG
Organism: Pisaster brevispinus; assembly: GCA_023634235.1. Lineage (NCBI taxonomy): Eukaryota > Metazoa > Echinodermata > Asteroidea > Forcipulatida > Asteriidae > Pisaster > Pisaster brevispinus. The sequence goes on along the minus strand of JAMKCF010000012.1, from coordinate 8,006,837 downwards.
AGTAACAACCACGTCTCTGGCGGCAGCATTCACAAACGGTCACTCCGGAAAATTTGAATCTCCGAAACTCGCCTTCAAGCGATCTTTGGAGATTCAAATTTGTTGACATGCTTTTCTTGATTTCTAATCAATGTGAACATTTCAGACGAAAAAATTTTGCAGGATGCTTTCTACCTTTACCATCTTTATAACAAGTAGGCTTCGAATACAAAATTCACAATTTTTTTTTCGGGGTCATTACCAAAGTATGACCTAACCTTTCAAGACTCAAGACTGTGACCCCTAGAGAATGTACATGCAGCAGGTGTGCTTCAAATTGTTCTCTCAAGATGTAAGGTAGAGACCAAGGGATGTGCTCACCGTTTTTTTATTCTTGCTTTTTTATGTTTATTTGACAGGATAGTGCAGCTCCATCTATACGAGTGGATAAGCGACTCATTTATAAACTCACTGAGCTATATCACTCAGGAGTGTTGAGATTGGCTGACATGAACAGAGAGATTGAGAAATATGTCAAAGAGCTTTTTAAAGGTGAGAGATGTTCTCATTCGTAGTGAGTTACTAGTGTTGTAAGACTTAATCTGTACATTGGCTCAAACCCCCAGATAGAAATGAAACCGATACTCGACTTGTTGACTCAAAGATTCTGGCTATGTTGACTCAAGTCCAGCACGATGTGACTAAAAGAAGTTTTAATACAGGTTTCTCTCTCAGTTTCTAAATAGAAATTCCTTCAAATAGAGGGCTAAGGGAGCGTCTCAAAAGTTGGATCGCTTGGAACGTCCAAATGAGAACACTTCACCGTCCCACCGGGCATACTCCGTGTTCCCGCTGGAACGCGGGCATATCCCCATTTGGACGTTCCACCGCGGTCGCTGTTCCGGCTTGTTCCCTAACAAGAAATACACGTATTCCCAATGGAACGGTTGCACAGTTATACCCATTTGAGAACTCGGTCTGTATGCAAACGTGAATTTGCTAACAAAATGGAGTCGCGATCCTGATGTCGCTGGTGAACACCGCTTAACACTATGAATACACAACAATCTTTTTAAAGAAGGATTGGGAGTTTTGTTTGTAGTTGGATGCAAAACGTGAGGTTTATTTTGATTTGATGGGTAGTCCGTGGAGGAAAGGTTTAAGTCGGACATGCAACGACGATAGTCTATACTGCACTGTAGTGTAGGCCTGAGTGTGCATGCCATGGTCGATCCGTCTGTGTGTGTGTACACGGACGGTTGGGTTTGAGAGGACCGTGTAAACTATGCATAAGTGGGAGCTAGTGTCTAAAATAGTCATATTCATAACCAGTATTTAGTAATTATACACGTGACCATTTTCATTACCAGTCGGAGCTAAGTTGTTAAAGATGTTTTACTTAGTTTTTGTTATTACTGCGTAACTAATTCTGGTGTCAAAAACGGTATATTCATGATTTGCGATGCTGCAGCGACCGTGATTCACGTAACGGAACATTAACCAATGTTATTCTAACATTATTGACACGTGTTTAAAAGTAGTAGCATTCTTTCAGACTGAAAAACATTTATTGATGAACCTACCTTGCTGTCTGTTTCTGTGTTTTTTACTCTTTGATGTCAGGCCCAACGCAACTCCAACAATGGAGACGAACACAAACATACACGCACTCGGGCACCAAGCAAACAAGGTGCGAATGTTCCCAATTGAACGTTCAGATGGAACGTTCCCGTTGGAAAGTTCCCACAAGAATGGTAAAAAATAATGGCGCCGCGTTCCAACGGGCATGCGGACGCGATCCACCGAAAACGGAACGTTCAAATGGGAATGTTCCATTTGGACGGGAACGTTCCCGACTTTTGAGACGCTCCCTAAGCACCAAGTTTTATTTTTATGTTAGATAAAAAGTTTACCGTCTCAATTTCTCCTGAAGACGATCAGAGCATACTCATCGCAACTTCAAGTTGTCAAACCACAGGTTCTTCTCAGAACAATCACAGCTCATAAAGAGATTTATGTGACCACAAACCTCACTTAACCATTTCCATTTTTTGTTTACCACTATTTGTAGATGAAGAGCTGCCGTCCAAGGAAATCTGCCCCGAGCTATACCCAAGCCTGAACTGTCTCCACTTCTTTATCTCCCACGCCGTGAAAGTTACAAGTCTCTTGGAGATGGATCTCGGCCATTGCCACCGTCTTGTCAGCGGCTGGCAGGAAGAGTTCCCCAACGACAGCTGGTACTATCAACCCTTCGCCTCCAGCGGCCCGATCAAACGTGCCAAGAACAAGCAAAACCAGAGACTCCTCGGGCACTATCCCGACATGACGCAGACCTTTCTCTTCTGCTGTCAGAATGAGGGACAACGGCGGCTCCTGCACATGTACGGCTCGGTCTGCGTCCTGGACAGCCCCCACGGCAAGACCATCCTTCCGACTTACTTCTTACAGGTACGCACCAACGTCGGGTACCAGGTGGTGTGTACCATCATCATGCAGTACTGGAACAGCAAGATATTAGCTGAAGCCATGCAGGTTATCAAGGACTGGAACCCTGACTGGCAGCCAAAGGCTTTACTGGTTGAAATGATCGAGGATGAGGTACCAGTCTTGGAGGTGCTATTCCCAGGTATGGACTTTCCTTTTGTTACATTAAACAAAAAAATGAACACTAAAAAGATTATTTGGGGCAGCATACTTTAATTGTTAAAAACTAAATTTGTGTATTTGTACTCGGTAATGAATGTGTTTGTAGTCAGTGTTGAATTTGAATGTATTAGTGCACACGGGGAACGGGAAAAGAAACTCACTTTTCACTTGGAAACTGTGATGAAATAAATAACACTGAATTGAATTGAATTAAATATTCTGGGATGCTTTCACAACTCTTTGATATTTTTAATAACAGATAAGAGCAAGGGGTAACATGTTCCCCCCCAATAAAATGGTGGATAAATGTGCTTGTTTGACACCAGCTAATACTTGGGCATTTCTCCTAAACTGTGTATTGACCACACTCACCCGATGTCATCATCACAATAAATCTTGGTTGTGCCACTTTGGGAGTCAATGTTCCTGTGTGTCATACAGTGTAGTGCATATTTAAGATGACATGGCCTTTACATGCCTACCACTGACTTCCAAAATGGCGAGCAGGTCGGACAACGGACATTAGCAGCATGTGGGCATTGTTGCAGGAGTAGATAAAGTGTTTTTGTTGGAAAGAAGATGAACACGAATAAATTTTTAAAATATCAATACTTTATTACTAAGTAAAGTTTGCGGTAACACCATGTGAAAATCTCTTTTGAGTAGTGTAGGTTCTGAAAAGAACCGGTGGTTAACGACTCAACGTTTCGATCAGTATGCTCTGATCGGCGTCTTCAGGAGAAGACAAAACTTACTTAGTTAAACTTCCACCATGCAAAGTTTCAAATCCTACAATAATTTATTTTTATTTTGTCTCTTCTCTCTATAATTTATAAAAGAATGCCAGGTGCTGATCTCGTTCATCCATCGTGAGAGGGTGTGGCTTGACTTCTTTTCCAATGAGGAGGACCAGTGTTACGACCCAGTCGTCCTGGATCCCTTGTTCTTTGCAAGGACGAAGGAGGAATTCAGCAATGCACTCCAGGCCCTTCAAGAATGCCGTGTATGGACGCAAAATCCGAGATTGCAGTACTGGATGAGAGTCAGATGGCTGCCATGTTATCAGGTTTGTTAAAAATAATAATCGAGTCTTTGTCGTGTCCTGGCCGTATGTTTTACGAGCACCGGACTCAAGCTCTGGTGTTTCTGATCAGCAGAGTGTGGGTTTGAGTCCCGGTCATGACACTTTAAGCAAGATACTTTACCATAATTGCTTTACCCTAATTTGCTTTGGATAGCACGTCGAGCTGTTGGTCCTGTGTACTAGGATTGGTAGTGCACGTAAAAGAACCCATAACACTTATTGTTGAAGAGTAGGGGTTAACCCTGGTGTTGCTGGTTCACATAGCAAGCATCCTTGTTTACAGTTTTCCTCAGGCTTGCGAGCTAAAGTCATGAAGTTCACTTATGAGACATCCTTGGGTTCATTACCAGAAATGTGTAATAATAAGACTAATAATGTGATTTATGAGGCATCGCATGGTGAGGTATCAAGGTATGTTTGGTTTGCGGTAACACCATGTGTGTATCTACTTTGAACTTGTCTTGCTATTTATTCTACTGCCGTGGAGTAGATTTCAGAAATTCGGGAGACTTCTCAGTCCTGAGAAGAACTGACCTACTTATTAGCTTCTACCTGGGTGGAAGGAAGGAAATCGGCAAGGACTACTACTTTCGCTTAGTGGATCGAGGGGACTTCTCGTTATTAACTTCACCACCGTGTAGTGAGTTCTTAATAGTCTGCTCTAGTCATCGTCAGGAGACTGAACATAATCTACACAAGAAAGTATACACATGGCGTTACAACAAACCAAATATTCAAGACTCAGAATAATAATAACTCTTGACTTTTACTCTGCAGAAATGGTCGTTAGCATTTTTCGGTGAGGAAGTTGTTCTCAACATGTGCGCCAATGATGGTCTGGAACTGCTACGAGAGGCTCTGGAATACACTTGGTTGGAGAATGTCCGCAGCCGGAGTCTGAGCGAGTTGCTAACCTGCCTGGCGATGGATGAGCTGCCGAAATTATACAAGAGGTGTGTACAGTTATCATCAGAACCCGCAGAACGCTTTGTGTGTAGTTGTTCTGTGCGTATACGCTCTGAGGCAGTTCATGCACACCATCATGTAAGCTGTACGGCAAATGTCAGCTTTCCCATTATTGACCCACTGAATAGAAATTAAAACATTGATCCATAGTTTCACACCATCCTTGTGTTATTATTGGTTTTAAGGAGTTGCGTTTTACCCATGTCTATCCCTTTTTTTTTTCTTTTTTTTTTTAAACCACCAGCTACACTAAGGACAACGTCTCACTGCAAGCTGGTAGAAGGTACCAGCTGAACTCTAAGCTTCCGATATACGTCCGACATCAACCAGTACCTGTCCGACCATTCATCAATGAAGTGCTGTCCTCGATGCCGTCGATGCAGGTGGTTTTCTTATCTGAGGGACTTTATCTTGTCAGTAGCGATGACAGCGACGAAAAATACAGGGTCTCGTTCGGTATGGAGAGCGAGTACCCGTCATGCGAGTGTTGGACCTGGAAGAGCAAGATGGAAATCTGTGAGCACTTTTGTGCCGTGTTCAAACAGTGTATCAGCTGGCACTGGTGCAAACTCTCCCCCTTGTACACGGACAACCCAATCTTCAAAGTTGACCAATCGCAGTGTGACACACCCTTTCAAGACACGCCCAGATGCGGGGACCACACCCAGACAGACATCCTCAGGAGTAAGGAGTACATTCAGGTTGCAATGGACGACTTCGGAGCGGAGGAGGTGTTGGAACACGATACAAGCAGTAACGGTGACGTCGACGCCGCCGGCGACGTGGACGACGGGGCCAGTCCCTCCTGGGAGCTGAACGAGAAACAAACGACCTGTAACAGTCTCTTGCAGCAGCTGGGTCAGATGTCCAAACAGGTGACGGACAGAGTAGCTATGGACTTCATGACCAGCAACCTAGTGGAGCTACTCAAGCAGATGCAACAGTACGATGAGGTCGTCGTCGGGGAAAAACGGAGCGCAACGCCGTCATCCCCAAGCGAGGAGGAGGGACGGAAAAAATTACGGAGCGGGCCTTCCCCACAGAGAGTCACTCGTCAGTCTCAAGCAAAGAAGACGGAGGCTGTCTCATTATCAAACAACGGTCAACAGAAGGAGCTACCTGGCCTGGACTTGGGTTCAGGTGACACAGATTTCACAGGTGACAGTTGACAAAGGTGACCAAAGTGCCACGGTCATTATTCTGTTCAGTACAAAGCAAATCACTCAAGTTCTGGTGGCCGGGTGGTCAGGGTCTGGGTTTGAATCCCGGTCATGACACATGTGTCCTTGAGCAGGACACTCAACTATAATTGCTTCTGTTCACCCAGGAGTAAATGGGTACCTGTGAGGGCAGGGATGGTTCTTGTGATTGGTTAATAGCTTGGTGTGCTAAATATTTGGCAGCACAGGCTGTATACTCCCCAGGGAGCTGAGATGGTCCAAGGAACGAAACAAATGACCCAGTCACCAGACACCAGGGGTAATAATGTCAGAGCACCATGAGGGTAACTGAGTAACGGATTTGAGCGCTGTATAAGAAGTCACTATTGTTATTATTTTATTTTGTACAAGAACATTCCTTTTCTCTACGATCAGTTATGCAGTGAGACAGAATATGTTCAAAGTCCATTGCAGATTAAGCTCCAAGACATAAGACTTTGCTTAGCAAATTCCAATCTTAAGATTAATCTAGCTATTTATGAAATCGGGATCAGGTAATGTGCAAGTTATATCATTGTTTTTACCCTTACGATGATGTGTATTAAGCACTGTATACTCAGTACTTCCCCCCCCCCCAAAGTTCTGTGAACAAAAAATCTGCAGGCAAATCACTCGGGTGGGATTCGAACCCACGACCTTTGCATTGCTAGAGCAGATGTCTTACCACTAGACCACCGTGTAAGTTCAAATGAGGATGCTTTGAAGTTGTTCCAGGTGTTCATAAAATGTCCGCCAGTCTGGAAAAGCTTTGCGTGTAGTGAAGTGATTTTAGATTTGGCGAACAAAAGATTCTCAGTAATACTCTGGGTAACTTAATGTTGTAAAATAATTAAAACAAATCATACCGTCATCATTTGACAAACAATTATTTTATTAATAGTATGACTTTAGAAATGAAATACAAATTAACAATAACAGGAAGTTAATACACCAATATTTTGATTTGTTTGTATAAAAAATGAGAGTTAAGTTTAGGTATTTCGGTCAACATACATAAATGTATCGAAGATTCAAAATACAACAAAATAGTTTCGAAGACTTTACTCAAAAACCAGCCTAATGCCACTTTTGAAATACCTTACAAATCAACATTATAAGTTAATAAATTTGACCAAGATAAATCTGTACATATTTTGTAAATTTATCATTTTTGTACATAACATAAGTTTTTAATATTCTTTCAAGATTTTTTTAACCACTTCTTTCCTAAGAGTGTATTTATCTGTCTTCCATGATGACCTTTGACACGATTTACCAGTGGTTCGTACTTTCATTACATACAAAATTGTAAAAAAAAAAAAATTGAAAATAAGCAAAGTAGGATTTGGATCCTTTCAGGGCATCCGTTGTACAGTGATGAAGTTTATTTAAAGTGCCTTGGAAAAAAAAACTGCAACGATTAATGTATTTTGCAAAAGAAAAAAAAAAGCGAAAATTACAGAAGGCAATTTTACTTGTTTACTTAGAGAATGGTCACTGTTTTTGGATGCCAAAGGCAGCTTTTGAAAGACTATTTTATACTTGCATGATTGTATGTTCAACGTTTGAGTTTATCACTTTTCTAACACATAATTTTTCTTTCAAATTTGTATTAATGTAAAAAGTTGAGTTTACTTGTGTTCATAATTTGTTCCTGTTGTTTTGTCAAAATACAAGAAAGAAAGGGTAAGCAATGATGAAGTGGAATGCAAAAGGGAGGTTTGTCTCCAGAATCTGGAGTGATTTAAACAAGATTTAAGCTTGATTTTTGAAATTTGTTTTTGACTTTAATCAGCCATGTAATTTTTCAGTTGATTCCCCTCTTGCTCTTCAATAAAAGTGGCGTACAAAACTGAAAAACGTTGTCCAAAGTATGGTTGGACATTTCATGGGGTTTTTTTGAAAAATGTCTCATCTTTTTTAGTTTTGAAGAAGCGTCAATCCGTTATAATTTAAGACATTTGAATGAGTGAAACTGGGCTTGAAATGATTGTAGCATTAATTTTACAAAAATTTGATTTTGTGACAGATTTATTTACTGTTTGTTTCCCTCTTCAATATTTGATTAAATGCAGATTTTGTAATGTTTTATCAATACTTGCATCACACAGGGTCGTTGCTGATAGAAAAAAGTCTAAAACAAGGATCCCAATTTTACGGTATTTTAAAATGTTGGAGTTTCAATTTCTGAGTATTTCATGGGGTTTGGAATTAGTAAGTGTCCTCAGCACTAGAGAAGTAGATCAAGGAGCAAGATTTCTTTATATGTGGAAAAAGGTAACAGCTGATTTTCTTTTCCAGACTGACTTAAACAGTTTGAATTGAGATAAAAGTCTCAAATTTCTTGTCCCTGTTGATAATTTCAGCTTAACACCAAAATAAATTTCCTTGCATTCCTATTGTAAAGTTCCGTGAAGAAAATGACTTATTAAATGCCTTTATTTTAAAACTTATTTCAAGATGTTTGCGTAGAAGTTCTTGCATTTGAAACTTATAAAAATGACCTTATTGGTTTGAAATCATCTCTCATTACAGATTTCTTTGCATAAAATAAATTCATGAAAACCTGTCCTTGCTTGAAATGTACACAAAAGGCCATAAACAAAATAACAATAAAAAATTGTTTCAATTTTTTTTTAATATGCACAGAGTTGAGCTAAATAAACTTTGCCTGAAATATACAATCAGAAGATTACTAGTGAGAAATAATACTTGAGAGTTTGAAAGACAAAAAAGCGACATATATATTTGTCTTCAGAAGAGCAGAAAATATAGAAATATTATTTAAACTGAGGAGAGCACCTTTGTCATCTTTTCTCAGGAGAACAGATGTGAAGCTCCTACCCCAAAACCAGGCACTTCCTGCCGAAACTCAAAACTTGGTTTAAGCTCATCAGAAAGATGAGAGGAAGAGCTGTCAAAAAACGTTACAGCCAAGTTCCCACACAGGCTATTTGTCAACTAATGGTCGATATTGCCTGGTACCAAACACATGTTTTTCGAGCATAGATACCAGTTAATATCAGCCACCAGTCGACAACTGGTAAGTATTTCTCAATATGTAGGATGTTTAAGACATCACATTGGCATTGTGGCTGATGTTTCAGATGGCTTCACTTTTAAGACTATTTCACTATTTCTGACAAGTGCCTGATGTTGGCGTGGAGCGTCACATTCTGGTTTTGTTTTGCCTAACATCAATGTGTGATAAACCTCAAATACTTGCTGCTTTCAAAGTCATGCTTTAATATCAGCACAAGTTGTTTAAGTTACCCACTGCTAATTGAGGGATTCGAACTGTCTTCTTGATACTGAGTGACTTGGTAGTATAGCTCCTAAGCTATCTACTCTAAATGCAGAAGGTGGTGGGTTCCAATCTCACCCAAGGTATCCAAGGGTCTACCGGCCCATTTTCAAAGAGCTGCTCAGGTAGTAGTCTTGATTGGCGACGTTCATTTTGTTAGCGTAGTTGCCTACAGTGCAACACGAATTACTGGAGAAGAGATATCTGTATCACACAAACATAATTCATAGACTTGCACTGTCCCTCCGAGCCAGTCAATGTTGCGCCCTCTACCGGTGAAGGTGACTAATAATATATTTTTTTAAACAGTGTCGCCAATCAAGACTACTCGGGCAGAAAAAATGTGTTTGAAATTTTCTGCTAAGCAATAATAAGCCGAATACCAGTCACAGACAGTACATTTGACATGGTGTTTTTGGCTGGTAACCTTATTCTGGTAAGCTACTTTTTGTGCTTAAGCAGCTCTATGAGATTGGGCCCAGGACTTGGAAAGCACTGATTATACAATGCTTATCACTCAATGATGTAAAACAAATACAAGCCATTCTGTTCTTTATACCTGATACTATAACTACATCAATTAAATAATTTTTTATTTGCTTTTTGTTTAACTTTAATCAACTAAGATATACTTCCCAGCAGCAGGCCCCCACCCCCCCCCCAAAAAAAAATAAATAAATAAATAAAATTGCTTATATGAACACAGCTCATTCTACAGACATGCAAAGAGTTGATAAAAAGTGGAAAAATGCAGGGTTAAGCTTCATGATTTGGGGAAAAAAGCTCTGCTGGATCTGGGATAAAAATTTTGTAAGTCTATCCAAATGCACAGTGTGATGTCTTACAATGACATTGCTAATTACGGATCTTTTTGAAATCTGGAACATTTCCTTAATATCTGTAAATGTTGTTTCAAAATTTCATTTCCATTGCTTGCATAGGGCGCTTGGGTCCTATTTGGTTGAGGGAGCAGAAGGGTTGATTTACACAAAAGTGTCAATCTATTAAAACGAGTAAAGAGTCTTTTTTGCTATCTCTTTCCATTTTCTTTTCTGCTTACTGTGCCCAAATTTTCTCCACTGCATTGCCAAATTTGGGAGGGCAGTTGCTCCCCTTGCCGACCCCCCCCCCCTTTGCAGTTGGTGACCCTCTCTTTCAGTTGCTCCCCTTGCCGATGTAAGCCAATTATTCTTTTGTTATTTTTATCATCGGATTGAAGAAAAAACAAACAAATAAAAATGGATCGATTATGTTTGATTTTTAAGTGCACCTTTTCATAACACAGCTTCAACCTTCTTACTAGTCCAGTTCCCATATCCATGTACAGCACAGAGCTCAATAAATATAAAAAGGACCAGCCTATTTCTCTATCAGCCTAAGTTTGACTGCAATTAATAATGGCTGAAGCGAGTCTTGAAATTTAACATTTCAAACATCAATAAAGCAACCGTTTAAATTACTTCTTTTTTTTACATAAAAAGTTGGCGCAAAAATGTTTTTTTGAAATGACGATGTAAAAATACATTTCCAGATTCAGAGCGGCAAAAACTTTCCTTCAAAACCAATTTCTCTATATTTTCCAATAACCATGTTTTTTCTACTTTTTAGGAACTGAAACGTCGGTTACAATATAAAGATACAAGATTTGTAGACACAAAAATGAGTTGCTAGTTTTGCGTTTTTGAAAGAACATTTTGCACTCCACTAAAAAAAAAAGTGCTTCCAATTTCTTCAGTAGCTACACACTTTGAACCCCAAATTACTATTGCATCTGTTTCCTTGCCAGCAAGAAAATAAAATACTTAACTATTTTAATATACATAAGTGAAAGCTCGTTAAGACTTCAAATTAAAAGCTATCCAATGTTGATTTATCCAATAAACCCATAAAAACTTTTTAATTTTTACGAAAATCTAAATTAAAAACTGTAATTGATTTATACATATGATTATGTTACCCTGATTCAATGCAACACGTTTATATTAGTTACAGGAACTAGGCATTATAAAAAAATTGTTAGTTACTTGTTAATGTTTACCTTTAAGTACTTAAAATTATGAGACGATCACAAGGTTGGTAAATACACACTCTAACTTAATACTCTCAATAGACCTTTATCATAGTGCGGCCATCTTGATTTTCTCCTGATTCAAATCAATGTAACCAGACCGAGGCTGGAAGGAGAAATAGTCTGGTTCCTTTTTGTACGATGAGTACTAGCATCCATCAATGTTTTTGGATACCAGGAACATGACCAAGATGGTGCAGCATGATCATGGTGTTTTGACCCGATTCACCCTACGTCATCATCAAAAGAATCTTGGATGCACAATTTTGGGAGTCAATGTCCTTGTGTGTTAAACACAGTGCAGAGGCAGTGCGACGTTTACACGCTTACCATCGTTTTTACGTCCAATTTTACTCCCTACATGGAGAGCATGGCAGATAGAAGCTGCGAGTGACGTTGGTGCAATGGGGTCAATAGTTCAATAAACAGCCAGGGTTAATTTCATAGCTCTGCTTAGCACAAAACCGTGGGTTTCTAATCATCCGTCCCGGTTTACAAGTTTAGAGCCGAATTGCTGCGCTAGCACAGGCCTGGTTTTTCATCTTTGAGAGGGCAAGGCCATCTTCATTTTTGTACGGGGCACTTCTACTGGAAAATCTTAAAATCTATTGGAAAGTTTTGAAGGGGCATAAAGGCCAAGACCAGGGGCAACGAAGCCTGTGGCCTCCGCGTAATTCCAAGCCTGCTAGCTGTGTAAGCAAAGAATGTTTGGTAATGTGAAATGCACACACTTTGTAAACAACAATAACAATAATGGGCATTTACATGTATTAGGCGCTTTCAAACATTGCATCAAAGCACCTTACACTACCCCTGTTCACTTGATTTCAAGCATTCCTGCAACATACATAGTACATTAAATAGGATAGCCAAAAAGGCAACAGGGTCACATCTTTATTGCCATACACTTTCATTCATGCAAGTAAAAAAAAATAAAAATAAATAAATAAAGACACGAATAAGTAAATAAAATAATAAATCAACAATATGTATAAAACAAAATGTTTTTACAAAATTTGCAAAACAAGTATCATCCCAATCGTTAAGATAATAGGGTGAAGGGTACTGAAGTTTCTTGACTCAAAAGTGATGCAAGATCTCCTGATTGACGGTGAACCAGTTGTTACTGAGCGAATTCTTGCACATTTTGAGAAGTAGAAGGGACTCATTACTAAGGAAGCATGTATCATACAGATGGGTCTCCTGTGCTGGCAGGCCTGCGGGGTACCGGCGGTGGTATTTTGGGTCGAGCACAGTTTTTGATGCGCAGAGACTCCGGTCTCGGTGGTGGCACTGGCCTGCTCGGTTTGCTCTCTGCCTTCTCCGACGGGGAGGAAGTCTCCGCTGAGTTGTTGGCATTAAACTTGGGCCTAGGCACTGGAGGTGGTCGGCTGGCAGTTGGTCTGAGGGCTGCACTGGGTCTACTTTGTTCCGAGGACGCCGATGATGTGGGCAGCTTTGGGAGAGGAGGTTTAAGCGCCGCCCCCGGGGGCTTCAAAGGTCCACTTGGTGGTTTCGCGGGGGCAGGAGTGGGATTCACGGGGGCAGGAGTGGGATAGGTTGACATTCCAGGAGGTTTGGTGGGGGCTTTTCGCACAGGACTTGGCTGTGTAACTCTAGAAGAGGGCGCTTCTGGCACTGGGGGTGGAGGATTTGTGGGCTTCATCCTTGATGATTCTCTCCTCACGATGTTGGAGGACGGGGCAGGGGCAGGGGCAGCCGGTAGCCTTGTCCGTTCGGCATTCTGTTGTGGCCTGCTCCACGAAGGTCTACTATCGGCAGATTCTGTCGTTGGCTTATACACAACATGTGTGTCCCGGGATGATGGCCTCGTGCTCATGACAATATCCGGTCTCGATCTTGGCTGGTTGCTATGGTGACCATTGCTTGCATTCGCCTTATTAGCGTCATGATGAACATTGGTGAACCTAGAAAGACGAACCAGAGGAAAGAAAGAGAGAAGAATTAGAGAATATCTCTGTACTAAAATATGTTAATTAATTAAACGCATTCCCGCCAGACACCTCGTGATAATGAAGTTTCTTCAAACCCTTCTTGTCACAGCGCTGATTGTTAGTTTAATTTAGCAAAGACTTTCTGCAGGCTGCAGGTTAGGTAAAATTAATTCTGTCGGCGGACTTTGTTGCACTTAACGGCTAGCTATGGCCGTATCCAAACTGGCGGCTTTGGCTACGGCTACAGCTATTGCTAAGGGTGTTGCCAAGGGTGTCCTATACTTCAATGTACATGTATGATGACCATTCGATCCAGCCGTAGTCATAGCTGCCAATTCGGACACGCCCTAACAAGCCAACACTCATTTTAGCCGCTTAATTTCTATAGCTTTCAAACGATTATACAGGATCCTGCCAGATTGAAATCATTTGCTCCTGGCAGTTCTTAATAAACAAAAAGAACCTTTCTTTTCATTGTAACTAAACCGAGGCTAGAGCTGGGGAATATAGACTGGCACCTTTCTTATCAGATGAAATTAGTAAACATGATAGCTCCTTCATACAGGGAACAGGACTTGGATGGTGATAGCATATGATATGTGTCAGTGGCCAGCTGGAGAACAGTATTACGATTTTGTTTGCGTACACAAGCGTCAATGAACAATATGGCTACTCTTTGTGTTTTACCGATAAGTTTTTTAAAGGTAATGACTCCGATAAAAAATTGTGTAATTTCTATCCGAAAGCCTCTTGTTAGATAGATGGGAATGGTAGTAAACGTGCTGCGAAATAATTTCGTCTGAATGCCCCCGTTGATTAGAAATTTAAAAAACCAACTAATGAATCTAAGAAATGCTTCATGCATGAATGGTTTCTCAGATTTCTGAGGGCTGGTGTCCGTTCCGGGAATAATGCGGCCAGAGATGCGGCCAGAGATGTGGCTGCTACCCGCTGTCACCTCCCTAAACGTGGATGGATTCTATGTTTTTGTGACAATAACGTGACAGGTTTTTTTTTGCTGTTTTCTCAACAGGGATATACTGTTTTCTGCTGAAACTTTCACAGGTGACTTTCATTGTATCTTTCTTGATAATTTTGCCTATAAATCAGAATTACGCTGACAAAAACCAACCAATAACCCAACCTTTAAACACTGTATACTCAGTACTTTCGAACACAAATAATATTCTTTATCCCCCGACGCAAATTTAACATCTATTTAAATCGATACTGTACCCGCCGCTAAAATAAAGGAAGCAAACTGCCCTCCGCCATTGTGGGCAAGCTCGATGGTCTCGTGATAAGACGTCTGCTCCAAAATGGCAAAAGGTCGTGGGTTTAAATCCCGACCGAGTAATATGCCTGTTGTATTTTTTTAAAAATTTCATAGGACTCTGGGAAAGTACTGCGTATACAGTGCTTAAAAAAAAAAACGTGTTTGGGTAAAACACAACTTATATTCTTTACAACTAAGTAAGGTTTGCGGTGTCACGGTTTCTAGAGCGGAAACCAACTCTTCTCAGAGCCACCACTACTCACAAAAGAGATTTCTTGCATGGTGTCACCGCAAACCTTACTTACTTAGTAGTTTTTCCACCATGCATATGGCTGTTCAGTGAACTTGATTGGTTAATAGGGATTTCTGATCGACAAGCGTCAATCAGTAATTGGTCAATGTAAAGTTAGCCTTCTCTTCCCCTAGTAGTAACACGTCAAACTCAAACCACATCACTTTAGTTTTTTAGTTTTAGTTTTAGTTTTAGTGTTCAGTATAGACCAGACCCCAATTTCATAATGCCAGTAAGCAGAAATCAAATATTGCTTGGCACAACTGGTTTACCAGCCACATTACTTAACCTGCGTTGCTTATGGCTGGTTCCCTGCTCAATGATGCTCAGCTAACAAAATTTGCTGAGCAGTATTTCCATTTAAACAGCTTTAAAAGAATCAGAGACACCGGCCCAATTTCAAAAATAGCCTGTAAGTACAAAATACTTGCTAAACACATACAACATTGCTCAGCTGAAAAAGGTTACCAGCCAAAATTTCATTAGGTTTACATTGTTGCCACTGGTTCCCAACTCACTTTTTTTTTGCTGAGCAAAGAAAGTTGCTAAGCAGTATTTTCTGTTACCAACTTTATGAAACTGAGCCCATCTTCTTAATTTCCTAAAAATGACAGTGGCTAAGCAAAACATTTCAGCTTAGCAGAAATAAGATCCAAATGCAGAGTAACACAAAACCAATACCACTGACTCGTCTCAAGCCAGATTTGTGCTTAATAGTGACCGTGCAGTACCATTTATTGATGGAATCGACGTACAAACAACATAGCATTGCATTTGCACAGCACTTCAAATGAGAGAGCGTATACTGCTGCAAGTAGTTTTTTTTTCTTTTTTCTTTTACAAAATAAAACTTCCACAATAAAATCAGAAAACATGCACTCATTTACAATTTATACCATGTCCGATATGTGGCAGAGAGAGGGTGCCCCCCCCCAATGTTCCCATACTTTAACACACTATTTTCCTCTCGTACAGAAGCACCCCTCCCCCTTCCCCTAAAATCCTCTAGAAAATTCCTGAGGGTCCCAGATTATAATGAGTACACAATGGGAGGGTACACCATGCAACATATCAAGCACCAAATATTGCAATTTAGGGCATTTGATACATGTAAAGATATGCAAAAATGATCAATCAAAAATGCAAATTTCTTTCCTGAAAGTTCAACACATGCAGTTAGCACATTTCAACAAGCAGTCCCCCCCCCCCCCCCGACAGTTAAATATAGAAGTATGACGTACAACTTGAGCAAAATTGCTTTAGTCTTTTAGCGACGCTTATTATAAAAAAAGTTATTGAGCATGGAGATTTTTTTCCACAGATTTTTTTTTTTAAATCAAGTCATAAATTTTTTTTTAAGGTGGCTGGAATGCTCACCAGCTTCAAATTAAATATCAAGCAATAAGCCGCAAGAGAAGCTGACTGGGTACAAATTTAATTCAATTTTGGGGTGAATAAAGGAAAATACAGCAGTTTTAGGTTGAATGGCTTCTGACTGGCAACCCAGAACAAAGATGTTCATAAAACAAGGAGACCGCCGAGGCTAGATAGCTCGGTTCGGGGAGCAACAGTCCTCCGCAGGTTCAAATTCCATTCTAGTCAAATTTTCTTTGTTTATCCAACACCTTCAAGTTAAGTGATTTGTCGCTTAAATATTTCCAAAATTTATGTTCTCAACAATAAATCAGAAATTTTGCAAATGGAAGGTTGAAACGCCCAAGTGTTGTAAGTCCTACTCTAAGGGACCATTCAGAATAATCAATGTTTACAAATTTTGATTTTTTTTTTCTTCAAAATTGTGGGTGGGTGGGTCAAAAGAAATAACTGAAAAAACAAATTCAGTTTTCAATTTAAATAACAGAAGGACTGTTTCTGCAGTTTCATTGTTAACAGTCAACCTTGTTTAGGTAGCTGACCTTCGCGCCGGATGGGGGGAGATGGCGAGGATTTTCACTTTGGTTTCAAGAAAAAAAAAGTTGCCTGCTAGAAGCCCGAAGAAGCCATTGAAAACTCCTGAGCTTGGAGAACATTATTTCTTTAAAAGTATCTGCTTCATTTGAGGCATTCCATTTGTTCTTCAGAGAACAGGGTATTTTACATACAATGTAGTCAGTCAATATTTAAAAATCTAAGTTTGGGGTGGCTGGGTAAAAAAAAAAAAAAAAAAAAGATAAGACACTTTTAAACATTGATCATTCTGAACGGCCCCTTAAAAGGCCAATGAAAAACCGACAACATGGCATCATGAACATGGGAAAGATGAGGGTTTCACAAGATGCATGAATGGGAAGGGGCGGGGCGGAAATGAGAACCAGGGGGGTGGGAAGAAATGAGGACTTGAGCAACCATGAGGAGAAAGGAGCAAAATCATGAGGTGCAGCTCAAGACGACAATCATTTTTTTTTTTGCAAAAAAGGAATGATGCGTTAGACGGCCTTGCGTACAACTTACCCTTGCTTACTAACGGGGGAATATTTGGGTGGTGGATGGCGTTGTAAAAGGCTGTAGTTGAAAGAAACGTGCCAGTGAGCATATCGTCTCAACAATGACACAACAGTACGGTACAACTCACACAACAGACCACAGATAACATAGGATAATCTCACAAAGAAAAGAAAATTTTTTAAATGTTCTTTTAAAGAGGGGCTCCAAGGTCAAACTGAGTTTAGTGATGCACTCATTTTCCAATAGATAGAGTCCTCATGAACGAAAGTGGGAGGAAAGTTACAAGTTTCTGCCTCGTATTAAATCGGTGTCAAATATCATTTTATTTTGAAACGCTTTCACAGTGAAATTTGAATGCAAAAAGGAATGAGTCTGTACACTCCTACATATGTAGGAGCAACCTCTACGCTGGTCGTAAACTCAAAATGAATGTCGTTTTGATAGACTACCTTCAGAATTCAGAAATGCACTGAAAATTGTCTGTACAAAAATGTACAGATTATATATGTGACATCAATTGTTTTTTGCTTTCGAAGGGTTTGAAACATAGTGGAATTTTACACCATTTTAACGAGAGGTTAGAGACTTGTAAATTTTCCCCCCATTTTCATAAGGACTCTATCTATTGAAAAATCTGAATTTGATCTTGGAGCCCCTCTTTAATTTTTGTCCTCCACAGCTATTGCTTTGCTTCATGCAAATCAGTTGTCAAAATCACAAATTTTGTCACCACAGAAAAGCTCAAATATTCACATCTGTAGCAGTGTACTACAACATGCTTGTTCTTGCACAGAGCTTTAGTATGGGGAATTAAAAAAGGAAAACGTTTCCTCAAGACCTATAAAATGGGATCCCACCACAATAAAAGACTCAAGTATCAAGACAAGGATACGGGGAACAAGACTTGAAGCTCCGTTTGGAAAAGCCAATTTTAAAACCTAAAACAAAACCTGGGTCTAAATTTCACAAACTTCCTTAGAGTACTTGACTTAACCTAACAAAATATCTTGTTACAATTATCGCTTGTGACTGGTTCACTACCAACTTCACCCGACCAAATGAATTTGTTCAAGGAACCTTGTCTAAACTATTCCAGGATATTTAGCGGGAAACGTTTTTTTTCCCTGAAGTGATTTTTGTTCCCCAGCAACAGATTTGCAGTGACTTTATTTCTGCTGATCCGTTATGTCCACATCATGCGCCAGTCCTTGACTTTGTACATTTTGTACATATTCACATTATTTGGGACATGCAACAGCAGTTGATTTTTGTACATCTTCACATATTTACATGCATCGGACTCTGATGGCTGAGTCATCCGGGTGCGGGTTCGAATCCCACGCATGACACTCTCATGTTCTTGAGTAAGACACTTAACTATAATTGCTTCTCTTCGCCCCGGGGTAAATGGGTACCTGTGAGGTCGGAGATGGTTCTTGTGATTGGTTAATAGCTTGGTGCGCTACATACTTGGCAGCACAGGCTGTATACTCCCCAGGGAGCTGAGATGCTTTTAAGGAATGAGAATAAATAGCCCAGTGACCAGGGTTGAAAATGTTAGAGCGCCATGAGCGTCACTGAGTGATGAATTTGAGTGCTATAAGAATGAGGCACTATTATTATTATTAGCCTTTTTCACACATGGGGCACTTTAAAAGTTGAATGTAAAACACTCGGAGTAAGCAATGGTAAGAGGCTCATAAAGAAACAGTATCAGGGATAGACCAAGTTTCATATACATGGTCAGCAGTGAAAAACGCTAAGCAAAATTCACCTGCTGAACAAAATTTTCCAAACGACCAGTCACAGACAATGTACATTGCAAGGTATTTTGGTCAGTAGCCCGATTCTGCTCAGCAGGATTTCTCCACACTTAGCGTGTTTATTCACCTTTCTAAAAAAGTCCAAGATAAAATCATGCACCGAGTAACACCGCCTGGCCCCACAAACGCAAGCTTTTTTTTAATAACCTGTACATACCTTTCCTTGCATAGCAATTGCTTGAGTTCGGCTCGTTTGTAGTACGAAATAATTCCGATGATGATAAGTGCTGGCACGACTCCAAGAAAGAGTACAAGTAGAACCACAACAGCGTTGCTTTGGGCGGCAATTTCTGTTAAAAAAACAAAAAACAGCAAACACGTCAGAAGAATAAACGGGTTTAGGATTTTTATCATCTCGGCCCAATCTCATAGAGCTGCTTAAGCAAGAAAATTAGCTAAGCACAACAAAATGTATGCTTACCAGAATAAGGGTACCAGCCAAAATACAATGTCACATGTATGATATGTGACTGGTATCCTGCTTATTTTTGCTTAGCAGAACATTCAGTAATAGTTTCTGCTTAAGCAGCTCTACGAATTGAGCCCTGAAAGCTTTTCTCAGTATAAAAAGTTAGTATTGGTGCTAATAACTAAAATAAGGCATTTCTGCTGTGGAATGTTCGACGAAAGAGCGTCACCATCTTCCCTTTGATACAATCTTAAAAAGGATGTTGCTGCAAAGAAGAAAAAAACAAGTCATGTTTTTATTTCAGTATTTGTTAGTAAACAATAGATCAGGGCCCATCTTCATAAAGCTGCTAAAGCTTAAACTACTTTCTGCTAAGCAAAAATGAGCAGGATACCAGTCACAGATGGTTCATGTGACATGGAATTTTGGCTGGTAATTCTGGTGAGCATAATTTTGTTGTGCTTAGCCACGCAAACTGCGGGCACATTTAACTCATTGTTATTTTATTTTGAGTGAACTGCACATGTGTCCCCTAAAATGGCCACTGCACAGAAATGCGCAGGGAATGCGACTCCCAAAATGGCGCGGACGAGATTGACTGTGTGACGCCCTCAGGAGAATGGGGTCCAATTGAACAAGCCTGGGACATGAGCCCAGGGGTGGATTAAGTGAATAATGAATGGAGCCTTGGTGCTGCAGACCACCCCGTCAGGACACTCATCTGGTCTTGAGTGCGATACAACCTTGTTCCCATGGGCGGCGTGCCGTATCTTCCCCTTTTTGTTTGCATTTCAATTCATGTACTTTTTTTTTTAAGTGGTCACTTTGTGGGCATGAAGTGAACCCTACAGAGACCATTGGTTTCTTTATTATCGTCCCCATAAGCCCAGACATGACTAGTATTGTTGAGGTTTTTTTACACAATTTATTCTTGTCTGAAAAAAATACTATGAAACAGAAATTTGGTTTTGTTTTAGAAACATTGATACTAAGGCAAATATTTGAAAATGTCAATTTAGGACATGACCTTTACTTTAACCCTTTTTTTGGTGGAAAAATGTCAGATCATGCAGCTATTTGCGGCAGCTATGAGCATTTTGGTACAAGCCGTTTCCGACCACAGGCTATCAAGCTTGAAGGGATCAACCACAAGCCAATGTTGGCTACATTTAAATCACACCATTCCAGGGGTTATGATTGAGCAAGATGTACACCCATGGGAATGAGGTTGATAAGGATGTTTATGTGTGATGTCATGTGACTCCAGTCTATGATGGATGATGTCATGTGATCCAAGACGATGATGGATGATGTAGCTGATTTTAAAGAGGCTTTTTTACCTTTGTTACGTTTTGTGATGTCGGGGCAAAGGACCTTGTCTTGTTGGCAAGATTTTGGGGTGGGGCTGGTGGGTACCCCCGGTGGGATAGGGATGGTGGGAGCTCTTGTTGGGGGAGAAGGGAAGGGTGTCAAGAAAGGTTCAGGCCGGGGGCTGGGATAGTCTGAAGGAGAGAGGGAGAGATGGAGGCATTCGGTCATCAAGTGTGAACGAGAAGTTCCAAAAAGGTGCAAATCACAAGACCCTTTACTAAGGTCTCTAAAAATTTTACATACAAAAGTACAAATAGTTATTAAACAAAACAAGAGATTGAATTGAAGATTTTCTTGCGAATACTTTTCGGACTCGTGAAAAGGCTTGCGGGCTCCTCAGAAAGTCTAGTTTACTATTTGTACACATTTCTTTGAGGTGAGTGAAGTTTTTGGGTGTATATGGTTGAACCTACCGTCACCCTGAGGCCTCGCTGGTCCACTGTCGATGCTACCCCCATAGCCGGCACTGTTACAGAGCGGAGGGGCCCACTCTGGGTTGCAATGGCAGTGATTGTTGCTGTTACACACCTGTTTCCAATCAATTACAAAAGATAAAAAGGGAATAATATGCCATAGTGATGCTTGATATGAAAGTGATTGCGATCATGTTCACAACCATCCTATATTTCGGTTTATCGGGCGGGGGCGCTTCTTGGCGACCCATTCCTGAACCAGTTTGAGCCTCACTCATAGACCCCTTTGCGTATGATGTCAAAACCCCAGACAGCGCCCTCACTGAGGTCAATGAGGACCTATCATTGGCTGATTTGTGCACAGCATGTACACACGTGCACATTTCCATTGTTTGACATGGGCCTTTTCGCAGACCTCGGCTTGGGCTAGTCATCAATTTCCGAACAGTGCACATTTTGCACGGTGTTTCAAACATTAAACGAAGACTGCAGACAGAGCCTAAGCCAATGTTTGGAACAAGCCTCTATTTTCAGCTGAGCAACACTTCGACATATATTTTGTCTTGCCGTTTCAACGACCTGACTAGCAACATAACTTTCTTTTCCTAAGATGTGTAACTTGCCAAGTGAACCAGTGAACTCAATCCCAGCCATGACATTTGTGTTCTTGGGCAAGACATTTTATTAACTGCAATAGAACCTTCCAATGAAATATGTGAATTGCACATCGTGCATGCGCACGAACACTACTAGCTTGCAAAATGAGAACACACTCCTCTTTTTTGAATTGGACTGATGATGGCGCAACGCGCACGCATTAGTGCGGCTGCATAGCGCGCAACTCCATGGCGTTTGCCAACCAAGAGTGTATGTACGCATGTGTAAAATGTAATTAGCAAACTTCATGGGAACGGTCTATTGCTTCCCATCACCCAGGAGTAAAATGGGTATCCATTGCAGCAGAGATGGTTCTTGTGACTGATGGGCAACCTGTGCACCCATTTGGCTGCTGGTACTGCATACTCCTAAGGAGCTGAGATGATTTTAGTAATGCTTAGAGCCCAATGAACAGGAGTAGTGATGGTGTACAGCGCTTTGATACTTGGTTAGTGTTAAAATAATTTTTCTGTAAAGAGCAAAAGAAATTACTAGTTTCACTTACCCCATGGCCGTAGCACTTATACGGGCAATCCCGAATCCTCAGGTCTGTTTTATTCTTACACGTTGACTCCACACAAAACTGGACAGTATAAAAAAATTTTTTTAGAGTCAATCAACATTTTTTTTAGAATTAAAAATTACCAATCATAAATTCTACCAATCATTATATAAAGTACACCATTTGTGAATATTGAGCATTTTTCAAATGAAATATTAATTAACAGCGCAGTCTTTGACACTATTTTCAGATGGACTATTTCTCCGGTTGATTTGTATGGGTATGATCTTTAGAATCTGTGAGCTTTCAAAATAATGCACATTTTTTGTTAGTTACTACTTGACTGACATTGGCTTTTGTTTACGTAACACAGCCCAATTTCACTAAGGTGTTAAGCAGAAAATGGTGCTTAACAATTTTGTCTGCTGCGCAAAATTAGCAGGGAACCAGTCAGAAACTATATATATTACATAGTATTTTGGCTGGTAGCCTGTTTATGCTTAACACGATTAAGCTGTTAAGATATTAAATGGTGCTTGGCAAATTTTTATGTCAAGCAAATGAATAGCAGGGAACCAGTCACAAAAAATATAAATAACATAGTATATGGCTGGAAACCTGATTCTAGTAAGCATGATTTGCTTAGCAATCTGGACAACTCTATACAACTGGTTTAACCCGCCTACTCTATGGTTAATCGTGGAGCCAACTGCTTCACCATCCAAAACATTTACATGCTTCAATGACCATCCATGGTTGTGCACACTTTGATCCAATGGTGATTTATGTGAAGCAAGAGGAGTTTGGGCCCAATTTCATAAAGCCGTTTAGCAGAAAATACTGCTTAGAAACTTTCTTTGCTAAGCAAAAAGTGGGTGTGGCACCAGTCGCAACAATGTAAACTTTATGGAATGTTGGCTGGTAACCCATTTCTGCTAAGCAAGATCTGTCTGTGCTTAGCAAGTTTTTTGTGCTTGCAAGGCTTTATGAAATTGGGCCCCTGGTGTCTTAAACAGAACTGTCCACAATTACCTCGTCTGTAGAGCTTCCACACAGGGAACCGTCGCTCACGTACCCGGGGTCGGGAATGTCTTCTCCAAGGTCAATAGAGGCGGACATGCAGGTGTGCTTGACCATGTCGCTATCGTAGCGGTAGCCTTTACTTGCCCTTGCCACTGACCCTATGATGGGGAATTCAGCTCCACCGTCGCACATCAACTTGCCACATCCAAAATCCCTGAAATTCAACACAAGGATTGCAAGTGTGTTATAATATTGCAAAACAAACAAAAAAGGGGGTGGGGGAGTAAATCCCCAATACCTTTAAAAAGAGTAGTGGCCTCTTTGATGGCAGATTTATTTTGGAAAGTAGAAACCAAACTTAAGGGTGAACATGAACAAAATTAAGTGCCTTTTTGTGTGTACTGTAAGCTTGGTTGACTAAAGTCACCTACAGTAAGGAAGAGGGGGTATGAGTGCAGTTGACTAAAGTCACCTATGGTAAGGAAGAGGGGGTATGAGTGCAGTCAACTGAAGTCACCTATGGTAAGGAAGAGGGGGTATGAGTGCAGTCAACTGAAGTCACCTATGGTAAGGAAGAGGGGGTATGAGTGCAGTCAACTAAAGTCACCTATGGTAAGGAAGAGGGGGTATGAGTGCAGTCAACTAAAGTCACCTGTGGTAAGGAAGAGGGGGTATGAGTGCAGTCAACTAAAGTCACCTATGGTAAGGAAGAGGGGGTATGAGTGCAGTCAACTAAAGTCACCTATGGTAAGGAAGAGGGGGTATGAGTGCAGTCAACTAAAGTCACCTGTGGTAAGGAAGAGGGGGTATGAGTGCAGTCAACTAAAGTCACCTATGGTAAGGAAGAGGGGGTATGAGTGCAGTCAACTAAAGTCACCTGTGGTAAGGAAGAGGGGGTATGAGTGCAGTCAACTAAAGTCACCTATGGTAAGGAAGAGGGGGTATGAGTGCAGTCAACTAAAGTCACCTATGGTAAGGAAGAGGGGGTATGAGTGCAGTCAACTAAAGTCACCTGTGGTAAGGAAGAGGGGGTATGAGTGCAGTCAACTGAAGTCAACTGTGGTAAGGAAGAGGGGGTATGAGTGCAGTCAACTAAAGTCACCTGTGGTAAGGAAGAGGGGGTATGAGTGCAGTCAACTGAAGTCAACTGTGGTAAGGAAGAGGGGGTATGAGTGCAGTCAACTAAAGTCACCTACGGTAAGGAAGAGGGGGTATGAGTGCAGTCGACTGAAATCAACTGTGGTAAGGAAGAGGGGGTATGAGTGCAGTTGACTAAAGTCACCTACGGTAAGGAAGAGGGGGTATGAGTGCAGTTGACTGAAGTCACCTACGGTAAGGAAGAGGGGGTATGAGTGCAGTTGACTAAAGTCACCTACAGTAAGGAAGAGGGGGTATGAGTGCAGTCAACTAAAGTCACCTACGGTAAGGAAGAGGGGGTATGAGTGCAGTTGACTAAAGTCGCCTATGGGTAAGGAAGAGGGGTTATGAGTGCAGTCAACTAAAGTTGCCTATGGTAAAGAAAGTTTTAATTAAATCTGGAATTACACATTTTTAAAACAGGGCAGTGTTGTTTCATCTTAAAACAAATCTGGCTTCAGCAAGTTTCATTCTGAAAGTTAGTTGAGATATTTACTTTTGTTCACAAGGGATGTAGCTTCGCTCATCCGGATTCACAACCACCCCTCCATCTTCTTCATCCACACCACAATTACCAAAGTCCGTTCCTTGGGCATTGAATTCAAAGCAAAGTTTATGAGCTTTCCTGGCTCCTGTTTAGATTTAAAAAAAGAAAGAAAAACAGCAAAGACGAATCAAGATCAAAATTTGTAAATAAACACACTGTAGAGCAAAAGACATTGGGGTTAAACAAAGAAAAATTTACTAAAGCAGGATTTGAACCATCGACCTCCGAATTAACGTGCTGGCACTCTACCAACTGAGCTATCCAGCCCTATGTTAGCGGTCTCCCTATTTTGTCAATATCTTTGCTTGGGGGTACCAGTCGGAAGCCAGTCAGTCTACCCAGTCGGTTTCCCTTGTGGTCTATCACTTGAAAGCAGAAAACATTGCTAAGCAAAATGGTAATGGGGCACCAGTTGCGACATTGTGTAGGACATAGCATTTCGGCTGGTAACGTATTTCTGCTGAGCAAGATAGGCTGGAAATCAATGTGTTCATTTTTGCGCTAAAGATGCTAGGTCTTAATTTTGGCCGATTTGACCACAAAGTTTGGATTTAAATTTTAACATCTATTTTTAGAGACACAAGAAAGTTATAAGCTTTCATTTAAGGTTTAGCATGAAAATACCAACCAATGACAAGTGGTAGATAATTAAAAACTCAAAAATTAATTATTGTTTGGATCCAGACATTATCACACGTCCATCTGTCATGTAATAGCGTCAAATGTTTTGATGCATTGTCGTGGATTATGTAAAAGTATTTATGTGTGTTTTTTGTTCAGAAACAGCATCATCAGTTAAAAATTCAGTCAATAGAAAAAATATTTTAAAAATTGAACATTTCTGCAAAAAATCGGGCCATTACACAGTCCCTCATGTGATTTTGTCCACAATATTAATTTAGTGTGACAAATTTTGTAAGTGCGCTACAAATATCTGGAGGACACAATAAGTTGATTTTGAGATCCAGAAATCCAGACAAAGCTCATCCCTGGCTTTTACAGGATGCCGTAAGCGCAGGAATTCTGTGATCAGCAACGCCACAAAAGTGTTACCGGAACTTACCATCGCCCCAAATGGCCTTGCATTGGTCGTCGTAGGTAACACACTGTCCGTTGTAACAGACTGCCTCCATATCGTCCATATTGGCGCATGGCTCACCATTCTGACGATATACATTCGCTGGACACTGGTATGAAAAAAATGACGTTATCAACCCTCCTACTGTGTGACCATTTAATATCAACAACTGTGGTTTTGAATAATATGCCAGCCTGCAATATGATATAATTCGTTGAATGCAAATATACACACAACCCTCCTACTGTCTAACCATTTAATATCAACAACTGAGGTTTTGAATGATGGATAAACTATGCCAGCCTGCATTGTGATATCATGTGATGAACGCATCTACACAGTGCACAGTCAACCCTCCTACTGTTTGAAGCAATTATGGTTGAGTGTCTTGCTCAAGGACACAAATGCCCACAACCAGGACTCGAACCCACACTCTGCTGATCAGAAACACCAGAGCTCGAGTCCAGTCGAGTTCGGAGCTCTTCAACGCTCGGCCAAGACATGCCACGATTAGTCAGGTGAATCGGGTTAATACCTCGTTGTCAAGTCCTGTGCAGTACTCGGGTAGATCACACTGGTTCACGACGTCTCTGCACCTCACTCCTGAGACCTTGAGCTGGCAGTTGTCACAGCATTCCCCGTTGGCGCAGGTGGCGTTCTGTGCAAGAGTACACGTCTCGGCTATGCAACAATCGTTAGTGCATTCCTAAGGATCAACAGAGTATGGGGTTAATACGATTTAAAGATTCTTATGATGTGGGAACCCAGACTAGTTTAAAGGTGACAACCCTTAGGAATTAATCTTTTCTAGGAAGCACTGTTGGTTTGGAGAACAATCAAGGCCAAGGAGATGTTGGGTAAGGTTTGTGGTAACACCATGTACATGAGTAGGATTTGAAACTTTGCATGGTGGAGATACAATCTAGTAAGGTTTGCAGTAACACCATGTACATGAGCAGGATTTGAAACTTTGCATGGTGGAGATACAATCTAAGTAAGGTTTGCAGTAACACCATGTACATGAGTAGGATTTGAAACTTTGCATGGTGGGAATACAATCTAGTAAGGTTTGCTGTAACACCATGTACGTGAGTAGGATTTGAAACTTTGCATGGTGGGAAAACAAAAAGGAAAGGTTTGCGATAACAGTACACCATGTAATAAATCTATCTATGTGTTGTAAAATTCTGGGGAAAAAACAGTGGCTTAACAACTGGAAGACAATCTGAAAATACTGGGTTTTTGTTTCAGAACCATCACAACTCATATAGATTACTACATGAGGTGTTACCCCAAACCTTACTAGTTTGAAAAATAAAGATTCGGAAAAGAGAAGTTGAAAAAGTTGCCAACTGTCTCCAGGAGAGAAAAAAAAACTCACCTCCGGAGTACCACAGTCACACTCCTCGCCCTTCTCCAAGAACCCGTCCCCGCAGTGAGGCCCTTGGAAGATGGTCTTTGGATAGTTGAAGAGGCAGGCTCCCAGACCCTTGCGTAAGGATGTCTCCAGGTCGTCCTCGCTGCAGGAGGAGAAGATGGTCGGGGGCAGGGCTCTGTGGCGAGAGAATCAGGGGGGGGGGAAACGTCTTCAGTAGGACATGAACAGGGGTTGCCTTTTAACCTTTTCAGTGACTAGCCCTAGCAGGACCAGCTAGATTGTCATTTAACTGGTCCGCCGGCATTTTCAATAGTCCATGTTTCAAATGAAATAGGGATGTTTTTTTTTAACACTGAACTAGCCAGCTAGACCACTTGGAGAGACTTTTGACTGGTCCTCAGGTGTTTTAAGTGGCCAGCGGACTACTGTTAAGGGAGAACGCTGTATGAAGCTATGCACGGTGGTAGTGAATGTAAAAACTGCTTCAGCACCGGTGTGAGTAGTGCTCAACCTTGTTCCCGGTGGTGTAAGATCTCACTGCGGCCTTTTTTCCCAGAATGCCTTGCTCGATCATAACCCCTTGGACATGTGACTTTGAATTATCCAAGTACACTGGATATTTTAATTAGTCCTGTGGTTGATCCGTTCTGTGTTAGAGACGTACGCAGAGCAACAAAGTCATAGAGTAACTGGTCCCCTCTCATTCTTCTTTGATGTTGTGATATGTCTAACTGTATGCACTTTAGGGTGACCGTGTAAAAACATGGATCATATGAAGGGGATTGCGTCAAAATACTTGCATTTTGACACATTTTAAACTTTTGGTTAGCCGATCAGTATTGATTTACAGTACATCCCTACCAGGGGTTAGAGACGAGAGGTAACGATACGGCGCGCTGCCCATGGTAGAAAAGCTGGAGTACTGCTGACTCTGAGACAATCAACTCTTCTCAAAAGGGGGAAAGAAATGCTTAAAAACCAATAAATATTCTGATTTCTGTGTTTTGTGTTTCCATCCTACTTGTGCCTCAACTAGCCACCCCCCCCCCCTATTTCCTTATCATTGTTCATCACATGCTTAATTCGGACAGGATTCTGCTTCTTTGTTTTACTTTATTTCAACTTGGAGCAGCACATTGTCTTTGCAAACATTTTAAAAAAGTAACACAAACTTAGATTTGGGGCGTCATTCGAGTGAGAAAAGTGCTACGTAAGAACTGGTGATTAATGAAAGTTTCCTCTTTTTTCTTTCTTTTCTTCAATACTTATTCCTCCCTAAGGTAAAAATATTTCAAATACAGCTGTTAGTACAAGTTGAAAAGGACTTTGAGTTTTACATTTTATGAAACTTTATACGCTTGTTATTTTGGATGAATCATGTTTTCTGACACCAGAATGCTTCCTGCTTTGGACACCACAAACCAAGTCACGTTTCCCGTTAATCTCAGATCAACGGAAGCAGGATGTGAAGGTTTGTCTTCCTCATGTAAACATTTCTCTGAACGAAGTTTTATCTGTTCAGTTTCAATTAAAAAAAAAAAAATCTGAGACAATGGACCATTTGCGAGTTACATTTTGATTATTGTCTGGTGCACTGACTTGTTTGGTCACAAGTGAACACTCACATTGGATTCCCCAGTCTAAAGACGGTGTTGCTATGGTTCAGGGCAAGCTTTTGTATAGCAACCTCCACATAGGAAAAGCCTGGTGCCATTGTGCAATACACATTCCGACTCGGACTTGCCTAAAAAAAACCAAAGCAAACAAACAACGAATATATCCAAAAATGTACATCACATACCCACTAGAGGGCTCCATCACACAGCCCGTGTCATCTGGGGCGTCACATTTGCACCCTCTGTCCGCGGTATCGTGCACAAAGCCCATGTTGTGACCCATTTCATGGGCCATAGTGGACGCTACATCGGCTGCATTAATTCCATGGTCCTGAGGAACACAAAATGTAATACGCACACATTACTTGTGTGCAAAGTGCAAAGTACATTGAGCAACGTTTACAACGAGTAACCTATGGTCAGTGTAATGTGAGTACCCTGTGGTCAATGTTATGTGAGTAACATATGGTCAATATAACGTGAGTAACCAGTGGCAGGCATGCAACTGCCCGATGAAAAAAAAAGAGGAAATTTTCAAAGGCACAACGCAAGCGCGGAGCGAGGCAGCCAAAACGCAAAGGGACATGAGATCCACAATGGTACCCTAGAAAATTTTGAGGTTTATTATGCTCTTAGGTGCATTCTTAGCATGTACTAGGCTTATTTCACATTATTGTGGTTGTACATTGTTGTTGCCAAGCATGTATAAGGCTTTAAAAAAAAAATTCGCCAAAAAAAAAAAAAAAAAAAAAAAAAAATTTTTAATTTTTTTTAATTTTAGCACTGATCATTTTTAAAAAACGCGGAAATCCGCGGAAACGCGGAAGAGTTGCATACCTGCAGTGGTCAGTGTAACGTGAGTAACCTATGGTCAGTGTAACGTGGGTAACAGAAGTAAACTGTGGTTATTATTGTGACTTAACCTGTGGTCAGTGTAACATGAGTGTTATATGGTCAGTGTAACACGAGTAAACTGTAATCAATGAAACGTGACTAAACATGCAACTGGCCAAAGGATTTTCAGCTGATTCCACATCAAATAATTTTACCTCATTCACACCACCAGAACGATCTAGGGAACACATGACGGCAAGGGAGGCCATTCCAACAGTATTCCCGTCAAAAGACTTCCCCCTGTGGATAGAAAAAAAGCTAAGCATCATTTTGTTTTTAAGTACTCAATTCGGTTCAGTTTCACAGACCACTTACCACATATCCATTTGCTAAGCATAAATTAGCAGAGTACCAACTAGAGCTGCTTAATGATCGATTTTGTGCTTACTATGCGAGTTTCCATTTCTAACTGTTAGCACACGAAAAGGCATGCTAACCTTCTGGTGCTTACTGTATGAAAATGAATGACAAAACAAAGCCAATCCATGGTAAACGTGCTATATCAGCTGGCTGCCTAATTTTCTTGCTAATGTGTGAAATAAGCTTATGCTTAATCAAATTTTTCTGCAAAAGTTAGCATGAAAATTTGCTTACCGTAAAGCAGCACTAGAAAATTGCTGGTAAGCCAATCTTTTTGCTGCTCAGCAAATAATAGCACTTTGACAGCTATTTGAAAATGAATTCTGGAATTCAATTATGTCTTGGTTATGATCGATACTTAATTCAAATTCAAAAATTTGAATTAAGGTTTTGAGTTGCTTACGTGACGAACTGAGCATTGTCGTTGTGCAAATCAGGAAGTAAGTGGTCTTTCCGCCAGCGGTGGAACATCTGCATGGTAGACGTTGGGTTAGTACTGACGTCAAACCGGTCAACTTCATCCCACACTTCCACACCTATCAGGGCAACACGCATGCTCAGTGGTCGGTATATCTATGGGTGAAAAGAGTGCCCTCATGAGTTTAGAGCGTGACAATGAAGCCATCTGTCATACCAAACAAACCTTAACACAATGTGCCTTTAATAATAACTAGTTCATATATAGCATATTTTAAAATAGTGTATCAATGCACTTTACATTAGTGCCCTGGTCATTGGGCCATTAACATTCCTTCAATCTTTCTCAGCTCCTGGGGAGTATACAGCCCCGAGCTGCCGTGGCACTCCATAGGCTTTTTCAAACACAATATCAACCTCTACCCTCACAGGTACCCATTTGTACCCCTGGGTGAAGAGAAGCAATTGTAGTAAACCATCTTGCTCAAAAACACAAGTGTCATGACTGGGATTCGAACCCACACCCTGATGGCACAGCCACCCAAACCCGAGTCCAGTGCACTCAACCACTCGGCCTAACCACTAATTATTTAGAAAGTTTTCAAACTTTGCATGAACATTCATCTGTGTTGGTACTTTGATACAATTTAATGTTAAACTGATCCAAAGTTTAACAACAAATAAAAATTACCAATCTTGTATGTACTTTGTCTTTGAAAAACATGCTGGTTGCCTGGCAGGAAATATATGTGTGAGGACAAAACAAAGTTGTTCAAGACATTTTCGAGGTAAAACAGCAGGATCAACTAATCAAGAGCCCAGATTCAAAACTTTGGTTTGATTTGTCCGTTTGATTTGCTTTCTTCACTGTGTGTACAACACACATACTATTAAAACAGGTCATGGGTATGTGAAAAGTTTCATTAGTTAGTGAAAATAATGCATTATTCAAAAACTTCAACGAAATTAAGAACTTTTTTTGTGGGGAGGGGATTACTATGGAAGTCTTGAGTTGTAAAGTGCCCTTACCAAATCCATCGCATTGGCCATCTGCTTGCATCTTGTAAACACCGCATCTTTGTCACTTCCTTGCTCAACATACTACAAAAACAAAACAAGAACAGCTGACTCCATCAACAATTTGACCCTGGAACTTCATTCACTTCCGAATGACAGTATTTCCAAACAGACGTCCAAACAAAGAAAGCATGATTGTATGCCATACTGGGGGCAGTACACCTAAGGCAAGCAGATGCATGTAAAGTCTTGGACTAACTTCTTCAAAGATCGAGCCTTTTCAAAACCGAGGTTTGGGCTTGGGCTCTGTCCACCTTATTGAAGCCCCTTTAGGAAAGCACATGTTTTCATAATAACTGACGGAGGCTTAGCCTAAGCCCAAGCCCAAGCCCAAGCCCAAGCCCAAGCCCAAGCCCAAGCCCAAGCCCAAGCCCAAGCCCAAGCCCAAGCCCAAGCCCAAGCCCAAGCCCAAGCCCAAGCCCAAGCCCAAGCCCAAGCCCAAGCCCAAGCCCAAGCCATGGTTTTGAAAAGGGTGACAGTTCTTCAAAGATCAAGGCAATTTTTCAAAGAGAAAATGACATTTCTATAAATTTTCGATCAATTTTCAAAGGGATCTGTTGCAAAAAGGCACCCATAACAATTGCTGCGGTTGTTGTGGTTCAAAAGAGTTTCCAAGCAAAATTCAATGACCAAAATTTGTATTTGCTATTCTCTAACCCTAATTTTAAGCAAATGACATAAATCATGACATGAATCATGCAAATCATACAGATCAATGTCGCTTTACATACAAATTTCATATTGGTTTTGACTAATTCAATGCAACACCATATCTTTAAAGGTACATGTATTATACAGGATTGGGTAGAATAAAAACATCATTGATTTATTTTAGTCTGGAAGCTAACTGATTATGAAGTTCATACTAGAACCATTTTTTTCTGTGTAATATTTCCCTCTGAAATGAAGTCAGATTCGAGAAAACTGTATCTGAAAACCTAAAAATACGCAATCAGCTGATATTGGTTGTAATATCCAAAAATAAGGACGCTGTGTTTACATGACAAAAATGATGCATGTTTTTTTTTTCACTATTTTCTCCTGTCTCACACAACGAAACAGGAAACAGCTGAAACTTTCCCAGGTTTGTTATTTCATGTATACGGTTGATCACACAAAGCATGAACACTGTCTGCGACTATTTTTTTTAGCTCTACCAATGCTGTATAATACTTTAACGATATTAAATCAATTACATATGTAAACCATTAAATCACAATGCTACGCCCCATTTACACAATTTTATTAATAATGCAACAATCTTCCCCTGTCTCGCCCTGAGGGTAAACTCAAGTCAAGGCTACGAAGAAATTAAAACAATAGAAACATCTCTTTCATGATCAAACTAGCCCAGCCAAAACCAGACGTGGAATTTCCTGTCAAATGCAGTCAAGAAGTCAAGGATGAAATCTGGAGTATGGGTTTAAAGATTCAAGTTAGATTGCAACAAGATAATCCAATGGCAGTTTTATGAATGGACTGGGGTTTGTTTTTTTTGTTTTTTAGAAATTGGTTACCAGCCAAAATTCCATGTAATGTGTACCAGGTCTTGAAGTTGACACAGGACCGCAGGCCCAAGGCCAGTGATTCATGATTAGACAAGTCCGTTTTTTTAAATATATATATTTAAATTAATATAACAATACCTCAATGTGTAATATCATGAACAGACACCAAATGTTAAAGTGTTGACTTTGAGTCTGACTCCGATAAATACCTTTCACTTCTGTTGAGTAGTGAAGCATACTGAATATGAAAGACAGACTGAGATAAATCTTCTCTTACAATTATCTTAGTGCTTGTTCAAATAAAAAAAAATAAAAAAATGCATGCTAAACTGTGTCAGAAAAATGTTGATTCTGGTCTTGGTAGAAAAATCTGGTCCTAAACTTTTTGAGCTACAAGCCCTGCCGTCTTGTGGATTTCCCCAAAACATTCAAGCCCTGTGTACTATTAGTGACCGGTTCCCTGCTACTTTTCGCTGACCAGAAAAATCAGCTGAGCACGGTTTTCTGCTGGACATGCAGCTTTATAAAACTGGGCCCAAGATCTAACTTCATATGAAGGTAGAAATACAGTTATTTACCTCAGTGTGATCGGCTACAATGACCAACTCTACATATTTAGTTTCGTCAAAGGCGTCCCTTTTCTCTCGAGTGGTCCGCTGCATCATCTTCAACTGCTCTTTCCAGTTTTGTTCATCATACTTGTCAGTGTCATACACTAGTTAGGCAAAGACAAAATAAATGAAGTTCTTGGTAAGAATGGAATTTACATGTGTATTAAGCGTCGGTATTCGCCAGAGAAACCGGGGGAGAAAATGGCTGACATATTTGAGAAGTTTAAGTCACTGGATGGCGGACGTGGTACCAGAAAATGACAGATTACAAAAAATAAATTAAAATTGTGAATACACTACTTTTTTTTAGATTCAAGAAATTAGTTATATAGGCTTTCATTTATGGTATTGCCAAAAACAAATCCGACAATATTAATGTGGGTTTTACCCTACACCGATGTGTGTTAGCACTGTATACTCAGTATTTGCCGAGTTCTGTGAAAAAAATCACAGGCACATACTCGGGTGGGATTCGAATCCACGACCTTTGCAATTCTAGAGCAGTGTCTTACCAACTAGACCACCGAGATTGCCCAGTAGCTAGAGGCAGTTCGAATCCTATATTTTAGCAGCGGGTTCCGCAACGATTTAATAGATGTTAATTTTGCATCGGGGATAAAGAATATTAATGTTGGTTTTACCCACCCGAGTAATATGCCTGTGATTTTTTTTCTTCTTCACAGAACTTGGGAAAGTACTGAGTATACAGTGCTAACACACATCGGTGTAGGGTTAAACCAACATTAATGTTCTTTATCCCGGATGCAAAATTAACATCTATTAAATCCGACAATGATAAGTGCTACTTTATTACAAATCTTTGACAAGATCTGATCATAGGGAAACGACCAAATTTTCCCTTACCCTAACCAACCCCCCTAAAAAATATTTTTAAAATGACAAAAAATATTAACAAACATAAATATCAAAATAAACAAACATTTTTGTATGTGGCAGTTTGCAAAAAAACAAAGGCAGCTTGCCCAAGGACAACTCTTATTATATAAACTCATCTAAAAACACAAAGTAATATATTTTAACCATTCTTCCTCAAAAAAAAATAAAAAATCAAAGTATACACACTTCTTAAATAAGCTTTCTTGGAT
This sequence comes from Pisaster brevispinus, assembly GCA_023634235.1. Classification (NCBI taxonomy): domain Eukaryota; kingdom Metazoa; phylum Echinodermata; class Asteroidea; order Forcipulatida; family Asteriidae; genus Pisaster; species Pisaster brevispinus. Next base: position 7,971,693 of record JAMKCF010000012.1, on the reverse strand, counting down.
CAATATTGACCTTTCTTGACCTTTTACAACACATATTTTTAACAGTTTCTGATGATTCAGCATAAACGGCGGTCTCTAGTCAGTATCCAGAGATTACAAATAGAATAGGACACCAGAAATTGTTACATTTCTGTTACCAGCACAGCAGGAAACGTCGTATGAGGATATGATTTGACGAAGCGATCGCAAAAAATCTTTAAAACATTTTTTTTAAACTATCCAAACCATATTACTTCAAAGGGAATCCTTTCTCAAAACAGTTTACACTATCAACCAGCTGCAGTGCTTCTCACCAAGTAAGTTATTATGGTCATTAATTGTTGGCATATTTGCCAATCTATGACCCTACCTTTACAGAACCCCGGTCAGGTTTATGAGGAGACACCTGAAACCTCTAAGGCAGTCTGTGTGGTTTATGAGGAGACACCTGAAACCTCCAAGGCAGTCTGTGTGGGAGGATTTTAGCACCAAATAAATAGAATCTATGTTGTCTGGAACTCTCTTTGTGTGGCCGATGAAGCCCTCTGAACCTGGCCAGCCGTCGATTTCACCAAACTCTTCCTAACTTAGGATTAATCTTAGGACTTAGGACCAGTCCCAGCCTTGCACTGTAACATGTAAACCTTAAGATTAATCCTAAGTTAGGACTAGTTACTCATCCTAACTCGAGATAGGATTAATCCTAGCGTTTCGTGAAATCGGCTGCAGGCATTACAGGGAATTAGAAACTCTTCAGACCGCCACAAATCAAAAGTAAGACCAGTGGGGCCTAGAGGATGAAGCCCCCCTCACTTCGGCGGTAAGAAGAGCCATGAAATTGGGCAAGAAAATTTCTCAAGAGTTTTGACCTGGTGCATACAAACTGCAGGGTTTGGGGGAACAGACACCCGTATAAAATCTACTGACTTGTTGCATCAACATCACACGCGGCTACTTGTCAGCCACCCTCGCCATTTTTAGCGATCTCCCTTAACAGTGGGTCCGCTGGCCAAACGTCGGTTAAAACACCTGAGGACCAGTCAAAAGTCTCTCCAAAAGTGGCTAGTTCAGTGTTGAAAAGCATCCCTATTTCATATGAAATGATGGACAAGTGCACTAAGCTGATGGACCGGTGAAATGAAAAAGCTAACTGGTCCTGCTGGCTAGTCACTGAAAAAGCTATGGGCAAACCCTGATTTAGGAGTAAAAATTACATGTAAAAATAAGGGAAGGCTGAATCCGAATTGGCAGCTGGGACTACAGCTACGACTGTGGCTAAGGAGGTGTAATGAGGTGCAGCGAGGTATCATCTAAATAACTAACAGCATAAACCTGGACTAAAAAAACACAAGCGAGGTTTGAAGCTTTGCATGGTGGGGATAATAAAGTAACCACATGAATTTCTGGGAAATCTTCCTAGAGGACAAAGGCTCTTTTTGAAGGTGTGCTGGCTCCGAGAAGAGCAGTTGGTACTATCTCGACAAGTCACAGAAAGCTGATTGCATGATGAGATTTCATGTAAAAATACAAGTTAGCGAGAACAAGGTTTTGACTAAAACCATTAGTGTCAATTTCTAAAGAATTTGCTCAGCGGTATCACTTTAAGATAGCCCCTAAGCTAAACCACAAGTGTTTAACTTGACCCAAAAAGCCAGCTAGGTTTTTTTTTTAATGTCTTTTTTAAACTTCGCAGTCTATAAATAATTCAAACATGCTTGCTCTACATTTTATCGGGATCCGACACATTGGTGGCATTCGTCGCCCGTCTCTGGCAACCATTGGTCTATCCCTGACACCCTGAGTCACTCTTGAACTCCATGCATCGACAACGAGTCAATGGATTGACCATCTGTTGTCTTGAGGTTTACAGAGGGTGTAGAAAAACGGAGGACTATCCAGCGGTGTGACCGTAGATAAATGCCCTGCCAGGTCCTCTGGCCTCAAAATACCCCTCTACATTCATGGGCCCCAGTTCATATCATAGAGCAGAAAATAAAGCTTAGAACAATTCTCTGCTTAGCAAAAAATAGAGCAAGGCACCAGTGTTCACAATGTAAACCTTATGTCATTTTGGCTGGTACATGGTGTACAGTATTTCCACTAAGCAAGATTATGTGCGTGTTTCAGATATTGTTGTGTTAAAAAAAAAAACCTCCTAGGTTTGAATGAATTCAATCACTTGGCCAAGTTTCACAAAAAGCTGCTATAGAACAAAAAGCAGGACCAACTATTGCAAAACGAGATTATGGGCAGAAAATAGCAGGAAATAGTTTAAAATAACACCAATAGCAAGTGTTTTTTCACAATTTCTCTGTAGCCTTATCTTTGGGCAGGTTCAAGGATTCATTTCCCGTTTAGTTTTGTTTTTGTTAAAAGTAATCTAGGTTGAAAGATTCAGGGCAATTTTGTCTTTACTCTGGAAATAAAAACGAAACGCCCAGTGAGAAATTTTAGATACAACACAGGGCTCGAATTTGGGGAAAAAATCCACAAGACTGCAGGGCTTGTAGCTCAAAACTTTTACTGGACCAGAAAATTTGTTACAAGACCGGAATCAAAATGAGAAGAACACTACCTACACAGTTTCACATTTGGGCTGTTTTTTGTACCAAGCACTAAGAGAAGATTTATCAAGTTTTTCTTGTGGGTAATACTTCAATACTCAATTGACCAGTTTAATTTTAAAATACAGTGATGCGTTATTATTCAAAAACACAAGACCGCCGGACTTGTACGGTCATAAGTTTACTGGCCCGACACTAAAATCACTGGCCTAGGGCCTGCGGTCCAGTGTCAAATTCGAGCCCTGCAACATTCCTTCTTCATCGTGCACAAAATGGGGTTAATAGATGAACTCAGAACAATTTGTGTGTGTGCAGTTTCAGAGGTTTTTTTAAAAATGTTTTTTGCCTTTTTTTGTTGCTTTTTTTTGTCAGTCGCTGTAAATGTATCTCATATGACGGTGACTCAGCAATGCTCATCCCGTCCCACATGAGTAATCGTTCATTCCTTCTCCTCATTATTTATGTTAGTTGAAACATTATCCACCACTTCTAGCAGACAGTGCTTTTAATGTGATTACTGTTACTGATACACCAACAAAGTATGGATTGAAAACTTTTTTTTTTGAAGGTTAGGGTCACAGATTTATAAGTACTCCAAAGCTGAGAAGCACTGCGGCTGTTGATAGTATAAACTATTTTTGAGAAAGGATTCCCTAGGAGGCAACATGGTTTGGATAATTTTCGCCCCTGTAAAAATATTTGAATCTGAGAAACAACTCATGCATGAAATCGTTTCTCAGATTTCTGAGGGTTGGTGTGACCGTTCGGGAATGCTGCGGCCAGAGATGAGGTTGGTACCCGCTGTCACCTCGCTAAATGTGGATGGATTTGGAGTTCAGGTGAAAATAGCATGACAGTTTGTTGCTGTTTTCTCAGCAAGTAGACACTGTATTCAGCTGAAACTTTCACATGTGACTTTTATCAATCTTTATTATTTTGCCTACAAATCAGCATACCGTTGAAAACAAAATCAATCTAAGACCCCACCTTTAAGATAAGGTGGACATTCGCACAACCTGATTTTAAAATCATTCAGTTTACCTTCAACCAGGCACCATGGCCCAATTTCATGTCTCTGCTTACCGCCAAAATCTGTGCTTGGAATCACCATTCTCCGTTTTTTAAATTAAATTCTGTTTTAAAAACAGAATTAAAAAAATAAAATTTAAGTGCCAAGACAGGGATTTAAAACCCACACTCTGCTAATCAGAAACAACAGAGCTTTTAGTCCAGTGCGCTTGACTGCTTGGCTTCTACATGCCACCTAAAATGCAATTGTGAGCAACTTGCATACTGTATATGCCTATTCTTTTTAACTTCCAGCAAATTTGAACACTCTATTTCTCAGTTGTGACTGAAACTCTAATTTTGCAATAATTTGCCTAATTTTACCACATCCCCCCCAAAAAAATAAATAAATAAATAAAATCCCCCCCAAGTAAAACTTGTGCACATGTAGATGTTTCTTTATTAATCTTTAGGAAACATTGCAAGGAAATGCATGTATTAAAACCACTTTCAACTGATCGTTCAGTCAAAAATGTTGTAATTATGACCAAACTGTTTTGAGAATAATATGACCAAAACATTATTAATGCATAGAAGAACACGAGTCCCCTTTCTAACGACATCATCAGAAGACTCCGGGAAGTCTCTCTTACAAAAATGTCTCATGGCTTTATAAACCTTAATAGAAATCCATGGTCAAACTACGTGTTTGTCATTTTAACCAGCCTCACCGCCACCCCCCCCCCCCCCCCCCGCCAACAAAAAATTCCGTTTAAATGTGAACAACCGCAGATAACATGTTCACGCAGTCACATGATTGCCATATGGCAGACTACTTGAAGATTTGTTTTCCTCCTTTATTTTCTTCATTGCAGCCTTACTCTGCTGCACGCACTTTCAGCAACATCACATTAAATATAGTGCATGGTTCATGTCTTACTTTGGCCATGAAGCACTTTGACCGTAAGGCCCTTTTTCAAAACCACTGGCTTGGACTTGGGCTCCGCGTTAAAGGCAAGGTACACCTTTGGTTTTTGGAACCTTCGATTGTTTTAATCCTATATAAATGTAGATATATACAATAAAACTAACCTGTGAAAATTTTATTTCAAAAGGTGGTAGTGTTTTTGAGATATCACCGAAAATTTGGAGAGGTTATGTCCACGCAGGAAGAATAATTCGTAATTGGAATACACAATCTGAGAAACGTTTCATGAATGAAACGTTTCTCAGATTGACATTTTTTTGAATCCCTTTCTCAAAAACCACATTCCTTAGAAGGGAATCGTTTCTCAAATTGTTTTACATTATCAGCAGCTGCAGTGCTTCTTAGCAAGTAAGTTTGTATGGTCATTAATTTTTGGAGTAATTAACCAAAGGTATAACCCTCCCTCTGTTTGCCTGTTTGAAGTTCCGTACCCAAAGCTCACGTTTTCAAAATAACTGACAGAGCCTGAACCTTAGTCCAACCGTGGTTTCCAAAAGGCCAAAGAGAAATGAACCTTTGACTAATGCATTCCACACAGAGACCCCTATCAATTAAAAACTTCACACCGACATTCTAGTCTCCTTACAAGCAAGGCCACAATGTGTACCTCATCATGACAACTTTGCCAAAAACTACAACAATTCCGCCACAACCATAGAAGGAATAAAGTCGGCTGTTTTTACAAATATTGAATGGATATGCAGGGTTTGCCTTTTAATTTTTTCAGTGGCTAGCCAGCAGGACCAGTAAGCTTGTCATTTCACTGGTCCGTTGCCTTTTCTTTACAAGTCCTTATTCTGCATTAAACATGGATGCTTTTCAACACTGAACTACATGTAGCCAGCCACGACACTTTTGACTGGTCCTCCGGTGTTTTAACTGGCATTTGGCCAGCGGACCACTGTTAAGGGAGAACGCTGATACATGTATGAGTGCAATCTAACAGAATATAATCACAAGGTGAAATCTGTACTGTTCCATTTCACAAGGCGAATTTGACCCCATTAGACTCCATGTAACCCCTTTTGACCTCTTTTGACTCCGTTTGACCCCATTTGACCCCCAATTCAGCCAAAACCTCTCATAGTCATATACACACACACACAAAAACCGACAAACAGAAACAAACATACACACGATAAAACATACACACGATACCCAAAAGCTTTTAACCTTTTCAAAGCATAGTCCAATATCATGAAATATAGCTCGGCAATTTCGGCAAATCGAATTACCCAGTCAAAGACAGAACGATGAAGACTGATTCGATTGAACCTACTTTAGCTCTTGATTGCCCACGGACAAACCTCTTTCAAAACAAAGAGGGGAACAAAAGATAATTTGATATGGAATTTATTTCTGTGATCAATTATTACCGTACCTCTAGTTTGCTTCTTTCTTCTGACATTCTCCGGTGAGTAGATAAGATGCTTGGTCTTGGAATCTTTAAGAGGCTCCACGTAAAAGCTTCTTCCATCCATGATAATGACCCCGCTGAAACAACAACAAAAACGCTGTGATTAATCAAGAACAATTTGCAATTAAAAATTAACGAGGTCTCGCCCATGGAACGTAAGGTTTCAGACGGACTTGAGGGAAAACACTGAGTACTGACTGGCCTGGAATTACAAGGAGGCCACCGAGGGCCATGGCCTCTGTTGCTACTGGTTCTGGCCTTGGTGCCCCTTCAAAAAAACCTGACTTTAAGATATTTCAGTGGAAGTGGCCATTGCAAAATTAAAATGGCCTTGCTCCTCTATAAGAGGAGATTCCAGGCCTGTATTGAGGGCATGCACAAACGACATTCACACGCACAGGGATGTGATAGGCTGTTGAGAAAAAAACCTGAACTCTGAGCGCAAAGAGCGAAAGCATGCGAGCTCGAAAACTTGCGAGCATGAAGCCCAATATTAACATTTATCTTTGGTTTTAAAAGCCCTACTCTGCAATCTGCGCGTTATTATATGGTTTTATCTTCATTTTTTTATGAATTTGATCTTTAAAAAAATAATAATAATACTTTTTTTGGGGGGGGGGCAAAAAAACGGAATTTCTTTTTTTTTAGGGCAAAAAACCCCCGGAATTCCGGTTAAAAACGGAGAAATTACATCCCTGCACGCAGCTATCGTCTGCTACACTCCCCATTTTGGATGTCAAATTGCACACCAAAAATTATGATAAGCTCGTAAAACACCACATTGCCTAAAATGCGCACCGCACTACACAGCATAACAAAGTCACATTATTATTAAATCATATTATTCAATAACAAAAAGTTCTCTTTTTACAAAAATATATAAGGAAACAGCTATTTTGTACAGTAAATATGACAATCCATCTCAACAAAAGCAATCTTTATTTTTCTCCAGAAATGACTGTTTCAACTTCCCAACTCCCTGTCAAACAATCAAGGACTCCGTTCCAGTAAAGTTTGGTCAACCCTGAGGCCAACCTGGCTTGATATTATAATAGACTCTCCTGAGGGAGTAAGCCCAGACTTTTTACATCAGCACCAATCATGCCAACTGCACATTATAGGAATGATGATAGCAATGTCACCTGAAAATAACTGAATGCTTAAAGGCAAAGTACACCTTTGGTTTTTGGAACCGTTCGATTGTTTTAATCCTACATAAATGTAGATATATAATAAAACTAACATTTCAAAAGGTGGTCGAGTTATTGAGATATCGCCGAAAATCCGGAGTGAATATGTCCACGCAGGAAGAATAATCACTAATAGGAATACACAATCTGAGAAACGTTTCCGACAGTGAGCTTCTCAGATTCAAATTTGCATAAAAACCGATATCTTTTTACATAACCACGTTACAGCGTACTTTGAAGTAAAATGTATCTAAAAATGCTTTGATATAATATCGAGAGCGTCTGAACTTCTAATCAATTTTTGTATTGCCATTAATTTTAAGGCTGATTACCAAAAGTATACTGTTCCATTTAAATTCTCTGACAGTGGAATAACGAAGGGGGAGGGGAACAAGGGGGGGGGGGACAGCATTTTGAAGTACCATGGCCCCAAATCACCATTGGTTACTTTCTGAACAGCAGAGTGTGGGTTTGAGTCCCGGTTGTGAAACTTGTGTCCTTTAAAGCACAAAACTTAACAATTATTGGTTCGTCTCTCGGATGCGAGGTAAAGCTGTAGGTCCTGAGTGTTGTGTAATGCACGTAAAAGAACCCAGTGCAACTATCGTAAAAAGAACCCGTAAAGCTGTAGGTCCTGAGTGTTTAATGCACGTAAAAAAAAAAAACAGTGCAACTATCGTAAAAAGAACCCGAGTTTGCCCCGGTGTTCCTGGTTTGATTGGCTGCACCTTGTAAACCATTACATGGTGCTATGTAAAGGAATAGGTCTCAAAACGTAGCTCCGCATACCTTGGAGGTAAAAAACACAAGAAGCGATGCGGTCTAAATGAAATGGCGCTATATAAAAGCCCAGTGTATGTATGTATGTACGCTATTTTGAAACCGAAATAAGCCTGATAAGAACGTGAAAATAATCTCTGACAGAGCGTAAACAATATTTCATTCTTTCAATGCAAGCAGGACAACAAGTACCTTGTTTGATTTGATAACATTTTCGCGAGTCTACTTGGATGGTTTTTTTTTTATATTTTTTTTTAACTACAGGATGGAAAGTTAATTTACTCCTTCCAAAAACAACTCATCAACTTTCCCTTTCACTCTGATGTAGTTCCATATCTAGTAACAAACCTAACCATGATTTAATAGCATACTCTTTACAATCGGTCATGCCTCTTTCGGTATCGGGTATCAAGACTCTACATTGAAACAACAATAAACACAACAAAGTCTCATAAACACAAACATTGTCTGCTTTTATTGCCGGTGTAAGTTTCGACACGCCATCTAAACGACAGGTGCCTGACCAAAAAAGGAGTGATAAACCAACAAAATGTCATGAAATGTGAAGTTTCGGTGAAGTCAATCTCTATTTTAAAGTCCATTTTCCACGTAATCTATCCTGAAACAGATACTTCCTTCTAATACAGTTGTTTACCCAATCAATTTATTAACAAATAAAATAAAAAAACTTAAAAGGCGATTTTTTTTCCCCCATCATGTACATAGAATTTGTAGTCACTTTAACAATTTAGAAAGCATGGCATTCCCCCAGAAACCCTCAAAGAGCAAATTCATCAGTTACCAGCAGACAGTACAGCACACGCACAACGCAAACTTGTAAGTGACTGACATGACTTGAATGTGTGGCTGAGTTAGGACCAATCAACGTACCTTGAGGTACAAGGGAGGTACCTGGGGGTTTGGATCTCCATACAGCAGTAAGATGAAACAGCATGGGTGAAATAACTGACCTACATTCAGAATGCAGGGTACCCTGTGCACCCAAGGGCCCTCCAGGTCCAGTTCATGTGTCTGGAATTTGTTCTTGGAATTTATAGCACTCGGGCATTTAATGAGAAGAACTAATACTAGTGACTTTTTAAAATTGTTTATTTGTTTATTGTTTACTTTTTACTTACTTGTATTTTACTCAATGCCTTCCATTTTGCATACTAACTTTCGTTATTAATCCAATTAAAATATCCTCTTATATAATATAATGTTTTGGGCTGTTGTTGTTTTTAGGGTTTTTGTGCAACTTCAAATCATAATTTTTATAACGTTTTTGTTAACTTTGATGAATATTTGTTACTGCTGTTGGTTGGCAATAATGAAATTTCAAAAATGAATAAAATATATGACCAGTGTTCTCCCTAGGGTTTTTCAAAACTGCGATAATTCATGGGAAGGGCTAATTCCGTTAAATTGAATACGACAAATTTGCAGAGCAACAAACTTACCTTAAACCATCACACGTGCTTAGTGCTACCTTAGATGAATTTTTGCCTCTTACTTCACCATGGTAATAACAATGATGCTGTAAATACAAGACAAAAACAATGATTTGTTAGATGATCCAATTTGTCAAAAACCCTAGTCTCTTATACATTGAACTAGCTACCCATAAGTTTTGTTTTATAAGTTTTTGGAGGGAAAATTTACAAGACCGCAAGCCTTGTAGCCCACTTTTTTTAACAAGTCCAGAATCAAAATGAGAAGAAAACTAAGAAACACTACAGTAGTAAAACTTGCGGGTAACAACCAGCTGTATAAAACTCTTTTGGGAGAAGAGTTGGTTCTGAAAGGAACCGGTGTGTTTTGAAATTTGGAACAGTATACTCTGCTTGTCTTCAGGAGAAGAACATTGTCGACATAGTTTAACAATAATAAAAAATAGCTGTGTTTTTGATGGAATAAGACAAGGAAGGCAGTGGTAGCACTTATTAAAGACCAACTAATTACACAAAAACAAACTGCACAAGCTTTCGTGGCAACATCTACTGCTTTGCATCTGATGAAGTAGTTGTTGCCATGATAGCTCATGCAGTGTTTTATGTAATTAGTTAGTCTTAAAGTGCTACCACTACCTTTACAGTTTAACAAATAAACTTTTCTAATTTGAACAAGTACTAAGAGAAGATTTATCTCATTTGTCTTTTTTGTGTAAGAATACTTTGATACTCAACAGAATTGAAAAATATTTATCAGACTCAATGTCAACACCTGAACATCATTTATCCTTTTTTTTTAAAGATATTGCACGGTGGGCTTTTTTTTATTCAACTGAAAAACACAAGACAGCCAAGACTTGTCCAGACGTGATTTTATTGACCTGACAATAAAATCACCGGAAGCCAGCCTGCGGTCCAGTGAAAATGTTGAGCCCTATGCAAGGCTCTTGTACATTTTTTGCCAGCCATGCTTTTAACGTATACTACAACAATCAGACGAGTCTTGGCCCAAGACGTCAGTGATTGTTAGCGGATTGTGACCAGGCCTGCATGGCTTTTATGGCCTCAGTGTATATCCGGACCTGAGAAGCCAAACTTTAATATGTTTGTAGCTAGAATAACACTCAAGTTCTGCTTTTCCATTCCTATGTTACATTAAACTTTCCTAAAACAACTCAAAAAATGTCTGAGAAGCTTATCAAACTTTCCGATTCATTTTTCTTGAAGCGCATGTTTTGCGTCGCTAATTGTTTCCGACCTTCTGCTGTTTTACTTTCAACATTCTCAGTAAAGCATTAACGCTTCTGCTTCGACCGGGCAGCCCGAGGGTAAAAGGAAGATTTGCTGAACAAAAACAAAAACAACACACACACACACAAAAACGGAGAAAGATCGTGGCAAGTAAAAGAAAGAAAAACCGGACTCGATCATGGAATGATGGCGAGAATGATTGCGATAGACAGAGACGAGTGATTCAAGGGTAAAGAGACCTTTGTGTGCCTGGAGCTATGAGGAGGATACGAGAGCTGAATTGGTTGTTACAATAATTCAAAGTGACATTTAGAGAAATACTTTTGGTCGAGCTATAGGAATTTTGACAAAGTTTGACATTAGGGAAACTTTATCAATGCAATACTGTCTGACTTAGTCTGACTAAGGCCATAAAAACACATAAGAAAACATATCAATGACCTTCACGTACAATAAGCAAAACAAATTAGGAAACCAGAATTTTGAGTTGAAGAAAAGATGACAAGAGCAGGACATGAACCTGTGACCTCTAGATTATGAAAAAATCCAACCCCCTTAAAAATTATGAAACATAAACAACAAACCTATCCCAGATACTGCAGCCTGAACACAGACCAGAATCCTTAATTGCTTTATCAGTTGTTAAATTTACACAGAGCTGCATGTTAACTCCCCCTATTTGTTTAAATTTGATTTTGGGTTGAACAAAGAAAAACTGACTAGAGCGGGACTTGAACCTGAGATAGTTGCTACGTCTCATGATTCGGGGCAAGCTTTTGTGTAGTTACTATACATAAGAGACGGTGAACACTCGTTCACAATTCTGTATGAGTGTGTATGGCACAATGGTACCAGGGTTTGCTGGTCTGGAGGGTTTGTTCCTCTGGAGGTTGCTATATATGCCCCGAACCATTCGACATAGCAACTGTCTCTATAGCCTCAGGAATTCAAAATTAAGCGGTGACTTGTGACTAAGTAAGTCATTGTACCAGACTATATACACTGTACATGTCATGCATGTACTCAAACCTAATTCGCAAATGGCTTGTTGTGTGACACAAAATTCCACTTGCCATTTTTGTTGTTTTTGGGGGGGGGGGGGGTGCTAACAAATGTTGACAATGAGCAGGAAGGCAAAGGATATCCTAATGTAACACCTTGTTTGATGTCCTTTAAAAGCTACCTAGATGTAAAGTGAATTCTTTTGGGTCGATGTTTTTTTATTGGGGGGGGGGGATAAGGGCAACTTACTAATGGATCAGGCTTCCTGGTTAAAGTGCGGCCATCTGGTAGCTGGGATCGTTCCATATACCGGACAGGAAACAGGTCTCTGGAAGAAGAAAAAAATTGAAAAACCAGGGACTGTGGTTAGAATTGTTGCAGAGGTTGGGCAAAGAGGTTTGGGCACAAAGAGGTGGGTCAACCGATTGATCGCCCAGATTCAGGTTTACATTTTTACAGTTTGGATAACTGTCAAAAAGTTCACCCGGAAAGTGCCACAAAACACAGACTACATTGCGGTTATAACCCACACAACAACGCACAATACTGTAGTATGCAATACACATCAGTGCAACACAAGCTAGTAGTCTTCTTTTGCTCGGTGCTTTGCATGCTACAATAAAGGCAAGAAACATTTTCTTTCTTTTTTTCCTTCCAGGGTTGTTGCTCAAAGTCAAAATGCTGTGATGAAGATTTGATCACATACACAGTCATGTAAACCACTATTTTTAAACTCCAAATCTTATTTCGGAAATGGATGGTCACGTAAGTAATCGACTGTTTCAGAAACATTTACAGTAGCACATTTACAAAAATAACCGTAAATGCACAAGTGTGTGGGCAGCCCACATGTAGGATCTCCCATTAGGGTATGGATGGACACTTGAGAAAGACATTAATTGTTTCTTCCTCCCTCAGGAGTACATCAGGGCTCCTAATTAAACACTAGACCGCAGGCCCGAGGCTAGTGATTTTAGTGTCAGGCCAGTAAACTCAAGACTGGAAAAGCGAGGTGGACTTGTGTCTTTCAATTGAATAAAATACCTCATTGTGTAATAATAATATCAAAAACAGACTGAATATTTTTCAATTCTGTTGAGAATTGAAGTACATTTACCCATAAAGACAATTGAGACAGATCCTCTCTTAATGCTTAGTTCAACTACTTTAGATTCTTGTGAAAAGAATTCTGGTCCAGTAAAAATGTTGAGCTACGAGCCCTGCGGTCTTGTGGGTTTTCCCTCCAAATTCGAGCCCTGTGCACATGTACCTGTGGTGTAGGATCTGCCTCCCTCTGGGAGTTAGTTTCAAGAATGCCTTTGTCCTGATAATGACAATAACTCAAAAGCCAGTCAAACTTGACGTTTTATTCTCCATTCAAATTGACATTTTATTCCCCGATCGCATTCTCAGAGTCTCTCAGAAACCGGTTAACTTTAACCTGATCTCTTGAGATTTCCGTCGGCTAAGTTCAAGTATGAATCATTTGTCAGAGAAGTCAGTAGGAAGTCTTTCAAGTTTGTTTATGTTATATGTATTCATGGTGAATAGGGTTGATCTATTTTAAGACCCCACAAGTAGCTTTCAGGTTCCGCTAAGCAGGGCTGTCGGAAAATTGTGAAGATCACAATAGAGGTCAGGGTTCTCCCAAGGATGGTCCAAAACTGTTGGGCACTCGAAACCCAACAGTTTAGCCTGAACACACTAAATTGAAACAAAATGTTTTGTACTTGGTGCCTATCTTGGTTTTAAAAGCCCTATACTGTACACTCTGGGGCATTCTGGATAGATAGCTCAGTTGGTGAACACGTTCATGTAAACCGGAGGAGGTTGGTTCAAATCCCGCTCTAGTCAATTTGGCTTTGTTCAACCCCAACTTAATCTTAAAATATTTACAATGGCTACAATGACTACAATTAAAAACAATGGTGGCAGCCTGTCGATCTCTTGTAATTTTTTTTGCTCCAAAATAAGGACGAAGGTCTGCAATTGGGGATTTTTTTTTTTTAAAGGGAAAAAAGGGAGATTTCAAGCAACAATTTCAGTTCTCTTCTTCCCTCTATGTATGGGAGAAATGAAGAACAAAGGAATAATAATAATAATAAAAATAACTAGTTCTTATATAGTGCATTTCACAATAACGTCTCAATGCGCTTTACATTAGTGCCCTGGTCATTGGGCCAATAGCATTCCTGTAATCTTTCTCAGCTCCCTGGGGAGTATACAACCCGGGCTGCCGTGGCGCTCCGAAGGCTTCTTCAAACACAATATCAACCTCTACCCTCGCAGGTACCAATTTATACCCCTGGGTGAAGAGAAGCAATTATAGTAAAGTATCTTGCTCAAGGACACAAGTGTCTAGACCGGGATTCAAACCCACACCCCGATGACTTAACCATCGAAACTTGAATTCCATGCTCTAAACCACTCGGCCACATGACACCCAAAAGGTGTATACAAAAGGAACAATGCTGTCCTCACACTGGAATCCTTTGTGATTTGTGTCCTCACTTTTTTGTTCATGCACTCAGTCTATAGAGAGTGTTAAGTTGGAGGGACAGAGGAAAGTTCTCACACTGATTGATGCATGTATGAAAAATGTCTCTAAAAAATAATTTGAGCTCGGACATAGAAATATCTCCATAGTATAATCGTTTCGAAAAAGGACCCCAGTTCATGTAAGACCGAGCCACTTCTTGCAACAGAAAATCCACTGTATTACCAAACCGCAAGAAGTCAAGGTGAATGGAAGAGTACACATTCACTGCAATGTTGAGGCTGAATGAAAACAAGTGATTTTCAAGATGTCGACCCAACATCACCAACGGACAATGCTGCAGCACAAATAGCCTACTGTAATGGTCAACCTGGTAAAGTAGTCAACAATCCAAACTGATGTGTGGATGGTAATGAGAGGGCTGTGAGGTCAAGTTTAGTTTTCTGATTTTCATTTTTAAATAGATAGATTCACACAAGAAAGGTAACAAATACAATGCCATTTTACACCATTCTCATGTGAGGTTACAGACTAGTTTTTTTTCAATAAATCACCTTTTCAATCACCCAGAGAAATGTAAATGACTTTAAATTTACATAATTGCTTTTATCAAAGTGAAATTGAATGACGGTTTCAGGTGAAGAGGCAAAATTTGTTTTAATATGAATACCTGAAAGTGAAATAGGCGGGGTTGTTTTTGCTGAAAACAACAGTGAAAATTTATAACAATATTACGAAAGATCTGTTCTTGATTGGATACTTACACATTTAAATTAAGGTCTACAATTATTTCCTCTCCGTCAATTTCAAGAACAAATGATGCTTCGTTAAGATGTCCAGTCTGTAAAAAAGAAAAAAAACAGAACGAAAACTTAGTTTTAAAAGAAAATAATACCTCACACATATTCATAATCATCTTATAGGCCTATAGACTTAAAATCCATAAACACCTTACATATTCATGTAAGGCTGTCATGCGATAGCGTCCCTAGTTTGTTAGGGTAGTAACCACTGCTAAGACTTCCCTAGCGCATTTGGTGTACAAAGCGCCCTCTATCAGAGAATCGTGAAAGACCTGAATCGCTACCAAAGTGGGCAGCCAATTTTGGGCAGCAAAAATGCCCTAAGAGCGCCTTGTACCAAACCTATACATGTAGGGAGCCTAAAGGGTCCAAACTCGCATCTTGTTATCGGGCACATTCAGAGGTCTTGCAATGCTATTCTAGAACACAGGGGTCATAGGTTCGAATCCCACCTGAGTAGCCTGAAAATTTTGTTCCCCCAGCCCCCACCCCCAATCCCCTATCCTCAAACTTTGAAGTAAAAAGTGTTTATCACATATCAATGAAAAGGTAAAACAAAACAAAATAACATTCTTTATCCCCGATGCAATTATAACATCAATTAGAACTACTTTAATGGAAGACAGCGGTTACCATCCTAATTGCAATACACTGTAGGCTCTACATTTGTGACTAGTTCCCGCCCTTCTGATCTCAGCAAAAAAAAAATCCACAATCGCAATAATATTATGTTCAGTTTTATAACATTAAACTCTGATCACTGAGTCCAGGGCTCAATTTCATAGAGCTGCTTCTGCAGAAAAATGTTCCAGAACCTTTTTCTGCTTAGCTAAAATAAGCAGGATAACAGTTACATTTGGTACATATGTGACCTGGTATTTTGGCTGGTAACCTTATTCTTGTAAGCTTGTTTTTTTGTGCTTAGCTCCTTTTTGTGCTTTAAAGCAGACTGTATGAAATAGAGTCCTGGTTATCAATTCATGAAATCTGTTTTGGGTTTTTTGTTTCGCAACCAAGGTTTGTGCCTTTAAATAATTGGTGGTAATAAGAACAGATACACCATTCAAAATATGAGGGACAAATAAGGCAATTGTTTCTCGACCAGAACAGACAGCTCATTGTCTGTACTCCAGCTTGTATTTCCTGTCCGCTAGGATTTCTGATTGATGGTAGTCATTGAAAAGGTCCATGGGAGTTCAGAGAGAGCATCCAGGGGCATTTCAAGGACTACAAAAATGCATTTTCCAGTACTAGGAGAAAGAAATGGCAAGGTTTTTTTTTTAAAGATTGCAGACAAAAACAACTTCTGACATAGAGCAGACTTCGGAGTCAAGGATTCTAAAATGCAACTGAACACTCAACACTGTGTATTGATAACAGAACTAATTGCCCTCGAGAAAAAAATATTCCATAATAGAGTTTCTTGGAAACTTATTTGCGTGACACATATATGCGCTCGTATTTGCTGTTGGTCAGGATATGGAAACATGAAAAAAAAATATACATGAAAATAGAGATAATGAAAGTAAACCCAGATCTGTAGTACAGACATGACAGAGAAAAGCTGTTTTGCCATAAAAATGGGACATAAGTGTAAAAAGAGGCCGAGATAGGACATGTTATATTCAGAAACCATACAAAGTATGCCTTTAAAACTTTGAAATGGAAAAAGCACCCTCAATTTACCCAGAAATGATCTGATTTTAAAAACCCAAAATTTTCAAGTTGGGCTGTTTTGCCATGGAAGGGCCATGTTGCCCCTGGTCATTGCCTTCTCTTGGTGCTAAGTGAATCTGGAATTGTTCCAATAGCATTTCTTTGAAACACATTGGCGTGACACAAAAACGTGCTCGCATTTACATTTTTGGCATGATGAGATGAAAACCTGACAACCAAAAGATGACAATAAAAATTATGAAATTAATTTCAGACCTGGTCATTGCCTTCGTGGCCTTTGAAATATTCCTATAGAAATTTACAATTTCCCCATAGAGGTGCCCTTTACCATGAAAGGAGAAAACGCCTTGGTGCCCTTGCCCTTTCAAAAAACAAAGCATCAGGCCAGTAAGTCTGATCTAGAATAAATTGATTATGACACTCAGCAAATGTTTGCTGAACATTTTTCATTGCAATAATTAACTTCATTGAAATAGGACCCAGACTGGAAGTCAGGTTTGTCAAAACAACACGCATAATTAACATGTACATGTACCACGTTCCTTTAAATGCAAAAAAAAAAAAATAGTTAGTGGCCTGACGTTTCGACCCTAGCAGAGTCATTCTCGAAGGCTAAATGACAAGACTACAAACATAAACAGGTATACTGGTGTAACAACAGCAGTCAAGTGGAAATAGATGATAGAGATGAAAGTACACAGAGAAAGCAGGAGGCTGAACAGAGAGGAGGGTAACAAAGGTATGATACACGATTGCTTGGTAAGGATTAAAAAACATCATTGTTTAATTCTAGTCTGAAAGCTTACTGATTAATACCAGAACCATTTCATCTGTGAAATATTTCCCTCATATTTAAGAAAACTGTATCTAAAAAACTATTTAAATAAAAACGAAACAGCTGATTTCTGTTTGTTCAAAAATTAAGAACAATGTGTTTACATGCTGAAAATTGTGCACGGTTTTTCACTATTTTCTCCTGACTCACACAACGGATGAAAGCCTAAATTCTCACAGGTTTGTGATTTCATGTATATGGTTGATCACAGAAAAACATGAACTATCTGCAACTATTTTGTCAGCTCTACCGATCCTTTAACCATCATCTGAAACTGAATTCATATGAGGTCTCTGAACTCCACCTCATATCGGGAAATGTGGGTGGCGTTCACCAAACATTGAGAGACTCAGGGAACAATAAGCATTGTTTTCTGGGATGTCCTAACTACCAATCCACCAAAGGATAGGCGAGAGTGGGTTGAACGGTCAGAGATAAGGAGAAAAACTTTAGGATGATGTAGACATGAGTCATATTATTGGAGGAAATACATAACACGCCATAATGTACCGATCACATCTGTACTAATCGTAAAGCATATTATGCATGGAAATGGATAAAACAGTCCTGCCCTGTATGTGTGAGTAACGCCATACCTCAAACCATGCATGTTTATGATTGTGTGTACAGTATGTATGACACAGGGATATTTGATGACTGTGAAAATTCCTGAAAAATGACTTCTGTGGTCCTGGGTTCCCCATTATTCTAGACCCAGAACCTCCCACATGATACAATTGAGGAGGTTTACAGATTCAATGAAACCAGACTAAATTTGTCCGTTTTAAAGCAATCAAAGTTTTGCTCAGTACCAGGGTTCGACATTAGCCCAGTCGCCAAATACGAGTGAAAAACAGCAGCAAGAGTGTCCAAACCATCCCTTTAACAGTCTGTTGGGCAGGTCAAGAAGTATTCCTTTTCACAATAAATAAGGGCTCCGGTGGTAAAATCCCACAGAGAGATTGTTTCCAAGTTCATAAAAATGGTTTTCTCAAGTCTTGAAAGTTGCTAGATTTAATGTGCCCGTTATCGTTCACTACAATCCAAACAAACAAGCAGGGAAACTACTGAGTACACTCCTTTTTTATTTTGAAAGACCATTATCTTCCAGAACACCAATGATTCACATGTGTACCTTTCCCTCTGAAGTCCATCATTACAAAACTGCTAAATAATCATTGCTGGTCGTCATGCTACAATTACGTGGACACGCCTCACTGAGTAAAACAGTCATGCAATATTTACCATGTACACCATCACTGAACACCAAGCGTTCTCTGTGTCGAGGTTTACGACACGGCGGAAAAAATGAAAGGGGACACGGGAGCATATGGTGATAAATTGACCAGACAGCAAAATCAGAACACAGAGCAAAGACATGTGATCAAAATCAATTTGCATGAACGGTATATGATTTTGAAAATATGTAGCGGTGGGAAAAAAATAAGGCGACTTGGGTTTATGATGACATCATTGTTAACTCTCTCTCTCCTGCAACCCTCTCTCTCTCCCCACCCCCCCCCCCCTTGCAGAGTTGTGCGTGGCGCGTACATATATGCGTGCATGTTTCCATTGTTTGGCCTCAGCGATGACGGTCAATGCAAGGGGACTGTGAGGGACGTTTGCAGTAACTTAATTATTGAGGCAGTGGCGATCCTAAGAAACTCATATTGGTTGTTTTTTGAGAATTGGGGCAGTAGGGATCATCTGATATAGACCATACCGGTAGATTTTGGAGGATCAAGGCTGGTTTCTGCACGGGGTGTACATGGGGGTTTAGGAATTTGTAATGTACATTAAATCCAGGCATATTTGGCCTTTGGATCAATGTAGACCTTGTATTGAATGGCTGACCTACATAACATGTACATAGGCTTTAAATTTAATGGACATTTTAGGCTAATCAATGTTTAAACACAATATTTTTCTAAGGAAACAAAAATCAGAAATCAGGCTGAAGTAGGAAGAATACCAATGCCTGGCTGAATCTGACAGCTGTGGTGTAGCAATAATAAAATAACAGCATTTGTATCCATTTAGGTAACCTCAAAAACAAAGGATTAAACAAAACAATTAAGTTTTTATTTAATTATATGTAGTAAGCAGGGTCCAGTTTCATGGCTCTGCTTACCCCGGAATTCTGCGCTTACAGTGCCCTGAAAAGCACATTATTCTATGAGCCATAAGCGCATAATTCCGCAGTAAGCAGAGCCATGAAATTATGCCCAAACGTGAAAAGGGACTTATCAATTAAAAAAACAACAGGGAATATTAGTGGGTAACAAGTTCCTCAGTTGTGTGCAGCAGACCAAAATGCGCCTTAACGGCTGATTTTGTGCTTACTGCGCGAGTTTCCATTCCATAGCGCTGCTAACCGTAAGCACACAAAACGGCTTGCTAACCTTCCGGTGCTTTGTGTATGAAAATGAGTGACGTAACAAAGCAAATCCATGGTGAATGCGCGAGCTGGCTGCTTCATTTTCTTGCTTACCTTTGAAATACGCTCACGCTAACTTAAGCAAATTATTCTGCTTTAGTTAGCACGAGAATTTGCTTACCGTAAAGCTGCCCTCTGAAATTGGCCCCAGATCTGTCGTTTTTTACCTCAGTCTTATATTTTGAACATTGAATGAGCAAGACCTGTACCCTCTCCCTCCCCATCAACCAACCCAAGAGGTGCGACATGATGGAAAAACTCCCCGCAGTTTGAAGTCCTAGTGTGACATTTCTTTTAAGCCTCTCTGTCAGCGGCAGGCAATCTACTGGCGGGCAGGCATGACCGAGAAAATAGAAGGGGGAAATAACATGTCGCTTTGCATAATGAACCAGCCTAGCAGTGTGCCACTAAAATCAGACTGAGACAGGTTTTTATCATACATTTTTTAAAAGGCACAAAAAGGCAAAGTCATAAAAATTTGACAAGTTCTCGTAGGGATGTCTGGATGAATACATGTCAGCAGTCAAAATGCCGAAAAAAAAAAAATTAAGGGCGCTCCGAAGTTGTCCCAGGCATTAAAAAAACATCTCCCACAAATCAGTTCAAAAAAAAAATTAACATACATTCTGATTTGTTCATGAATAAGATATAAAGAGCATAAGTGATGCTAATTTCTAAATTTTGTACACATGTCTTCAAGGTGGGAGTAGTAGTAGTCAGCAAGTCAAAGTCAGTTTTGTGGTCCACTCATTTTCCAACAGATAGAGTCATTAGGAAAATTGTAAAACAAATCTCAAATCTCTAACCTCACATTCAATGGTGTAAAATACCACTGTGTTTGATCAAGTGAAATTTTTGTCAAAATCCAAAAATAATCGATGACTTCACATTTCAAATATGCGGTCTCTACATTTTTGTACAGAGAATTGTCAGTTCATTGCTGAATTCTGATGATATTCAATCAAAACGGCATTGAATTTGAGGAACTGGTGCAGAAATTCCTCTTTGGAATGTACACACCCATTTTGTTCTCCGATGACGTCATGTTACAAATTTCACTCTGAAAGAGTATCAAATAAAATGATATTTTACACCATTTTAATGTGGGGTTCGAGACTTTCATGAGGACTTTATCTAATGGAAAAATTACTACATCACAAAACTCAATTTCAGAGGTGTACCAAGAATGTACACTGTACACATAACAAAGCCTTGGACTTTCTTGGACTCCTTTCTTGGAATTTTGGCTGGTAACAAGTTTTTGCTACGCAATATTTTTCTGTGCTTTGCAAGTTTTTTGTGCTTACAGGTTTTATGAAGTTGGGCCCAGGTTCAAGAGGGTAACAGTTATCTGAGAACTTGCAGGTCAAAGTTCAAAGTCTGTCTCCAAGTCTGATGGCCCTTCATGACCCTCAGAATGGGGTTGTCTTTTCTGGGTCGGGAGGTCTAGGCAAGGACACAGGATGTGCTCCTACAAAACCAGCCAACATTTTTGGTACAGAACTTCCGAGGCTCGGAATTCAAGGACCCTCTGAGGGTTTCTCTTTTTTTTTCTAATTTGCCACAAGTGTCTCCGCCAAGAGGGTAATTATTTACTCAATGCAGGAGCTTTTGATGTACATGTACAGTAGAGTTTCTCTTTGTCAAAGATTATTTAAGAGAGTCGCAGGTATAGTCCTCCGCAGCGCTTGAATTTGAAGGGGGGCTCCAGAAGGCAGGCTTGGACCTCAAAAGTCCAGAATTTATTTTACAAGACCTGAATATGAAATGTGAAAAAAATGTCTACACATTTTAACGTATAAGACCTACATTTCTTGTTTTCTTAGAATAAGCACTATAAAGAGAAGATTTATCTCATTTGTCATACTGAAAGATATCCTCAACCCTCTGTGACCCTCAGAAGAGTGTCCCAAAGCTGGGCCAGGAAGCCACCGGAGGGTCACAGATCCTTTGTGGAGGCCGGAGGGTCAAGCGATCAGGGTCTAGAGTGCTTGATCAACCCACCGATGACCCTCTGCACTAGAGGGTATCCTTTCTGGTTCAGAGTGGTATCAAGTGATCGAGAACCAGCGAGAACTCCGAGATTTTCATCAGGATGGATACAAAAAAAATCCTTGCTAGACCACCAACCCGGCTGGTCCTTCCTGATCTGCACTGAAGTGTGACGTGGCTTGGGTGCAGTGCCCTATAACCAGTGCCAACTTCCAGGAAATACACATCACGTTTTTTGACAATTCCACATCCGTGTTGGACGATAAAGAGGACATCCAACGAGAAGATATGGAATAGTGTCAGGGTGACCAAAATTGAATTGTTCGCAGGGTTTGAGTGAGGAATGCACACTACATGTACACCATGTACATGTACCTTAACCCTCACTCCATTTACCCTCTCCAGGCCCTATGGCGACTTGAGGCGACTGTGCACCATACCCTGCATGAGCCCTAATGGCGACTTTAGTCGACCAAGATAACACACAAAATAGCGTTCAAGCCTTACGGGCCAATTTTGTCCATGTTCACCTTATGAAAGAGAAAGATCAGATCTTGCCAATAATGGTAAAATAAAATAAGATTGCTAGTATGCAATCCCTTCAAATTTGAGTTGAAAGATCCGAAATGCCAAACACCAATGAAGTGCCGTATGGTTGTGTACAAAAGGGTTTGAGTTTACAGAACACACTGAGGAAACAATGACCAAGAACTTGCGCATTCATTGGCCGATCGCAATGTTTTTTGGATTATATGAAAGAAAATTCAATAAGTAAGGCATTTGTTATTACTTATCATGCTCTACAATGAAATCTTCAAAGCGACAGTACAGTTTGTAAAAATGACTTTTGAACACGAGCTTTCTGTTGTGCGAGAATGTGTGCTTCATGCTTGAGTGGTCAAACGGTGTGGGCACCAGTCGTTCAGTGTCAAAAGAACTTGCTAACGAACTAGGATCCAATGCAAGCATGATCAGTGCAGTTGTATTAGCAGTTGGTGGACTCTTTTTGTTGTTGTCAGGAGCAGGTGACTGGTGATTTGGTCTATTGGACAACAATAGCCCCTCACTTCATGGCAAATGTACTGTTCCAATGGGTATTACAGACAATTGTTGTTTCATAAACTTTGTATATTTTTATATTGTCAGTGAAGCCAGACATTTGAAATGGATAGATTTAACACCTTGTACCTTGTGTTTTTACACCTTGTGCTTTTCTCTCTTTTTTTTACAATCCTCTTTGTAACTGGAGGCCCCAGGCCAGTGATTTTAGCATTTGGCCATTAAATTCACGACAGGACAAGTTTGGCAGTCTTGTGCTTTGTCAATTGAATAGTATTGATCAGCTTCACAGTAATCTTTAAAAATAAAACAAAACTATGCTGAAATTTTGACTTTGAGTCTGATAACAAGTTTCATTCTGTTGAGTATGGAAGCACACTTAAATACGGCGAATGAGATCAAACTTCTCTCAGACAGAGCTTGTTTAAATCAAAACAGTTCAGTTTAACTGTTAAACCGGGCAAGATAAAAAAAAGTTCTAGTGGTGTAGGGTTTAATAGACTTAATTCAGACTATTTGAAATCACAGTTTATCTGATTTTTCCAAAGGCAAAAAATAGGAAATCAGATTAAAGTAGGAAGAATTTCATGCTTGTGTTCAACACTGTTGAAGATGTCTGTCTTTTCTCGTTTTGATTCTGGTCTTGTAAAAAATAATAATTCTGATCCAGCAAATATTTTGAGCTACTACAAGCCCTGAAGTCTTGTGGATTTCTCCCTCAAATTCAAGCCATGACAGCCATGGACTAAACTTCTGTTTAAGGTTTGATCAATGTTCACATTTATGTAGGATGACTTTCTCAATCATCATGAAATTCCAAAAGACTGTCATGGGGAATCCAGAATTTCAGAAATTGCTGGCAACAAATGACTCTCTGGGAAATTTTGATGGCTGTACAAATCATCTATAATGGTTAAGCTTGCCATCACACATTATTAAAGTCATGTTAGAAAGTTCCAGATACATGTAGACAAACATAATCTAATGATTGCAACTTTCAACATCGTACTGTGTGCTGATAAAAACATACATTTGGTAACTAGGTTCTAGCTCAATCAGTGTGAGACTAATTGTCTGAAACGAGCTGCCTTTTTCAAGAAAAATTATTTGCAAATAAATGATTTCATTTAGCATTTATTGTTGAAACCTCTTATTCTAAAGCTAAACTGATGCAGGCAGCGGTGGCCCTTCGATGTTAAGATTTTCAAATGGAAGTGCCCCTTTGCAAAATGAAAATAGCCTTGCTCTCTCCAAATGAAATTCCAGGCCCAACTATGTACATGTAGGCCTACGTATTCTGTATTGTGCTGTTTTGAATCGTACATGTATGTCCGTACTTCGAGGCAAGGCCAAATAATTACAACGAGTCCCCTAATACTATTGATTAGGTCTATTTGTTTATTTGTACTACATGTTTACATTGGTAGACTGAATCTTTTCCTCCTCAGTCTAGCCTTCTCCATATTCTTTTTTACATTTTGTGTTTCTCTTTTTGTGTGTCTTTTTACTGAATTTGTAGAGAGAAAGAAAATAATAAATAATGAATAACATGTATTACTAATACTAATGATTAACGGTGTGCCTAAATCGTATTTTCTGTAAAAATGGAATTTCCACCGATATTTTTTATTTTTCTTGAATGTAGACACTTAAAACTAATTTACTCATCCAAAAAACAGATGTACTGTGTATACATAGAAACAAATTAAAGGCAAAGTATACCTTTGGTTTTTGGAACCGTTCGATTGTTTTATTCCTATAAAACTAACCCTGTGAAAATTTCATTTCAAAAGGTGGTAGCATTTTTGAGATATTGCCCCAGAATCTGTGGCAGTAATGTCCATGCAGGAAGAATAAGCCATATTGGAATAAACACAATCTGAGAAACGTTTCATGCCTCGAATGTTTTTGAATCCCTCTCTCTAAAACCACATTTCTTTGAAGGGAATCATTTCTCAAAATATTATACATTATCACCAGCTGCCGCGCTTCTTACCAAGTAAGTTGTTATGGTCATTAATTTGGGGAGTAATTAACCAAAGGTATACCCCCTCCCTTTAATTCTAGACTGCATCATGAATAGCATATATATCTACCCCTCACGTAGGAGCCAGATCCAACCAGATGTTTATAAACTTGAGCTAGGCCTCGCCATCCGATAAAAATAAATTCTATAAATGGATTCCTGGCGGACTGATAGAACCGTGGCTTGGATGTAAAAGATATATTCAAATATCAGAAGACTAAACACTTTCTTGAGGTGTCAGAACGGCCCAGCGGCTCTGAAGTCAGACACAGTCACATCCTTGACTTGTGAGATAAACATTGCGGAGGAGTTGAAGAGGTCGAGTTTAAGAGACAATTTAAAGTGCAGACAGAAGAAAAGCACTAATGTAATAAAATGTTTTGGGTGAACAAGGAGAAATTTGACAAGAATGGGATTTGAACCTGCTACCTCCGGATTAACATGCAGGTACTCTAACAACCGAGCTATCTAGCCCTATGATGGTGGTATCTGCAGTTCTTGTCAATATCTTAGGGGTGTCACTCAGAAGCCATTTAGCCTTAAAACTACAATATCCCAGGGATCACACCCATGGTTACCATACAACCATGACAACAAGGGTAGAGGCAGTACAGGGATCACCTGAAGGAGATGCAACTTTTTTAATTTGAATATCAAGTACATGTAATAAACCAGAAAGGAAACTGAGTGGGTAACTTTTCACTATGTTTGGGTGAACAAAGACAAATTGAATAGAATTGGAATTTGAACCCTGCCCACATCCTACCAACTGTGTCTATTTTGTTTAGGGGTGCCAGTCAAAAGCCATTGTACCTTAAACTGCCCTATAACGAGGGATCACACCCAAGTTTACGATTCAACCTGGAAAGCGACAGTACATGGATAGAAAGGGATGCAACTTTTTGTGTTTAAATATCAAGTAATAGCCTAAACCACAACGGAAACTGACTGGGTAACTTTTCATTAAATGTTTGGTTGAACAAAGAAAAATTCACTAGAACGAGATTTGAACCTGTTACCTCTGAATTAACGAGCCAGCGCTCCACCAACTGAGCTATCTAGCCCTAATGTTGGCAATATCTTTGTTCGGGGGTGCCAGTTGGAAGCCGTTCAACCTGTAACTGCCGTGTAGCCAGGGATCACACCCAAGTTTACGATACAACCTGGGCAGCAGCAGTACAGGGATCACCCTACTCTAACATAAGGTTGAATGGCTTCTGACTTTTTTGCGAATCAGAACTCAATCTAGAAGCTCATTCAGTCACTGATTATTATTATTTTGTTATCAGTGCCTATCCAACAGAGAAACGTCAAGCTGAAATACTGTCAACAAGAAAATAAAGACGCCCCCCAAAAAAATTAATAAATAAAAAATCATTGCTGATAATTTTAATAATTTAGCAAGCCTTAACCCTAAATTCATGACAAAACAAAAACCCTATTTTTTCCCTCTCAGTTTTCACAGAGTTCATCACAAGGTCATTGAAAGCTAAAGGGTGGAATTTAATTCTCTCAGCCGAAAAGCGATGGCGGACTGTATCTTTAAAAGACAATTGCAAGATAAAGAAGGGGTCAGGAGCTGTCACCTGAAACCGCAGAGGAAGGAAATTTGTGAGTGTTGAAACCAAGGTTACGGGTAAATATCTGAAGAGACTGAACATTTTCACCATGGCTATGCCACCATCAAGTGCCTGTGAAAAAAGCATTCAATCAGGCCCAGGGTTTCTTACACAGAGTCCACTCTACAGACTTTCTCCTTTTATATGTTGTCAGTCACTTCTCATAAGGCCTCGACCAGTTGCCTGTCCGATTGCCTTGGACATGGTGAAAACTCGATCAGGCAATCGGGATATCTGAATGGTCTGCCCCATCGGGCAGAGTGCTGATGAGGTAAATATTTATTAGGCCCCTACTACTTATTAAATAAAAGTGTTACCGTTTGATCACACTTGTGATTTCCTACAAAGTGTTCAAAGCATTTCAACAAATCTAAGCTTATAAAAATCTGGAAATGAACCACAAGGGAAACAGACTGGGTTAACTTTAAATAATTTGGGGTTGAACAGAGACAAATTGACAAAGAGTGGGATTAGAAACAACGAACGACCTCCGGATTGACATGCCAGCACTCTGCCAATTGAGCTATCAAAATCCACTCCAATTGTTGTGCTTGTAGTGGTTGCGCCATCTTAACTGACACTGGTTTCCTTATTACCTGTCATGCATTTGTCTACTTGAGCATAATCGGGGGAACCAGTCTTGGAAACAATCTTGAAATCTTATGATTTGCTCGTCTCTGCCCTATTTATTGGTTGGGCAGTGGACTGAGTGAAGTACTGGTAACGTTGCTGTCAGCAGCTGCATTCGGGCGCCTCAGCATTGCAGGTTTGTGTTCGCACACAGTAATTGTAGTTCATTGTTGATATTTAGTACATTTCTGGTGTACACTAGATACCAGACAGTCAGTTTTAATGGGAACCTATTGTGGGAAAAAATACATCGCTGGTACTCCGCATCACGGGTATGCACAGTGCAAGCATGAAGATGTCCACGTCATCAGCTTGCGTGTTCTGTTAGGTGAGTGCGTAAATATGCACTGACAAGAGTTTTAGAAAGTTTATTCTATGAAAGTAAGCTAATTAAAAAATATACAAAAGTCAAGGTTTGGCAATACTGACACTCAATTTATTGAGGTCTCAAGAGTTTGCCGGTAACTTTTTCAGTGCCTATCCAACCTGACCAGTTAGCTCGTTGTTTACACAAGTCTGCCAGCTTTTCTCACTAGTCCATATTTCATATTAAACAGGGATGCTTTTCTACACTGAACTAGCCAGCCTGAACCCAATGAGAGATATCTGTCTCGTTCTCAAGTGTTTTAACTGGCAATTGGCCAGCGGACTACTGTTTAACAAGCTTTCACATGACTTCATCAAACACAAATTTACCAGCGTCCCTTGTTTTTCGTGGGGGGGGGAGGTAAGGGTCATGATTGTTTAGTCACTGAACACTTTCTTCTACAGGTGACAGGTTCTGTGCATGAGAATAATGATATCACCATAGCAGGGGTCCTTGGTTATGTCACAGTAATCCTTTCACACTATAGGGGGCCTACTACCTATCCTGATGATATTAACATGGTTGCTATTTTTGGAGGCCTGGATCTTAGTAATAATTAACAAGGGTCCTTGGTTATTATTTAACAAGGATGGCTTTCACACGACTGGAGTTTGCTACTTTATAACATCGATGTTATTTTAGTCAAGGTCTCTTGTTTAAAATTGTCTGTGTGAAAGGGCCCGGAGGCAACTGAAAACCACACTCCACCATGTAAACAAAATTTATGAAGTCTACTACAATGTACATGTACATACTGTTTAGAGGAATCCGCCATTTTGTTTAAACAAAATATTAAGGTTTATCTTCCAGTACTTAGATTCGAGGAAAAGTTACATCAAGCAGGTACACATACACTGTACCACCTGTACTTAACCCTACTAAAACTAAGTTACTATAATTTTATAATATTACTTTAGTTGTCTAAAAATAAAAAGAGCAAAAATGCAATTTTTAAAGATAGTGTCACTGATGGTGAATGCATACCTCAGTTCGGGTGTGCGTTCCACGTCGTAGCCACCCATCCAGCCGGTATGGCTCTGTGATGTCATAATCTCTTAATTTCCCAAGTTGCTTTGCTCTTCCTGCTAAATGGCCCCATTCTGGAAGATAAGAAGGCAGGAAATGGAGATATTAACCACTCCGATAATGAAAATAAAAAGGGCACAGCAGGATATTAGATATTCCAATGAAGTATTTCTCCGAAGGTTGTTAGGTTTGATGCTTTTTTTTTATGAAGGCTCTCTGGACAACGGAAATGTACGGCGTCTGACGCTTCGTAAGAGGCCAACACTCTCAGTCATTTCTTGAACACAATGGACCTGCTGACATTGATGATGTAAAGTTACTTTATTTCCGTACTTAACCAAGCTCCTGAACTAAAAGTCAAGACTTGGGAATAAAATAACAAAGACTTTTCAAGAGAACCTTTTTTATGTGACCACAAAGAAAATGGCACCAAAAAACTACACAGTTAAAAAAAAAAACCGCTTTACAAGAAAGTATAATTTATCTCATTTGTCTTTATGTGTAAGAATAATTCAATACTCCACAGAATTAGAAAATATTTTCAGAAACAAAGCAAATATTTAAAGAAGAAAAAATATACAAATCAAAGACATTTTACATGCTTACTGTAAATTAAATAATAATACCTTTAAGTGTACTATTCAATTGAAAAACACAAGACTGTCAAGACTTGTCTGGTCTTGAGTTTACTGGCCCGATGGTAAATTCACTGGCCTTGGGCCTACAGTCCAGTGTATATTTAGAGCCCTGCTAAAGTTGAAAACAACCCTTAACCAGAGGGCGACGTCTTAATAAGACATTTTTGGACAACCGGTTGATCTGATTATTTGCCAAATATGTAAAACTATTGTAATTGAGAAAATTAAACACACTCGATTAAAAACATTTGGAAATTGAATATCATATTTCACAATTCTGGCCAAAACAAATAATGATATAAATCTGCTGTTGCACAATTTTTTGCCAGAATTGTGAAATATCAACATTTCTGGAAGTGTGTTTTAAATGGGGCTTGTGTTCAGAAAGCAAACATTCACAATTCACATCTGGAAATCCGAACATCCGGCACCCTCGCTGTTCAAAAATCTCTAAAATTTGTCGGATTTTGTACATGTGTGTAGGCCTACAGCAATAATTTTTACAACTAATCAGTGTAACATGTGAAATTATTTCCATGCTGAATTTTTGAAATCAGGAGGCTGGAAGATTTTTTTATTTATTTTTTTATTTCAAACAGACTAAATGTGTTACTAACTATACAGGATTGGTAAGGATAAAAAAACATCATTGTTTAATTTCTGTCTGAAAGCATATTAAATACGACGTTCTACCATTTTTTTCTGAGAAATATTTCCCTCTGAAATGAAGTCATGTTGGAGAGAACTATATGTAAAACCTTTAAAAAAAGGAACAGCTGATTTTGGTTGTTAAGGACAATGTACGCTGACAATTTTGCATTGTTTCTCACTATTTTTCTCCTGACTCATCATGGAGATAGTTAGAGTTGCGTTCAACGTAATAGGAAAAAAGTTTCAATAATCAGGGAGATTTTCAAGTTTGTCCATCAGTGGAATGATTTTTATTTTCAGGGAGCTTTCTGCAGAACAAGGGAGAAAGTCAGGAAGTGCCGTGTGTGTGTGTGTGTGTTTGTGCATGCATTTCATTTAATAGGCCCTATGTAAATTCTACAATATTAGTAATTATCATTATCACCACTGGCAAAATTCTGTTATAAGATATGTTACCAGTTTAATGCCCGGTGAACGTTAACTAGGGTACCTCTAAAAAGGCCATCCATTTTAACAATGTGAATTCAGCATTCTTGATACGCACTGTATCTATTTTATGAGTCGGTAATAAAATCCAAAACACATGTACAAAAACACCTTTGAAAGTAGAATCTAATAAAGTAGGCCTACCACACAGCATTCCATGCCTTTTATTTGGATATTGTCGTCACAACCTCGAAATCAATATTGCTTTCATCAATAGTACAAAATATGAAAATACAATTCACTCTGAATATCGACTGCTGTCAAAAGTTCACACTGCAAGAGCACAATTGAATATGACAATCTAAAACTAGGATGCCGAAATGACAGGAAGAAATCAGTGTCATAATTAACTACTTTTCAGTCGAGTATCAAGTACTGCTGAGTACTAGGAAGGCCGAGTAGTACTTTAGTATGAGTACTTCATGGGCCATCGACAGTGGCGTAACTAGACATTTTCATTTGGGGGGCAAGTGGGGGCAAAGATTAAATTTGGGGGTGCCAAAGAAGTGCAAGATTATCATTAAATATGTTAACTGATGTATATATAATAAGAATATACTTTTCTGTGATTTCATATGGGGGGGCAAGAGGGGGGGGCAAGGGTTCTGAACGGGGGGGCGCAGGCCCCCCCTGCCCCCCCTCTGGTGACGCCACTGGCCATCGAGTGCGAGTACAAGTGTCCAATTTCGGAGTTCTGATATCTGAGTACAAAGTCTAATGGCTGAGTAACAAGTAGGACTTGGATCTCCAAATACAATATGAGAATGAGTACTCCCTAAAAAAAATATTGCAAAATGAGGTAAAAAAACTGTTATATTGTTTTGTCTTTTTATTATTAACTTCTAGCTGACAATGTGTGCTTGTTAGTATCTTCTAATTACGAATAGGCCCTACATCCTAGACATCTTCAATTTGACTTTTTTTTTTTTTTTTCAAAAAATAAATTATGTTCAAATGTTGACTTTGTGTCTGAGAAGTACCAGACCTGGAAGGCGAAGAAGCCATCATCTTTTGCCCCTGATCTTAGCCTTGGTGCCCCTTCAAAAGTGTCCTATGTATAATAGGCTTGAAGATTCTGTATGGAAGTGCCCTTTGCAAAATGAAAATGGCCTTGCCCTCTCAAAGATGATATTCCAAGCCTGAAATACCATTCAATTCTATTGAGTAATGAAGTACATACTTTAATAGTAAATACCCATAAAGACACATGAGATTTCAATCTTCTCTTACATGTCTCAGTGCTTGTTCAAATAAAAACAGTTAAATGGATGTTAAACTGTGTCAGCAAGTTTTTTTCTCATTTTAATTCCGGTCTTGTAAAAAACCCAATTCTGGTCCAGTAAACATTTTGAGCTACAAGCCCTGCGGCCTTGTAGACTTTCCCTGCGAAATTTGAGTCTTGGTTTGCACAAGTCAAGATATAATGTTGTTATTAGTCAGGACTTTTGTCACTCGATACCCAGTGGATTAAAAAGTCCACTGGTAAGTATTGTACTACACAAATGTTGACTTGCTGAGGTACCTATTTTGAGCTGCAGATAGGTATTTACATGAACGACACAACAACTTTGCCCCTAAGTTGGAGTCTGAATGTAAAGCAAACAAATGACTGTATTGTACAAAAAAGCTTGCCCAAACATGCACGAGTTTAGTTCACAACATTGTACAGTGTTGGCTTACATGTACACGATGATAAATGGGCTTTCTTGGAATTGTGGGAAGGGTTTGTCATCTCGACTTAATGATGACTGTGTCTGTCCAGTACACTGTGCTGCACATGTACAGTATATCATGTACAGTGTAAATGACCAGTAAATGGAGTATTTTTGTTCAAATATCAAGTAAAAAATCTAGTGATTTAAAAAGGTGCATTTAAGGAGCACACAATGTCATTGGTTTGGAGGGGGGAGGGAGGGCAGGGATCTTGAGTTAAAGGGGTACTGTCATCATGATCATAGCAGGCTTGTGGCTGTACATGTACAATACGGAAACTTGAACTCTAACCCAGTTATTGCACACGCGCGTGCACTGGTCGTCGCGTGCACTGGTCGTCACATCACAAAGGGCGCCATCATTATCATATTGTGATGACGGCCAGTGCGCACACGTGCAGTAACTGGATTAGTTTATAAACTTGTCCATGTACATGTACAGCCACAGTCCTGCTAGGATTATAACGACAGTGCCCCTTTAGTCTTTCACATCCTAGAGCTCTAAATGAGCTTACAATGCAACCGTCCTTTCTCTATGATACAACTAACCTCAGAGACAACATTTTGGCAAACTCTGTAGTCAAGTTATTACGAAAAACCACATATGAAAAACCATGCCGTAATAGATGGTTTATTTCGTTTATTCAAACATTGAAAAAGACATCACAATCAACCAGTTGAAGTATGTCAGAGTTTAAAATTAAATTAAAAATCTATTTGCCATGGCTCACATTTGGGGGGAAATCCCTTATACCACATGGGCTTGTAGCTCACAAACTTATTACTGGACCCAAACAATTGTAAGACAAAAATCAAAATGAGAAGAAAAGTGACTGGTTTTTTTTAACAAGTGCTACAGCAGGGCTCGAATTTGGGGGGGGGGGGGGTCCACAAGACCACATGGCCTGTTGCTGGGAACTTTTTCTGGATCAGAATTTTTTTATTTTTCACAATACCAGATTCAAACTGAGAATAAGACCAGAATCAAAATAACAACACAGTTGCAACATATAAACTGTTTTGATGATTGTTGTTGTTGTTGTTGTGTTTGTTGTTGTTGTTGTTGTTGGGCCTGTGGTCCAGTGATAAAATTCAAGCATTCTCATTTATCTTATGGGTAAAACTTTGAAACTGGACAGTTTCGCTTGAACATCATTTATAATTTTTTGTATAACTTTGGGGTCAAGAAAAATTTACTAGAAGAGTCGCATTTGAACCTCCGACCTCCGGATTAACATTCTGGCATTCTACCAATCTGTGTCATCTAGCCCTAAACTAATGTTGGCGGTCTTCCTATTAAATATCTGTAACTTACTGACCGCAAAAAGTGTCTCCCCCATTTACGTCATGTTCTTTAAAAAGTAGCAACAATTTTTTATCTTTGTCAAAAGATTAGTTCCTTGTTATCTTAACCACATCTTAGCCATAGTTTAAAAAGTAATCAATAAGTGTTGAATAAAAGGCCTTGAGAAATCGTTTGTAAGTAAATGTTTAGGTTTGGTTTTATATAATTCAAAAATCAACACCAAACAGGATCCTTTCTCGATGCTTGTCAAAGGATCTTTTTGACCTACATTTTTGCCCTCATAGTTAAAGATGCTAACTTTGTATTTGAGTTGGTTTTTTTTTTACTAGTTTGACCCCAAAATTTTGATTAATACTAGACTACATGTGTTTTTCAAGATTCAAGTAAGTAATAGCTTTCGTTGTCAGGCATTGCATGAGCAAATCTGCCAATGATAAATAAAAACTTTTAAATTATTGTCGGGAGACTGACAAAATCTCATGTTACATTGTGTGCATTGTGTGTGGAATTTTTATAAAATGCAAAAGTTTTTCGTTTTGAAACACCATCATCTGTCAAAATTGGTTCAGAGAAAATGTTTTTGTTTTATTTCTTTCAGTGGAAAATTGAGGCCATGCAACTATAAAGCAACAACAAAGAAGAGGACAACAACAACAGCAGGGGCTTGCCCTTAACTAGTTGTAGTGACTGGCCAGCAGGACCAGCAGCGTTCTCCCTTAACAGTGGTCCGCTGGCCAAATGCCAGTTAAAACACCGGAGGACCAGTGAAAATTATCTCCAAGTGATCCTGCTGGCTAGTGCAGTGTTAAAGAGCATCCCTATTTAATTTTGAAAGATTGACTAGTGAATAAGCCAACAGACTTATATAGAAAGTAACAAGCTAACTGGTCATGCAGGCCATTCACTAAAAAAGGTTAAGGACAAACCCTGACCAGTCATTTCTAGCTTGTCAACTTTTTCACTTGTCCATCTTCCAAATGAAATAGAGCTACTTTTCAACACTAAACTTGCCAGCCAGACCACATGAAGTAAATTTTGACTGGTCCTCCAGTGTCTTAGCTGGCACATGGCCAGTGGACCACAGGAGAACACTGAACAGTGTAAGTAAACACTGCTACAGTCATTACAAAGGACAAAGCCTTGGTCCCATCCTCAAGGACAAAAACACTCAACTATTGTGTTCTGAATTAGTAATGACATCACCACTGAGCTGACCAAACACACAGACTTGTGTAATTGAGAGTTTATAGTTGGGTACATAACACTATACAGCATTGTTCAAGTTGTGACAAGGACATGTCACAGTTTAACCTACATTCAGATTTTTTGTGTCTTGCCAATACCAGTGAGTTTATTACATGAAGCTTGCCGTTTGACTGAAGTCTGTTAGAATTTTCACAAGTCCACAAAGTTTCCTTCATTGCAAGGGACTTGAAATTGAAACCACACTTTATCTGTATTAATATGAAATTGTATACTTTTGTTGCTATGATGAGAAGCCATGAACTACGTAGCCTTGTTCATTGTTCCATCTTTTTTTACAGGAATTGCTCTTTTAGGATATATGACTTCTGTGTTCTGTTCGCTTCTGGGCAACCCCTAAGCTGCTGTTTTGGGGTAGGGCTTTTTTATTTGTTCTGCATATTACTTTGCTTTCTTAATTCTTGGTCTTATCGTAATTGCATTTCTAATATTTTTTTGTTAAAGCCTGAAAGCCCTGAATGAATAAATAAATAAATAAATATAGACCTGATAGACAGCTGATCCATAACCCTAACCCTGCTACTTTTTGTAAATGCACTCAGTTGGTAAAGTTGTCATTTGTTGCACTTGGCAGTCAACTAAAACCCCAAACCTTGGTGCATTTTGTTGCATTTTTTAGAAGCCAAGTGATTTTACCTTGAGGCATGTTGACCGATGTACTCTGTTGGTTTTCAGTTACTTCTTTATTTAATCACACCATGCAAAGCTTCAAAGGTCGCTATCACTAAATATTTACCATCAATCATGGGTGAAACTCTAACCTTACCAATTACATTCGACGATGAATACTTGATTTTAATATGAATTACCATTGCACTGTGACCAAAAACCAAGAAAGTCAGAATCTGGCTATATCAAATCTCATTCAATAATTTTCATTGATTGAATTAAAATGTATAATCTTAAATTCTTAATCTTAAAATCTTAATCTTCCTTAAATTCTTAAATTATATAGCAAACATAGTTCATTAATTTACAACTTGCTGCATGACAAAATATTGTCATATGAATTATATTTCAGTATTAAAATTTAACTCTTTTTATTTTATTTATTTTTTTATTAAAAAATATTTAAATTTAATATTTAAAACACACCCTCTTCATTGTAAAATTAAAGGCACACATTATTACTGACAGATGATACAGTAGTGACTTTAAAATAGATCATAGGTCCCCTATGAACCAGATGAATAACGGTTTATAATCGTTAATCCCTTGGTCCAAGCCTAGGGGAATAACCGCGCCATCTGCCCACGGCGCACAGACAGCCCGGCCCGGACGGCCAAACACTCCCACTTCTCTTCGGTATCGGCTTCCGGAGTGTGTGCAGACCCAAACAAGTTTCGCCAAAACTGATCGGATTTTACCCCCATACAATAGCAATATTGCTCGTAATCATTTGGATGTTGCTTACCTTCTGACTCCTGAAGATTGATATTCAATCCTTGTGTTTGGAGGAGAAAATATAGTGATAAAATGAGGCAAAGATCTGCACAGTACTGTTGCCACGACATCTTCGAAGGCAGTAGTGGCGATTTGCTATAGATCATAGATGATATGTACGTGTACACATAGTCGTATGTACATGCGTCGAAGTTCATGTACAAAAACGTGCGTCGTTCTCTCACAACCATACGTACGTACACACACGTTGAAGGCATATGAGAAAAAGACAGCTGCTATATGTTAGACTTGGTTCAAGACGTTAGTTGAGACTATTTTCCTTCAAATACCTGCAGAACGCAGTGTTGGCCAACAGCTGTAATTAATAAACGACTTGAAATACGATTAGTACTCTTATTTTAAACTCGTGGTGGCGCTATTGAAATTCGACAGTCAAACCATTTTTAAAAAAATCAAATTCACCAAGACTAAAAGTTTTGACACAAACTCACAGAGGTAAAGTAATAAAGAAAAGGGGTAAACATGTGGCAAAACCGACAGATCAAATTATTAATGGTTGGTTCAACAAATGTGTGATCATTTTCTCTCAAAGTATCCCTCCTTGGTCAATCCAATGGAGGGCTGCGAAATGCTTTGCCTCCGGCTGGCGGGGGCGGTCTATCTCAAGTGCTGCATGCACTTAGTCATTTCTGTGAATTTGTTACATACCGATTTACATGGAATTTGTTATAAATGGATTACTCCGTATATATTGATACAGTGGTTCACTCAAAGTTTAACTACCGCGTGGCTGGGGTGATCCGTGCGGCACAGTAGCAACAATATCTGGCATTTATTTTCCCACTGAAGGTGGCGAATTTACAATGATACACATTATAAATAGTTAAATAACGAGCTGTCATCACTCTGGGTTTTCCAGAAGTACCTTCATACCTTGATACCTTGATCATTCTTCCTCTCCCTCTTTTCAAGGTCGATCTTTTTTCCAGTTTTCCTGTCTCCAACTGGATTTGGTTAAGAATTAGTTAAATGCACTTGTGTAACTTCCCTCGACTGGGGTGGGACTAATACTATATCCTAATAAGTTTTTGGATTGTCAGCCCAATGGGTATATACTACTTTTTTTGCTCAATGGTACTTTTCTTTGGGGTGTATTTGAAAATATCCAATAGGGTCTAGTTGGGGGGGGGGATCAAACTGAATCCAATTGAGTCCAATTGTATCCAACTGGGTCCAATTGGTTTTGTGCCAATACACAATACACAACATTGGGGAAAAAATGCCAATTGGTTCCAATTGGAAAATTGAATTGGAATTTGGGGTAAGGGTTATGCCTATGTATTAGATAACATGCTTCCGAGCAACAGTTTTTTAGGTTACTTCTATTGTCCCTGATCCGCATAGTAGGCCCAATGTGTTGTCCCTTTTGTAGGCAGTTTTCTGTGTCCTTCCCTGACTTGTCATACTTGCACCCCATAATAATAATTCTGCTGTTCTCCATGCTTGTCTAGTTGCCATCCTATAATTATTTGTTCTTCTATTTTTCTTTTCTTTTTTACTTTGCCATTTTGTATGCTTCTTATTAGGTTAGCCTGTGTTTCTTGCCTTGTTGTTTCCGTTTTAGTTTTAGTTCTTCAATTTGCTTTGTATTATTTGTTGTTGTATTGTTCAGTTCGAATAAATAATAATAACACGATGAAGAAATAGTGCTGAAAAACCATATTTTTAAATATTAAACCTTGTTGGTAAAGTCCTATCAAAGTGAGATTCCTTTCCATTTATGATGTTTTGCTACTCGATGTCCAAATTGACGTATTTCTTCTATGCCTTGAACATATATGAATAATTTGGCGCATTACAAACAAGCAAATATATTATACGGGAATAATTTATTAGTTGTTGCATGGGGGTGGACTAGAACATAGACGTACACTAGGCTCATTGAATTATTACTTATCTTCATGGTCAATCAGGAATTAGCTTCTAAATAAAGCAGCGTATGGCTGACTGGAATAAAGACTTCCCAATTTTAAATTTAAACACAAAAACCATTTTTAAGAGTCTGTCTTGTTTTTGAAACCAACTTTCTCATCTTTCTCAAAATATCTCATCTACAGTGATTCTTTTTTTTTCTTCTTATCTTTTTTTTCTCTTTGATGACCGGCAGAACATTTCATCTGCGGAAATGTCAATTTATTTTACAGGTTAGCCACACGACTGCATTACTCCTTTTTCTTCTTCGTTTGATGCAGTTCAGAAGGATATATAATAATAGCACTATTATGACCAGAACAATGTTATAATTAGGCCGCTCATTATTATCTCAGAACAAACTGTGAAGTATAAAGAGCGCCCTCTATTAACAAATTATAATTAGCAAATGACGTCAACATCTCATTTCCGGCAACATCATAATCATGCGAGAAAAATGCAAGGCCGCCGATGCACGGGTGATGCATGCACGGCCGGAGCGCATACGGTAGTGGACGGGGAGCGGCAAGAGCAGATGATGCTGCATGACTAAGTAATGTGTTGAATACTGTCATCATGGCTGCCTCACTATCACAGCTCTCCGTTTTAAGTCAAATCAGCGAGGAATTCCTCCTCTGCCAAGTCTGTTTCGAGCGATTCAACAAGCCCAAAATTCTCCCTTGTCTTCACAGCTTCTGCGAGGGGTGCGTTCAGCGGTACATCCCGTCCGGCAGCCGCTCCATCCGGTGTCCTATGTGCAAACAGGAGACGGAACTCCCAGAAAATGGCGTGAGCGGCCTGAAGGATAATTTCTTCATACTCAACCTGTCTGACGTGTTCACCGAGATCGCGCCGGCCAAGAAGGGCGACGGACCCCTGCGCAAAGCCGTATGTACCATATGTGTGGGTGCGGATCCTGCGGAAGCAAGTTTCAGATGCTTAGAATGTGTGGATTTTCTTTGTGACAACTGTGCGCCATCGCACGATCATCGTCTGGCGAGGTTTAGCCGTCAGCATCACATCATCTCCGTACCGGCCTCGGAGAACAAGAAGCTGCTGAGGAGAGACATTTTTTGCGAGAAGCACAACTCTGAGACGGTAAGATTTTTCTGTGAGTCTTGTTACCGACCCATATGCCGAGACTGTGTTCTTGTCGAGCACAAAGACCACTCCCACACTTTCTTGAAGGACGAGGTTGCAAAACACAGGAACACAATTGACACGTTGCTGCACGGTGTCAGGGATAAGATCGCAGCTTTTGAAGAAGCGATGAAAAACGTTGACGAGGCGGAGGCTAATCTTGAGGCCAACCGGGGCCAGGCGGAGTACATCATCACCAAGACCATGGAGGATTACATTTGCCAACTTCGACAACAGCAGAAACAACTCACCCACCAATTGAGTCGCGCCTGTGATGGGCGCAAGAAGCAGCTGAATGCCCACCGGAAGAGCCTCCAAGCCGGACTTGAGAACCTCCTGAGCGGGTTCGACTTCACGGAGAAGGCCCTGGGACATGGCTCGGAGATGGACATCCTGTCGATCAAAGATGAGGTCATCGACAGACTACAAGGGCTTTCCAACATCTCACCCCAGCAAGACCTGACATTGGACCAGCTCAGCCAGCTGTACTTTGTCGCCAGTGAGAACATGATCGACACCCCGCTGCCCCTTCTTGGGGAAATCCGTTGTGGGGACCGGACTTTCGTTGACATGTCCGAAATGGGTGATTCCAGATCGATATGCTCCATCGAGTCCTCGGAGCTAGGCGATAGCTCCCTCTCAGAATCCATTCCAAAATCACCAAGGAGGGTGGTTGATTCCAAACCGGTTGTGACCGCCAAACCCCAACTCATCTTCCATCTCAAGGATGAGACGGACGAGGCGGGTGAGTTCGATTGGCCGAGCGGAGTTGCGTCCAGCGTCGATGGAGAGTACATAGCCATTGTCGACCGGGACAACGACCGGCTACAAGTGTACAACCGAAAGGGAAAGTTTGAGTGCAAGTTTGGAAACCGGGGTCGTCAGCCCTGTCAGTTTGAGCTTCCCTTAGATGCAGCGATCACGATGGATGATGATCCCTGCATCTACGTCACGGATGAATACAACCACCGAGTTCAGAAGTTGACACTCTACGGGAAGTACATCTCACACTTTGGAGATAACGGGATTTTCAAGCAGCCGTACGGAATCGCGATCAACAACGAAGGCCACGTGGTCGTCACAGATATAGGAAAGCATCGTGTGACCGTCCACGATGCACAGGGGAAGCTCCTCAATCATTTCGGATCGCGAGGTGATGCCGACAACCAGTTCAACGAGCCGCGGTACGTCGCCATACACAACGACAAGATCGTCGTGTCCGATCACTGCAACCACTGCATCAAGGTCTTCAACTCTCAGGGAGTCCACCTTCGCACTTTCGGGTCCTGCGGTTCCGGCAATGGCCAGTTCATCGGCCCTACCGGAGTCTGCATCGACAAGGACGGCAACATCATCGTGGCCGACTGCGCGGATCGTGTCCAGCTGTTCAACTCGGATGGGATGTTCATCAGACACCTACTCAACGAGGCAGATGGAGTAAGTGGCCCACTTGGGATGACCATCACAGCTACTGGAGAGTTGGTAATCACAAACCTTGGCACACACTGTGTCAATGTGTTCAAGTACGGGGGGTGGGTGTAAGGATAAAATCCAAGATTCCACCAAAAGATAAAATTCCTGAACAGAACGAACAGAACACTTCAAATAAATTCTTAAAATCCTGGCGGATTTATTTATTTATTTATTTATTTATTTGGGTTTTGTTATTATAAAGGAACACAATCCATGCATGGTGAAAAGAATGTCTTTAATGGTTTTTTTCACAAATACACTTTACAAATCTGGGCCAATTTCATAGGAATGCTTTCACAAAAATTTAGTACAACAAAATTAGGTTTTATCAGAATAAGGTTACCAGCCAACGTAACATGTCACATGCACGATCTTAAATTTGGACTGGTATCCTGTTAAGTTTTGCTTAGCACAAATTTGTTCAGCAAAGTCGTCTGCTTAAGTAGCTCTAAAGAACCGGGCCTTGATAGCAGTTTCTAAGCAAAAACAATATTTCATAATAGGCCTACTCTAACAACTTTTAAAAAAAATCAAAAAGAGGAGCACAATAAAACTGATCTATTTCAGTGTTCACAGGCTTCATAATTATTGAAAAGCTCATAAAACCCACCAGACAATTACCAGATTGTAAAAATATATGTCTCATATCCTTTTACGTGAAGATTTTTTTTACACAGTTTTACGTCATAACCGGTGAAGCATGACCCTCAACAATTTGACATTCAACTTTTTAAGGTTGAAATTTAGAAATGCATGGACTGTGGATCCTGTCATTATTAATGTATTATTTATTCCCGATCAGACTATAAATGAATGCACAAAATGCAATTAAAAATGATTTATGTACATAATATTTGAAGATGTATGATTTGTGCCGAGCAATATTCGATCTCCAAGACTAAGCATAAATTATTAAGAGAGAGTGTTGACTTGTCCAAGGTTTTTTGCACGAGCCCACTTATAATGATTTATCCAAATGAGAGGTAGACACCACGAGCACACAAAGGACTGGTA
Organism: Pisaster brevispinus; assembly: GCA_023634235.1. Taxonomy (NCBI): domain Eukaryota; kingdom Metazoa; phylum Echinodermata; class Asteroidea; order Forcipulatida; family Asteriidae; genus Pisaster; species Pisaster brevispinus. The sequence goes on along the minus strand of JAMKCF010000012.1, from coordinate 7,930,037 downwards.
AATTCTTGAGAGTTGAGTGATCGGTACAGGTCGGGAATTACACGAAGGATGTGACCTCCGTTGCCCTGGTCTTGGCCTTGGTGCCCCTTTAAGATATTCCTATAGACTTGCCCTAGCCCTCTCAAAGATGAATTCTAAGGCCCAACAGTGGCTGGCTGGGGTTAAGGTAGCAAGACAGCTTTGGACAAGAGGAGAGAACAACTTTTGTTTTGAAAAGTCAAAGAAGAAACTTTCGTTCTTACCTTGAAATTCTGAAGATACAATATAAAAAAAGCCATCAAAATAGGTAATTGGTTGTAAGAAAGCATCACAGATAACAGGTTGTGATGATGTTTCACACAAAATGCTTTACACATACAGACAAATCCCCTGCTGATGGGAAACTTGTGAAAGTGGTCATTAAATTTAATCGAAATTGAGAAACGCTCAAAGTTGAAACATTTCTCAAGCTTTGGTAAAGAGAGTTTCAAATGGTCACCAGTGACTAGCTGAGACAAGGCTTGTTGCATGAATCTTTGCATTTTACACCCCCCAAATGTTAATAATTTTCATCTTGTGTTTTTTTGAAAAAAAAACCTGTATAGAACATTCAAAATTTTCCAAAAGAAACGAGCTTGAGATGATTATTGTAAATAATAAAATGTACTGTTTATTCTGTATAAATCAAAGCATTTGTTGTCTTGCCATTGAAAATCACTGTGTATGTCCCAGTTCTGTTGTTAACGAAAAACACTTGGCGTAGAAATTTGTAGAATTCATGGAAATTGTATTCCATTAGTTCTATATGTATGGGCTGTTAATACATAAATATGTACCAATTTGTCAAAGAAAAAATAACGAGTAATAATCCAATAGTATCCAAATAATAATTGATAAGTGTATATTATTAATAATGTTATGAATGTCTATATGTTATTGGCGATACAGTTGCTGCAAATAGACACTTCACAATAACAGGGGCAATAATGTTTGTTTTTCCCAAACCCAAATGGGGAAACAATTTCACGGACCGAATTTGTGTTAGCTTTTAAGAGAAACAATTTAACTTCAACAGGTTGTACAAGAATTTGCAATACCTCAATTCAAAATTTAACTGCACCTTTTTACTGAAATACATAAAGCTTTTTAAAAAGGGGTGTTGCAAAGCTTGGGTCAAATGGTCGTTAAAATTATGCATCCATATTGGAAAGAATGTTCAACCAATGACAATTTGATTCAGTTATTTTCGACTTTTTAAAAAATATTGCCCCCAACATCTTTTTCAAACAAGAAATTGATATCTATTTGAATGCTTGCATAAAAGGAAAATTTTGCTTTTGAATAGGGAAATCTTGTTCACAACATTTGAAGTTACTTGTTATTGACTAGTCACCTAAATAATATAATTTCATATAATGCCGAATGATGTAAACAACCTTAAAGGTTTCGTACAAGATTGGGAAAGCTGACAAAATAGTTGCAGACAGTGTTCATGTTTTGTGAGACCAACCATTACATGAAATAACAAACCTGTGGAAATTTTTGCGTAATCCGTTGGGCGAGACAGGAGAAATAATAATGAAAAACCATGCACAATTTTCAGCATGTAAACACACTGTCCTTAATTTTGGTTGTAACAACCGAAATCAGCTGTGCGTTTTTAAAAAAATTTTTTTGAGGTTTATAGATGCGGTTTTCTCGAATTTGACTTCGTTTCAGAGGGAAATAGTTCACACACAAAATTGTTTCAGTATAAACTTCATAATCAGTCAGACTTCAGACTAAAATTATTATTATTATTTGTTGATCCTTCCCAATCCTGTACAATACCTTTAAAACATAGACAAAGTTGAAAAGTGTTCACAAATCAGTCCGCACTAAACATATTCTGGGAAGGATGATGTATAGAAAAACATTAAACACAAATTTGAGCAATTTTGCCGTCAGCTTTCATACCACCAGTCTTTACAACGAAATGTACAAGTGAAATAATGTAGTGTTGAACAATGAAAGTTGAACAACTCAAAACATGCATTGAATTCTTTTGAAATGAATATTTGCTCAACTCGCAGCGGTGTTTTCTGAAGGCTTTTTAATTACATACATGGTTTATTTATGAGGTTCAAATAAAGAATAGAGTCCCACGAGCGGGCATATTTAATAAGCTAACCTACTTACGGGTCACTGCACGCAGGATTTTTTAAAAAGCAGCCACGCACAAGCGGCAATTAAATCTCGCAGTCTCGATGTGTACTTAATTGTATGACAAAATTCCTCTACTAGAATTTAGGGTGTTTGGTTTTTTCCGTTCTAATTTTGTTTCTTTGTTGTGCAGTCTACCCCCAATTATTATCAGTGTTCATTTAAAGGCAGGGTATACCTTTTATAATTGTCAAAGACCAGCAACCTCACTTGGAATATCAAATGCATGCAATAACAAACCTGTGAAAATTTGGGCTCAATTGGTCGTCGAAATTGCAAGAAAATAATGAAAGAAAAAACAACACTCTTGCTGCATAGAATTGTGTGCTTTCGGGTGCCTGAGAAAAGCTTCATGCTTGAAGCCTTTCTCAGATTATTTTTTTTTATGTGTGTGAAAAATTACTTCTTTCTCTGAAACTACATTACTTCAAAGGGTGTCGCTTCTAACAGTGTTTTATAATATCAACAGCTCTTCAGTGCTCTTTACCAGGTACATTTTTTATGGTCATTAATTTTTAGGAGAGTAATTAACAAAGGTATACCTTCCATGTAAGAACAATTTCCACAACACAGAGCAATCAATACGAAATCAATTATTCGAACTGAGAATTATTTTAGTTTTACTAAACAATGAAATTTGTCAGGTTCATTTTTTAGTGGACCAGTACTTAGTCCAAACACCTCATTCACATTTTTTGTTTTCAAAACATTGGAAAACATTCCATTTTAATCAAAATCATAAGTTCATCAGATGTAAATTCATGTTAGGCACTGTATTTTTTTCAATAAACTTAAGAATTAAAGTATTCCTTTTTAGCTTTTACCAAAGGATTGTACCGTGTCCTAGAAAGGCCATGGCATTTTGAAATGTGTTGGCTAGTTCTACATAATTTACCAATAGTAAAACAAAGTCATTCATTATGTTGATTGGTTGTATTTACCGGCCCCCGTAGGTTGAGTGCTCAAAAGGTGTTATATTATGTATTGCATAGTCACCCATGATGGACCAATTTCATAAAAGCTGCTAAGCGCACACAGGGTTGTCAATCACAGTGCCATACGATCTGTGCAGCCTGTGAATGGCTCCCTGCTCATTTTCGGTTAGCAAATAATCTTAGTGATTTTATGAAATTGGCGTCTTGCCAGTGTCTTCGTGTAGAAACCATGTGTTCGTCTCTGAAATGATATTTTTGCATTGTTTTAGCCCATTTATTTTTCTAAATATAATGCATTATTATGACTATATAGTGTAATATGTATGCCATTTTTGTGAAAAAACTACGATGTATGATAAAATTAATGTGTAAAATAATTATATTTATGACATGTACATGCAAAATTGAATTTATTATATTGTGGCGTTAGCGATGCTATAGTTAAAACCTAAATACACAATGTTTTCAGTTTACTTGATTGCAGTTTATTCTTATTTATTCCCGTATTTTAAAGGAAAGGTACAGCATTGATAATTATTTATCACATAGGGAATTCTTTATGAATATTAATCATTAAAATCCTCTTATACACTCTTTAAAAAAATTCTGCTTACAATTGACCCGGAATCCGGGCTATAGAGGGCCTGACCCATTACTGGGTTTAGTTTGATCCAGAATTTACTTTCGGTGTCAAACTGACGCAGTATAAAGTATAGAATCCCCATTTTAAACCAATTTCGGGTCAGGCTGACCCCAATAAGGGCCAGGCTGATCCCAATAAGGGTCACTTGCTCACACTTAAAAAAAAAAAAAAAAAACTTGGGTCAAAATTGGCCAGGGTTCCAGTGGGGCTTGATCCATTTCGTGGTCTGTAAGGCCCGGAATCTCTGTCAAAATAACACAGAAATGGGTCAAACTGACGCGCAATCCGAGTTAAAAATCCCAGGTTTTTAAAACTACTTTCCGGGTCAACCTGCCCCAGAACTGGGTCAAGCCTCCTGGGCCCAGGAATCATCCAGGTCAATACTTACCAGGAGTTTTTGGAGCGCACTGTGACGCGGCATCCGAGTCAATTCTAACCTGGTAGTCTTTAGAGCGCACTCGCATTTTGATTAGGTTGGGCAACAATAATTTATCAAACTGCCTTTAATTGAGTTAAACAGATTCTTGCCGACAATTTAACGCAAAACAAATAATGTTTTGTTACAGTGATATAATGGTTTGGAATTTACATCTGCTCGTTATTTCCTGGGGGCTTGGGCGGGGATGGAGAAGGCTCACAGAAAAACAGATAATGTGATAAAAACATAATGAAAATGTTGTACCTTCCGTTTGTGGTGGATTTTTATTACTCCACTTTTTTCTGCTGATTTTGTTTTTAAACGATGTGTTGTTTGCAGGGTATCGATTTTGTTTTTAAGTAATTGCTTTAAAATACAATTGTTTTGTTTTTGTTTGCCGAAAAAAGATTATTTAGTCGAAGGGAAGATGTAACCTTTTGGTAACAATTCACTTTAAATATGGGAAAATAACATTCAATAATTTACCTTGACGTGACTATTTATCTTAGTTTGACCTTTTAGGAAATATCAAGTGATAAAGAGCGAATAGTTTGCAACATTTTCTCATAGAAATTGCATTTATGATCATAAAAAAAAGATAATTTGAAAGTGGTATAATCTTCAACAAAATTTTTACTAATCGAAGCTTCTGTTGTAACTTTCGCCTCGTTAGATCAGAGTAAAGGATAAAACAACTTGTGTAAAAACTGTTAAATTTGATTGTACTCTCAAACACAGCAACACATGTTTTCATAAATTTTCAGAGGGCTAGACTCTAAAAACTTTCGGGTCAAAATTGACCCGGATTTGGGGTCAAACTGACCCATAACTGGTCAATAAAAGTGGACCCGGCTTTTGCGTCACTTTTTTACAATTTGGGGTTATTGTGAGACAACTTCCGGGTCATACTGACCAGAAAAAGGTCAAGTGCCACGGGACCGAGATCCGGGTTAGAACTGACCCGGATTTATTCTGACCCGGATGTTTTTAGAGTGCATGATTTTGTTGTGTAACGCTCAATGATTCTTGTCATTTGATTGGAGGATTCTAGGTCACGCGGGATTTAGTAGTCAAGCTATTACATGGCCTATCATGGCCTACATCATAAACCACGCAATTTGGTCCTCGTCCCATCTTTTTTTTTCTTTTTCTTTTTTCTTTAGCACGCTAGGCCAAACCTTGCTTTATACCATGGAGGAAGGAAGTGTATTTTCCTTCCTCCATGGTTATACAAAGCATCAAAAAACGCCCCCGTGAATTCCAGACTACAATACTGTACATTTTGGTCATTCTTATATTGTTATCCTCCAATCAAATGATAAAGATCTCCTTAGGTGTTATTAAAAAAACAATGAATGTTTTACATACGTACAATGGAGAGAGTATTTCATTTGTTGAAAGCTGGAATGTTTCAGTCAACTCGGCCTCGCCTCGTTGAATAGCACATTCCATCTTTCAACTCGTGGAAAAATTCTCACCATTGCTCACAGAAACATTCATTATTTGTATGCGAAGAGAAGGTTTGAATGTATTTCAAAAGAAAAAACCAAGGTTGTGACGTCCCTTTATGGCCTCAATTTATTATTCCCGCATATAGAATGAGTCATTTATTGCTGTAGGGTGCAGACAATGTTATTTGTTGGGTTTGGACAAGCTTGAATTTATTGCAGTTGATGAGCTGAGTGGTAAACAAATGAAACTAAACAATAGATAACGAAGAATCAGAACCTTTTGAAATCTCAATCTCTCTCTTTTTTTAGTGGATGGTCACGTGTTTTATGAATCAACCCCTCTTTTCAGAGAATGCGTCATATGATTATTTTAAAAGCCAGCTCTCGATAGACGCCATCTACGGGCAACCTTTTCAAAAGCCTTGGGGCTTGGCTCCCCCTCTCCGCGCCTGATTGAAGGCCCATCACTCTGAAAACTACTGGGTCAGAATTGACACGGATCCCGGGTCAATGCGAGGCCTGACCTAGTTCTGGATCAGGCTGACCCGGGAAACTGATTTCTAAACGGGATTTGAACTCGGATTCGGCGTCACTTTGACCCATTTCTGGGTCACTTTGACACAGATTCGCGGGTCATACTAACCCAGAAATGGTTGAGGCTCCCCTGCGACCCAGAACTGGGTTAATTCTCTGGGAATTGTTTTAAGAGTGATAAGGATAACGCACGTTTTCAAACCGTGGCTTCGAAAAAGGGTCTTAAGATTTGGCTTTTGGGTCTAGCGTTCTTATTGTTTATAGCCAAGGGAATCACCGGCCAACCATGCAATGTTGTTTTGATAAAACTCCCGCGTGCCCGACGTGTTTTAAGCATTATAGCTGTGCATTCAAAAATGTGACTACAGTATCAGCAGCCGTAAAGATGGCCGCGACACTGTGTGTGACGTCAAGTGGGAACAATCTGTGTCTGAAATATTTCCAAGTCACGGTATGTTGGCTGAAACATGTTGGAACATCTGCGAGGAAGTGTTCGGCATATTCTTGCTGTTGTATCTTGGTTAACCCGTCACTCTTTACAAAATACTTGAAATCGCATTCACATCACGGGGTTGGATTAATGTGCGAGGCCGGTGGCTGTATCTTAGATAAATAAGTCTGCGAGGTTCTGTTTAGATTAATTCTGATGACACGAGCACTGTCCACTTAGTATTCAGGCTAGTGAGTAGAATCAACTCCGTATGCTACAACCTGAGATTTAATAATGTCAAATTCAATATCATCTTTTAATTCTGAGGTAGTAATGTTTTTACGTGTACACCAAAAAAGAAGAAATCACTGATGGTGTTTTGCGAAATGTCAATTTTTGAAAAGGCATGAGCTGTTTTTAATTCCGTCTGAAACCGCAGTGTCTGTTTACGATACGCGGTAGAATCTAATAGCATTCCTGCTGTTTCAAGTCAACTGATACATTGTTAGAGAGAATGCATGATTTGAAATCTGTTTTGACCTACATTTCTGTAGATTTCTCCGCAAAACAGTCAAACGAAATAAGCTGAAGTCACGGATAATCAAATCTTATTTCTTTGACATATTTTATTTATTTATTTTGTTAAAACATACTTATGTATAAAAATATAAAAAACAATCTAATGACAATTATTTAATGGATTATCTGAAAGCCGTACAAAACCCATAAGCTCCGATCCATTGAAATTGGTTTAAACACGCCACGGGTTACTTTCGTTATGAAGGTAATTTAATAAATCAATTTTCTCCTTCAGGATTGAATATTCACTTTAACTTCAAATTCTCCTGAGAAAATAACCACACTCAATTTCGTGTGTGTGAATTCTACTCTTAACAGCCCTGTGTAATTATTGAAAATAAGCGCCTTTTTATGTTTTTTATGCCGTTCAAAATAATAACAGTGTTTGATTCTGAAGCCAATACGTCTTCCCGAGCTTTGCTAACTAAAAAGATTACCGTGCATCACTGAACTTTCCGGCACTGTTCATGTTGTCGACAATATTGCAGCAATTGGCCGTTTTCGAAACCAGGGCTTATACAGGCTCAGGCTCCGACTTGGGCACCATCCACTTATTTGTCCCGTACCGAAAGTGTATGTTTTCAAAATTACTGTCAAAGCCAAAGCCGGAGCCCTGCTGGAGCTCAAACCCAAGCAGTGGTTTCGAAAGGGCCAGCTGCAATGAACAATTTGACAATAGATCGACAGATTTCGCTTTCTTGGAAAATGTTAATGTGTTTGAAAGCAACGTAGGAGGTGGATAAAAACACTAAGTCATACGGTGTCCAGGAAAGGACATCATAAAAAAATGTGCTTACTCCTGATAACCTATAGGCTATTACACTGAGGTATCTCGAAAAATTACGTTCTGCATGTGCCATTTAGTTATCCATACTTGAGCGTGTTTATCGCGCTAAAAATCGGTTTAGTTGTCTACCGGAGACAAACTTCCAAATTGGTTTTTCTGTAATACGAAGGACGAAGAGTCGCGTGTTCAGTTGAAAAAGAAATCGCTTTTTATGGATTAGCACATCTCTCTGAAGCTTGCAAATCAAATTAAACGCTGAACATTGCCGGGTAAAATGGATTTGAAGTTTAATCAGTTTTGCGTCCGAGTATATCCGTTAAACATCGCAGCAATTTTAGACACTTGAGGGTAGCCTGGCGTGCATACGATTTGAGGTGTTATTGAACATGGTGTGGTGAATTATTAAAAATGTTTCGATGACATGTTGTTGGATGATGAGAGATCAACATTATTTGGACCCCCGTATCTAGTATTAAGTTTCATTTTTTGTGGACGCAATTACAGACAGTGGTTGTCCTTGGCTCATACACGGGAGCTTGTCTTCACATAATTAGCCAGATTTTTGCTATTTTCCTGTAAAGTGACCAGGAACTGAAAATCAAATCGTTCTCTAATTTTATGATTAACAGTTTCTAGACCTAAATGGCCAACGAACAATGTTATACACAATAAGACAATTTAGCAAAAACATATGGCGGGGGAGGGAAGGTTTCTTCTAAACATCAGTAAATATTTTGACAAACGTCCTGAATTCGGACGGTAATCATCTCTGATTTCACACCAGCTTTTGGCTATTTCCGCATCCATATGTTTTCGTTGAACGAATTGGAAATAATCTGTTTTGATAAAAACATGACCGGCCGTAAGAGAACCGGCATTGTGACAGGTAACTGCGCGCTGAATTCTCTGCCGCAGACGACATAGTTCACCGTGGGCGGGAAAAAAACCCATGTATGATAAAATATAAGGCTACGTACTAGACATGTAGCCATGGCAACCATTTACGGGGGGTCTCTCTGAGGTTGTCTGCGTCAACCTAATGGTCATCTATGTATACGGGTTGAGTGTGTTTAAGACATGGCACATCATTGAATAACTTTGAGATGTTGAGTTTTCGTCTACCCTTTTCGCTGGGGGTGGGGGGGGGGGGTAACCCAGGAAACGCTATTTTGCAAGTGGATTAAGGAGATTCAGACGTCATCGAACTTAGTATTTCAAAACAATTTAAAATTCACCCAGACAAAACATTTTCAAGTTGTTAGTTTTGTACGATGAGAGACACTGATATTTTGATGTACGATAAAACTGCGTTCAATGCGAAACCGTCTCGCGGGCACTAGAAGCGAAATAACCTCTACTGATTTTTTTTCGAACTCACTTGGTGATAAGAAGGGGTTTCAAAATGATGTAGCCAAAATATATGAACGGTACCAACATACATAACCATACATAGCTACTGGCACTTCACTTTGATAATCTCACAAAGTCGACTTAGTTGTTTGTTTATGTCGACACTTGGCGAACCTTTACAAAATGACAAAACCCAAAGCCTTTTAAACATCTTCAGTGCGTTCTGGTCTTACGGGGGTTTTTTCTTTGCTTTTCCATTTAAAACTTTCTATATGATGCATATATCGAATACTATCAAAATGTTTTTTGTGGACACACTTAGTCTCATCTCATGATTTGCCTGCACACAGCCACATGTATGATTTCACTCTTCCCTACACAAACATAATGTATTATGCTAAAGACCGTCAACGTTGTTGGGTAGAATGCGCGCATTATTACATTTCAATATCAAATTTGCCTTATGTAAATATGAGGGTATCTAATATCCAATTAGATAATAGTTTCGTCTGAGAGGCGTCTTAAGGAATGAAGGTCGAGTTGGCGTCTATGATTTTCACATAGTTGTAACGAATGTAATTTACTTAATGTGTTTCAACAAAAACACCACCATCTGGCCCTTCTTAACAAAATAGACAGTTTTTCTTTTTACACAAAATTGTAGTTGTACATTATTTTGAATCAAAGAGAGTGAAATGTAATGTGACTGTCATATGACGTTTCTCATAAATTCTTTTAAGCAACGGTCATGTTTATCTATGGGATCAAAGACGGTAAATAACTATTTTCGAATAATCTACTGTTGTATGTACCTTATAACAAATTTTGTATACAAAACAAATGCTGTGTAAGTGT